>OX421884.1:33690526-34890526 GCA_949128085.1 Cetonia aurata | reverse complement strand
ACGGAGAGTTTCTGGTGACCTTCTACCATTTTGTTTTGTACATTGTGCACGAAATTTAAAAATGTAAATGTGGTAGGATAGTGAAATATCTAAAAACAAATTAAAACATGTTTTTTTTGCATTATAACAAATTCGTTATTTAAATGTTAAAATTGTCAGACAGGTGCTTCGTCACACAAATGTACCTACTATTTTGAAGAAATTATATTTTACAATAAAAATCCTGCAAGAATACTTTTAGGAATACATTAATTTTTAATTATAATAATAATTTCCGATGAAGAAAAAGCTTGCTATTATTTGCACTTGTAGAAACTGAAGAAATTGGATAAGTAATGTGTAAATACATGCAAATTCATTTTTCCTGTTATATTATAATATATAAGCTTTCCTATCTGCTCCCAAACCTTTAGAGCAGTTTACATGGGAAAAGTATTTTTGTACTATTTGCCGGGTGTAAATAAAGTGTAGAAACACAGATAGTCTTACAGACACTATAGATTTGCACAAAATTCCATCATAAGGCCAGGCGCGGCTCGTGCTAACGTCAGTCGGAGGCTATGACATTGATCGAACTTCTTCGTATAACTTCGTAACATATAGAAACGTATTTGCCGAGAGCATACGAAGAACTACCATCGTAGTCGTAGCCTCCGACTGACGTAAGCACGAGCCCCGCCTGCATAAGGCCCGTTTTATATTTTTCATAATTGAGTACGAAATTTAATATCAAATTTGATTTTAAATTTAGAAGTAAATTTCGTCAAGTGTCATACATAAAAAAATTTCCATTCAAAAAGTAGTATAAAATATTTCGAAGCTAACGATATATGCCTGCTTTATATTAAACTAAAAATGTAGTACGAAAAACAGATTAATATTTCGTCGCAAAATAGCTAACCAAGAGAATGTATTGCTGTTGTCCCTATTATCTCTAAATATTTTGATAGCTAGTCTGAATAAAAAGGGAACCACAAATTACTAAAAATCGGCGTTCCCGTAAATATCCTGTAATAATTGGTTAAACAGGCGGCATGAAGGGAAAGGTATCCTAAATTTATTAAATTGCGAATTAAAGGCTTATGATCCTTTGTCCTACCGAAATTTGATATTATGTAAAGGACAGGTTGATTATTTCCTAGCCTTAATAGAAAACGATATAAAGAAACTCAATTTCCACATTGAGTTTCTTTATATCGGGAGAAGATAGCATCCGCATGGGTCGATTATCCGTCCCGTCCACTGCGGCATGTGAAAAGAGGACTATACCGCTCTCACGCTGTTTGCGTAAATAAAAAAAAAATCTTTAAGTAATATGAAAGTTTATTTTAATAATTATAAATTTTGAGTAATTAATACATAATGCAAGTTATAAAGGTAAATTGCGTGTGTTATAGTTGCAAAGGTTTTATTTTGTGGAAAAATAAATCGATTATGGTCATTACCACTATAATATTATTATGCATTTGCAGGACCGTTCTTTGAAGTATTTGATGAGTATTTGGCCAAAAGAAAAGAAATTAGAATAACATTGCGCGCGCACATTTAGTTTGAAGATTTAGTGAGAAAATAAAACATGTTCTAAAAATTTCGTTCGAAATTTACAAAAAAAAATTGGAGGTATGGTCACAGTACATTATACCGTGGTATGATACTCTTCGAAATATTTCATGCTAAATTTAGAACAAAATTTCATAGTAAATTATGGATAATTGTAGGCGAAATTTATTTATTTGGAATGTGGCTGGTTATTAAAATAAAAGATTTAAATTTTTTTACGTTTCGGCTTCTTTATTCATTAATTAAGCCTGAATAAAGAAGCCGAAACGTAAAAAAATTTAAATCTTTTATTTTAATAACCAGCCACATTCCAAATAAATAAATTTCGCCTACAATATACCACTTCTGGCTAAATAAAACTTCTCCCTATTATATTATGGATAATGTAAAACAGGGTTAAGAATGAACAATTTCGAAATAAATTTTCTTTGTGCTTTTGGAGGCACAAAATTGCCCTAAATTCATACTGGAATTTTACCAAAATTTTTTAGTATACATATTTGTCATCCAATAATAGGATATATTAACAATTTCAATTAATTTTTCTGTTAACGCCATTTTTAATATACGCGAAACTGTGGCGGCGGCGGAAAATTGTACCATACATGCGGCGACGACTACAATGTCTTAATTGTCGCCACCGTTACGGATTCCGCGCGTCCCGTTTGAACGAATCCATATACCACCGTGTCTATTGGTCCGCAGCGGTTTTACATCGGTGGTGGTTGCGGAAGTTTCGCGTCGGTATCATTTACTTTAAGTATTTGAATTTCTGTGGTAAGGCACTAAGAATTCTATATAACACTACTTAACTTATTGGTATGATTCATAAACACAATTCACTTCTAATTAATGCGCCACTTCTAAAAATTTCTCATTTAAGAATTTTATTTAAAAAGTGTAACTAGTAGTCGTTATTGATGAATTACTGAGTGTTGTGCAAAATGCATTAAATAAAATAGTATTTGATAAATGCGTGTATTAGTAAGACGGAAGTAAACAAAACACAGCATAAGTGTAAACATTATATTTACAAGGTCATTGATTCTTAAAATAAGTCAACTATATTTGTTTCGCTCACATTCACCTTTTTCACTACAGTAAAATTAACCTGAGTTGGCAGATGCGCAACAGCAAGAGGGCGTGCTCTATGAAATGAGACACACCTGAAGGAATAAGGAGAATCTGTATAATTTCCATGCAAAAATAGCCACTCTCACTATCTTCGCCGATTCATCTATAATTCAGTAGTTATTGTAGTAAGTATTGTATGTTGTCCATTCAAAAGGCCCGCCAGTTCGTGCTCATAACATGTACTGTGCGTTGAGACAAAGCTCCTACCAACTCGGGTTCCTTTTGATGTAGCTTAAATTTCGGTGACATAAAGGTGGGGATCACAATTTCAATTAACCCAACAAAACTCTTACACTTATCTGCAACATTTTATAGTAGTAACATAAAGGTACTATTTTCTGGTTTGTAAATATTCTAACAAATCGGTCAAACTATTGAAATCACTCCTTTCATTTGTTTCTTTTGTGATTCTTGGTAATGCAGAACCCATCCTTTGCCGGAATTCAGCAAACTAAAATTATCATTATTTAAAATATTTCCACACTTATTAAAATACCAATTACATTATTTGCACCTGATAATTTCCAGATACCATATGCTAAGAGTCCTGTGCCAGATATAGCATAAAAAGTACCCCATCCCAGAGCACGCAATGCTAAACTAACACCTGTTGTATGTAGGTCTGCTGTTGTCATTACACCCTTATTGAAGTACTTAGCATCTTGTTTTTTTGCTGCGGCCAAAGTAGTGCTAAATCCTATGAGCGCAGATATTCCGCTAACAACAGCAAGGAATATACCAGCTATAACATATCCCATTAAAGATTGTTAACAAATTTTCAAAAATGTATACCTTGTACTTTAAATAAATCATGGTGGTTGTTGTCCGATTCGTCTATTTTATTACTCATATTGCAGGTTATATATTTCTTATCTCACGTTATCAGCCAGATTCGCGGGCTGCATTCAGCATAGATAATGGTTATTCTATGGCCGCATTATAATCAAAATCACAATCAAAATGTCAACCACAGAATATGTCAACCCGTCAACCTAAGCACAACCGCACAACCTAAGCATTACTGGCATTACCACGTGATTACCACAGAATAGAAAATATCCACAAGTTCACTCCGGTGATTAATGGGTGATTAAATGGAACCATTGATTAGAACGTGTTTGTGCACAGAATCGCAAAAATATGCAAAAAATAACATAGCATGGCATAAGCAAGAAAAAAGGAAACTTCAAGTCGGTATACCTGGAAAATTATTGGTAGATGGAAGTATATAAAATAAACAATTTAATACGTAACTAGTTTTATTTAAAATTATACATTTGGACATTTATTTTTCGAAAGGACTCCGAAACATAAAAGTTGTAACAAGATTTATTACCTCTTAAAACATGGTATAAATAAACATGAAACAAACCAAAAACCAGAGATCACCTATCCAAAAACCAACTCGATGCTTGGTGATGCTGGCAATAAGGGATAAGGGGATGATAAGGGGTACTACGTCTTGCGGCTATATTCGTTTGTTGCCATAACACCTATTTTCAACCCATGACTGTTACTGTCGTTACTGTGCCTATATTCAGATATGTTGTCGGCCATAATTGTGAAAAGTGTGGTTGTAAGTATCGACATGATATCGTTGTTTCAGGTGGATTGCAGAGTTAATCAGTGATTTTTCCTGTACCCGATTTTATTTATTCTGGCATATGTAATTACATTTACTGCACGAATTCTGCTTATATAGCACGACGACGTTGTTGTTGTAATAGAGTATTGTTTTTCGTGTGTTCGTTCGTTGTATAATTATGAGCGTGGAAGAGGAGGTAATGAGAATACAAAAGAAATTAACGAAAATGACTACTGGGGATGGCACTGTACGTTTATAGTAAATAAATAGAGTGTATTATTGTTTATTTGACGTTTTTTCAGTAAATAATAATTTCACTTTGCACAAGCAATATGTCTTATTATTTATTGAATAACATCTTCATTCAAATCAGAAATTACCTTAAATATAAAATAACTTAAGTATAGCAAAATTTTGCGTAAAACCTATAATTAGAAATATATTTTTGTAGAATCAAGAGCAAGCTTTGGATTTACTTAGAGAATTGCAAAAGCTTGATGTTGATCTTGAAGTACTAACTAAAACACGGATAGGAATGACTGTAAATGCATTACGAAAATCTAGCACTGATGATGATGTGATAAGTTTAGCAAAAACTCTTATAAAAAATTGGAAAAAATTCTTATCAGGTTCTAATAAGGAAACTAGCAGCAATTCTAATCCAAGTAGTATATCGAAATCAAAGAAAAAAGAGGAAAAGGTGAAGGAAGAAAAGGACAAAAAATTACCGAGTCAATTTCCTTCCAGTTCGAACACAACAGATGCTGTGAGACTAAAATGTAGGGAGATGCTAGCAGCAGCGTTAAGAGTGGAGAAAGATGATTTTGAAGGTAATAATACCTTTTATTTTGTCTGAATTCATATTTCTAAAAGAGGAAAGTTGATTATGTTTAAGTCAAAACTTGACATTTGAAATATAATGGGAAATACATTGTATTACATATTATAACTTTTTAATTACATTTTCGAAAGAAGTGTATGTTTTTAAACATAAAAACATATGCATTTAAGGGTATCTGCTTCACGATAGTAGGCACATGTGCAATTATTAACTACTAAATATAAAATGGGTTGTGGTATCTGGAAAGACAGTATACCCTATGGTTGTGTGTAATAAATACAGGATGCTCCACCATTTTTCAATTCTATGCAGAAAAGTTACATAACTTCATGTAAACTACCATAATATAATAGTTTATATGAAGTATTATGCTGTCTAACAACATTGTTATTTACCCTATTGTCAAAAATAGTCCTGATGCAAGTCTTCTGTTAAGATGGCATGGGTTTGTATTTGCATTTGTTTCAGACATTCATATTTTAAATACCATACATACATACATACTAAGTCTGATTCAACCCCAAAATGAAAATTGTTGTAATTGTATACAGGTGTCACTATAGTCCTGAACCTTTGCTTAACTTTAATCCAAGGTAACTTGATTTTTTAAATAGCACCCTATATTTTTGCTTATGCTGCATTAACCCAAAAAATGACAAATAGTTACGTACCAATCAAATAAATCATAGCAAATTCTTCTTTTGCTTATAAACCAGCCAGCCATTTCAGTTAATTTCGAAAAAGAACATTTTAGTTATTTCAGATAAAACAGTATCGATAATAGCAATTCAAACACTTTCATTGGACTAACTTGCTTTATTATATCTAATAGGGAACTACGGTCCTTTTTAGAAGTTTACATTTATAATATCCATTGGCATTAAAGTATACCTTACGGATTAATTTATTCCTTAAATCATTAATGTTCATCGTAATAATATTAACACTGTCACAATTTTTTTTGCACTCTTTTGCTTTATGTTAACTTTTCACAGTAAATTTATAGAAGCTAATATCCTTGTTTTTTATTGTTGTTCAAATAGTTTACGTGAACACACATACGATTTGCAGTATTCATCCGGCTCCAAAGTACTGACACTTTTTCGTTTAGCATTTATTTTGGGAATATGTACTAATTCTAAAAAAATATATACATATATATGACTAGAGGATTTAATTTGGCACCAAAAATAGTATTGCAATATTACCTTTATACATTATGTAAAAATCAAGCTAACACATAACCTCATTGAGCTTGAATACATGAGATTTTAAGTACTAAATATGATTTAAAATATGTATTTAAAGCTTCTAACCTTTACTTTACCAGTCTTGTTAAAAATTACTAACTAAATAAATTTCAAAATAACGCAGCGCTTTTTAAATAAGAGAAACAATTTGTTTCGGACCAATTTATCGATATTTTGACGTTTATGACGTAAGCATTAGTGCGCATACTGAGTATGTTGCCCAGGGGGGTGTATCTTAAATCGGTGATGCTGAGTAAGCAGTGTATCCACTCACTCCACGGATAGAGGGCGCTGTTGCTTGAAATATTTATAGGTATGTAATTTATCAACGGACCGCTAGCAATTTGACATCCTGATTTGCGTTGTGCGTCACCAGCGTCACTTTGCAAAGCTTCGTTTGATTGTATACACGTGGTTCCACAGATTACTTCTCGTGGTTCACACATATCTTGTTTGGCCATCGGCGATACAACGTAAATTTAAATAAATACAATACAATTCTGCAATTGGTAAGTAAGCTACTGATTAATATTATAAATTATGTAAACTTTACATATGCTTTCCTACTTCGCATATCGTTCTCATGACAACAAATGAAAACCATAAATATAATGGCACATATATAAAGGATTTATCATTTTAAATAAGGCGCCGTTTGATCAAAAACACTTTAACTCTTCCCTCCACGGCGTAGTGGCGCTGTTCACTGTCGTTATTTCTTAACATGAACTGGCACAATCTTCTTAGAAGTAATCTGTGATGTTGCCTCGTCGAGATCCAAAGAGACTAAAAAATCTCGGACCTTGTAGACATAACGCGCCATCTATATCTCGCACCTTTTTTCGGTTGCACTAGTGCGTATACGGTTGCCTCTCTTTACAATTCCTTCACTCAACGATAGTAGTTTATATGAAGTCGTTATTTTTCTGCGTAGAATTCAAAAAGGGAATAACATATGGGGTGTCTCATCTAAAATAATGAAGTAAGTATGCGTTCGCCTACTTCTGGAACACTTTGTATACTCAGAAATATTTTTACGTTATGCAGTATTGGATTCCATAAAATTTTTATAGGAAATGTTGTGCATGTATGTACAGTCAAGAGCTTTTTAAACGAGAGTCTGTAAACAAACGTCGATTTATACACACTATGTAAAGCAGATCTATATGTTAGGAATTGCGTAGTTTTCCTGAGGCCGCTGTAATTTTGCAGATGTTCGGTTGTCTGTTCATGTATTATATTTAGGTACTCTTTCGTTGCTCCTGCATATAATTTATAATAATAACATTCTTATTTCTACTTGTAAAACCATTTTCTTTAAAATTTACCTTAAAACAACACAACCGTTCCAATACCATATGTGTTCATGTCATTTCTCAATGAATAATGTATAATACAATAGCATTGTTACAATTGAGTAAATATAAAGTGTATAATGTAAATTTATAATTTACGAAGTAACTATTGAAAGTTTGAAGAAAAGGTCGAGGAAGGAGTTTCAACACTAATAGTGTTTATTAGTGTTGAAATAAGTTTTACATCTCTCTCATATTGTTCCATTTATTTTCCAGGGGTCATTTTATGCAGGTTATCTGTTCTTTTAATTCTTGTTATATATTGTTATATATTTCATGCCTTAGAATTTAATCTTATAAATTACCAGAATCGTATTTTCTTTTACCTCATATCATAATCGTAAATACTGTTGAATAACAGAAATAATACAATACAAACAGCACTACTCGTGTATACATCGTAAATTAAATTTAAAGTAAAAAATTTTCCTTCGTAAATTTATACTACATTTTCATAAGTTTATATTAAATTAAAACGCAAAATTTCTACATTATATTCGAGATTCTTAGGGTGGAGATTTATTCAAATTTTAAGCCCTGATGAAGCATCAAGTTATGCGAACTATTGGCAATAAAAATAAAGAACAATAGAGTAATTTAATTTGAAGTATACTGCCGCTACCCAAGAAATCTTCAACTTTACTTATATATATATATATAATCCGCATCCCCTTCTACCCAGATTGGGTGTAGGGCGAAGAAATGTATATATACATACATATATAAAATACTATTTATTAGAATCGACCAATAATTATATTTTAGTCACTTAGGTATTACTATTGCTAAATAAATTTAAAAGCATTTTACTAATAAATGCAACTGTATGTTTTCACAAATCTTAAATGCAATTCATTTCAAAATACCGTATTTAGGAAGGTCCTTTTTTGTTCGTAGAT
Organism: Cetonia aurata; assembly: GCA_949128085.1. Lineage (NCBI taxonomy): Eukaryota > Metazoa > Arthropoda > Insecta > Coleoptera > Scarabaeidae > Cetonia > Cetonia aurata. Next base: position 34,881,902 of record OX421884.1, on the reverse strand, counting down.
CAAATGTATAGATAAAAATGCCATAAATCAAATATACAATATTTCCCACTGCAGGTGTAGAGATCAAAGACACTATCGCTTGTTTACTTGGTATACATTTATAGTTGACCAGATTTTTGTTATATATAAGTTTTTGTATGCCCCCCTTCCTTATTTCTAGCAAGGACTAAGAAATTCTATTACGGTGTCGATTAAGCCGCTCTGAACTGTACACTGCGCTTCAGATTGTTGTGTATCCAAATTAGACACATTATTTGACATGACATAACACAAACCTAATGTCTCTCACTTGCGACAACCAAATATCGATACTATCTTCCACAAACCGAGGCCAAGTATAGTACCCGTCCCAATATTTTAAAATAACCTCAATTCATACTAAGCGGATTATAATGGTTACAAGGGTTGTAAAATGTTTGCAGTATTTGTTATTGGGAGGTATTTAAAGGGGGCTACAGGTGCTGTTTTAAATAATTAAATATTAATAATATAATAAATATACTTAAACATTAATTAAAAACCAATCCATAGTTACTACACGAATAACTCATTAGTTTAAATGTAAAGTGCAATATTATAAAATATAATTAGAACCAGTTGGCCTTTTTAATTTTTTCCTTTCGATTATTCTTCACAGGTAAGCACAATAGCGAACCCTTATAACCTGATTAGTACGAATTAAGGTCATTTTAAAATATCGTGACGGCACCTAAACTTCGGCTCAGCTTGGATTCACAGGTATACAAGAGCAGAGAAGGACATTATCATTATTGAGCAAAGTATAATTATATTTTCTTAACCTATTTAAAGGCCAAAGGAATTTTACCAATGAAACATTTACATGTATTAATTATATTCGCTATGATCCCAAATTTAGTTTAGTAGGTGTTTCTATCAATTAAAATGTGTATTTATGCCTAATTATGATATTGTTGGTTGACATATATTCTTGTTGTATGTATATTATTTATTTCTGATTTATATTTTAAATTCGATATATCCATACAGAATACAGATAAGACAGGTTTTGTTAGTTTTACCAGGGTATTAAAAAAGATTTGTGAGGTAAAAAGTTCTGGTCGGGGAAGGTGGTGAGAACACATGCACTTAGGCCACTCTTACCGGGCCCATTGTGCTACCTCCCCAGGGTGCCGGACACACCGAGCCGCTTAGGCAGAAGTCTTTAAAGATTTGTGAGGATTTGCATGAAATTATATTTATTGCATTTTTAGTTTACGATTCACAGATGGGTTATTTCAATTTGTAATTAGATATCTGTGAAATGCTCCAATTTGTTATAAAGAGACAATTATTTACTTGTTAATCACTACTACAAAATTATCAATAGAATTTAGGACAGTTACTTCTACTCAAAGAGTGCCGAGAAAAATAAAAATATTCGGCTACTGTGTGTATGCATAGGACTGTTAGTAATTAATACCATCATTTAAAAGTATTACAATATTTAGCAGCTTACTTTCAGCCCTCAAAAACCTAAGGAATAAAAGATAAATAAAGGGAAATAAAAGTATGGATTTGTGATGTTTGACCATATAAACAAAATAGAGAATATAATTATGGAGTACTTGGTTGGTCGATTTGATCGTTACAGTAGTAATCTGTGAATAAGTTCTGGCAAAACCAAATGTAATTTAGAAATATGAGATTCAAAAAATGTGTTCTTTTACAATAAGAAGTATAAGGTATTCTCACTATCTCGATATGTTATTTAATGTATATCTGATACCTACAAAATATACAAACAAGTAGATAAATATAAAATACACAAACAATTCATATTCTAGTAAAAAATTACAATGAAATAATAATTCTGAATATAACACTGCTGTGCCTGTACCAATCCAAATCTAATATTAGTGTAAGTTACGAGTGAACTATAGTGTATGGCCGGTTGCCTGTTTTTCGTTGTTCTGTGGCACAAGATTACGCAAAGATTTTACAAATAACTCATTTTTCTTTTTAATGTATACCTTGCAAATGAATTATAGTTTACCGCTACAGATGTCTTGTCGATTTTTTTTTAAACAAGCAAATTGCACAATAAATCCAAAAAGGGTTCTGTAGGAAAATCGGCAATCGTTTTTTAATCATTCTTGTAAAAACAAAATTTAAAATGCGATATTAATAAACCCATACTATCGAGCGAGCAAAATAAAATCAAATATAATCGTGAGGTGCTGCCCCAAGAGCTAGGCATGGTAGAGCTAGGCATTATTAAGGAATTTCGATAGGCTACTCAATTGGCAACGTGGTAAAAACAAATCGTGGGTGAAAAATGTACGAATGCAGCGTTCGAATGTTTTTACTTATTGCTAGTGAAATGAATCGAGTTGGTTTTATCACAGAATAGGTAATATACAGAAGTTTAAGTCAGACAAGGAATTCGTACCGTATCTCTCTATGCCGTTTTAATGAAATCGCGGTCAGTACAAATTTGTCGTTCGCGCAGGTAGAATTTGTTTGTGTCATTATATATATATAAACGGAGATATGGCAGACACAAAAACTACAAAGCACAACAAACTAAATATTCTGAAATTCGTCTAAACGACAAAGTTTGCAAAAAATATACTATTTACTTTCTTTGATTTCAAAAAATTAAAACTAATACAGTTCTGTACAGCTACTAATTCTTCTGAACAAGAACTTTTGTTATATTTTTCAAGATTAGTAAGTAAATTGGAAGAATAAATTTTGAAATAATACGAGGGAGTATGCACAGACGACAATATAATATGTCGACATGAATGAAGAAGTTATTACATATACATGAGATTAAGCTAAAGATTAAGTTATTTACTAATCAAATGCCTTAAAAACATGTTTTTTATTTAAAAATTATTAGAAAACGTATTTGGCAAATGTATTTTGATAATTTGTCAAGTTAATTCGGTTCTGCTGACAAAATGGGCCAATGGGATCCTGCACCAAGCTTGTTGGCAGAATCGTGGCGTTGTAGATAATTACCACAAAAAATAAAATCCTGACCATAGGGAAATGCATTGAGTGACACTTCTGTATATTACCTATTCTGTGGTTTTATAGAGGTTTGTTAATTGTAATTCAGTGCGATGTGTGAAGAGTTCCCTCTTTTATATTTAGGATTCATGAACATTGGGAGTTTTCCTCCATTGTATATGTCTACGATTCTTGCATATCTGGATATGAATACAGTTAAACTTTCGGTAAATTTTCTTAGTAGCATTAATTGTAGACTTTAATATGATGCTCTAATTGTGTGTCTAGAGTCTTTTGATAGTACGTTAATGACTGGCTAGAATGGTTGGCACCAGAGGCCAAGAAAAGTGATTCAACATAATTATCAAGTACTATATGTGACATTACAGAGAACTTAACTTAACAGAATAAGTTATCAATAAAGCGATGCATAATGTCATGTTTGTGCTATTTTCAGGAGGTGTAATAAGTGGATGTTGATTCCTTGAAATCGGAGAACCTGTCAACATAACCTCTTTTCGGATGCTCCAATCATTAGGTGTGTTTGTCTTTTGTACGGAACATATTCGGTGTGAGAAAAGTGGAAGTTTGTGGTGTTTATGTGAACTTGTATTAAGCAAGAACCGAACGCAACAAATTGCATTTGGGCTGAAGGAGGTGAAAGTTTGTGCAACTATGATCAGCTGTTTTTCGGGTTTTTCGTGTGTAGCGAGAACAATGCAAAGAGCACAAACTGTAAACTCTAGAATTGTTAATCCGGCTTTCATGCGGATGTATTTTTCTTATTTTAATAAATAACTAAAATGAAAAATAATGTGTCATTGATTTCGATACACACCAGTGTTAATATTCACTTATCGTTACATAAGTATCATTGAAATATTTTTTTTAGAAACCTTTGTAATGTTAAATATTGAAATGCATTCGTTTTCCTCGTAGTATTTTTTCCAATATCCAATTTTAGATCCAGTGAACTAGAAAAGGAGTCCGTTAAAATTTAGTTACTAATAACCTAATAAATAAAATGAGTCTGAATATTTTCGCGTCTTCTACAACAATTTCTTGACCGGCGTCGATGCCGTCACTTTTTCTGAAAATTAAATTTAGGATAGTCTATTTCCCCGTGAAAATAAATCCAATTCAATGAGCTACTACACCGACTGATACCGATCTCATACGTGCTTCTTAGTTCCTCAATTACGCTTTTCGTATAAGCAGACACAATAAAGCCATACGATGCAGGTATGTCGCCACAAGTAGAAGTTATTTTTATAGGCCTATATATTCAAATGGACACGTGAGGCGTCCGTTTGTTTACTGTCGAATTATCAGCTGATATCGTTCATTCTTAAGTAATTTCTTAACAATATATATCTGTGAGGTAACATTTGTTTCTGTATATTGTTGATTACACATAGAAACTAAGCGACGGCATTATGTGTTACGTTAGGGAAAGTATAGAAGATTAAACAAAAGCATAATAATAAAAATTGTGTTTAATTCTTAAACTCTATAGGGCAATTATGTAGATATAACAACCTAAACTTGATTGGTTGAATCTTTTAATATTACTTGCCTTCCAGGTATTTTTCAGCATCTCGTTTACTTAATAATACAGAATATGTAGCCATACTCGTGAGATCATGTAAGTTAACTTCAACATCTTCATTAGCAATATTATTAGCGTTAATAATGTTATCGTGATTAACGCTCAAACCCATTTGTTGTTGTGTGAAGTCAATAAAGTTGGGCTATGTCTAGATTTTGTTGAATTGAATGAACTTAACGCGAAATTTTATTTTACTCAAAGGGCGGGGATTTTTGAATGCAATCACTTTATTAGTCGATCTGGAGAGACCGAACGTATACAAAAGAACATTGGACTAACTGAACGAATTGATTGCTGTTCACTTTGATCAGTTTGTTCATCACGAAAGAATACACCTAAAATAAACCTAGTACACGAAAATACACATATATAATACAAGTTATTGATTTAGAATGACAGAAAAGTACTTTCTAAACCTCATATAAATCAGTATTACACAATTCATTAAAATTAGACATAATTCTAACTAGAGGAGCTAACAAAACTATGTGCCATAGTTTTGTTAGCAAAGAAATAAAAACAGAGAACGAGATCTTGAATTAATCCATTTACATGTAACTGAAGTTACTGTTTCAACTTCGCGCTTCTTCAGTGTTATTATATCCCTAGTAAGTTATAAATAAATATTAAATCCGCAATATTTCTCCGGCCTGCATTTCAAACCCAACAGTCGATATAGAGTACCTCATGCTAGCCAACTGCCATATTTCTTTAGGTGTAGGTATTCAAGGAAACGCTTCTAACTTATTGAAGTGCACGGCATAAAGCGAACTCCACACTACTGAACAATGTTCAACAATGAACTAAAGCACAGAACAAAATTTTTAGCACACAGAGTTCAAACGTTTCCCACGTCTTACGGATCAGGAAGCTCAAAGTCCGAAAAGCACTAAACACATATCATCCACATGTTGCACAAATGTCAGACGTTCGTCAAAAGTCACACCCAAGTCGCGAAAACTACGTACTCGTTCTAGTTGTGTCACCGATGTGGTAGTCGTACAAAAAATTTTTTGTTGCGATAGAATCTCAACAATTTACACTTTGATACGCCCACAACAAGCTCAAGCTGTTGAACTTTCGTGTAGATTTTAATATTGTCCGCGTACAAGAGGATGTTGACATCAATGGAGGTAACAATGTCATCAATGTTTAGTAGAAACAGCAGCGGACCTAAATTTGGCCCTTGCGGGACGCCCTGAACACACCATATATAGTCGACTAAACGTTGTATTATTGAACGAAGTTATTCCTGCCACTCAAATAAGATACAAGCAAATGAATGATGACATTCAAGAGACCAAGTCTGGGCAGTTTATTAATTAATGTACTATGACAAACTATATCAAATGCCTTGCTCAAATCCATACATACATTAACCTGTTCTTTATGATCCAGTGCTTTGGAGATAAACTGACAATGAGTAATGTTCATCAGATTGGTGACTGTTGAACGACCCTTGACAAAACCATGTTGATAAATGTTCAAGAAATGTTTGATGTGATGACTGACATGCCCGTAGATGATTTCAAAAACCTTAGAGAGAACTGATATCAGTGCTGTGAGTTTATAGTTCTCCACAATATCAGCTCTACTTTTCTTGTGGACAGGTACCAATTTCGAATTATTCGAAATCATTGGGAATACATTAGTGTTCAGCATGGTGTTGTATATGGCTGGATGTAATAATAACATGTAATAAAAGCACAACATCGATTTATCAGCTATACTCGTCTATGAATCGTAAACTAAAACACACACACCCATCATATTGATTATAGTGATAAATAGAACACACCACTAGATAACGTCATCTAGTTTCCATTTAAGCAATAAAACAAACAACATTATTTACGCTCTTCACATACTTGATGTTCTCTTCACAATCCAAGTTTTGATAATCGCTTGATATTCACTAGTTACAGGTACTTTTGTGTGATAAAAAGTATGCTTCCCCCACCAGATTAACATAGGTGCAATCTTAAAGTGTCATAAACCAAACTCAAAGATCATTATGAGCTGCTTATTTTATATTTATTTTTCACTAACATTAATAAAGGAAAATTATTAAAAAGAATAATCAATTTAAAAAGAAAACAAATTACGCCATCTTGCCAGAACTTCAGAAAGTTGAAAATATTTTTAAGGTTTATTACTACATTTACTAGTATATTTCTTCCCTATTATTTGCTCAATTCCTTTTCTGTATCGAATCCCGTTACCTTCCAAGTCAGATCATCTTTCTCCTTTCCTTTCGTAACGTTATAAATATTTGAAAAACTCATATTGGTCTCACGATCTCCACGAGAGAGAAAAACTATCAACCGATGCAGAGCCCATAATTACACCAGCAAGTGTAGCCATTTGGTCCTAGAGCCGGGTCGATTGATACCTTAGGTCCCCTTAGGTTGTAGCGCTGAAAGGGACCCACCACCCGGGCCAAACGAACGTTATTTTTTTAATGAGGCTGCTACTCCTCCCTCTCAGCCTTTTTCAACCTGACTTGGAACAGACTTCAGCGGGTTTCATAATCATATTTTAATCACTTAATAGCCATCATTAATTAAATTTAATAGTTATTTACCTATCAAGGCTGGAATGTGACGTTTGGCGAATGAGTTTGGAGATTGCGATCTGACGCAACCAAACGAGTTCGATAAGACACTTTGCAGCCGTGGTGCGTACAATTTTTTTTCGACTACGACATGATTACCACTTACTAAAATCAATTTACTTGCATTTGTAGTGTTCAGAATACAGATGACTCATATTTGAAAGACAGATTGTTTAACAACTATTTTGGCAACTGAACCCAGAAAAACTTGAGAATCTTCATAGGAGAGCACGGTAAAGTAACGGAAGTGACACATTCACCGTTTAATTCGATAAATTGGCGCTTTCTGTTTTGGAATGAGTGTAGTAAGGTTGCACTTTCGGATGTGGTGGCCGAAAAAAATAATACATTGAATAGTTTAATTTATCAGTGCTATCAGTATCTTTTTGTCCTGCTAAAAAAAAAACAAGTTTTTTTAAAAAAAAATAGATAGTACAATATTTTATTAAATAAGATACGCATACTAAATAAAAGGTGTATTTTTTTTTTCAATTTATCGACCGCCTTATAGTTACAATTTCGTTCAGTGATTGCGTTTTGTCAATTTAATAAAAATTCTTACACAATGGTAAAAAAAAAACAACCCACCTGAAATACATATTTAATGTTTTAGTTTACTTTCTTGCAGCTATTCATGTCTACTAATTCGAACAGAAACATACCGCCTGGGCGCAGCTATATGTATAGAATGCAGCGATTGTGTCGCGGCTGTACATACATTCTTATTGTAAACAGAAAGGGGGTTAGTTTAAAATGCTCTTGGCTATAAAATACACAAATGAATTATATATTTTACTCATTTCTCTAAACAACTTTAGTGAACCTATATGAAAGTGTCATTAAACTATCCTTAATTTTTTATTTCTGTATTAGGTTGCGCTTCACCTGAAGAGTTAGCAGAGGAATTAGAAGAGGCGATATTTCTGGAATTTAAAAATACTGACATGCGATATAAAAACAGAGTAAGATCGCGTATCTCTAATTTAAAAGATGCTAAGAATCCAACGCTGAGAACAAATTTTCGCATTGGCGCTATATCGGCATCTAGATTAGCTGTTATGACCGCAGAAGAAATGGCAAATGACGAAATAAAACAGCTTCGGGAAAAGTTTAGGAAAGAAGCAATAAACGATGCACAACTCGCTACAGTTCAAGGTACCAAAACAGATTTGCTAAAATGTGGCAAATGTAAGAAAAGGAATTGTACTTATAATCAAATCCAGACAAGATCAGCTGATGAACCTATGACTACATTTGTTATGTGTAATGAATGTGGTAACCGTTGGAAGTTCTGTTGATTTTCAGTTATACTTCCACAATAAGAAAAAACAAAAGGTCATAATTGTTATTGTGTGTATATTTGATTTTTTAATTTAAGACATGCTTAAAACAAAAATATAAAATTAGATATAGAATGTTTAATAATATTGTCAGATTATCAGTCCTGAAAATAAACACAATTGTAACAGTTAAACAATACCCTTAGTTTTGTTGTACACTTAACATAACTACATCTAAGCATTATAAGCACCTTAAACTGTTGTGGAGTCACTAAGTTTTATATATCAAACGCAAAATATATGGGGCAAATGCATTTTAAGGTTTCTAAGTACAGTCGTGGACTTTAGGAATAACCGCCTAAGTTGCAGTGAGCGAGATATCACTACGCTCGTTGCATGCCCTAGACACACCTCGCTGCAAATTATACGGTCATTCCGAAAGTCTACGACTGTACATTTAAAATGGAGTTGATCTGAATAACGCAGATGATACTCTTTCTTGGAATAGGAGGCATTGTAGCTAAAGCTGTCCAAGGCTCTTTAACTCTAGATTATATTAAAATGTGGTTACAGGATACGAAATTGATAATTAATCATACAAAAATCTGAATTAATATTGTTTAAAAGAAAACAGGTATCCTTCTTATTGAACGTTAAATAATAACCTCTATCTTGTACGTTTGTTGGGTTTCGTAGTAGATGATCACTTAAAATGGAGAAAACATATTGATATTTTGTCTAAAAATCTCCCTTTGGTATACAATTGCTAGACCTGGTGGGCGTACGCATCCCTTGGGTAATATACCAAATGTGTGCTAATAACATATCAGTAAGAGATGTTCCGATCACATGGAAGAAATCGTGCAAAAAACTACCATTAAAATATTGTTATCAGATATATGTATTTATGAAAAGGATGCGTGACATGGTGAGTGAGATTGCTAAAAGTGAAATTATTGCGATCATTAAACCCTTCGAAGAGATTGAGCAATTAGAACAGAAGCTGAACAATGCCAAAATTAAACACCAGAAAAACAACTTGTACAAGAACGTTATTCTCGAATGTCTTATACTCCAATTTTTTGGTATCTCTGTTACACCGTATAAAAATACTGATGGCCTAGATTTAAACATACACAAAAATAAACTTAAAATTGATTCGAGGTTACTTACTAATTAGCAGTGGAAAAAACCCGCCTATTATAGTAAAATTCTCAAGCTAGTAATATAGTCGTACTCGAAGATCTCATCAGTAAACGAATGCAAGTTATAGAAGCTGCTAATAAGTTTGGTTACAAAAACCTCTGGACATGCATGGTAGTGTTTTTTTGTAACTTTGACGGCGTACTACACAAATTGCGTACAGCGGAAGAGTTGCGTACATTACAAAGTAAGCCGTGAATTTAGTTCGGCAAGTTGGCGGGAGCTGAAAACTGCTTAAGTGATTCCTCGTACTCTTGATCAAATGCCCCCTGATAGCTGCAAGGATGCAATAACCTTTACCCAAAAATAATGATCCAACTGAATTTACGACCTATAAGTTTACCAAAAGATTTAGAAAAAAGTAATGGTTTTCCAAATAAGAAAACCTCTGGCTTTCAATCGCCTCTTACCGGAATATCCTGACTTCCATTCTGGTCACAGTACTATGACCACACTATTCCACGTAATTGATTAAATTTTAACCTCAATAGATCAGTCGAAACTTACCTTGCTCATTTTGCTTGGTTTTAACTTCTGACACTTTAAAATACCCAGTCCTTGGTTTCTGCAGTATGTGTGGTTTCACTGTGAATCCACATCTATTATTCTGACTCTTACCAGGTAGGACGCAGCTGGTAAAATTGGATGGTAGGAATTTCAGCTAGAGTGCTTCATTAAAGGTTGGAGTTGCTCAAGCGTCTATCCTCGGTTCTTTCCTTTTTGTGATTTATAGATGTGAGATCAATAAGTGCTGTAACATACATACAGGGTGTTTTGAAACATCGTTTAAAGATTTTAAGGGCATGTAGTACGATCGAAAATAAGGTTAAAAGTCATAATAAACATATGTTCACAAATCAACCGTTTACGAGATAACAGCGAGTGTTCCTAGTAGTACATGGATATAACATATCCCAGTAAACAGGTGCTTATCAGCTATTGTTTTATGACAGTTTAATTTGACGTTTTGTGCAATTTGTAGCAATTACAATGGTTGCGTATTCTAATGCTGAAATGAGCGATATAGTGTTCATGTACGGTCGTGCTAATGGGAATTCTTTACAAGCACGTCGCTTCTATGCTGAAACGTTTGCTGATCGCCAACTGCCTTCGCATGTGATGTTTCAGACGGTGTTTCAACGACTAAGAGAAACTGGTTCGTTTGAGAAGCGGTCTTCTGATACTGGACGGCAGAGATTAGCATGTACTCCACAGATAGAAGATCGAATTTTGAATATTATTGATGAAAATCCCGAAACTAGTGTTAGAAGAATTTCGACTCAAGTGGGTGTAAGCAGCAATCTTGTTTGGAGAACTCTTCATGAGCAACTCCTATACCCCTACCATATCCAACGGGTACAAGCCCTTACTGCTCCGGATTATCAAGCGAGAAATGCTTTCCGTGAGTGGTTTTTGCGAACAGCTGCTGATCGGCCAGACTTGGCTGATAACATCCTTTTCACTGATGAAGCTGGTTTTACTAAAAATAGAATATTTAATTTCCACAGCAATCACGTTTGGTGTGACGAGAATCCTCATGCTACCGTTGAAGCTCGGCACCAGCAACGTTTCTCTCTAAACATCTGGTTAGGCATGATAGGGGACCGGTTGTTAGGACCGATTGTTTTGCCACAACGCTTAACAGGTCCTGCATACCTCGAGTTCTTGGAAAATACTTTACCTGAACTTTTGGAAGATTTACCTATAAATCTAAGACTGAACCTCTGGTTTATGCAAGATGGAGCTCCACCGCACTTTACGCGTGCTGTTAGGGAACATCTTAACAATGAATTTCCTGGGAGATGGATAGGGCGAGCAGGTCCCATTGCTTGGCCTCCAAGGTCTCCCGATCTAAACCCGTGGACTTTAGTATCTGGGGTTATTTGAAAAGTTTAGTGTACGCAACACCGGTAAACGATCTTCCAGAGTTGCGCCAACGAATAGAACACTGTTGCCAGATAATACGAGAAAAACCCTTGTTTTTTGAAAGAGTGCGCGCTTCCTTTGAAAGCAGATGTAGATCCTGTGTCGAAATGGAAGAACGTCATTTTGAACATCTTCTTTAGTTATAATCTATTTTATGTTAAAATACAATAACATCTTAACAAAAACCGCTAAAGCAAACTTATTCTGCATTTGCGATAAAATCGCTGTTATCTCGTAGCTAATTTGTGGACATATGTTTATTATGACTTTTAACCTTATTTTCGATCGTACTACATGCCCTTAAAATCTTTAAACGATGTTTCAAAACAGCCTGTATGTATGCACATGACACTCTCAGCATGAGTTTCAACTTAACGCAACTAAGACAGCAGTAATGCTGTTTGGTAGAGAAAAGGATCAAGCGAAGGCTGTGTGAAGAGGTTTTGATCAAACTTAACAATGTTACTATACGTATCCTTGATACTGCGAGAAATTTAGGACTGATAGTAGATAATAACTTTAGGTACAAATCATAAATAAATAAGTACACCCAATGAACGTAGGCTTCCTTAAAAGTCTTGTACCCACACCGTTCATATTTACATCGCAATGACGCAATGTTGTTATGTGAATCTTTGTTTCTTTCACGCTTTACATCTTTAACCCCTATTTACGGACCAGCTGTGGACGCCCATGACGGCAAATGTATTCAACGCGTACAGAATGCTTGTCTTAGGTTTATTTACGTCATACGAGAATTTCTGCATAAAAAAGAATCGCTTTTGCATAGACAGTAGAGTTATCAAAATGCAATGGTACCAATCCACATCTACCGACTGTTATTTCAAATTTTTTTAAATAAAATTTGCTCAACCAAACAATCTAATAGCGTTTTCGACTTATTGCACTTTACGCGTGGAGTATATCTATCTCTCTTACTAATATTATGTATTAAAATAAGATGGAAATACAATCAGTGCATAAAAGTGCAGTAAGTCGAAAATGCTATAATACAATGTGCGTACAGCTCTCCAAAAAAAAGCTTACAACACTTGACTCTCTGTGGTATCTGTGTGGTATACTGTGGTATCGCCAAACTTATTTCAAAGTCACTTCTTGGCAACACAACATTAAAGGTGCCGATAGTACGTTTCTTCTTCTCTCATCTATTCGCTGGTTGTATCTTAACTGGGATGCGTATAATAAAAAAAGAAAGATCAAACAACAATTTCAGAGATGGAATTGACAAAATACAGTTCTTCTCAGTTACCACCGCCGCCGCCGAAACGTCAGATTTAAACAATCCTGAAGGCGATGCAAACAGCCCAAGCAAACTCATAAAACAAATTCAATTTATATACGAATTACACTACACCATTGTATTCTCCGCCAAATTAGAATTATTAGGTGTCGAACTTTGTAAAACACGGTAACGGCAACCGAACGTAGTATGAATAAGGTATATTGGAGACAAATAGTGAGTATATAGCATCTTTGATCGATACACTGGATAAATTCAAAGCATAAAAAATAATAAGCCTGTTGAATAAAAATCTTATTTTATTGCAGAAAGAATTATACATTCAAAAATAATTTACTTAAGTTACAACAATTAAGATGTACTCATAAATTTATGGGTTTTTAGATGAGTTGAAAGAGGCCCTGTTTGCGAAAATGATTTATTGCATATGTGGCACTGGTATGGTTTTTCTCCTGTATGTATTCTCATGTGAACCTTAAGGGTCGATGATTGGTAAAATCCTTTTTTACAGACTTCGCATACGTAATTTCGATCACCTGCATAGAGTGACACAAATACATATTATAAAAGCATTATTAAAATATGGATAATATATAAGCAAACTAACTAACTCAAATACTATAGCTAATTTATCACTATATACTGCTGACTTTAGACAACGAGTCAATGAATACAGCGTCAGTACTGTATAATACTTTGTTCACGTATAGCTTATCTCTGGTTCACGTTAAAAAAATGTTGACGTTATTAATGACGTTTGCGACATGTTGCTCAACATGCATACTATATGTCACACTTAGGTCATTAGGTTATGTTATTTGAAACAAGAATTGAACTGTATTCTAGGGAACTGGAACGGCGTCTGATATATTCATAACAATATATTCAGGTTTTGAAGCCAACAAAGATAGTCAACGCGACGTATATCTATTTCACTTTATCTCATATTTGTATATGTGTTTGGATTGCGACTGTAGATTTATATCAATTTGAAGTTTTTTTTTATATTTATTTCCATGAGGTATATCGTAATGTATTAGAAAGAAATAGATATACGTCTGTAATCAGGTTGCCTAGGATACAGTTCAATGGAACCAATGAAAATTATTGGGTGCGGTATAATTATGGGTATAATTCCAATGAGAGAACAGTTTGTGTCAACAAAGTAAATTTAAGTTCAGTATTACATGCAATTATTAAAACGCGTTGGAGTGTTAGATGTGGGATTTTAGATATTGTTTGGTATATTTGTCATTCTGAAAATTCTGTTGAGACGCACATTTAAGATAAATGTGCTATAATGAGCCCTGTTAATATTATATAGCAAAACCGTAGTCACGTCACTTCGTTAGTTCGGGCGGACTAACGCTTTAGCGCTAAAGTCGCAGGTGTACGGCGTGTACCATAAAATTATAGTTACTATGGTAATGAGGATAACTACTCTAATTGACAATTATTCTTGTCGAGGGATTGAGTAATCGGGTGTCGAGCTATTGTTGAAACGCTTCAATAAATGTAAGGATGGAAGTAACGGCTGATTGAGTAAAATTGTAATTCTGTATTCCAAGTTTGCTCAATTAGTCATCTTTATTTTTATCTGTATAATTATGCATATTTTAAAATTTATTTTTGAATGGCACATCCGTTAATGTTTAATTCGAGCAGACTAAGTTATTATCTATAACTATAGTCGAGTAACTTGTGAACATACATTTATGCAAAACAATGAGCAATGATACAATAAACTCCTATTTCAATAGATATCTATAGTTGGAGCCAGCAATAGCCATTTTGATAAAACAAAATAATCGACTTATAATTTATTCATCTAAAGTAATTTGCGATAACCTGCACAATACATTGATATAATATCAATTTATATTGAAGTTTAATACGAAGCAGAAGTAATAGATATCTATGAATCAAGTGCCGGAAAACACATTTCGCCAATGAGTGACCATTTTAAGGTACACAATATCAGTGCAAAAAGAAATTTACATTATAATGCCAGATATAAAATGTGTTTCTCAAACAAATACGTTTCAGTAACGAAAAATAACAGTGGTAGGTTGTAGCTGCTTACGCAAACGTTTTACACAACTCTAGAAAACATTGTAATTTCCACTGCGATTTGCTATTTTAGATCCGAGATTACTTTTAGGTTTTATTACATTAAGCAATTTTGTTACTTTTTTAATATTTCTGTAAAATTTTATTTCTCATATTACGAATTAACAGTAGATTTATATGTTTCTTTTAGCAGAAATCGGAAATTACCTACAGTTAAATGTACTTAGGATATAGGAATAATTATTAGAAAATTTCCAACGTTCACAGGATTACGTACACAAAATTGCAGTATAATTTTAGTTTCTCAGATATTGAAATAGATATTTGTTTAGTTCATATCATGTCCGCTGTAAGTATGCACTGAAATTGAATTGTATTACCTGTATGGGTTTTTATATGAATTTTTAAATCTTCGCTTCTGGGAAAAGCTTTCGGACATATCTGGCAAACATATGGTTTTTCCCCTGTATGAATCCTGACATGTTTCTTAAGCTGAGAGGAACTAACACATCCTCGTCCACATTCCGAGCATTTGTAAGGCTTTTCGCCGCTATGTGATCGAGAGTGAACTGTTAGTCTAGATGGATCTGCAAAGGCCTTGCTGCATACCTTACAAATGTATGGCTTCTCGCCTGAAAATACAGATTAATTAAAATCATAAAAAAAAAGTATAAAGTGAAATGCTCAATCCAGTCTTTCAACAAATCGGAATAGGTAACTGATTGAAATAGAAAAACAAAAAAAATCGAAAATCATTAAGCTTAAGATAATTGTAGGACGTATGATGTAGTAAAATAGGAACCAAAACAGAGCATCGCCAACACGAATAGGTTCTTCATTTTCACTGAGAAAGAATAGAAAACAGAAGTTTCACGCTCCAATATTTTTTTGTGATAGCCATTTTATTGTTTATTAGAATATGCTCTGAGCACACGCTTATTTTTGCAACAGAAAAGTTTGTCTGGAGTTGATCGAAAAAGGATAGGTATTTGGTTAATTAATCACCAGGCGAAACTTTTGTTTATTATTTAGGTTGTTGGTTTGCATATATTTGAGCACGTGACGATCACATCGCATTTACAGTCGCATTTCAACATGTTAAATACCCGATCAAAATATATAACAAGAGCGAAAACCTCTCATATAAGAGAACAAAAAAGTTTTATGGCCTTGCGGTACTTACCTCGTTAGAGAGAAATATACCTATAATTTTTTTTTACTCGCGATAACGGGGTAAATTGCAAAAATTCGAAAATCATGGAAATTTCAACTATTAAACGTGAATCTATATTAAAATGAAAAGCGGCGTCTACCAATAAGTATGTCAGAACTTTAAACGTCGACACGAATGAAAATGAGATGTATTAATCAATTTTCCTTTACCTATGCACTATGCATATTTGTCATTTATGTTGTGTGCCATCAACCCAAATCCTGCAGTTTTGTTTACTTACGAAACCATTTACACGAAAATGCCTCTCATCAGAAAAGATGATGTTTTCTCAAAACTCAGGATATACTTTTAAAGGCTCCTGCAACCAACTCGCGAATTCTCGACGTATTCTGTAAGAGTTTTAGTTCTTGCGTAAGTTACACTTTACAGGCTTTCATATGCGGATCCCTACGTAAAATTCTCTATGTTGTCATTTGCGCAACTTTAAATTTAAAAATTGCTTGAAAATAATTCCAGTTATTACAGCTTGGTTAAAGAAAATTTTTTAGCGGCAGTTCCATCAGTTTTCTCTTCTCTATGCGTCCTATGATGATTAGTGAACAGAACTGTCATACGAAAGTGTCAAATTGTAGACAGCGTTGTCATGGTGATGGTTCAAAGTTCTGACACTCTTATTTGTAAGCCCTGCAGTTAAAGCATTCCTGAGGCCAGTTCTGGTTAACGGTGCTTTCGCGTGGGCGTCGATGGCCTCCTCCAGACTGAAGCCTCTCGAGGCACTTCAAAACAGGCCGCTGGGGCTGATCGTGAAAGCCCCTTGGCTCGTTTGAAACAAGCAAATTCATCGAGATCTGCAAAATCCACTCATACGAGAGTCCGTTAAGGGAGATGATCTATTTGGAAATGACCGACCAGCGGAACTGTGAGCTCGAGCATCTATTAAATTCTTTTACCCAAGAACTCTTCGTTCTAGCTTCTTGACATTGGATGGATTATTGAAACAGTATTTTTTGAATATCACTGGTGTCGAAACCATTTTCAAACTTGCCCGATAATGCCCTTGCAATGTTTATCCGATTTTCTAAGAAACCACAGCAGCAAACAAAACCAAATTTTGATTTTAATTTTTTACAAATTGACGAGACGAAATTTAATTCACAATTCAACTGTTTTGAAAAAGAAAGAACAGTTTTAATTTTTTTTTTCACGGCTGCTACCATAAAAAGTTTAGTTTGTTTGTTGCTGTGGTTTCTGAGAAATTGTCATTTTTCCTATGATGGAAAAAAAATATGAATTCTTTCATGCAAAAAGTTGGAAAATGGTTTTGACAGCTGTGACGTGTTAAAAAAAACTGTTTTAATAATTCATTCAAGTTTGAAGAGCCTAGAAGAAAGGGTTCTTGGATAATAGTTATTTACGTATCAAAGCTGAAAAGTGATGTTTTATAGAACGAGTTTGCAGATTGCGAGCCGAAGAGATCAACCAAACGAGTTCGATAAAGACACTTTCCAGCCGTGGTGCGTACAATATTTTTTCCGACTACCACACGATTACGACTAACTAACATCAATTTACTTGCATTTGTAGTGTACAGAATACAGATCACTCATATTTGAATGACAAATTGTTTGACAGCTCTTTTGGCAACTGAACCCAGAAAAACTTGAGAATCTTCACAGGAGAGTACCGTAAAGTAGCGGAAGTGACACGTTGGTACTTCAATTCGGTATGTACTTATAGTACTTTACCGACCATGGACGGTAAAGAAACCGAAGTGATGCGTTGACAATTTAATTCATGACGAATCAGAGTTCAATTTGGCAAAGTGGCGCTTTATATCCTCGAATCAGTGTATTAATTTTGTACTTTCGGATGTGGTAGTCGAAAAAAGATTTTAATAGAATCCCGGCCAGCAATGTACTACATCACTTATCTTTGCTTAAGGTGTTTCTCAAAAGTTTTTATTGATTTATCCAACTCAAATGTACTACATACATACAGGATGGCGCATTAGTGTGGGAAAGCTCAATATATCCGATATTATAAAAGTTATAAAACAGAATATTAAGAAAAGTTGTAGGTATTCTTAAGCTTCACATTCTAAAATGAGTTACACATATACAGACCGAACTTATATTTTTTTAAATACAATGCTATACTTTTCTTGCGTATTTGAAATCTGCTTACATTTGCGAGCTTTCTCAAGATATTTATGGGCTCTTTCATTTTTTTTAACCGTTCCCTATGCCTAACTCTTTGGCTTTAGTAGATATTTCAAATTAAAAATAAAAATTGCATTATTACCGCATAAATCGGCATTAAATTATTACATTGCTATATATAAACTTTAATTTTATCAGGTAGCAGTAACAGGTACAAGCTTACAAATGTCTGCTGAGAGCTGATGACGCGTTCTGCGCGAATCTCTGAACACTGATGGCGTTGGCCAGCCAATGTCACGACAACGTTAAAAGTCACCTAAGCCTTCTGTTTTTGTATTTCCGCGCAGTCACTGGTGCAACGCGTTTTAATTCAAATACATTCCAAAAATGAACTATTCAGTTGAGGAATTAACAAAATGATTTGGATATTCGGAGAATCTTCGAAAAAGTGCGTTCTTATAAAAAGAGTTTAAGAAGCGAGATATCTACTAAAGATATCTACTAAACTAGGTGGTCTTTGAATGTTTGGGGTGGCATAGTCCGAAATTTTGCTATTGGACCACATTTCTTTGGTGGACGAGTAAATGGTCAAATTTATTTGAACTTTTTTCAAAATATTTTACCATTATATTTGGAAAATGTACCTCATGTACCTCAACATACGTCAAACAATGTGTTTTTTTACGATGGGGTTCCGGTACATAACACTGCATTAATTCATAATCACCTCGATACAACGTTTACCAACAGGTGCGTTGAAAGAGGACCAGTCGTATGACCAGGTCGATTCCCGGACTTGACAAAAATTGATTTTTTCTTGTGGGGCTACATAAAAGATCGTGTGCATCAAGTACCGTGAAAAGTGGAAATCAAAGGTCGTATAATTTTTTTCTTGCCGGAACTAACCCTCTTAATACCCCTTAATTTAAACGTAAAAATGGTCATAACTTAAACACTTGGAAGAGATGTGGCAAACCCTATATGAAAAGGCTTGCAAAAGTAAACAGATTTCAAATACGTAAAAAAAGTATAGCATTCCATTTAAAAAAAATATAAGTTAGGTGTGACACGGCGTTATGAAACATCCTGTATATGTGTAATTAATTTTAGAATATGAAGCTTAAAAATATCTACATCTTTTCTTAATATTTTTTTTATAATTCTTATAATATCGGATATATTGAGGTTCCCCACACTAATATGCCACCCTGTATCTAATTTTAATTTTTCTTTTTTCCGGATGCAAATGCTTGTACGGCAAAATAAATAAGAGCTATCAGACTTAAGAAACTTGACAAATACGAAAATAAATAAAATACAACAAAATAAACCCACAAACAAAAATTGTGTTTCAAAATGTTTACCATCCAAAATCCAAGAAATATCAAAAATAAATTAATTGAAATAGCGGCGAAAAAACTGCATGCAATTCTATTTATTCTTATATTGCTATGCTTTGAAGAGACTGGCATCTTTTAAAAATATAGATTCCAAAGAAAGAGCTCAAGTAAGACAAGAAGAATGGTTTTTAACGATTTGGTCGGTTACGCTTTACATGGACACGTCCGATTTTGAATAAACACTCCATAGTTCTGTAATCATGGCGATTATCATATGTTTACAAAAAAGAGGATACAAAACCGTGCGGGAGACAAAGTAACGCCTTTGTACATTTCAGCTTGAGAAACTCCTTCCACGAATTCGATGCCCGCGTTCCGATACAAAATCTCATCAATTTGAAGAGTCTTATTTGTTAAGTAACGTAATAATTTAGAGATTGAATACTTTACCTGTATGTATTCGCTTGTGAATTATTAAATTACTCGGTGTTGTAAATCCTTTCTGGCAATATGGGCAAATATGGTCCTTTACACCTGAATGAATTTTCATATGCATTGCTAACGATCCTGATCCACATAATCTGCGAATATTAACAAAATTACAGTTCATTATTGAACCGAAAACTGGCACCCCTCAGTCCCTCAATACAGATTAATTTATTGATATAACCCAAATGGTTTCTTCTAATTTGCCCTTTCTTTTGGTTTTTGATATTTTGCATATTAAAAAAAATACTATTTAAATATATCAACTGTATAAAATGTTATAATTGTTTCTTTTTTAACATAAGTTGCGGCAGATTACATGGTGCCAAAGATGACGTAACCTATTTTCGGATGAAGCTAATAATGGGGGACGCAGTACGCCATATCCCCATTTTTTTGAAAATTTCTCCTTTTCCTATTTAAAAACAACGTGCTTTTACGTAGACATAGGACGATGGTGTAAAACAAATTCAGAGAATTAATAATAATAATAATAATTAAAAAATAATAATAAACATGCAACATCAAATAATAAAGAATTATCATAAACGAGTACATGTGTATTTTATATATTTTTTAATAAAATGTAATTCATTGCTCTACTACTATATCCTCAGAAAACAAACAAATTTGATGCACGAGACGAAGAACTAAAGATTTATATTTTGATTTATTTATTTATGTAGTGTATTTAAGCATTTACGTATAATGATTGTAATGTTTCTCTAATTCTGTTCTATTGTTTATAGAAAAGTTATGACAAATATGTTACCTATACTTATATTGCATTAAATGCCGTTAAATATGATATAAATGAGTAAAAACTATTATACTTTGTTAAAAAAAAAAAAATAGTAAGTGTTAACGTTTTTTAATATCTGTTATAATTTCGGATATTCTTAAAAATTGAAAAATCGCGCAATTTTTGGAGGTGGCCTAAATCAGGCGAACGGGCTGCTAAGAAAATTGTGTAGTGCATCTACTGTGGTACTCTTTCATTGTGTAAAGTTTAATGGAAATCGGAATTTGACAGTTGTCGGTGTTCCCTTAGAATAACTGGTCAGAGATATATTTATAAGTAGGTAACCAGTGTTTGCACGGGCTCAGTTTCAAAGCCATTCTCGTCCAGGTGTCACAGAGGTAAGCTGCACTGTAAGTAGCTTGGGGAAAGTTTTGAGTTGTGGTGTGATACGGGCAAGCCGCGGGGGCGGCATCCACCACGCGATTCGCGCGGGCGAGGACGCGGTACATTACCGAAACAGTGGGGCGCTAATATTATATATAATAATATTATCTGAGGCTTCACCATAGTCGTCCGAAGCCGCGAGCACCATAACGGACACGACATTGGTGGACCTCTTGCGCACTCCACCAAGGGAAAAAGGTGACTCAGCAGGACAGGAATGTTAACATTCTTGAGACTTCTACAGGTCAATCTTCATCACTGTAAAGCGGTCACCGCCGCGCTGCAAGCTTTTGTGGTAAGTAAAAACATTGATATTGTTATTATACAAGACCCCTGGACCACTAGGGGCAGGGTGGGGAGCTTGAGGATCAGGGGTGGACACTGACCCACGGGGGCGGTCCCGGCCCCAGAGCCTGCGTGCTTGTTAAAAAGAGCACAAACTGCCTGTAGGTCAGGGATCACTGTTTAAGGGACCTGACCACCGTAAAAATACAATGGATGGACGTAATGGGGGCTAGAGACCTATTATTGGCATCATACTCCCACCTCCCGTAGGACCAAGAGGGTCCGCGTCCAACCCAGGAGGTCAGAGCACTGGTAGCCTACGCGGGAACGAAGAAGCTGGAGCTCTTTATACTTTTTTATAAATAAAGGAGTGTTTGTACAACAAGCAAGTATAAATTATCTATTCAAACAAAATTTATTAAACAAAAAGCCCCAGGTAAGTAAGTACTATATATGTATATTACGATTATACCTACATAATTTATACCTATAAATATACAGGGTGTGGCATTTATTTGTGGACGAGCTATTTTGGCTAACCTGTCCACTTAAGTGAAATATGTTTTAGATAAAAATGATTCAGGATCAAATACTCTACACCGTAAAATTATTTTTATATATACAGGGTGGTCAGTTTAGCCTGCGCGGTATACAACTTTGTTATTTTAAATGGAACAGCCTATATATCATTACATTTTTGGATTCCCCGATGCAAAATAAAGTAGATTTAATTCACATACCCTACACCAAAACCGAACAGTTTCGGAGTTATTCGACTTTTTAGAAAAAAAAATGCATTTCCTTGGGTCACTTGGAAAATCAATACCACCGTTACTTATAACAATTTTGCGATTATTTTGTAGTATAGTCGTGACAATATTTGAAAGTGTATAACCGATTAATAATTTCTTTGTTATGTTATACAGGGTGTTGTTAAAGTGACAATAAAGCTAGGCATCTTTAAATAGACGGATCTCATTTTTTCAAATGGAACACCTTGTATATTTTTGTGCCATATAATACAGAATTAAGTCCTCTTTCAATCGCATGTAACATTTCCTATAGCTAAAGTTAATACTTTTTGAGTAATTTTGAATAATGTGCTATTTAGTAAAAAAAATGATTACTATAATATGTTTACTGTAAAAGAATATTTTTTTTTCTTTTATTAATTCAAGAATTGGAATCTCTAATTGTAGAAATTAAAACAAAAAACAAAACGGTAAAGATAATTTAATAATAATAGAAATCGCAAATTATAAAAATAAAGATAAATAACAACGAAAATTATAAAAGAACTTCAAAATGACCGCCTACATTATTTAT
Source organism: Cetonia aurata (assembly GCA_949128085.1). Taxonomy (NCBI): domain Eukaryota; kingdom Metazoa; phylum Arthropoda; class Insecta; order Coleoptera; family Scarabaeidae; genus Cetonia; species Cetonia aurata. Next base: position 34,859,004 of record OX421884.1, on the reverse strand, counting down.
GCACGTCGTTGAACGTTGGGTAAATGAATTTCTAACGCTCAGAAGCATATTATGGCAAATTTCTTTAAAAGCTCTAGAAATTCTGCCTGTCATATCTTCTGGTGTAGTTGGTATCTCCTCATTTACTTTACGTTTGATGTACCCCCATAGAAAGAAATCCATGGGGGTCAAATCAGGAGATCGTGCTGGCCATGCAATAGGTCCTCCCCTACCTATCCATCTAATGCCATACATTTCATTTAAAGTTTCTCTTACTGCATGGTGGTTGTGGCTGAGCGCACCGTGGTATTGGAACCACATACTTAGTCTATTTTGCAATGGCACATCTTCTAGCAGGCCTCCTAATTCGTTCACAAGAAAGTGCCTATATCTCTGACCGTTTAAATGTTGTTCAAAAAAGTACGGTCCGATAACACTGGTACCAATGATACCGCCCCAAACATTAAGTGACCATCTGTTTTGGCGACGAGTTTCACGAATAATGTGAGGATTTACATCTGAGTAATAGTGAAAATTATGTCTATTTACGCATCCATTATTATGAAACTGGGCTTCATCTGTCCACAACACATTACTCAAAAAATCCGGATGTTCGTTCATTATTAGTGTAATTCTGCGACAAAACTCTACCCTTCTATTCAAATCTGCTGGCAACAGTTCTTGGTGGAGTTGAACTTTATAAGAATGATACTTATTTTTCTTCAGCATTCTTCCTAATGACCTCATACTAATGACTAAATTACTCCTCATTGTTCGCAAAGTAATATGAGGATCTTCTACAATAGTTTGCAAAACCATTAATTCGTTTTTTTCGGCAATCACAGTTTTTGAACGTCTATGAGATCCGTACTTACCAGAACCATCATTTACAAACCTGGCCATCAAACGTTCAAAAACTTCCGTTCGAGGATGTCTGCGGTTTGGATACCTCTGTACATAAATTCTACTTGCCAGTAAGCAATTGCGTTCACTCTCACCTAGGATAAAGGCCATATCTATAAGCTCTTCCTCAATGACAGTTAAAAAAAATCATTTATCAATAAAGTATCAAACAAAATTGAAATGTTCTTGCTTACTGTTATAATTTATACACAGTGTACCAAAAAAAAGCTGTGCAGCCACAATACCCAAAGTGGCCCTCAAGTGATTTTCTGCTGCGGCCACAAACGTTGGGAATCAGCCACCAGCAGCTGTGACAGTAGACAATAGACTCGGCACGATCCACTAACAGATCCTTCCAAAGTTTGTGAGTCAAACAATAGAATTTACAAATTTCAGCTGAATTTACCACATCATACACCAAAATGAACTGTCTATTGCCAAAAATCGAAAAAGAACTGAGTTTTTTCTTTCCGACTACGACATCCGAAAGTACGACCTCACTAGAGTCATTCGAGGAGGAATTGAACTACCTAACCCTTCTCTATGACTACCAACTATCTACAACGCGCTTTTACGTTCGGTTGTTAAAATAGTTGTCACACAATGTCATTCAAATATGAGTGATCTGTATTCTGAACACTACAAATGCAAGTAAATTGATTTTTGGCCTCGTTAACGTAAACATAGCATACCTGTTAACCAACGCAACGGTAGGTTAATTCTAGGTTAGATGATTTGCAGTGCTCTAACTCTCGCCTCCAGCTCGTGCCTGAAACTGAGTTGCGCTATAAATGACACCTACCGCACTCTAATGTAAATAGCAATTTAGTAAGTGGTAATCATGTGGTAGTTGAAAAAATATTGTACGCACCAAGCCTGGAAAGTGTCTTTATAGTGCTACAAAGACTTTCCAGCCAAGTTCTTGTTTAGTTGCTCGCCTCGGCTCGCAAACTCCAAACTCGTTCGATAAAACGATACTTTTTAGCCTTGATACGTAAATAACTATTTTCGGTTACCACATCCGAAAGTACAATCTTACTACACTCGTTCGAAGATAAAAAAAAAAAACGCCACTTTGCTGAATTGCACGGCAAATTACTTTATGGTAATAGGGGGAGGGCATTCAAATGGTTATGGAGAATACGCAGATTCAAACCATTCGTCGGTAAGTCCTCCATGGTACACATCGGTGGTTACTTTTCGTGGTGGAGTACTTCCTGATCATGTTTCAATATTTTTTAATTGTAGGATCTCCGAAAAATACATCCCTTGTTGTTCAATGTCAGAACTGCTGTCGTTATGGGCATATTAAATCTCAGTGCAAATCTAAATTAAGATGTCCTGCTTGTGCAGAAACTAAAGCTGTGGAACAATGTCCTTCTCAATTGTCGCCTTGTTGCAGTTTTTGTAGGCGACAGTAGCTCTCCAACGAATAGGGTGTTAAGTTTAGCGATAGGGTGTACCCAGAATTTGTTTATCAGGACTGGCAGATCTTTGATAGTTGGAATTTAAATAATATTTGTCCAATTTTAAAGCTTGGCAAAGATCCTTTGGAATTTTGTAGTTATCGCCCTATTGCTCTTCTCTCGTGTGTTAGGAAATTATTTGAGAAAATTATTAAGTGTAGGACGGACTAGTGGTATAACCACACTCTTGTTTTGACCAAATCGCAATTCAGGGTTAGAAGAACTAGATCCGCTGTTGATAATTTGAGTATTCTTGTGACATACAGCTTTTGTCAATCGTGAGGTTATTTGTTATATTTTCCTGGACATTTCTACGGCCTACAATATTGTTATTATTTCTATTCTTATTCGGGTATTGAAAAGAATTTGTGTTTCTTCTAATTTAATTCACTGCATTCGTCAGTTTACTTATCAGCATCGAACATGTCGTAAGGGTCTACCACAATGGGCTATTTCTAGCCCTTTATTATATAATATTTATATGTCTGGTTTCGAGGAGTTTATTGGCCCAGCTGTTAAATGTCTGCAATACGCTGATAACATTGTGATTTATGTTACGAGCAGAGATATTAACCTTATACGATGTCAGATTCAGGAGGGTTTGGATTTCGTGGAGCATTGAATGGAGGATAGAGGCCTTTGGTTTTCTGTCCCCAAATCTAATGTTGTTTGGTTCTCTCGCAGGAGGAGTGTCCATGATTTTCACATTCTCCATTTGTAGGGAAGACCTATAAGAAATAGTAACTCGGTTTGTTATTTAGGGTTATGGTTGGTTATGGTTAATTGGAAGGTTCACATAGTACATTTGGTTAACAGTTGTTACAAGTCTAGAAATCTTTGTAAATCTTTGTGCGGCAAAAATTGGGATAGTGATCCTCGAAGATTATTGACGTTGTATGGGTCAATTGTTAACTCCAAGCTCGAGTATGGTTACTGGCTATATAGTTCTTGTTCAAATACTTTGTTTCAACGTTTATCAAGAATACCAATGCCTTTGGACAGATTTGAGAGCGATTATATCTACCCCGATGAACGCTCTTCAAGTTGAAGCAGTTGCCCCTCTGTTAATATTAAGATTTATTAATTTGAAAATATATATATATATATATTTGTGTAAGATTGTTAATTCTCATGGCAATATTCTGATCGACGCTTTGAATTCCCTCCATCAATTGTTGGTTAAGAATAGACGCAACTGTATCCCGTTTATTGTAAGCAATTACTGGGAGATTAAAAAGTATAAACCTAGGATTAATTATAATTATATTTTAGATATGCATAGATTTCATTTTCTTTGTAATCTTATTAAACCTACAGTTTTTCTTCATAACATTCTATCTATTTATGTGGGCGCATTTAAGTTGGCAAACTTATTTTTTTATAGATTACATTAATTCTCATTGGAGACGCTTGTAATCTTTGTTTACTGGTAGGTCAGTATTGTCAGTCAGTATTGTTGTACGGGATTATCATCCAAGAGCGATTTTATTTGGTATTTTCTCTATCCTGCAATTTTACTTTCTCTGCATCTTTCTGTAAATATGCTTCTATATTTACAGCTGAGTTGACTACTATTTATTTTTGTATTGATTATTTTTTGCTGAGCTGCAAAAGTCAGGCACTAATGGCATTTGTTTCTGGGTCACATAATCCTTATGCTGATATTATTTATTGTATCAAAGAACAGTTATTTCAGGTCCACAATAATAATATAACTATTCATTTGTGTTGGGTTCCCAGCCATTCGGGTATTGCTTAGAGTGAGCGGGCTGACGAACTTGCTAAATTAGGAAGAATAAGAGCAGAGTTCAAAATCCGTATTTCTTATAAAGATCTTCTTCCAGTGTTTACAAAAGAATTGTCTGATTTTTGGGGAAATGAGTGGGCACTTTCTGTTCGCAATTGGGGTAAATTCTTTATGAATATTCAGCCAGATATTCCTAGAGCTCCTTGTTTTTTTTGACATTCCTATTGTTTCCAGATCTTTCATTACGACTATTTGTAAAATTAGATTTGAGCAGTGTCTCGCCCCGGCCCATTTGCATAGGATCTCGATATTGGAATCCCCCAGAGTGTTAAAAGCAAAATTTTAATTCAATTTGAGTTTCTATTTCTTTTCTATTAATTATTCTTTCGATATGTTTTTGCGGGGCCCCATTTCTGGGTGTGTTAAGAGTCGCTGGGACAACGGCTCGAGAAGAGTTGTTTATTTCCTTTGCTTAACTTTTCCTCTAATCCTTCTGCAAGGTACAACTTCTGCGGGAACTCATAGTGCCAGTTATGTTGTAATGTGTTGTGATGTTATCGTCATAGTATTGTTTCGTGTCTATCCTTATCAGCCATTGAGTCATATATCTATGATGTGAATGGCGTATGAAAGGAGCCTAGGATTGCTCGATCGCCAAATTCGCCTGGTTAACAAACAAGAAGACATTTTCACTGCAGATAATTAGAAATTTGTCATGTATGTGATATCTTCATTATACTATAAATGTGCTGATGAAGTAGTCATAAAAAGACAAAATAGTAAATAAATATCTATATTTTAACGTCAAAAGGTTGAGTTATTTGATGTTACATTCGAAAAGAGTTTAACGGAAATCATTCTTAATAGTTTTTTGAAATTGACGTGCTAGGGTCCTGGTAATAGCGAATTCCCGATTTTTGCGGACCTGGAGTTTATTCTAGGAATATGGCGACCAAGGTCACAAAATAAAGCATTAGAAGATCAAAGAGACCGCCAGAGTGAAACCTCTGATTGTCAGTCTACTCTGTGATTATGTTATAACGACAAGGTACCTAAATATTATGGAAACCCAACCACATAGAATTACCTATTTCAAAGGGAAATACATAGGTACACTGTTCTTCTGTTCTAATGTCTCCCGCTTGCGACGACCAAATATCGATACTATGTTCCGTATAGCAAGGCCAAGTACTTCGGCTCAGCTCGGATTTACAGGTAGAAAAAGAGCAGAAAAGGATGTTATAATTGTTGAGCAGAGTATAATTATATTTTCTTAACATATTTAAAGGACAAAGGAATTTCATCAACATTTGGATATATTAATCTCTTGGCTATTATCGCAAATTTAGTTTAGTAAGTGTTTCTGTTCCTTTATTGTTCGTTCACATCCATTTTTATCGTATACATTTATTTCTCATTTACATTTGAATTTCGTTTGTCTAATACTATTATATCGATAGGGAATGCGGATAAGAGATAACCTTTTTCTTAGAAACAAAACAAAATTGCTACGAGGCTATTTTTTTATAGTAAAACAGACTACCACTAATATTATTTGTCAGGAATTATATGAAATTATATTCACTGCAGTTTTAGTTTACGATTTCCAGTTGAGTTATTTTAATTTGTAATTACGTATTTCTGAATTCGATGTTTAATATTACTGTGAACAAGTCCTTAAAAACCAAAATGTAATTTTGTTTAGTTTTATACAATAACTTATTGTTAGTTATAAGTATATGGTAATTATAATTCTCTCGATGTTATTTAATGAAAGATCTGATTTAATATAATATAAAATACAAAAGATAGGAAAAAGGGTCAAAACAATCTATACTCCAGAGCCAAACTACAATTAAATAAAAATCTTAAATATAACGTTGCTGAGTCTATATCAATCAATATATTAAAGCAACTTAAGGAATTTCTTATGAATATATAACTGTGAGCTAAAGTTTATTTATTTATATTGCCAGTCACACGTAAAAACATTACATTTATCATTAAACTCCGGCATTCTGTTTCATCTTTCTATCTTGCATATATTTGTCATGTAAGGAAAACGAACTGGAAGATTAAACCAAACCATAATAATTAAAATTATTTTTAATTCTTTTGGATATAATATCGGAAATATGTAATTGCGGTCAAAGTTTTGGCAGGCAAGAAATGGTTAATGTTTAAAATCTTTTTGATTATTTTTTCTTGGTTTTTAGGTCATTTATTGATAAAAACACTTTATACGTACAACGTTTCGGTTATCTTCTAACCTTTGTGAAGTACATGTATAAAAAATTGCAATATAATGTAAATAAACATTGTCATTTTATATTCACATTATATTACATTTTTTTATACATGTACTTGATAAAGGTTAAAATATAACCGAAACGTTCTACGTATAAAGTGTTTTTATCAATAAACGACCTAAAAACCAAGAAAAAACATCAATGAAATCGTTAATGACACTGTTCTAATATTTGCCTATTTACATGAACGAAAAGTTCTGGCTGCAGTTCGGGTCCCTCATCATGAGACAAATAACTTCTGAGCGCAATTCAGGTGCTACCATTCAATGCATGTCCTATGTATCTGAGGTTCATAGCACCGATTTTATCTATGAATCGTGAATTAAACCGAAGGTAAATATATAGTATAAATTATCTCTGCTACGTGCGAATACGAAAATAGCGAAAGCGCTAGCAGTGCTAGAAAGTATAGATGAATGGTCGCAAGGGGAAGACATAAGAATTGAAAAGCGCTGTACATCTGTATCCACAGAAACGCTAAAGAAGTACGATAAGGTGAGTACTAGACTTACATATATCGGGTGTTTCATTTTAATCGTCCCAGGCAAATATGTCGAAATATATGGAAAATATGAAAAAATGTTTTAAACAAAAGTTGTATGGTTTCGAGTTGGACATATAAGGTGGTATCATTGAATTGACCGTGAACTGTCATTTGAAGGTCATATAAAGGTCACCTTCAATTTCTTAAATAGAACACCCTATATATTATTCGGCATTCTTATAGCTTTTCTCAAGGGCTTTTCAAAACACTTATGACAAAGTACTCTTTATGAAGCACTTTTCGAGTTATAAGACTTGAAAGTTACCGGGATACGTCTCGGCACTAGCACTATCCAAGACGTAGTTCATATACTACGCCACTCTAACTAGGCCCATTCTGCTACTTCATCTAACATGATTCGAGGCAACATTTATTTGAAACATTTTTTCAAAAAGACAATAATAAATTGGCTAGAAACTGTTGCATCTTAGGTTGTACACCCGGTGTTACGTATACTCGTCCACTCATTAAAATTCATACACCCGGTATATCTACACCAATAAACCTTCTAGCTGCAACAGTCGAAAACACCCGAAAGCGCATCTGTTCAGATGGTGGGTAGGTTTAAAACCCACTGTTCTACAGACGATGATATAAGATAGGTACATATGTCGACAGTGTACGTGCATGCATAAAGCGTTTCTTCTCGGTATGCATATCATTGATCATCAAACTTTGAGGTTTAAAAAAAAGTTACCACGTTAATTTTTAAAAATTTGAAATGTCATTCAAAAACACCCAGTGTAAGCAAACAAGAAAGTGAACCAAGAAGCAAGGTATATGAATTATAATTTTTAGACATTATGACAGACTTTAATCTAAATTATACACTATGATTTCACCTTACCTTTTTCCACATAAATTGCACTCATGCGTCTTAATGCCGCTGTGGGTTTTATTATGTGTAATTAAACTAGTATATCTTGAAAAAGCTTTGCTACATATAGAGCAAATAAAATTTCTTTCGTTGGCATGAGCTCGCATATGTTCCAATAGCCTGAATGATTGTGAAAAGGATTTTCCACAAATTTTACATGGGAACGGCTTCTCTCCAGTATGTATTCTCAAATGCCTTTTTAAGTCATCAGATCTAGAAAAAGCTTTGCCGCATTCACTACACAAATGTCGTTTAGCGCCGTCGTGAACCTAAAAGTGCAAATTAATATAGAAAAGAAACAGGCCAGCAGAAATTATGAAATAGTGCTATGGCAGTTATGTTTGCACTACAAATAGGAGAACATCCGAAAGTAGAATCATAGATGAATTGATGGTTCATTCAATGCATTATTTTTTGTCTCGATTTTGGATAGTTATTTCTGTCTGGCCCTTGTATACGCCTCACTTCGCCAATTGGTGCAATATAAAACGAAGCCTCGCCCATCTTATCTACGATTGCGGATGCTTTATGCTCGAAAACATAGGATCCAAGATATATCTGTCGTTTTCGTATGCGCGCTGGTGGCGTACATAAAAATATTTGCAAATGTTTAAACCTTGCCTCGGGGCAAGTACAACTTCTTTTTATTATAATAAAAGAAATATTCTTTTATATTATAGAATGAAAGAATATATCGGAAATATTTAAATTCCAGGTTGTATTTTGGATATTATCAGCAATTTAAACTATGACACTAATAATAAATAAATTTGAAATTTAATGATTAATAAAGTTCTGTTTATGCACGGTCGGCATTCTTTTGTATTTTGTTAAACAAGTATGAACAGCATAGGTTATATTTAATAAATCTAACAACCAATGTAATTTGTTTAAAAATTGTAATTTTTTCTTAACGCAATCTTCACACAGTACACCGAAACCGTTCTATAATTTGTTTTATTATATTTTGACATAAATAAATTTTTGCTATAACATATCGCTTGCGCTTTATGTGTAAAAATAACACATGTTCTAATTAGACAATGTAATGAATCCTTTACCTACTTATGTACCGATAGTTGAAAATATCTTTCGTTATGATGCAATGGACTAAGTTAAATTTTTAAAAGATTTTGCTTAAAAGGTATATGGAAAATAAAGTGGTAATAAAAAACTATCAGGTGTGTTAAATTAAAATAATATATCTTTGAAAAATTCTGGAAACAACCGCAAGCAAGTTCTTCTTTAGAAAATTATCCTATCCACCGTGTCCAAAGTTATCGGTGCAGTATTGCTAACTTCATTATCTATAAAGCTACGATTCCGCTTAAATTTACAAAGTGTTACTGTTTTTAACGCTGATTAGTATGCTGTTCTTAAAAAAAAAACAAATGAATAACGTACTTGAAAAATTCTGGAAACAACCGCAAGCAAGTTCTTCTTTAGAAAATTATCCTATCCACCGTGTCCAAAGTTATCGGTGCAGTATTGCTAACTTCATTATCTATAAAGCTACGATTCCGCTTAAATTTACAAAGTGTTACTGTTTTTAACGCTGATTAGTATGCTGTTCTTAAAAAAAAAACAAATGAATAACGTACTTCCGAGTAATTTCGAATATTATGATTTTTTTAAATGCATATTTTCAAAAATTTTGAATGATAATTTTATTTGTGTTATAAAAGCTTCAATACAATATTGTGCTAAAATGAATAATAAAGTACTTATGGTGGAGTTTAGTAGATGTCAAAGATTTTCATTCTGTAAAATGAATAGCAGGTTCTTTAAAATCGTCAATGACGCACTGAGTATAAATCCGTCATTCTAAACAACTTTTTGCTACAAAAAGTTTCAAAATCGAATATGTTATAATTTATTAAAAATAATGCCATTTGCGCATTTAGAAAAGTGTGATTGATTGAACTATCAATTCATTCTTTTTTAACATAATTTTCTCAAAAAAATGTTTATTTTTCCAACAAATTTTTTTTGACACATAAAATTTTACGAAATAAATGACAATATTTATGAAATCCGAAATATGTGATACTATTTCATCATTTATACGTGGGGCAGATTTCCCAGCAAATACCAGGGTTTTATCGATGTACCTGTTACATAGCATGTAAGTAAATTTTGTTATATAATTTGTTTACATCGGTTGTACATAAATGCAATACCATTTTGTTACATAGACCTGGTATTAATTATAGACAGAAATATCGCGGGTACATTACTACGATAAGGTAACTTAATATACTTATACGTGACATTTGGTTACGTCGCTGTGATAAAACAAAGATGTAATATAATTATAACCAGGTCGATGTAGATGTTATATGTAAGTTACGTGGTACGTACCAGTGACAAAGTGTGCAACTTGTTACATTGTCGTAATATAGGAGGAATGTAACTGTGTTTGCTGGGTTGTCTCTCTTTATTATTAAATATAATAATGCTTACCTTCATATGCCTGCAAAGCGTACTTGAACTGGCAAAATCTTCATTACATACACTACATGTGTGCTTCGTTTTCTTAGGATGAGATCTCAAGTGTATCTGTAAAAGAATAAGATCTAACCAGGCAGTGAATATGGCATTAAAACAACAATATAAACAAAAAACAAAATGTATGATTCCATTTAAAAAATCAATTCACTTTAAAGTTAAACACGTGTTCACCACTATACTGGAGAGTAGAGCTGTTGCAATATGAAGTACTTCCAGTAACCAGCACAAGTAGTTTAGAAATTATTTTTGATACAAGCAATAAGTAAGGAATACTTTTAAAAAGTGCTAGAAGTAATAAACAATTTACCTGAAAAATTCAAGTATCCAGTACAAAGTATGTATTGATTCCTTTGTATTTTGACTACTCAGAGAAGATGAATGTACTCTAAGTACTTTTCAATTACTTTAAGTATTTACATTACTCAGAATACGGTCTAGAACAACTGGCCGCGAGGACAACTGCCCACGACGACAACTGGCCGTGAGGATAACTGGTCGCGACCCAACTCGCCGAGGAAATGTATACCGTGAGTTTCTTTTTTATCTCTGAACATACAATTTTCCTGTGTTCCGTTTTAAAACGGCCAAGCCAATGCTTTACAGAATATACATCTCCGAATATTAGACTTTACCCCTTCAGAGGGGGAGACACGCAATTAGAACTGTTTTAAAAAATATTTTTTTTTAACCACGCGAAAGGGATGTTTTTTTTTTTTAATTCTAAAATTACTTTTTTAGCAACACAGGCGGTGAGAGTACATTGGGTGAGGGGAACGGACCGCTAATCATACGTAATTCACTTTAAGCGAAGCCAGTGTCCGATTCGTTTCGCTCATTTAACATAACATAACATAACTATTTATTTACATAACAATATACACAACAACAAATATACAACAAACAAATACCAATGCCGTTGCAAAATGTACGTATGTATGGTATTCACGCTCTCTTCCTCGCTTCGAGATGATGGAACTGGTGGTCCTGTCCCGAACTATCGGTATTGAGAGCGCTGTGGTCTTTTGATTTTTGGTTTATCTCTGTTTAACTGTTATTGTCTGTCAGGATTCTTTTTTAAACTGTGCGTGTTTTAATTTTTTAATCTCTGTGGGTAGATTATTATAATGTTTGATTGCTTCTGTGTTTGGGATTTTTTTATACATATTGCTGATTATTCTTTCAGTTCTTTTTTTAGTTTGGTGTTGGTTTCTATTAATCCATTTTTCATCTTGTGTATAAGAATTAAATTTTTTAAGATGGTTAGTTGTCTTAGATTTAGTTCTTGCGTTCTTTCGTAAACTTCTAGGGTAGGTGTTTTTTTGTCTAATCTATGTAATATCTTCAAAATCTTATTTTGCTGTCTTTGCAGTTTGTCTATATTACGTTTCGTAGTGTCACTCCATGCATTTATCATGTAGCTCATGTGAGATGTGAAAAGAGCATGATACAGTGTTCATATGTTCAGGCATTAGCCTTCTTATTTTGGTTAAGCCTGCTATGGTTCTAGTGTTTTTCTTCATGAGGTCTTTGACGTGTCCATCCCACTTTAGGATTTTTTGTATCGTTAATCCTAGGTATTTTACTTGAGTGGTTTCCTGAATGATTTGGTTTTTTATTCTGATATTAAAAATAGAGGTTAGCCGTCTTTTTGTAAAAACTATATATTTTGTTTTACTTTCGTTTATTGTTATGAGGTTGTTAAAACACCATTCCTCTATTTTTGTAATGTCCTCGTCTATGTATTGTTGTAGCTTCTGATCGTTTTGATTTGAGTAGACTAAGCATATATCGTCCGCGTATGCATACATTTTTCCGTGTGTTTTGGTAGTGAATATATCATTTGTGTACATTATATACAGAATGGGTGGTAGGTTTCCACCCTGTGGGATTCCATATTCTGCTGTTAGTTGGTCGCTTTCAGAGTTATTAGTGTTTGTGGTCTGAATTCTGTTTGACAAATATGTTTGTATTAGTTGTTTCTCTGTATTTTTTATGCCTAAGTTATTTAATTTTTCTATTAATTTTGGTTTTGAAATGGTGTCAAACGCCTTTTTCATATCAATTATCATACTTTGGTTTTTATCCTATTTAATAGGTCAATTGCAGCTGACGTTGTCCCTGAATTTTTCTGAAAAGCGTATTATGTTATTCTTCGTCAGATATTCACTTAATTCTACTTGTATACTTTTTTCCAGTATTTTATTCAAAGTTGATATTGGTCTATAATTTTCGGGTAGTAGCTTGTTTCCAGTTTTATATATAGGTATTATTTTAGACTTTTTTAACTTATAGCGTTTTCGTCTTATTGCACGAAACATGCACTGGGACACGCTAGGACGCACTGACAACAGTTTGTGCGTTCGACTTAAAATTTAAGTTTGCACTACTTTCGTGATGCATGTTCGTCTTAACCATAAAAACGCACTTAGTGCGCACCAAGTGCACTTTTTCTGGCACAAGCTCTGGGAGCTCATCAGTGCAAATATGGCGACGAATCAGCTGCAAGTTGTCTCAAATATTATGGAAATACTTTCCACAAGTTCAACTTCGGAAGATGAAGAAGTAATGGTGTGTCTCAGGGAAAAAAGAAAGAAAAAGAACACCATCATGAAAAAAACTTTACTGAAGTAGTAAATAGATCGAAACATAACTGATCTTGAGATGTAGGGATCATAATAGAAGTAGCCTCTGGGGCGTTATTTATTTGAAAATTAATACTGGAAATTTTTTTTCTGGATATGTAACCACTACTTTTATTTATAATGGTTGGATATTGAACTATTTGTTTAATAATATGCTAACACACTCGTTAAACGTTGGTAAAAGTAAGGTTAACTCAGTTCAAATCTTCAAATGCCTCTAAAATCATGTTCGACTTATAATTGCACTTCCATGCAACTCACATGCACTAGTCACGTGTAGTCACGCACTATCACAGTTTTCGCATACACTGAGTGCACACCGAGTGCAAATAAGACGAAAACGCTATTAGTGGGGTATTGTCCGGTTTTTATAGTGTTGTTGATTAGTTTGGTCAGCATCGGCGAGAGTTTATTTCTATTCTCTTTTATTATTCTTGCTGTAACTTTGTCGAGTCCTGGTGCTTTATTATCTTTTAGATTCATGATAGTTTTATGCGTTTCTTCTTCTGTTATTTTAGTCAGTTTTGTGTATTTTGTGTAGTATTCGCTACTTGTTCCTCTGCGAGTTGTTTTCCTATATTTGGGAAGTATTTGTTTATTTTATTTGCTATTTCTTTTGGATCTGTTGTTATTGTTCTTCTTTTCTCTCAATTTCTGGTATATCCCGACTATTTCTTTTTTCACTATTTAATTCCGTGTTTATTAGATTCCATGTTTTTGTGGAGTCTTTTTTATTTTTTTCAAATTGTTTTATGTAATAATCTTTTTTTGCGTTTTTCAGTGCATGTAGTGTTTTCTTCTTAGCTGTTTGGTATTCACTGATGTAATTTCTGTTTTATAGATGTTTTATATGTCTTTTGTATAATTTGTTTCTATGATTAATTTGTCGTTATCTATCCAAGGGCAGTCTTCTCTTCTTTTAATCCTTTTCTCGTTTTTATTTCGCTCTGTTATTTGCAGCAGTAGAATTTATTGATAACTGTTCGAAGGATGTTACTCTGTTTTCATCGATTCTATCTATTTCTCTTGTTATGTTTTGGTAGTTGGTTGTAATTGTTTTGTAATATTTATATTTTGCCATCAGTTTTTCTTAATAAAGTGTCTCGGGATTTTGAGGGTGCGGTCCTAGTTTTATAACGGTCAGTAAGTTTCGATCGCGTAATTTTATTTAAAAAAATGTAATATCATACGCCCGCGAAAAAACTATTTATAGTAAAACAATTTTATGGTGGCAATTCAGCGAAAGTTACACGCGATTTGTATACAAAAATTGCTGTCGAATGTAATATGAGTGCAACAACTGTTTTAAACCTTTTACATAAGAATAAATATCGGTCGTACAAAATTAGCACATCTCAAGAATTTTTACCAATCAAATTTTGCGAAATAATGATGAACGATAACGAATTATTTTTGAATATTTTATTGAAAAAACCTTTTACGTTCATGGGCATCATAATCGCTCAAAAGTTCGTTATTGGTCGCGTAAAAACCTACACCAACGCGAATGCAGTTTCACAAAAATTGAACGTGTGGGCTGGTATTGTTGGGAATCAAATAATCGGACCCTTTTTTATTGAAGGAAATTTAAATGGCAATAAGTATTTAGAATTATTGCAAAGTAATATTATTCCTGCTGTATGGGAGCGACTTGATATTAATGAAATTTGGTTCCAGCAGGACGGTTGCCCGGCGCACAATACCCTATAATGTCAGTAATTTCTTAAATACCGTTTTTGGTGATAGATATATTTGTTTGCAATTATTGCTATTAAGTTTAAATTGTTATATTCACTGAGTTTTTATTTCTTCTAATAGGAATTTGTCATAATGTTAGTAATTTCTTAAATACCGTTTTTGGAGATAGATATATTTGTTTGTAATTATTGCATTTAAGTTTGAATTGTTATATTCACTGAGTTTTTATTTCTTCTAATTGGAATTTGTTAAGTTTCAAAATTTTATTTACGTTTATGACTTGTATTTGATAAGAATTTTTATTCAGTTTAGAACATTTAATATTTTATTTTTCATGAGGCTATGATGAATTTTGTAACTGAAATCTGTGATCAGTTGCATTATCTGATGCTTCAACAGAAAAATAATTATGTAAAAAACAAATTATTTTTACACACCGTTATTGTGTGTTTTTAGTTATTCAATGGTTATTGTCTTATTTTTTTTTACCGACGATTAGGTGCCTCATTTACGATTGTTAGAATCTATGTTTGTTATTTTATTTGATTATTGACTTTTAGAACTCCGTTTGAAATATGGATAAAAGAAATACTTGATACTTTGATTTTGTAGCCCATGATTGTGTAATTAATTAATAGTTTACTGGAATGTTGGCTTGGGATAATGAAAGCTAATTTATATAAAAACGTTTCGACTTGACGATGTTAGTGTAAGTAATGAAATGCTAATATTACAATAATAATGCTATTATAAGCAATTGAAAGAAGACTGCATTAAAGTCAAAATGTTTTGCGATGTAAATTAGTTTTAAATAAAGTAAAAGCAGAGAGAGGAAGGCTAACTCCTATCCGCTTATGGTCTATCCTAGTCAACGACCTAATCCGGAAATTAATAAAGAAGGAACTTCAATCCCTGGGGTGTACTCATATACTAACGACCTCACAATAGTCGCTACTAGGGTGGTTTTCAAAGGTTCTGATAATAGAGGAAACAATAGGCAGCGGTAAACATTGCCAGTAACCGACGTAAATCTGTCAATCTATGCTCAGAAAACACAGATTGTCATATTAACAAGAAGGAAAGCACTTACAACCATTAGCGCTAGGAAGACAAAGGATTTCATATGTCAGTGAAACGTAAATATCTTGAGTAGGTACAGGAAGCAATGTGAGAAAAAGCTAGGCTCCAGCTCTAAGATTATTTTCTGGTTACACACAAGAGTAATAAGATCCATCATAACATATGGAGCTGTAGTATAATGGTTAAAAGTGCGACAGGTAGGACGACCAACACGTTAAGTAATATACAAAGGTCGGCGTGTCAGACGTAATGGTATGGTCAAAAAATATAACCCAGATAACATTTATCAGGCCACTATACAAGATAGGAACGCATGAGAGAAAGGCCGGGCTTGGACTGATTAGTGGTGGAACTGTACACGCATAATGCCATAATGAATATACTAATAAAATAATATTAAGAATGGAAAAACTATGGTGAAATACTCACTTTCAAGTCGGTGCATGTCGTAAAACATTGTGTACATTCTTCACAAGGATATATTGTTTGCTCAGTGTCGTCCTTAATTTTCCTTTTTTTAACTTCTTTCTGTAGACTATTTGATTTTGCTTTTTTCTCTATATTGTGACCTTCGTTAATCTGTGAATTAATACCTATAAAAAGAGATTGATAACATACAAGAGCAAATCATTTTGTAAAAAGGTATAGTTAAAGTAATTATACTAATTTCGCACAAAAAGTTTGTAATTAAATAAATTGAAATGTCACCATATCATTGCTAATTTAATTTTTGAACTGCGTGTAAGTCTCTTGAACGATTTGTATTTTTAATGTTGATTAAGGTAATAAAAACAACAAAAATATTTTTTTAATACTACATATTGTATACCTTTGCAAGTTTTGGAAGTAATTTTAAATAATAGTTATTTACGTATCAAGGCTGGAAAGTGACGTTTTGTCGAACGCGTTTGGAGATTGCGAACCGAGGCAAGCAACCAAACAGGTTCGATGAGACACTTTCCAGTCGTGATGCGTACAATATTTTTTCGGTTACCACATTACTAAATTGAATTTACTTGCATTTATAGCATTCCGAATGCAGATGACTCATATTATATTTGAATGGCATATTGTTTGACAGCTATTTTGACAACCGAATCCAGAAAAAATGAGAAAAAGAATCTTCACAGAAGAGTACGGTAAAGTAACGGAAGTGACACGTTGTTGGTACTTCAATTCGGTATGTACTTGTTGTACTCTACCGTCCATGGATAGTAAAGTAACGGAAGTGATGCGTTGACCGTTCAATTCATATTGACTTATTTCTTTCTTCTATAGACGTGTTGCTTTTATTGAAACATATACTTCTTTTTTGGAAATTCGGCTCATTTAATTGTAAATTTTAAATAAAATTACATTTTTAAACGTTTCGACTTTTTTTATAACTTAAAGTTTTCATGAGTAAGTTATGTGTGGTTATATATACATAGTAAATCTAAAAGTTAACAGACAATTTTTTAAATATATAATTCAAAGATAATTTGTTATTTACCTGGTTACGTTATTGTCCATCCATAATGTAGTTTGAATATAAACAAACATGTCAAAATTAATTTAATTATTGTTAAGATTGCTTTAAATATTTAAAAACTTAAAACCGAGAAACTAACATGCTCTCTGCCACAAAAGATATTCGTATATGCAAATATCAAAGATATTTTATATTGAAAAAAAAATTATTTTTATTTACAAATCATGGGTATTATTTTCTTCTATTTTAAAAATTGTTTTAACCTTTGTTTAACTAAATAATTGTTCAGCTTTAATCAATTTCTAAATTATATAGCAAATTTCGATAAGTGTTCTATGCGTTTGTTAGTCTATTGTCAGCATAGGCATTGCATTAGCATGCAAAATAGCAAATTGTTTTATTGTTATGGTAGTTGGCAGATATGACAGATATCGACAGATTTGGAATTTAGTTTATGTTTTTGCGTTGTGTTGAAAAAATAATTTTTTTGCGCCTCCGTCCAGAAACACTGATTTTGCATTACTTTAGATCGGCCGGAAACTTACCATTCTCCGGCCTAGGCCGGCAAAAGATCACTAAAAGTTGGCAACACTATAATCAAATTACTGACATTTCTGTGATTAATTGTAGATTCGATGACAGATGACAGAATTTTCGTTACACAATCTCTTAAATAATTCAAATTCTTTCCAATTTAATTTTTGGAACATTTTACAAGTAATAAATTGTTAATAACTTGTTGCGCAACCTGTGTAATATGAGCTGGGGTCTCCATTGCCCTTATTATTGATGAATATCAATATGTACAAAAACTAACCAAGAAAATTGAAACGTCAAAATACTAAATTAATCCGGGTGTCAAACTCAAATGTCATACGTAACATATATTGCCAACCTGTACTGTTAACGCCCTAGCGTCAATTTTTTTATTTTTATTTTCAATAAAATTAAGATTTGTCGACGCAAAAAATAGTGTGTAACACACGGCTAGAAACTCTTTTGCGAGTATTCGCACTTGTGGGACCTCGGCTTCGCCTCGGCCCCACAAACCGTACTCACACTCGCAAAACTATAGTTTCTGGCCTAGTGATACAATGATCTTTTTTACGGCCTAGGCCGGAGAATGGTAAGTTTCCGGCCGATTTATAGTAATGCAAAATCAGTGTTTCTGGACGGAGGCGCAAAATAGTTATTTGTATCACTGAGACCTCGGCTTCGCCTCGGCCCCACAAACCGTACTCACACTCGCAAAACTATAGTTTCTGGCCTAGTGATACAAATAACTATTATTTACATTTAAAATTGAAGTTTGCAGTAATCATGCAATAAGTAATAATTACCTAATACTTAAATATCAAGATGAATGATAATAATGACATAAAATAATATCACTTTTAGAAAAAGTAGAAGGAAAAGAGCAAAAAATCTTAATGTAGCAAGGAACTGAAGTTCTGCGCTAATGTCCACTACTATGTTAAGAACAGAATTTAAATTTTCACGTATCAATCTGTCGTGAGTAATGCGGTGTCCTTTGTTCGTCTGTATCTTCTCGTTAATTTAGCGAATTGTCCAATTGCATAATATTTTCGCTTTTCGTTTAATCGCCCCAGGCGAATATATCGAAAGGTACGGAAAATATAAAAAAAATGTTTCAAACAAAAGTTGTATGGTTTCGAGGGGAGCATAAAGTGGTATCATTGATTTTACCTTGCAGTGTCATTTAAAGGTCACCTCAAATTTCTTAAATGGAATACGCTGTATATTATTACATTTTCTTGTAGCTTATTACAAGAGCTCTCCAAAACACTCATGACAAAGTATTTTTTAGAAAGTACTTATCGGGTTATCTTGACTTGAAAGTCACCGGTGTACGTCTCGCCACTACTACTATCTAAGGTAGATAAATGTAAGACGCGAAGTTAATCCGACCCTGAAGGCAAGACTGACATGCTCGTTTACACAGTCGTTTAGGTCTTCAGTTGTAGTGGGTGCGGTCTAGTAAAGAGTGTTCTTTAAAGAGCCCCATAAGGAAAAGTCTGGTGACCTTAGAGGTATTGCTAAATGACCACTTCCAATCCAACGGCGTGGATAAGTTCAATTTAAAAAACCTCTTACACCGCGTGCATAATGTGGTGCTGATTGATCTACATGGCGAATCCGATGTAAACTAGCTTTCCTTTATTTTTCGCATTCATTATCTTTTGTTTGTCCTCAAATGTCCCTATTTCCGCGTTAATTATTTGTAACTCTTTGGTATATTTTGATACCTTTACTTCCTTTACTTTAACTTGTAGCTGCAGTTTCGCCTGTATAAATTTCTCTACGCCCTTTATTTCACGCTGCCCGCTTACACTTGTTCCCGTTATTATAATATTATTATTTTTCCTCTTCCGTTTCACATCTCTCTCGTATTTATCCTCTAAGTTCTCAACTTTATATCTTAGGTGTCCCATTTCCTTCTCCCATTACTCTTCCTTTTTTACTCATTTCGCGTTTTACTTCCTTGAGTTGTTCCTTTAGCTCCTTTATTTCATTTTTTAAATCCAGGTTATTTTGGGTCATCTCCG
This sequence comes from Cetonia aurata, assembly GCA_949128085.1. NCBI lineage: Eukaryota > Metazoa > Arthropoda > Insecta > Coleoptera > Scarabaeidae > Cetonia > Cetonia aurata. Next base: position 34,839,210 of record OX421884.1, on the reverse strand, counting down.
TCATTTTTTTCTTCTATATTTTCAGCTATAGCCTTTGGGACACGTTCTTTATTCTCCTTTCTGTCCTCTTCTGTCTTTTTACTTCTACCAAATATGTAGTTCCCCTTATATTTGTCTTCACCTTCCTCTCTGGTGCGCTTCCTATCTGCACTCATCTGACACCGCCCAAGCCCGCACAGAGGCTTGGCGTCGGTCGCGCAGTATCCTGTAACCCTACTCAATTCAGATCGCAGCCCACGTTCGACCACTGGCCTTGCCTTGTCCACCCACAAACCGATGTCGCTCTTCCTATGCGTACGCACATACGCTACGTATGCGCTTGATTCAGTATTAACCTACTTTACTGACTTCTACTCGCTAACCAATGCCTATTATTATTTCAACGTTTCTATATAACCTCCTCTAATTTGGTGTTACTCACTTTTGCTACAAACTACAAATCCCACTTAATTTCACTTTTTCCTTTAAAAACACTGCACTGCGTGACGAGGCCGTGTGCACGGTTTGTCGTCGACGCTCAACTCACATTTCCGCATAAGTTGAGTTAAACGTCAGACAAATGTCATATATTACATCATGGATAGTGCTAGTGCCGGACGTATACCGGTGACGTTCAAGTCTTATAACTCGAAAAGTGCTTTATAAAAACTACTTTGTGATACGTGTTTTGAAAAGTCCTTGTGATAAGCTACAAGAATAACAAATAATATACAGACTATTCCAGTTAAGAAATTTGAGATGACCTTTATATGACCTTAAAATGAGGTCAAATCAATCGAACCAGTTGATATCCTCCTCGAAACCATTCAACTTTTGCTTGAATTTTTGTTTTATATTTTCCATATCTTTCGACATATTTGCGTGGGGCGATTAAATTGAAGCACGCTTTATATACTACATTAACTGGCAGCGCAAGCAGGACACAGACTCTCCAATCAGAAAGCGAAAAATCGCTAATTTTTAATTGGTCGAAACAGAATAGCTAATTTTTGAATAGCGGCAACAGTTATGACGTTCTGAAAAAAAAAGGAGTTGCACACCTCTAATATCTTTTATAATTTAAAAAAATTACAAAAATTGATTTTCGCAAACTTGTCAAAATATTCTTTATGAATAATAAAATTAATATATAGTCATACAAAAGAAAACAAATTAATAACCATTTTAAAAACTACAAATTTTATAATCAAAATGTGTTTGCACACTTGATTATACCTATGAAAAGTAACTGCAAATGCAGACAAAGGGATACTTAATATTTAGTATATAGACCATTTGCCTCGATAACGGTCTGCAATCTTTTAGGCATAGATTTTACTCACTTATTCGTAATAGTAACAGAGATTTGTGTCCATTCTTGGGCGATAATAGAGTTTCATTCTGAATTTGGAGTTTCCGAATTTGCATGTCTAAAATATGCCATAAATTCTTAATCGGATTCATGTCCGGTGATTGAGAGATCGTACTAAGTCGGCGTCGCACATTATAGAGCAACCACTCTCGAGTTTTCATAGTTGTATGTTTGGGATCATTGTCTTGTTGAAACCAAAATGTTTCGGCAATGCCCATTTTTGTTGCACTAGCCAATAAATTATCACACAACACGGCAATATATAGCATTCATCCTATCTTCAATAAATGCTAAGTTGCCGACACCTCCATGAGCCATACATGCCCACAACATAACGTTTTGACGGTGACCTGCACATTTTGGCATTTGTGTTCGGTTTCCGCCACACAAAAGTTTTTCCATCGGAACCAAAAATATTAAACTTAGATTCACCAGAGAAGACAATGTTTTTCCAAAATTCATTAGGTTGACATATCGTCTGGCAAAGTTTTTGAGCGCCGTGCAGAAAATTTTGTACTGATTGTGCATTTACAGATTTGTGCACCGTGGTAGCGATATTGTCGGCTAGACTTTGAGCACTTAAAAATGGATTTTTCACAACTTCTTTTACAGTTTGTCTGCGCACTCTTGCAGTTAGTGCTGTTGGCCGTCCTGATCTGTTTGTGTTCAGTCGAACCACTTTGCTCGTACCTTTTTATTACATATCGGACCGTCGGCGTCGACCAGTTTACATACAAACGTTTACCTATCATTCTGTAACTTTGGTTTTGCGAACGTAATAAAATAATTTGGTCGCGCACGCTTCTGGATAACTCGCTTGTTTTGGGAGACATAGCGATACAAACGGTGCTTATAACGGATGAAGTGCTACTACCTATTCGTGTGTACATCACAATACCACGTGTTCCGTCCTGCACACAGGCAATTCCATGTCAAGCAGATGTTGTGCAAATACTTTTTTGACCTGCAATTTACACTTTTTTTTTTAATTTTGTTTAGCAAACTGATTTGTTTAAATATTTATTACTACCAAGTATTTATATTATCAATAACAAATAAACTGACAATTTTGAAAACAATTTACTATGGTTTATTAGTATTATTTAAAAATCTTAGGGTGTGCAAATCCTTTTTCTACTCATTGTACATTTTTTTTTTCTTTAAAAATACTAATCTGTAATGTGCTAAACCAAGAAACCTATAAATTCATAGTTATTTGAAACTTATCTTTCGAATAAAAAAATAAAAAAAAAAATGGTTGCCGTTCTGGTACAATAATAATAAAGTCATATACATCTTTAATTTTTTAAAAACTGTAAATGATTAAGGTTTGCAAATAAACCGAAACGTTTTACTTATTCTAATAGTGTTTAACTATCCGACTTTTAAATACCAAGAAGATTTACAAATATATACATATATAAAAAGTCAAGAAAATTTGGAAGAAACAATAAAGTCGTTTACATGTCATTTAAATAGTTTAGGTATTGATGACATTGACTTCCAAATCCTCCATCACAAGTTGGGCTATGACGCTAGAGATTGGGTAGCAACACCATCAACTTGTTTGTAAAACCGATCTTCATATTGAAAATATGTAGCGGTTAATGTTAGCTCAACTGCATCAAGGAATTCATTCAATGATAAGGATGCATGGGGGGTCAATTCATTCCACTTTTTTCTTAATACTGTTTTAGCTCTATTGGTATATAGTGACACAACGTCCATAGAAATGAGTTTATCTTTATAAATTTTTATGGTGTTTAAACAATTTTTAAGGTCTTTGTTTTTTTAAAAAAATATTTTTATTAATGATTTTTGAAAGTGAATTGGCAAGATATTTAGATAATTTATAGGTTGGGGATTGTATACAAGAAACAATGGATCTCATGGCATTCCGCCAATTTTGTATACCTTTGGTAGACAATAGATTTTCGGAGGTTGTGTACCTATTATTTATCTTTAATTTTTTTGATGTATGTTTTGATATTAAATTTGTTACTTAGTTATTAATTTTTTTGATAGTTCGACGAGGGATCAAATTTTAATTGTTTGTAAATTGTTTTGTCCTGTAAATTAAATTTACAATTAAATAAGCCGATTTCCAAAAAAGAATTCCATAAAGTGGCGCTTTCTTCTTCGAATGAGTCCAGTAAGGATGTACTTTCTGATGTGATAACCGAAAAATAACTATTTCTACAGCAGATTATTTTCAGTTGGCGGATGCGGGGCGCAAGAGGGTGTGCTCAATGGAATGAGACACACCCGGAGGAATATGGAGGATCGTTATAATTCGCACGTGAAAACATAGCCATCACTATCTTTGCGATTCGTACAAAATACGTACCTAATTCAGTTTTGTTGTAATATGCGGTACTGTACGCAGTTCATTCAGTGATCTCCGTCCGCCTCTTCGAGCTCGTGACGTGTGCTGTGCGTGGGGGCCGACTTTCCGCCAACTGAAAGTAATTCTGCTGTTCATCAAATCCCAGAGTAAAGACAGAGTGCTGGTTTGGTTCCTATCCATAAATTATTCTCATTGAACAAACAATTTAAAAATATATGGATATAAAAATTTCTTTTATTTGGCCAAATCTTCTTTGAAACCACTACATACTCATAGAGACACAAATTAACACTCAGTTGATTTAGGGTTTCTGTTCGCATGAATGCAATACCATAACAGCCGCAAATATTAAGCGAACTTGAGAACGAGGATTTTTAGACATCTATGGCTGTTGTGGTTTTTTTTTTTTTTTGCAGGAATACCTAGAAAACTTGACAGACATAGAAGACACTAGCGAAGAAGAGAAAAAAGGTAACAAACAAGAAGAATCCGTACAAGATCCAACAATAGAGGAGGTGAACAACATTATCAACGACCTAAAAAATGGAAAAGCCCCAGGATCAGATACCATTAATAGTGAAATGATTAAATACGGAGGAGAAGAACTAAAGAAAAGGATATTCGAGTTAATATTGAAAATATGGACAGAGGAAATAATGCCAGAAGAATGGAGATTAGGAATTATAATACCTATCCCAAAAAACGGAGACTTAACAAAATGTGACAATTATAGAAAAATAACATTATTAAATATAGTGTATAAAATACTGGCAGCAATCATATTAAAAAGAATAAACATATATATACAAAAGGAGATTGGAGAATACCAAAACGGATTCAGAAAAGGGAAATCTACTATCGACGCAATACACGTAATAACTCAACTTATAGAGAAATGTTACGAGAGAGATATAGATCTATATGTACTATATATTGACTTCAAGCAGGCATTTGACAGCGTGGGAAGGAAAGCAGTAATGAGAGAAGTAGCAAAGATAGGAATACCGGAAAAAATACAAAGGTTGATAAAAATGACACTGGATAAATCAAAAGCTGCTGTAGCTACACAAGAAGGAATAACAAACCCAATACAAATGGCGAAAGGACTAAGACAGGGAGAAGGTTTATCTGCCGCTCTTTTCAATATATTTAATTTTATATTATTATTTTGATAGATATTTTATTTATTATCTATGTTTAGATACGAACAGCGACGAGTTAAGATGCGGGTGTACCGTTGACGCTGTTGCAAATGCGTGAATTAAATATTTTATTGATGTATTATTGTGATATTAAAATTATTATTGGGAAAATGCTGGTAATGAAGTATCGTACTTCAGCAATATTCACATATTATTGCTACTAATTTTTCATAAAATAACACGAATTCTAAAAAAGAATAAAACCAAGCTTTATTGACCAAATAAGATATTTCTATTCTACAGATCTTTTAAGTAAAAAGTATTCCTCCTTAAAATGTCTCTAACTGTAGTAGGTGGAATATTGACAACTTCAGAAATTTGATGAGTCGAACACGGTTCGTTACTTTCCACCAGAGATAATATACCCAAGAGATAGTAAACTTAATACTAAAAAGTGGGTACACATTTGGAACGTGGTGGGGGGGCGTATTTGGCAGGTTACGGTATCTGCTCATAGAGGCGCTGTGAGCTCAAAGCGCGTAATTTGAATAGGTATGTATGTATGGATGCTGTTGCTAGGTGAAGCTTCGGGTTGTGAAATACACCTTGACACTTCTAAGCAATGACATCTATTTGACGTATTGTACCAACCACACTGAAATTTTGCCGAACCCGAAGGAATTTCAACCTCCGGTAGGGATTGTGCCAAACATCGCATTGGCACGAGATCTACGGCTTTACTTCCTATCCGAGAAGAAGAAATGTTCTGATTTTTATCCACAATTAACAATCACCGCCTCCGGCCTGGGATGGAACGCACCTGCACTATATGTCACCCTTTTGTCATATTCATAGATAATAAATATGTCATATTATGAGGAGTTTAGATACCTATTTTGGATTGGCAACATATTTTACACCACCACTCGTACAGCCCTCTCTGGAGCGAGACCCAAACCAGCTACCCCCCCGGAGGGGAAGAGACCAAGTTTTGTAATAAGAGTTGGATGGGGTGGTTTCCACAAAAGCGCATACTCTAACCTCTCTTCCCATTCTTTCCTCAGTAAGTGGCCGTTCTTGCCGATTACGACTGTTACATTTCGAGCAACCAGTAATACAACCTGTATTTTCAAATTTATGAACAATATTTAAAATTGTTTGATTAACAGAGACTGGTCGATTGGGATAAGAAAAGATAAAACGCCCAATAACTTCATCCGTACCCTCAAATGAATAGTACCATTTAATAATAGTTATGCGTTCTTCTTCTGTATAAACAGAAGCCGACAAAGATAGTAAATGCGACGTACATCTGTTTCACTTCATTTCATGTGTATGTGTGTTCTTTGGATTGTGGCTATAGATTTATGTCAATTTGAAGGGTTTGTTTAACATTTATTTTTATGAGGTCTTTCCATCAACTAATAAAAATTATGTAGGCGATGGAGCTAATTTATTCTCCTAAGGGCCAGTATTTAAATCTAATAAAAGTTATTAGCTGCATAACTGAAATAACCTTACATTTTTCCTATGTATAGTTAAATTGTTATTAGGTACCCTTATTAGGAGATTGAAATGCCAGCCCTAAAATTCAGAGCTACCTTAAGGGCCCGAACTTGTTGGATGGACTTTAAAGATAACATATACATAACTGTATAACAACCATAACTATTCTAAATAATAAAAAAATGTCAACCTACTTAAAATTTCAATATCAATTGATTCTATTTTAGGTTCTAGGACATCACATTCCTTCTGTTCAGGTATTCCCAAATCGCCTAAGTTTTCTGAATATGGTTTTAACTCCAAAAAAGTTTGTGTTGCCTCATTTAAAATTTGTCTTAAGGTGCTATCCGACTTCTCACATAATTGTTTAAAAGAAAACGATCGTATTATATAATGGGTACATTGTAAACAAACTTTATCTGGTAGTCCATCATTTTCCATAATCTACAATGATCTATATATGCCTAGCAGTAAATTACAAATAGTTTTCCCTTATTACCTGAATGCTTGTGCAGGACATCAACATTTCACATAATTTAACTGATTCTCCATTACATCCATCAAAATTAAATATTGATTTCATATTATTGTCTTCTGCCAGACATGTACGGCATATCTTTTCTGTTTTGAATGAATTTTCAAATGCCATAGTATACAAAACAGTCTAAAATAACAGACAATAAACAACACTGTAATAACATAAATAAATTATAAAATACAGTTGTTGGAAGAGGTTATCTTGATATATTAACACATACTGCACATTTTTTTCACTGTTCAACTCATGCATAATTTAGATTATTACATATTAATTTGTGAATGTTGTTTACAAAATACTTATTTATTTGATACCATAGATTTGATACACATACAACAAAATATAAATAGTATCTATCTTATAAATTACTAACCAAACTAAAAAACCAAAAACCACATAGGTAACATATGTAATCTTACACATCATAGAATAACTCAAACCCTCAAATAATATATAAACAAGGTTCAAACCATGGTTCAAACTATGGAAAGGCTATAAATTCCACGGAATAACTGGATCGTCGCGTTTGAAAATAGGTGATACAAGTATAAGTCTTGTATATAAGGATATTATATTATTTATAGTTATTCAAGTGTTTGGAAGTACAGGAAGATGTCCCCTAGATAGAGCACTGCGTAAACAAAATTTTACATTGGCATCGTGCGCCATCTTGGGGACATTTTGCTGCCCTTGCAAACGGTTGAATAAATATTCAGGATATATAATACCACAGATAATACTCTAGCACAACTCTAGTATATTAAAACGCAAGTCACAATGACGTTTATGTAATGCGAGTACAAGTCGAAAATGAAGTTTGTAAAGGAAGTTGTAATATATGGGTTCTTATTACGTCTTCGAAGAAAAAAAGTGGGCTCATCTATTAGGTACCCACCGAAATTTAAAATGTCAATTTCATAAATTATATGATGAATTATACACGAACCGTAAAGTTCCGAACCGAAGTTTGAGAAATAGTGTAGTAATCTACTTAAAAGAAACGTGAGACACAACAATAATTATTATAATTTATTGCCTGACGAGTTCATATAATTGTGTATTGTATTTGTAATTTTACTTCTAATTTGGGTTTAACTGTTTTCTGGCATTGAAGTTATAAATATACAATTGTATTGTTTATGGGGACATTTTTATTGGAAATGTAAGTTAAACAGAAAATTTGACCTAAACAGGGGGGAGATTCCGTAAGGTCGAGATCGACCAACTCGATACCACAGGAATTTTGTAAGAACGATTCGATACCCAGCTATCGTCTACTTGGAAGGTTTTACTCGATAGCTATTTAGCTCTCGGATGGCTCTCGGCACACTCTCGGTCAAAGCATCATCTCTCTTTCGCAAACGCTTTATTCCCTATCTTTCTTTATAAGGTACCCCCGCTGCTAGGTCGAATGGTGGTAAAATGCAAATGTTCTATGTATGAAAATATTTCGCGTAATAACGTTTACAATATAATTTAAAACACATGTGTAGTTAGTTTAGAAATGTTGTGGAGAAGTAGACACAGTTCATTTCTTATGTGGTTGCTAGCTCTCCCAGAACGTTAATTATTAAAATAATTCACTTCTTTTTTAAATCATTACTCTTTAAATTAAAGCACCTATTTATATATTTGTAATTTATTAATTTAAATTTGATTTAACATGGCATTCAAAGTCAAAGAAATTCATTGGGAAATAATGTTAAATTACATGGAAAAAAATAAAGAACTTGCTACTGGTAAATTCACATGAATGGGCGTGATAATTACAAAAAAATGTGGATTAGTTTGGGAAATGAATTGAATGCTACTGGTTATGGAGAACGATCTGTTGATAAGTGGCAAAAGGTATGTAGCCATATAACATGAACATTCTTGATCATATACCAGCATTTGTCGTTAAATATTCTTGTTTATATATTTTTTAAAATGTTTTAGTGTTAGACGGATTTTAAGTATACGTTAAAGGGCAAGTACTCTGATTTCCTTGGACACTTTTGTGCTCCTTACACTCTCAGTTAAATGCGGAGTTAGTAAATCAATTAAAAAATGAGCAAGTACCCTTGTTAACCGAAAGAGTTCCACAAATCGTCTTTCTGGCATATTAAATGGATTACTGTTATCTCGCAACTATCTTCTGTATAAAACTAATCGTCGATTATTTTGTGCATTAGCTTCAAGTAACATATGATGAAAAACATCATAACATTTTTCTTTAATAAATTACAATTTTTAAATTAGTTATTTCAAATTGTTAAAATTAACGCGAACAAGCGAACTAAAGTGAACTTTTTAGCCAATATTTAGACCAGTTGTATACTTGTACCCGAAATTACCCGACCTTCTACTCGATAGATATACGGAATCGCTCTCTCTATCGACATCGGATGAGGTATCGTATCGAGTTTGTGTATCGTATCGACTATACGGAATCCGGCTGCCATTCCCCCTCTGATGTTGCGCACGTGAACTTCGTTGTTTAATTGGTCACCCGTTAGGTGGCGCCATCTAGTAGTGCCCGTCGAAAGTACAATTTTAAATTGGTGCTCCTAACAATAAGTAGTCCAATAGTAACTGTTTGTTGATGGTTATGAACAGTGTGAATTGAGTGTCCATTCGTGCAGTCTCTCGTGTCCCCATTAATTTGTCGATGCAACTAGGCGTGGAAACGCGAGATACTGAATGAAGAACACTCCTAGGAATAAAATTTGTCGTAGTGTCCGATGTAGGCTCAATTCACTTCTCTGATTATGAAAAACGCAAAAATATAACACCTATCAGTTTTTGTATCTTGTCCGTTGTAAATTCTGGAAATAATAAAAAAGAGCAGTGTTGATGTATTCTGTAATTGTTTATTCCATATTCCTGCTATATGTACAAATACTACGTCTATACAATTAAAATACAAAATCATCAAAGAGTGGTAGTTATATGATACATAACTTTCTCTTTTTGTGTAATTTCCGACGGTGCGCCTGATATTGGATCTCTACCTTCAAACGTCTTTGGAAAAGCTATTACGTCTCTTATACTTTGAGTATTTAATACTGTGGATAATAATCTATCTAGACCTAAAGCAATTCCTCCATGAGGCGGACACCCAGAAGATAACATGTGAAGCATATGCTCAAGTGTACTACTATGGATTTGAAGTAATTTTAATACTTTTCTTTGTAAAAACGGATTGTGAATCCTTATGGAGCCTCCTCCAACTTCATTCCCATTCAAAACTAAGTCATAAGCTAGTGATCGTACCTGCAACAAATATGATTAGCAATACCAAATATTAAAATTTTAAAAATTCATTAATATATGTTACTTTTTCAGCAAAGCTAAGAAAGATTGCTTTTACGGATTTTAGATGCTGTAAGATTTAAGGCAATAAGCAATTCGGAAATTCCAGTGTTTGTAATATTTCCTAAGCCCCGCTATTTATAGTCATTATTTAGTCATAATGTTCCGGTTTAAGTATATATTTGAAATTCCATTTTTAATATACAGCCGCAACGCTAATTACTCAATCTTCTATACTTTGAACTTTACAATTTAAAACGGAATTATATTTAGGCAAGCTACGCCTGTAAGTATCGATAATCTACTCACATTTTAAGTGATCTTAGTTACAGTTTTAAAAAATAGCATACATACTGCCAATGGTGAAGTTTCCAACAAATTCAAATCTTCAGGGTGTGGTGAGGTAAATGGGTGATGCACAGTTTGCAAGTTGCTTTCATTATCCATTTCAAACAATGGAAAATCTGTTATCCAAAGCATCTGCATGCTGTCGTTTCTTACTGCGTGTCCTTCTTCCTCTAATAAATTTGCATATTCAACGCGTATCTTACCCATTAGCGCCAACTGTCAACCAGCAACAAAGATAATATAATATATAATAACATCTGACATATGTATTATGATAATCTTAGCTTACCGTTTCAGATTTACGTCCGTATGCAAGGAAAACCATGTAGCCCTCCTTTATAGAGTACTTATCCCATAGTTCAGAAACAATTGCGGCTGACAATTTGCGCGACATGTATTCCGCGCTGAGAAGTATGTCTTGGATTTTACTCTGAATAAATTTCACAGTAGGATAATCTTTGCCCAATTTTCTTAGTTTTTTCTTTGCACTCGAGTGAAAATTAAATTCTTGCTTTACAATTAAACAAGAAGAATAAAAATCTTGCAAATTTAGTGTATTCATTGGTCTCAGAATGTCAGTAGCATTTTGAAGCTGTAATTATACGTTATTATTATTACGTGAAAAACTAGCTATTTGGTATTTTTGCTTAGAGCTTTAAGAGGGGTCTTTAAAAGGCGAGGATCAAGAGATGGCTGTCGTTCAAATTTACAAACAACATAACTCATTTTTAACTTATTGGAATATATCTAAATTTGTACGAACGATTGTAGACATATTGTTCTCGGGAACGTCCTGTGTTGGACTTTTAATTTTACTTAATAAACGTGCCAACCGAGACGTAAGTTTTGAAAAAAGTAATTTTTGTAACTTTTAAACAAATCCAGCCCTAAGTAGCAATGTAATGATTCGTCCTGCTGAATTACGTATTTTAATTATTAATAATAACGAAGGAGTGTTAAATTATTTTTGGAAGGGATCTGTAACTGGCGTATTATAATAATAATAATATAGAGTTTATTGCCCAACAGTTATTCCAATAATAGGACAATATATAAGAAACATTTAGAAATAACAAAAATAAATATTACATAACGGAATACTAATAATAATACCGTGTGTACACTTTAACAATAACAATCAGTTACATCAATTAGTCTCTTCCTTGCTTCGAAAGATCGCGTAACGAGCAACTGAAGATGTCAACATCATTACTTAAATTAAACAAGAGACCTTACCAAGGCACTCGACCGGGGACAACCAACATAAAACGTAGATATAGACCTGGCGGATTGTCTAGGGACAAGAAAATTTAATTTCTGTAGCAAATATGGACAATCTATTTTATTGTTAATTAATTTATACAGAAACACCATACAGCGAATCCAACCTAAATGTCTCCAACAAAACATCATGCGGGAACCCAGTGGAAGGATAGTAACCGTACGCCCTGAACCACAAGCCCTTAAGAAAACGTCAGAGGCGCTCTCAAGCTCCGCTTTATGATTTTCATAAATTGGCGACCAGATCAGAAAAGCATTCTCCAATCTAGAACGCACAAAAGACACACACAAAAGTTTTAACGGGTTTACAATAGTAAAGTGACTGCAATTGCGATATATAAAACCAAGCATTTTCATGGCCGAAGAACGTACTGATTGAATGTGCCCGTTAAACGAAAGAGCCGAATCAAAGTGAACACCAATATCTTTCACGGCTAGACAGCGGTTTAATACTGTAGACTGGATGGAATAGTTATAATTAATGATGTTTACACCTTGAGAAAGAGACAGTATTACACTTGGAGATATTCAGTGCAAGGTCATTAAAAAGACACCATTGTACCATACAATCCAAATCATGTTGAAGCAGCTCGCAATCTTGCTTTGAAGTAACCGAAGTAAATATTTGAACATCATCCGCGAATAATAATACTTCACATTTTAAAGTGGGTGGCCAATCATTAATAAACAGAAGAAAAAGCAACGGTCCCAAGTTAGAACATTGGGGTACCGCAGACTTAGAAAGATGACGACATGAAGTAAAGCCATTGTACGCAACATACAAGATTCGGTCCATTAAATATGAACGAGAGAGCGAGAGAAGCCGAAGGCCTCAAGTTTACAAAGAAGCCTCCCATGATCTATCCGGTCGGAAAGATCAGTGTAGATCGCATTCACCTGACCACCAGAGTCAAATATCTCAAATACATATTAAGTAAATACAGCAGGGTTCGTTACAGTCGATCGTCCACTGACAAAAACGTGTTGATTTAGAGAAATGCAGATCTTAATTGTCGTATACATATGTTTGTTCAAGATTATTTCAAAGGCCTTGGGAAAATTCGACAGCAATAAAATTGGCCGATAATTACCAATATCAAAAGTTCTACCAGCAGTGTGCACTATCGACGTCGACTCTCGCCTTATGTCGACTCTACGGTACTCTGTGATGATATTTACTATCGTATTCGCTTCCCCCATCACGGCGAAACCTCCGATTTGAAGCGAGAGCCAAGGGTATATCGCTTTGAATAGAGATACTCTCGCTATGTCAATCTGAAAACTGATAAGAATGAGATAGACAATAGCAAAGAACGGCTACCTGAAGCTCAAGAGGCTTCAACATCAACATCTTTAAGGAGATTGTTTGAGGAAGAAAATTCTAGCGTGTCGATGTTCGCTTTCAAGCGTTCGACGTCGATGGTGCACAGAGTCCCACTGCAGATTTGAACACTGGAGAAACCTTGGCGACCTTTCAACAATCAGGAAAATTCAGCTATAAGCTAACAGTGAGCGTGACAAATTGTCGTGATAGCAAGATTACAGTTTCCTTTGTTGTTGAATCATTGAAATGAGTGTATAAGCAATGCTTATTGCCACTTCCGCCGGATTCATTTCTTAGTCGACTAGATAGTGTTTGCATGGTATACGTAATCGGATATGTGCAAGAGATATTATTTAAAATATTTCTTCCTTCTGGCGAGCCTCTGTGTTTCTTTGCGTAATCCAAACATTGATCCGCTATTGTACAATTTAAAAATTAAAAGCGACGTCTATAGAAATAACATTGCATAAGAAGGACGAAAAATTAATTATAAACGATTGCAGTGTCCCCACCGGTCTTTTTCACAAACACTCGTTAAAACTTCCTCCTAAGTGAATATCATGAAACAATTAGGGAATAGTATTTTAAAACACAAGTGTCACAACGACGTTTATGTAATGCGAGTACAAGTTTAATTGAACGAACGAGCCGCGTAGCGGCGAGTGATTCAATGTAGGAGCATTACAAAGTCATTGTGACACAAGTTTTTTACAGTATTTTTTCTAATTTGCACTTTAATCGTCCATACTACATTCCGGTAAGCGTCTCACCAGTGCGTTAATATCTCATTACACCACAGTGTGCGGTAATAACCATTTCAGCACTGCGTCGTTGTTTGTTTTAGCTTTATTGTAATATCCGATTAGAAAAATTAATTTGGCATCATCAGTAAAGAGGTTCAACAAAATTTACGAAAATAGTTCCTCGTAAAATTATCATCAGTGCTTTGATACGATAGATACAAGTTTCTGTTCTGGCAAAAGTTATTACTTCTGCACCAAACGATCACAAACACAAGTTAAGTTGGACAAACGCTGTGCAATTTTGGATTATCGTTTATCGAATCAATGCTTATATACTACTTTTAAGAGCACTTTGTAGATGAATTGAAGGAAAATCCTCTCCAAAGAATATGTATCAAAGAGGTGGGGACATGGATCGACTTAGATAAAACCATTACTATTCTCTGTCATAGCCAAACAATACGTAAAGGAATTAATTCTACAAATACTGACTAAAGTGATTTGGGACTTTAAGCAAGTCGGGTACCCTAAGGACAATAAAGTTGCAGATACACTAGCCAAGAGGGTTTGTTGAAACCTTTCATTTCTGCGAGGTCGCCACATCACCAATAGCAAGTCCAGCAAGGAACGTATCCATTCCTTGCCAAAAGAATGGTGAAAGACTTAATTAATAAATCAAAAACTGTGTTTTATAGTCCACTAATATTCATTTTAAAGGAATAGTGGTTTGATGCAAATAATGTATAAACTTTACCCCTCAACAATTAAGCAGTTCCGGCGTAGTTCATCGCATTCCTACGCAATTTTTCACATACCTACCTGAAAATCGAATCGTGTATCTGGTTTGTCACATCCATATTTTTCCATTGCATCGCGATAAGACATTCTGTTAAACGTTATCGGCAAAGAATCAAGAAACTGTGGCCACGAATATTGCAATAAATGTTCTACAAGTCGCATGACACCCTCAACATCGGTGAATGACATCTCTATATCAAGTTGTGTAAATTCTGGTTGTCGATCCGGGCGCGATCCTTCATCCCGATAACATCGAGCTATTTGAAAGTACCTGCAATGCACGATACACATAACACGGTTTGCCGACACGTATCCTAAATTGACGTCACTTGCAAAGGTGGTGGGGGTAAGGGATATTTGTAGCGTATACAATACATAGGTATAGATAAACGTTCAAAAGATAATTATTTACAATGAATACCGGATAAGTGCACTAACAATAGGTGACTTTTAAACAGCGGCGGCTATGACAATGATCGAACTTCTTCGTATAACTTCATAACATAGAAACGTATTTGACGAGAGCATACGAAGAACCGACCGCTGCTTTTAATTCAATAAATATTTATTGCCGTCATTCTTAAAGATTTTGGGACTATATACATTTTGGTACATATACAGCGTGTCTCAGCCAGACCGCTCATTAAAGGTTTATGGGGTTCTGGCCAAAATATAAATTTGAAAATTCAGAATTATATATAATCGATTACACCTCTTCAATTAAAATATTTTTAGATTTCTAGCGCTTCCGGTTATAGCAGAAGGCGCCATCTACCTTGTTATTTTTAATTGAACACTGCATATTTTCACATATTTGGATTTACCTATTTTTAAGCTTTGTAAATACCTTTACTTTTTGCAATTTGATCCGGCCGTTTTGTAGTTATTTGGTTTTTTCTAAAAAAAATTGCTATAGCAGACATTTATTCAAAAAGTCAGAGAACACTAGATTTTTCGGATATCAATTTAGGATTCATAATATGCTTAAACAATATATTGGAATATGTGTTAATTCATCACTTCTTGTGATTTGGATTTAATTATTGTAAGTAGCAACGGCGCGATTAGGCATTATTACTACTTGTAACACAAAACAGTAACAAAATTATATCTTTATAACCGACACGAGTGACGTGTATATCAGAAGTGCAAACAAAAAGTAAATTTTAAATGCTGAAATTGTTAAGGTTAGTTTCCCGTCATGTGTGGTCCGCAGCGACGTAGCTATTAGCTGTGCGATTGGTGTGTGCATCAGATACGTGACTTGCTGTCGTTCAACTCAATTTATATTTTGAATCTTTACCAGACTCCGTTCATACGTAGTTCGCAGCGACTGTTGAAATTGATCTGCGCATGCGTGCTCGTAGTGTATGGTTCGTGAAAACTGATAAATAGAAAGTGTAAAGTAAATAGTTCGAGATTTTGTTCCTATTCGATCGTCTTCCCAAATGTTAGTTTATAATGACTGTTAAAGATATCGTTAATATTTATTTATTTTTAAATAATGTACAACTGAAAGAACAGATAATAAATTTATAAGATCTACACATCGGAACTTCCTTCCTTTTAATTCCACGTGTACCTACTTAAAATATATATACATATAAAAATACCAACGTATTATTTTCAGCCATTTATAACATTTTAGTAAATGATAAGAATGTTACCTTTAAAGTGACACAAAATACATATTGCCAGAGCATTACATTACTTATGTAAAATATTGCCGCAAAATGGGAGATTGATAATTTGCCCTACATTACATTGAGATACACTCCACTGTGTTTGGAGTAATTTCATTCTAAAAGGAGTCGTTTAATACAAAAATATCCCACAAAAAATGGAGTTTTCTAACTTTCTCTGAACATATTAAGTATAATCCTACTTTTAGAGTAATTTAGTTATTTTAAGAAAAAAAATCTCTGAAAAATTGAATTTTGTAACTTTCCTTGCCTCACATTCTTTTTCAAATAATTTAATTCTAAAAGAAGTTATTTTGACAAAACAAAAAATATCTCCAAAAATAAGGTCTCGTAATTTTCGTGCATTAGATTAAAAATAAATCCCTTCTTTATAGTGTTTAGAACAACTCCACATTTACCTCCGAAATTTGAAAAACATATAGGTTTATTACAATAACATTTTATAAAAATTTGTTAATAAATTAAAAAATTTATATCATGTTTTATTTTCTTTTTAGCTTTTTTAGCAGGTTTAGTACCTGAACGCATTCCTTTCTAAAAAGGAAGTACTGAAACAACGTCCAAGTTTCCGGAGGATTCCGGCTTGAATATACCCCTGATTATACCTAAATGTAAATATAAGAGGGAAAACAAAACTAAAATTAATAAAATTGTATACAAGTTTATCTACAAGTTTAATTTCCAGATACATATTGTAATTTTATCTATTTTTAAATAAGAAGAACGTCCTTGAAACGTAGATATGGGATGTCTAATAGCATATTCATTACATACGCTTTAAAAAGTCCATAACCGACAAAAATTGCAAATTTGCGCTTACATATGAAAAGGTATACGTAGATAAATCATATCATCTTATAGGTGAAAGCATTTATGGATAGAGGGCTGGACAGATGCCCGAGACCGCGTCGAAAGTTGAACACTGTCAAACTTCTGCATCATCGTCGGGAGACGCTCAGTCCCAGCGAGATACAATTTTGTGTTTGGGGTCGCGCCAGAAACGGTCGCATAGGGATATACAGTGCCCAACATTCTACGTCGACGTCCAACCGCGTCAACTGCGAACCACATATGACGGGAAACCCACCTTTTATATTATGCATAGTGTACCGCTTACGATAGTCATTACTGCCTCGCCCGTGACGTCATGCGCGCCAGAAACGAATTTGTGATGACTATAAATAGTAAACGTACCGTGTATCAGTGTACAGTGCCTGCAATGAATAAAAATGAATACAGACCAGTGGCGGCTCGTGATAATTGTACGTGGGCAGTTCTTAGTTTTTAACATAACTAAACAGATGTAAATTGCAAATATAAATAGAAATATAAATGACAAAACAAACGATATAAGACTCACTTACGTCGCTTGATATTTTTTGTAAACAGAGCCGTGTCTTCTGTCTTTTTGCAAAATAGAGCGTTCTAAAATTCTTTTCTAGTAGTTGCTCACTTTATTATTTATTAATTTCAGGGAAATTAAAGGATCACCAGCATTATGTAGGTAAATTCATATTTATAATTATATTTACTAGTTGTATTGCTGCATGTAATACACTTAGATTACAGTGTATTACATGCAGCAATACAATGGTCTTTCAAATTGAACGCCTTTAAAAAAAAAAATAACTGACCACCTCTTTTGTTAAAATTTTCGATGACATTTTGACATAATTGAGGCTCTATTTCACCAATGACACGAATAATTTCATCCTAGTTCAGGAATCGATTGTGGTTACTTCTATAGACCTGGCTCTTTACATAACCCCAAAGAAAATAATCAAACGGTGTTAGATTGCATGACCTGGGTGGCGAATTAACATCATAATTTCTTGAAATAATTCTTCCAGATAATTTTTGTCTCAATAAAGCAAGTGTTTAATTAGCAAAATGAGGCGTTGCACCGTCCTGTTGAAACCATATATCCTCTAAATCAATATCATTCAGTTTAGGCCAGAGCAAAATTTTACAAGTGACAACGTTCTTGTAACATGTGATACAGAGTAAGCAGAACACATGTTATCAACCGTATCGACTCCTTCCTTTGTGGAGCTATAATCCATAATGATTATAGGTTTTTCTATAGTTTCGTCGATGGTGGAGAGCAATATAATATGTTTTTCTTAGTTGCTTGAGACACTAGATTTGTTTTTCTGGAAACCAAAGATACAGGACCCAACAGCTTTATTTTTTTGACGGAGAAATTTTTTTGGAATTTCTCTTTTATTTTTGCGCAATGTTCCCAAAAGCGTGGTTCGTTTCTCCAAAACATATTTCGCAAGAGGTACGCCCGTGTACCAGTCTGTTGTCACATTTCCGCTGTTCTTTATAATCGGTTGAGTTGATGTCTTTACAATTTCGGCGGGTGCGTTAGCTCTCTCATTGGGCCCTGGTGGCTACTGCCCTACGTAAATTTCTGGGTTTCCAGTGTAAAATGTCTTCGCATCGTACATGGCAAACTCTTTTATTCCATATTTTGCGGGTTTGTTTCCACCCAAGAATATTCCCCCAAATTATAAAATCGTTTGCAGAGTCTACAAATGCATCGAACCAAGAACGTATGGCCACTAACTTATCAATTTTTCTCCAGTGTGCCTATCTAAATATTATTTAGTTTTAAAATAAGCCGTTCAATTTGAAAGACCCATTATTAGCAATAATAATAATTTTACTCATATTGACAATATAAACTATTATATCGATATTTTCTCATTGATATTCAATTTCACATGTTCCGTTATAGCAATTGCAATAATATTGTGTCAATTCGGCCCTTCAAATATTTCCTGAGCCCCAGCTCAGTGCGCGAGTTATCGCTAGAATTAAATATGTTGAAGGAGTGAAGCTACTGTTTAAGGTTTATATTGTGTCCGGGCTCTCGTGATAATAACCCAATGTTGTTTGTCGTAAGGCTCTTATGCCTTTATTGCTCTCTTTAAAATGCATTACGTTGAGTACCACAGTTGCAGTTTTTCAGCATTAGAAGCCCCCGATAGGGTTGGTGTCTTAATATATGTAGGTCAAGGTCACGCATATGTTCCGCTGACTAACGATAGTACGTATCCAACGCTTTCGATTGACGGCACAAGACTCAGCCCAAGCTATGTATAAAACAGAATTAATATGAAAATTGTAATAATTGGAGCAATATTTTATTTAAAAAAAACCCTCTCTAAATCTTTATTACTTGCTGCTGCATCGGTACCATTAATTATTTACCCTGTATATATTATATTGCAATATATAGTAGATTGATTGGGGGGTTCTAGCCCATTAGCCATATAGCACGAGCCGCGCCTGATACAGACAAAAAATATTTTACTATGTTTTACCTATCAATAGCTCCAGCCATCAACATTTGTTTAAATTGCTGGGGACTTTGTACAAGAGAGTAGAATTGTCCCGGAAATCTAGTTGGCACAATAAATTCTTGAGCACCCTACGACAAACAGAAAGCAACGTAAATTAAACATTTCTACAGCTTATTAAAATTAGCAATATATGTAGATGTAAATAGTCGTAGCATATAAACGTTGGATATTACTCTGCATTAAATTTTAATATTGTATTGTCACGTTTTTCTATTATTAAAACGTTTTTCGGGATTTAAAGAAACAAAAATTAAATAACGTCAAAAGAAACAGTTAAACTAAATAACCAAATTACACACTAATCATTTTTTTTTCAAATATAAGATATATCCGAAATCGGATTTCACCAATGATTTTGCCTCGCAAAAATAGCCCTGTCCTGGACTAATTATATCATTTTTTCGTATCTCTGCTGCAAAACATATCCACTATATGTACGTCGAATTGGTCCTGTAGGTACTTGCTTCAGCAACAGATTCTATTATTTGGGTTCACCATCAGGTTTGCTTATTGCAAGCGCCCAAATGCTTGCTCCAAGTTCTTTGAAGTATTTCCCAAGACAATTATATCGGCGAGGTATACCACGCAAGTTTTCATAAGCCCTTTAAAGATTGCGCAAGAATAATACAACCCAAATAGCATCACATTAACCCCTCCATTAGGCGCGTGTGCTTTCGACATATAAGAAATGCAGTAATTCGGTTTTGGAACCTTTGGTGTAACAATAACTATCACACTGACAAAAGTCAATGCTAGGTTTTCCACTATCACCAAACAACAATAGATTCAGTTCCGTTGACCGTGAAGCCATCGTAATCCAGTAATTGGGTTTTGGAACCTTTGGTGTAACATTGTTGTTTGGTGATAGTGGAAAACCTAGCATTGACTTTTGTCAGTGTGATAGTTATATAAGAAATGCACAGGCATTGGTCCGTTGGGCGCGCGACTAATGAAGGGTTAAAGTGCCACAACCCTGTTTTGATAGTAAATGCGGTCTTCACCCTGTCCTTTGGCTTCAGCTCGACCAGCCAATAACCACTCTTCAGGTCAAGGGTCGAAAATACCACCTAGACATCCAAGGTGTCGTCAATTCGGAGCAAAGGATAACTATCCTTCTTGGTTACGTTATTTAGTTGACGATATTCTACGCAGAACCTAGTTCAACCGTCCTTCTTTTTCACCAGCACCACTGGGGAGGTTCATGGACTATTTGATGGTTCAATTGCGCCATCCCATTTAGTTATCCAACCAGTTAGGCTATCCTCATTATAGACAATCGACGATATACTTGCACAACTTTCGCTTTACTTGACGTTCATCAGTCGGACGGGCAGTTTTGCTCCTGCTTGCATCACTGCCTGGGCGATCAGTACTCCGCGACCTTATCCGCCAACCGCTCCCGTTTCCAGCATCAAAACTTTCCCTTTGGGAAACACGCTCGCCTACACAATGGCTACACTGTGGCTCGCCACGGTTAGATCTTGTTCTACATCTGCGACTATTACACGATACCGGAATGCGGTATCACCAATCCGGAAGTGGGCCATTATCTCCCCCAGCACGTTGACTGACTGCCTAGTTGCTGTACGCAACGTCCACCTGGTTGGATATATCTGATTCTTCCTACCCACTAAGTCCGGCCGAAGAATTGTCATTATTACACCAATATCTAACAGTAAATCTCTAGGGTTTCCATTCACATTTCCAACACAACGAGGTTGCTGGCCCAACATTTCACTGAGGCAACAATCACCGGTGTTTATTAAAGAACCGCGTTTCCAAATGATTGAGCAGTGTTTGGCAATTTTGTCGCTCCGATAAAGGAATATTCTGGAGTACCTGCAGAACTTCGCCGCGTAGATCCACTGATAACATGGCTGTTTTGGTCTCTTCTGTCCAGCTATATACCGTAGCTGTCCTTTCCAGTAGTGTTATATAATCCTCCAAGGGCGCCTTTCCACCGAAGGTAGACTCACTTTTACTTTGAATAATACCAGTGGTCACTATATTTGTGGCTTCCATCTGGCTGCTTTGTAAATTGATAAGAATTCTAGTGTTTTTATTCTTCAGTATAATTCCAGAATGAGATTGTTCTTCCATCATCTTTATGCGCCCATCAATTCATCAATTCTTCTGCATTCTTCTTCTTGAAATTCCTCGTCGATTCTTTTCGTTAGCTCTTCCTCCATATTCCTGATTTTCTCATTCGGCTGTTTCTTCCAAATTTCTAGAATTTTCTCTTCCATGTTTCTAGAATTTTTCATAACTTTTTCTTCAAAGTCTCTAGAATTTTCCATTACTTGCTCTTGCAAATTTCTACAATTTTTCATTAGTTCTTTTTTCATGTTTCTAAAAAAGTTTTTCATTTCCTCCAAGCACTTGAAACAAGTACTTTTCGGGATCTTCGCCAGCCGCTTCTGCTGCACTTCTTAACCGCAACCGTAACTAGAGCTTCTTCCCACTTGTGTCCTCATCCCTTTCCTCTAGTTTCCGCCACTTTCAAATTCATTAATTTACACAATTTCGTCGCGATTGTCTTTGATTGAGCACTATTAGTCCACTAATTTGAGTTTGTATTCACGACTATATCATCAAACTACCCCAAACCCGACACGAATTGTAACGTTTTTCGCTGAATAAAACCTTGTGGGGCTTCACCGGTGATATATTAAATGAAATTGATTTATTTACGCATTTAAAGTCTATTTAAGAATTAAATAAAGTCAAATAAAACACTAACTAATTAATAAAATTAACCACCAATTACTAATAAAACACTTAAATAACTATTAACTTATTTACATTTACTAATTTACTTTCCGCCTTTTCCGCTCGTATTCTTCGGTTAGAGATTTTCCCGATTCCACTGTCTTATTACAACCGACTCGCCCAATCGTAGCGTCATGTTCAAACACCGCCAGTCCACCTCTAGAATATTCTCGGTTCATCTCGTCACCTCTCGTATTAATCCGGATGCTTCCATTTACGCGTTATATACAGCAAACCACTTCGCCATCTGACGGTTCTAACATGAACTTTGTTGCTCGATGCATTGACCGATGTTGTCATCTGTGAGCGCACAAAGTAAACTAGCGTTCGTAAAAATAACGTTACGGCCAGAGTTTCTGGTGAAAAAATTAAAAGGCCTGCTAGAAGTGTCACCACGAAACAGAAGAAACATGTAGTTCCAACACAACGGTGCGCCCAGTCAGAATCACCATGCTGGCTAATTTTAAATGTAATATGTATGGCATAGATGGCTAGGTTAAGTAGTAGACGATCTACTACATGGCCAACACAATCTCTTAACTTGACCCCTATTGATTTCTTTCTATGGGGATGCGTCAAAAGTAAAGTTTATCAGGAAGTCCCTCTACTACTCCAGATGATATGACAGGCAAGATTTCTAGAGCTTTTCAGCCAATTAGCCATGACAAGCTCCCTTAAACTCTCATTTGCTCAATGTTTAAAGATGTGCATAAACAATGAACGCAGACATTTTAAAAAATGTGTGTAATTTTTATTGTTATTTATCTTTATTTTTATAATTTAAGACTTCTATTGTTTGACTGCTAAAATACTAATGTCTTAGCATTTATTAAATTATATTTTTTATCTTTATTTCAATTAGAGCAATTAGAGATTCCATTACTAGGATTAAAGAAAAAGAGTTCAGTAACCTCTAAAATTCATGTTTTTCTTTACATAATGGACTGAAATTATCTATTATAATACACGGTGGCCAGAAAAGGGCGGATAATCGCCAGGTAGAACGATTCTTTGTTCAATTCTGAGGCGATAATCTTAATCCAAAAAAGTTATACGGTCCTTCCTTAAGGCATACGAGACCATCAAACCTTAAGATGTACGGCTCAAATTTAGCAAAATTCGTCAAATTTATCTATGTAAAATCATTGTGGTGAAATTTAGAAATGGAATTATCTCAAATGCATTGATGTAACTAATCGGGTAATACCAATGGTTTACATTTTTAACATTTCTTCATTGGCGTTTTTTAAATTAAAGTACATATGGCAACGTGGTACTGTAAGGCTGCTTGTTTAAAAGTAATAAGTAGTTGTCAATTTTTGACGTTTCTCATGTGACATTTGGCTGTTGAAATAAGGATAAACATTTTGTGCTGTTCTTAATACTGAACAATGTTTACCTTTGGAGAATACGCCGACATGTATATGGTATTCGGATTTTGCAATGGAAATGCAAACTGGGCAAAAGATGAATATCAAATACGGTATCCACAACGGCGACATCCATCCACCAACACGTTCCGTAGATTGGATCAGCGACTTAGAGAAACTGGCACCTTTATACCGAATTATAGTAACAGCGGTAGACCTAGAGAGCGTCGAACAGTTCAATTAGAAGAGCAAATATTGGATGCTGTTTACGAAGATCCGGCGTCCAGCACAAGACAAATAGCTCGGGAACTGAATATTCCTAGCAAAACAACAGTGCACTCAGCACTATCTCAAAATCTTTTGCGTCCGTTTCATGCAAGGAAAGTGCAGCCTTTCTATGTAAACGATAATGTGCACCGAAGAATGTTTTGTAACAATGTTTTACAAAGGATTCAAGAAGAGCCGAACTTTTTATTGCATATTCTCTGGAGCGACGAATGCTTGTTTACGAGAGATGGCGTCTTTAATAGCCATAATTTTCATTTTTGGGCGGACGAAAATCCCAAGGCAGTAAGGGAAATTGGACATCAGAGAAGATTTTCGGTAAATGTTTGGCTGGATTTTAAATCTCCGAGTTGTTGGACCAATATTTCTTCCAAATCGTCTAAATGGAATTCAGTACGTTAACATTTTAGAAGAAGTACTGGATAATATTCCATTGAATTTGAGACCCAACATGTTGTACATGCATGATGGGGCACCCGCTCACAATGCCAGAATTTCGAGGGATTGGTTAAACGAACACTTTCCGAATCGGTGGATAGGGCATAACGGTCCAATAGCATGGCCAGCAAGATCTCCCGATATTAATCCTCTGGACTTTTTCGTTTGGGGGTTTTTAAAGGAAAAGGTCTATGCAACGCCTCCAGCTAACGAAGAGGATGTATTTAATAAAATTACGGCGGCAGTTCGATTAATCACCCCCGATATGTTGGAGCGCGTTTTGAATTCGCTTCCTCGAAGATTGTAATTATGTCTGGCAACTGATGGCTACCAATTTGAACAGTTGTTATAATTTTTTCATAATATCTTTAAATTTCAATAAAATTTTTATCCATGTTAACATAAAATTCTTGCTAATTTGCGTATTTACCTGATTTATAGTAAATAATAAAATGATTACTGCCACAGTACTTGTCTGATTAGGTGTTGCCAAATTTACAATTCTTTTAAGCTGTTCGTGTGACTTAAGAAAACACTGTACTATTTTTCTCAATTAAGATTGTCAACTCAGAATTAAACAAAGATTTGGCCTGCGTGGTGATTGTCCGCATTTTTCTGGCCACCGTGTATAGGTTTTTATTTGAACAATTAGCTTGAGATATTTTAGTAGTGGAGGTGATCTCACAGAAATACCTACCTAAACTGTATATGAATATACTTTTTATAGATTTACATATAATACACTCCTCAAAACAATTATAGGAACACATATTCATATCCCAATATCTTTTTTAATTGTAATATATACAATATATACAAATGTAATGAAGTATATCTTGAAGAATAACATTTTATGTAAAGAAATTTGCAAAAACGAATTATTTTTACGTAACACTCTTGAGATACCACCCCCTATTCAAAGAAACTACCAGAAATAAAGTAAAGCAAGCCTAACTGTGGAACCTTAAATTGTAAAAAATATATATATATACCGGGTGTCCAACCTAAGATGCAACGGTTCCTAGCCAATTTATTACTGCCTTTTTGAAAAAAAATTTCAAATAAATGTTGCCTCGAATCACATGCTACATATGCTAAAATTAATTTCAGTAATGGCGGACTTCCGGTTGTACCGGAAGTAACTACTAACTTTATTATTTTAAATGGAACACCCTGTATATTATTGCACTTTTGGATTCCTTGTTAAATTTAAATAACAATACGTTAGGAATACATTGGGGCTAAGTTGTACCGTTTTCGAAAAAAATGACATTTGCAGTGTCTTCGGTGTTTGGAAATATCTCGGGAAATACGAAAGTTAGAAAGATGCGGTTTTCGGTTTTCGCTCAACTATGAAACAGCACACGTCTTTTATTTTAAAATTGTTGCGTTTAAATTACAGCGTTATTAAATAGGGATCTGTAATTTTCGAACTCTAAAATCATGGCTAACTTGATTTTTTTTAATTGAACGGTATAGCAATTTTTACATAAATGGACGTAAAATTTAATTTTCTTTCGATTTTATATGGGTATCATTGTGTCTATCTCCAACGGTTTTGGAGATATTCGCAATTTTTCAGTTTCTCACGATAGATACGTATTGCGAAGCGCCGCCGCCGGCCACCTTCCCCTCGCATTTCACCAGGCTTGGAATTGGCAGCAATAATACTGGGATGCTTAGAAAGTGGCCAACAGAACACAATAGGACCACTAGAAACAAACAAAATGGTCTAAAAGATACTTGAGATGTTTAAAGCGGCATCTTTAAAGTCAACGCAAGCTTGAAAACGCACTAGGTATCTTGCCGTTATTAGTGTTCCAAGTGTCAGAACTGACATTCAGAGTACTGTTTGGTAACATAATAATTAAAGATGTCGCTTACTCGAGAAGAATTAGTAGATATGGTTTTCGTTCTCGGTGAATGTTACAGAAACGCTTTGTTAGCGTCAAGAGTTTACACAAAGTATTATACCCATGTAGAAAGCATCCAGATAGGAGGGCATTTCAGTCGCTACTGGGTAGTTTTGTAAGTACTGGATCCGTAGCACGTATAAAACGGAACCTCAATAACTACGTACTTACGGATGAAAATCAGTAGCAAGCTGCGATTTCTTCTCATGGGGTTTCATTAAAAATAAGGTTTATGAGACGCCACCAACAAGCCCTGATGATATGCGCCATCGTATTTTAAGAGCGTTTCAAGAAGTCACACCAAAAATACTCAGAAATGCTCAAAAGTGTTTGCAAGAGCGATTTCGACTATGTAGTGCCGAAAACGGACAGCATTTTGAACATTTAATATAATAGTGTTGTACAAATTCTCTGTACAATGACAACACTAGCGTTTAAAGTGTAGCCTGTTGCGAGCAAGACGCTCGAAGTGTACGTACGCCATACATTGGATAGTGTAATGTAGTTGTGCTGATTTATTGATATTCCAGTAATGTTATGTTTTCTTTTATCTTTGCTATGTTTGCTTGTTTCTAGTGGTCCTATTTTGTTCTGTTGACAACTTTCTAAGCATGCCAGTATTATTGCTGCCAGTCCCAAGCCTGGTGAAATGCGAGAAGGTGACCGGCGGCGACGCTTC
Organism: Cetonia aurata; assembly: GCA_949128085.1. Classification (NCBI taxonomy): domain Eukaryota; kingdom Metazoa; phylum Arthropoda; class Insecta; order Coleoptera; family Scarabaeidae; genus Cetonia; species Cetonia aurata. The sequence goes on along the minus strand of OX421884.1, from coordinate 34,812,010 downwards.
GCAATACGTATCTATCGTGAGAAACTGAAAAATTGCGAATATCTCCAAAACCGTTGGAGATAGACACAATGATACCCATATAAAATCGAAAGAAAATTAAATTTTACGTCCATTTATGTAAAAATTGCTATACCGTTCAATTAAAAAAAAAATCAAGTTAGCCATGATTTTAGAGTTCGAAAATTACAGATCCCTATTTAATAACGCTGTAATTTAAACGCAACAATTTTAAAATAAAAGACGTGTGCTGTTTCATGGTTAAGCGAAAACCGAAAACCGCATCTTTCTAACTTTCGTATTTTCCGAGATATTTCCAAACACCGAAGACACTGCAAATGTCATTTTTTTCGAAAAACGTCATGTAATTCGGAAACGGTACAACTTAGCCCCAATGTATCCCTAACGTATTGTTATTTAAATTTAACAAGGAATCCAAAAGTGCAATAATATACAGGGTGTTCTATTTAAAATAATAAAGTTAGTATCTACTTCCGGTACAACCGGAAGTCCGCCATTTCTGCAACTAATTTTAACATGTGTAGAATATGATTCCAGACAACATTTATTTGAAACATTTTTTCGAAAAGACAATAATAAATCGGCTAGGGACCGTTGCATCTTAGGCTGGACACCCAGTATATAATAACTTGTGTCTTTGGCTCGAATTATTATTTGACATTTCCAAAGCATGCTTCATACAGCCCTACGGATATCTTCTTGTGGTATATTTTCTCATTCTTCAGTTAGGGCATTTGTTAGCTACTAAATCGTAAAAATGTTCTATGGAATTTAAATCAGCACTTAGTGGGGGCCAATTCATTGTTTCAATCCCGTGGTGCTGAACAAAATTCCATCATCCGTCATATGTAAAATCAGTAGTTAAAAACCGGTGAATATAAAAAATTCACTGGACAAGGTTGTAAGAGGATTCAAAACCGCGTTTTAGACCCAACCTTTTTGCGTTCTCACACATCCACAGCCAAAGATCTTTAAATCTCATTTAGAAGAACTCCTGGTGTAAAAATATCCGAATATATCTACATGTACACCCACGGACACCCAAAATGTCCGGTCTAAGTCACAGTGTGAGCGCAACGTTCCATGCGCTCGAGTTGCACGCGGCGTTTAGACTACGCATTAGACCGGACATTTTGGGTCTCCGTGACTGTACATAATATGGACTAGCTGCTCTTCGGTTCTCGGGTTCTCCGCCGTGTAGAAAGTTTAAATTTGTCGTGATCTTCAGAAGTGAAGATTGACAAGATGATCGAAACGTCAAGTAATTTAAACTTTCTACACGGCAGAGAACCCGAGAACCGAAGAGCAGCCAGCAACGACGGCCGTGAAAGCCTAAAGACTACTTTAATATGGACTAATATGTATACTTAAAGCAACTGTTGTTTATTATTCGAGTCTATGACTTATACCTAATGCAAAGTAACTGTTTTCAAAACAAGATATTTACAAACTGTACACTCATACACATCTAGCTTTATATTTCATAACCTGTACAAAGCAATATTGTTTTCAGTACTCTATGACTGAAAGCTACTATAGAAGGTAGAAGTTTCTTTTGATATTGATTAACTGCTTCAAAATCTACAATTACATATCTAAATCACCAAGTAAATAATTTAACTTCACTTACACCAGGTGTTGCCCTAAATAAGGTGGGTGTCTCGACTTCTACAAAACTAGCTTTGTTTATCAAATATTCACGCATTTTCATCAGCATTTGAGATCTTGTTCTTAAATTAAATTGCATCTCTGGGAACCTCAAATCTATGTAGCGATATTGCATTCTTAAGGGTTCCTTTGGTTTTTGATATTCCCTTAAGTTGAATGGTAAATTTTCATTTGCTTTATTTAGTATAACAACCTGATCTACTAAGACTTCAATGCTACCTGTTTCCTGTTTTGTGTTGATCATATCTTCTGGTCTTGCTACCACTATACCTTCTATTTTCACTATAGATTCATAAGGCAGAGAATGACATAGATTTTGTGAACTAACATCCTACAAATATTTTAAATAAGTCTAATAATAGGATTGTTATTGCAAGAACTAACATTTTCTTTTATGATTAATTGGGTTACTCCATAGCCATCCCTAATTACAATAAATCTTTTTAATCTTTGGTATTGTAACCATCCACACAAGACAACTTTTTCACCAATATTTTCAAGCCTTAATTCTCCACAGGTATGAGTGCGACAAGAATATGCACTAGCGGTTTTTGCCAAAGATTCTGTAGGTGTGATTACCGATAGATTGTCATTAATATGCGAATGTGTTAAATATCTAGCTGGTGCTTCACTAATAAACTTTCTCATATAACGTGAGTACGAGTCTTTAATTTTCTGAAATGTAAGCAATTATACTAATTAGCCGAGGGGAAAATTTTTATTACCTTTCCAAACAAAAGATGTCCTACATTAGATGCACGTAAGAGTAGTTTTTTCATATACATGGTAAATTTAATATTTTACATAAAATTGAAAAACATAACTAGCTTTTTTAAAGTAAAATACAAAGTAATCTTCATATAACTGAATAAAATACTATCCAAATGCGCGTATTCTAACCTCAAAATGCCATGACAGAGAACCATGGGCACACATGGGCACCACGGACAAGGAAAGGCATAGGAAAGGCAATATTCGCAACAAGCGAACATAGCCGCAATAAAGTACCCCTCAAGTCATGGTCGCCAACTATCAGTGATACGCAAGGAATACACTTCAGTTTATTGAACTAATGTTGGCAAGTATTGCTACCAAAAACCAAAAAACAAACCAAAAACGTAATGTTCAAGTACGTTCAACCTCAATCATTTAGATAGCACCAGATACCTTGTTTAGTAGGAATTTGAGAAAAATTCCGGATTGTTTTCAATAGATTTGGGTAAGACTCCCAAAGACAGCCCGCCGATTTATGCTTATTAACGGATAGAGCATCACTCCCTGATTCCAAAATGAACATAAATTGTTTAATCAAATGAAAGGAAAGTATTAAAAACGGTGTTTGAAAACTAGTATGTCCAGGTTATATTCAGGTTATTCTATGGTTATATTCGACGCGATTTTGACGTTTATTATGTGTGGTACTGGTAGTGTGAACGAAAAGTTACTAAAAGTAACGGACAAAACTGGCGCGAAATTCAAACTAGTTTGATTAGATTACATTATAAATAAAATAATTGTAAAGAAATTACTGTTATAACTGTATGAATAAATTAATTTGTGAAAGTTATGAGTTCTGAACGTTTTATTTTTTGTTTTGTAGTAGTAACAATGAAAGTAAGTAAGAAACACGGAAATGAGCGCGAAATTTCTTTTGCGCGTTTTTAATTTAACGGTTACATTTGTTTTAACCGGTCTTCTTGAATTGTTTAAACTTCTTGCCACTGTTTTAACAGACTTCGTTTAGAGCAGATCGTCCTGACGAATTTTACTGCTTTGCTGTGTTGTATCGCTGATAATCTGCGTTAAACATACCTACGTTTTCTACTTTAATTACCTGATTACCATTTACTGTGGTTATAGTCTAATCTTATTTTATTATATTTGCCTCTGATGATATATATGCGAGAGTACGGAAAGAAGCCCACGGTCCAGCAGCAGGAACCTTCCTCTCAGATGAGACGATTGCAGATGATTGCAGACTAGTATAATTATTGTAGGGAGCTCATCGTTGCTGAATTTACTCTACATTTACTTCACTGAACTGCGATAATGCGTGACTTGGCTAAGCCGGCCTCTAATATATGCAACCATTTCAACGTTTCTGAGTTAGAGATGTCAAAAAATACAGCTTTTTTTCTATTGAACATAATTAAAATACATTAACACAACAAACGCAATTAATGCTATCAGTTGTGAACTTGTTTTTGTCCTTGCTAGTATTCCTAAGACAATATACAATAAGTAGATTTCAGATATCTTAATTTAATGTGAAGGGTAATTTTGCCTTGTTTAAAATTGGTAAATTATTAAGCGAGGATAAAATAAAAGTAACCACATTTTTATGAAATTTTATTATATAAATGACCTATAAATAGAAATGTTAGAATAATGCAGTGAATTAGTTTGGTTTTAAATGCAACTAAAGTATTTATAAAAATACATGCAGAACACAGAGATATATTAAACATTGGTAAATGTTATTATAAAACATCCTCCACCGTACTACAGTTTTGTTAATTGCATTTAAGTAAGCCCACTCGCCAATAAAACCAACAATAGTTACAGAATTGGGTGTTAGAAAGATAGGATAGTGTACCTATGTTGATTTTAAACGTCAAGGCACTAATTCATGAGTGGGTCATGCATAGCGTAATTAGACGTTTACAAAACTGTGATTTTATAATTAAATATAAGTAATTAAAAGTATCCACACGTAAATTACGTGAGCTGAATTTGAGTTTTCCATTTTCATGAACGTCTAACAAAAGCTGTTCTAGTAAGTACATAAATAAAAAATTGAATAAAAATACCTGTCACTTACTGTGGATACCGTCTCTTGATAGCACCTAGGAGTGCTTCAAAGGCATCTGCACCACGTTTCTTCAGGTCCTGCCGCCATAACTGTACATCTGGCCCACCAATCTGGCCGGCTTCTTCCTGCAACAGAGCAAAATCAGCAGTAATGAGCTCCCTACAATAATTATACCAGTCTGCAATCGTCTCATCTGAGAGATAGGTTCCTGCTCCTGGAATGTGGGTTTCTTGCCGTACTTTCGCATATGTTTCATCCGAGGCAAAGCCATAGCAGACACTAAATTAGGTGAGATTATTAAATCGGTTCTGGATTATTTTTTGCGTTAACTTACCTAAGTACCTGCTCCGGTTTCAGTTTGGCATTCTTGAACCAAGTATTCCTTGCGAGCGACACGGAGTAATTGCACTGTGCTCTTCTACAACGGAATCTCCCAAGCCTTGTGTCCTTCCTGAAGGTCATCGGTCGGTGGCAACGTCCACACTGTCGAGCTATCGGCAGTAGACCGTTGTCTTGCACCAACGGATAGCATCATCTCCGTATCCGACCTCGATGCCCAGTCTGGCCCGGTTCCATATCTCAAAAGCCATACTCTAGAAACACACCACTTCACACAAAAATTAGTTTCACAATATCTACACAGAATCAAATAAATTAATTAAGACTAAAAAATGTATAAAATAAAATAAGATTAGACTATTATTACAGTAAATGGTAATAAAGTAATTAAAAGAGAAAACGTAGGTATGTTTAACACAGATTATCAACGATATATCACGGGAAAGCAGTAAAATTCGTCGGGACGATCTGCTCTAAACGAAGTCTGTTAAAACAGTGGCAAAAATTTTAAACAATTCCAGAAGGACGGTTAAAAGAAATGTAACCGTTAAATTGAAAACGCGCGAAAGAAATTTCGCGCTCATTTCCGTGTTTCTTACTTACTTTCATTGTTACTACTACAAAACAAAAAATAAAACGTTCAGAACTCATAACTTTCACAAATTAATTTATTCATACAGTTATAACAGTAATTTCTTTACAATTATTTTATTTATAATGTAATCTAATCAAACTAGTTTGAATTTCGCGCCAGTTTTGTCCGTTACTTTTAGTAACTTTTCGTTCACACTACCAGTACCACACATAATAAACGTCAAAATCGCGTCGAATATAACCATAGAATAACCTGAATATAACCTGGACATACTAGTTTTCAAACACCGTTTTTAATACTTTCCTTTCATTTGATTAAACAATTTATGTTCATTTTGGAATCAGGGAGTGATGCGCTATCCGTTAATAAGCATAAATCGGCGGGCTGTCTTTGGGAGTTTAGCCTAGATTTGTTATAATTTTCCACGCTCTCCCCACCATGATGACGATTTTGCAACTTTTCTCGCTAACATTCCACAGTTGCAGCAGAGATATAAAAATAAGATACCTTTAGAACATTGTCTCTATAGTCAAAGTATAGGAATCATATAGGAATACCAAGTAGCGTCACTCTCTTGGTAAAAGAAAATTGCGCCGCCATTTTGTTTTATCCCATATGATTTATGTCACGTGTGAATGGTCATTGTAAACAAACATTTGTGTTTTGTATTTATTGTGATTTTGGAATAAGTTTGAACTGTTATCCAAGTTTAAAGGAAAGTACCACATCACTGTGCAGTGAGAAATTGTAGGAGCAATAATACTGATTCCTCGGGGCTTCATTTCTTTGGATTTCCAAAGGATGTTATGAGGTTACTGTTGTAACATACAATATGTACATGGTAAATAATATACATATCTTCTAGGATGTCATTCTGGGCATTGCTTACTGAGCGGAGAGACATTTTAGAGATGGGAAATTGTGGTCGCTTGAAAGTATATCTTCTCTACGTTTGCTGTATGAAAAATTAAGTCAAGGAGGAATGGAATATATATACACCAGAAGAGTAAATCAAGATTGTCTGGAAAATTTCTTCGGAACTGTGCGACAATAAGGAGAAACTGTCTAAACCCGACCCCGATACAGTCAAATAAAATTAATAAATTTTACGACATTCTAGTTGATTATAGATACATAGATATATCCGAAGAAAATGCTCTTATTTATATCGGAGGATATTTAATTAAAAAATGTCTGGAAAAACATTCTTGTGTGAAATACACTGAATTTTCAAACGTATAAGGATATCATTTTGATAGCAGTTCAAAAATTAATGCATTCTATAGAGCCCATTACCAGGATGATGATAATTTATTTGGTAATTTAAAGTTGCCTGACAGCAGCTTTTATCGCTTTATTAATCAAATGGATTCTTATTTTCCAACACGTATTTGCAAAAAAAAAATGTTAAACTTGAATTAGTTAGGCTCATGAAAAACATCAATTGGCCTTTTCCCAGTGGAATATTTAATAAAATTATTTGTTAGAACGAACATTTTTTTATTCGTTAAAATTTTACAATAGATTGTTGAAAACAAAGCCACGACAAAATAGAAAATTAATAAATCTTTTACATTTGTAAATAGTTGTTTAATTTACCTGATCGACATGTTTAACATTTAAATAACGAATTTGTTTTAATGCTAAAAAAACACGTTTTAATTTGTTTTTAGACATATTATTTACATATACATTTTTAAATTTCGCGCAATGGATAAAACAAAATGGTAGAAGGTCACCGAAAACTCTCCGGAAAAACCCATGTATAAAAACGTTAGTGACGCTACTTGGTCTACCTATACTTTGCTATAGTGTCTATGTGTTTAGAGATTGTCGGTGCTCTTGAAAACGTAAGGTATAAATTTGGATTTTTAAATAAAGTTACGGACCCAAAGTTACCCAATGTAATCGCGACATTAAATTAAATATAAGCTGTAAATACAACCCATTATTCGCAGACGTGTCACACTGATGAGATTAAGGAAAATCGAAACATCTAAATTTTCAAATTTCGCGCTGTATTTCGTAAACATGGTCCATTCGTAGTTCTATGTTTAGCCGCATCCCCCCCCGTAGGGCGCTGTGATAATGCAATCTCTTGACGTAACGTGTTTCCAACGAAATGTACAGGATTTGCGGTTCTCTTTATTGTTGTTCTGTGATTTTATCTATGAATGAATGATTAGTATCATTTTTATATTTTGCTGTAGTCACGGTAGTCACGGCAGAAAATTAATGAATTTGTGTATATATCACACATGTATGTAATAAGTAGATAGCCAATTAGTCCCTGATTTATATTAAGTTGTACTTTTATTACAAATATGATTGAAACGGCGCCAACATCTATAGATACATTGGTAAATATGTTATTGCTAGGTTATGTAGATTTTAATTGTTTGATATTTTAGGATTTTCAATTTAAATTACACTGTCGATTAAAAGTTTTTCAAGAAAAAGATACTTCGCATTTTGATGCATCTTGTAGTCTTCTTGCTGTTTCAAGCAGGTATGGCTTGTTATTTGTTGGATCAAATAATCCTTATTTTGAAGGTATATAGCATCAATTACATGAGTTCCAAAGGCAAATATGTATTTTCAATTGTTATATTGTAGTAATACAGATTCACGGTATTCAAAAATATAGTTTAAAGGATGGTGATGTAGATAATTATATTAGACGGACAATATCTTTACCATCTAATCCACAAAATCTGTCTGTAAATTGTGATTGCACTAAATTGAGTGTTATTGTAAAGGAAAATGATTGTCCCAAAGCAATTATATATAATATCACATCATTTATGCAACAGGTTTTAACATGTATTAAAGTAAACCATTTAATTACATTGTATTATTTTAGGACATATCCATTAGTAAAGAAATAAGATTATCACCTACTCCCAATGTAAATGTATTGGAAGCTGTTTGGAACCCAACAGTACCCACACTTTTTACAGTGTGCAAGAATGATGGCTCTTTAGGTATGATTCTCATAAAACACTTCAAAAAGATCACACTTAACTGAATTGTCAATTGTCTGTATTCCTGAGCTTGGTTGATTATTACCCACCTCTAACTCATTAATGATGTCTATATCCTACCGTTGATATGGTGTTGCATATTTGCATGTGTATGGGGAAGAACTTTTGTAGCCATTGATAAATTTCTTTTTATTCTTTTTTGTGAATTAGCAGCTTCTTCTTTTAAACAATTGGGTTTATTTAAATCCATTTTTGACGTTTCAACATTTTATCGATGGCCTTCGTCAGAAGAGAACAATGATTTACTTCCTGCAATGAACATGTTTTTTTTTGTTTAATATAGGTATTATAATTTAGCTTATTATCAATTTAATACTTACATATTATTTAATTGCGTCAGAATTAACATTTTACAAATTTCTATTTTATATTTAAAATTTAAATAATTTATTTTGTACATTCTTTACTTTACTAAAAGCTCATTTATGTTTTATTTTTCTTGTTTATGTGAATGTAAACCGGCGAGTATCTCAGGCATATTTTGCTTATTTATCAACAATATATCGTTATTTATTGGGTAACTTTTGGTAATTATAATCAACCAGTTAATTGCTTAGCATTGCCATAGCCACACACATAATATTAGCCTTAAATATTTTTTTTTTATTGAAAAGGCTTATTTAAATAAAAAAAATATTTGGCCTCACTATACAATAACGGTGTTCTAAAATCTTTTATTTATAAAACTACAAAGATTTTTTTTATTTTATGAACCTTCATACTAGCACAGATAAGTAAACAGATAGCTCATCGTAGCAGAATTGGCCGATTCTTGCGGGTTGCACAACTCGAAGGCTGCAATATTACGATTTTATGAAACATAGACAGCAGCGGGGAGCACCGTGTACGGTCGGAGACCGGACGTCGGAGTGTGGAAGGAGTACCGACTGGCTGGTTGTTTTTATTTAGAAATATGCTTTTTGCCGCACAGCTGTTATTTACCTAGAATAGCAAATTGAATAGAATTTATACCTCCTTGAACGTGAATTGCTTGCGCTCTTATTTAAAATATAAATATTTTCTATAGACTGTCCAGATTGACTTGAGTGCGCGTAACATATTTATTAAATTTATTCGTATGTGTCTCATAAGAATATATTTTATGGTTGTTATAATATATTGGAAGGAATCAAATTTTATAGCCAGTGGTTTATGTAAATAATACAAAACTTCGTGGAATTTCAGGCTTTATTTTCAATATATGTGACTTCACATTATCAATTAAATATCTTGTTACGTTTCGACTACTTAATATAGTCTTCTTCAGACATGTATGACGAAAAGAATTACATTAAACATGAAAAACTACATTAAAAAAAAATGATTTTTATAGATAGATTTTTTTTTAATGTAGTTTGTCATGTTTAATGTAATTGTTAATTGTTTTCATCATACATGTCCGAAGAAGACTATTTCAAGTAGTCGAAACGTAATATATATAAACGTATACATATATTGAAAATAAAGCCTGAAATTTCACGAACTATTGTATTATTGTTATAATATGTGAAGTTTCTTTTCTTGATAGTAACGCAGATAATGAATAGTGATAATTGTACTGCATGTAGTCGAAACGTTATAAATCCGATTTAAAGTCAAATGATCATTTTTTATTATCCCCAAGTAACATCAATTTCTTTTAAAATATGTGTCATATTTACAGGGTCATTCACGCTATACGGCACGGAATATTGCGGCCAAAACATGTGACGTACAAAAGTTTCGCTTTTGGAATATATGGTTACTTTTTCAATTTTTTTTATGTTATACAGGCTGTTCCAAAAGCCCTAAAAGTATCAAAGTTGTGTTTTTTAATTGGAATAGCTTGTATATTATTGCATTTTTGGATTGTCTAATCAAAATAAGTATCTGTTTTAATAAGGTTTATAATAACTAAACCTTAAGGTTTTTAAATAATTTGAATTTTGGCGAAATTTACAATAAAGTGTAACAATAGACCATGTTTTATAACCCAATTACAATAAACTTGCCATCTTATACAGGGTGTGCAAATATTAAAACTAATCAAATCAGAACTTTAACTGGCTATAACTTAATTAATATAAATAGAGCACCTTATTTTTGAATTTACCAGCAAATGTACTTTTTAATTACCTATTGGTATTTATAGCTTTAAGTTTTCACGTTTTAACACAATAATAAATCTGTAAAAACGTAAAAGTGGTCGTTTTTTGCACCATTTGACGTTTTTTAAATAAGAGGTTACTGTATCTAGCTGCTTAGTTTCTAGAAATGTTAGACAATTCATTTATTTTTGTTCTAAATACATATTTTGCTTCTGATTTATGTTATCGTTGATATGTTATTACCATTATTGTTGTTACAACCGATTGGATGTTCTTCATTATTATTCTTATAATTGTAAATTATCTAACATTTCTCAGTACTATATTATATAGTACTGAGTACTGATATAGTCTATATAGGCAACTAGATAGGTTAGAAACTCCAAATGGCGCAAAAAACGATCATTTAGCATATTCAAATGCGAAGCCTTCAAGCTTAACCTATATAAATACCATTCGATAGGTAATAAAAAAGTACAGTTGTTGCTAGATTAAAAACTATGGCGTTCTATTTAATTTAATCAAGTTATAGCCACTTACAATTCTTATTCGTTTAGTTTTAATTTTTGTACACCTGTATAAGATATCAGGTTTATTATAATTGAGTTATATAACATGGTCTATTGTTACACTTTACCATAAGCTTCGCTTACACTTCTTCCAAAATTCAAATTATTTAAAAAAACGTTAAGGTTTAATTATTATAAACCTTATTTAAACACAACTTTGATACTTTTAGAGGATTCTATATAATATGAAAATAATTTTAAAGGTAACCATAATAAACCCCGATACATCCCAAAAGTGAAAAACTTTTTGAACGTCACGTGTTTTGGCCATAATATTCCGTGCCGTATAGCGGCATATTTTAATATTTGTGGTGCTAGGGTCATCTCGGCTACTACAAAAAAATATATAGTCTAAACTAAGGTATAAGCAGAACATTCCATATAATTATATATCCACCCCACAAAGCAAAAGCGTATAATTTGTAGGTGTTTGAAATTCACAGGCTACCGTGAAATTTCCGCTTATAAATGATAGAATACAGGTTTTTCTTTAAAACTTTAGTTTTGACAATTTCAAATTTATAGACGATATAAGCACAAATTAAAAACCTGCCTGTCTGATGACTTACGGCGATAAGCTTTGGAAATGATCTACTCCTCTTTTTTTATTACATTATTTGTCAAATTTAGCTATGTCAAATCTAAACCTACATACATTGTATCTTTCTTTTAATAAACGAAATCTCTATAATCTATAATGACCCGCATGATTTATTTTGATGATGTTTTAATGTTTAATGATAATTTACAATATCAATACGATATGTATATGGATTGCAAGTGCAATATTGTCGTGAGGTTTTAGTGTTGTATTAATGTTACATAAAGATATCCCAACACGGTATTTACCCGCATTTTTTATCCATTCAGCACGCAATAAGTTATTTTCCGGGAATTTAAATAACTTAAAATCTTTAAAATTTCTCCGGGACTTTCCGCAGCGTATATTGTATGCGCATTTATTGCGAGCACCGCGTGTCGACATTTCAATGCTAGCGGTATGTATGTTCGTACGTGCCTACGCGACTGTCCACTACGACTGAAGTGCAGCGCCCCGAATGAACTCGCGCACGGTTCCCAACTATTTGATCGAGGGTTCCCATTTTAGCGAAAGCCGCTGCCAATTCTCCCGTAAGGTGAGCTATCTGTATTACTTATCTGTGGTACTAGTAATAGAAATTTATTAAAATTTACATTTTAATTTGAATTTTGATTTAGGTGTTGACATATTTTTATCCTTTTTAAGCTCTATATGATTTAAAGGAAGGTGGAATTGAAATAAATGAATTACAAAAAAGCGTTGGAGCAACATGTATGTGTTGGAGTCCGAAAGGTAAACAAATAGCAGTTGGGACCCAGGATGGTAAAATTGTCCAGTATAAGCCAGATCTAAAGATGACCAGAGTAATAGATGGACCACCACTTAAAGAAGCCCCACATCCGATAGCTTTACAGTGGATATCAAATTACCAATTCATTGCAATATATCGAAACAAACATGGTGATGGACAATGTAATTTAATTGTTGTAAATTGTCCAAAAGGGGGTGAAATTACATACATAAATTATGAAGATATCTGCTACAGTTATGGTGATAATCGGCCATCTCAATTTTACATGCTTTTTCAAAGTTTATGGTAAGATAGGCTTTTATAGTTATTGTTTTTGTTTAATGATTAATGTAATGACTGGGTTAGAGGTAGGAAACAAACTAGTCACAAATTCACTAGAGCGATAAAAATTATAGCATCCCAATTAAAATATTTATAGATCTCTCTGTATACTGGATGGATTCGGAAGTTCTTTAAATATATACATACATACAGGGTGAGTTTTCTAAATGGTAAAGTTCATTTACTAGATAACTGTTAGTTGGATAAAACTTTTAATAATAATTACAATATATATTGTTGTAATAGCTTCACAATTTGAAAATATTTTCACGTACACCGAGTGACCCGTAAGCTTGTCAGGAATAAAAAATAATTTCTTGTGATGGAACTTCCTGTATATAGGCATTTTATTAGAAATATTTTTCCATAAACAGCTTAGTTTTCCGAGTATTCTAAATTTTCCTTAAAAAATGGCGGAATCGCATCTACATATTTGTCTGACTTTTTTCCAAACGGTTTAAGTTTGAGCAATGAGCTTCTGTACTGTTACAGCCTAATTATCTCTGCATCTTCTGGATTTTAGGTCGGGGAAGGTGGTAACCACGTGCACTTAGGCCACCCTTACCGGGCCCATTGTGCTACCTCCCCTAGGTGGCGTCACTCGCCCACAGCCTATCCGAGCCAGCCCAAACTGAGCGTGAGCTCGAGCAGAGCAGCCGGCAAGGCGCCGCCAAAATCGGCCATGCCGGGCCAGTACTCCCCCAGCATGGAACCTCTAAGTTGGACAAGCGCCAGGCAGTCACATAAAATGTGTTCCGGCGTCTCGTCTTCTTGGTAACATGCCCGGCACAGTGGGCTGTTAGCCAAGCCCATGCAGTGCATGTGTTTGTTTAGCTTGCAGTGGCCGGTCAAAAGCCCCACAACTTGACGTAGGTTACTGCGGGAAAGCTGCAGGCAATATCTTGCTGTCTTCGGTGATGGCCTGGGGATAACTTCACGCGCTTGTTATTATGGTGTTGAGTGTAGCCGACGAAATAGGAAGAACAGGTTCCGGCCCCACAAAGTGGGAACGCGAACCCCGCCCCGCCAGCCCATCGGCAGCCTCGTTACCTAATTTCCCTTTATGACCTTGAGTGTCAAGGTATTATCGCTAGCGACCAGTTCTAGGGCATTGTGACATTGAAGTACTAATCCCGAAGTGATCCGATGATTATTAAGAGCTTTAAGGGCAGCCTGACTGTCACTATAAAGGACAATACGCCGTTCTTTATTGCCCCTTGCTAACATTTCTCCGGCACCGTGCAGGATCGCCAGCACCTCGGCTTGAAAAACCGTGGCAAACCTGCCCAGCGCCAGTTCTATATTAAGGTCAAGGTCAGACCATCATAGTAACTGAGAAATAAATCATAATTTTATGTAATTTTTCATAAAACTCTAATTATCTCATAGCTTTTTTAGCACTATAAGATTCCACAAAAAATGCAGGGTATTCCACTTCAAATAAACAAGTTTCCAATTTTAATGTTCTCCTAATGCAACCAGAGATTCCGATCGCACAGTATAAAAATTATAAATGCTTACGTCGTCTTAAGATGCAGAGATCCTTATACTATAACAGTACAGAAGCTGACTACTCAAACTTAAACCGTTTGGAAAAAAAATCAGACAAATTTGTAGATACGGTTCCGCCATTTTTAAGGAAAATTGTGAATACGCGGAAAACTAAGCCGTTTGTGGAAAAATATGCCTAACAAAATGCATTCGGAACTTAATGTGGAATATAATAACCTACTTGTATACAGGATGTTCCACTTAAAAAAAATATCTTATTATTCCTGATAAGGTTACCGATCAGTCGGTGTACGTGAAAATATTTTCAAATTGTGAAGCTATTATAATAATATATATTTCATTTATCAACATTTTTGCCCAGTTACTAGTTATCTAGTAAATGAACTTTGCCATTTAAAAGACTTACCCTGTATATCATAGTTGTCTATCGCAACCCTGCAAGTTTCAAATTCAAATTTCTGCTAGACCAGAAAATTCTAATGAACTATTTGGTGCGACATCTTGCATTAAGGAAAAGCAATCCAGCAATATATCCCACATTTTTGCAATCTTGAATTTACGTTGACAGTTGGGAAGTTTTTTTAAATTAAATTTTACAATTATCATTTGTTGATATGTTTTAATAAAATTGCGTAAAATCAAAAGATACAAGCAGATAATAAACTGACGACTAGACGGATTTCTGACTGTCTCTGTCACCGATGAGTGACACAGTTCAGCAATGGTTCAGCTGGCACAATGTATTCAATTTGGGCGTAATGTGTGTCACGCAAGCGAACTTTATACCAACTACTTTTGCTAAAATGTCTCCGAATGTATAGCAAGTCAGCAACATTTCACAGCAAAAAAAAGGCCGAGATTACATTATGTTACCTACATACTATAAATCTGATGTGAACATAACCATAATTCTTTATTTACTCTCCGGTGTGCTTAATGGATGAAATAAGCATTCATCGCATTTATATGTTGCTGAGGACATTGTAAATTTAAATTAACAAACCGGAACTTAATCTAACCTGACTGAAAGCTAACAGACTAATTTGTGCTTTCCGTATGCTGCGTGTATCGTAATCAAAACGATTCATGTTTAAAATCAGAGCATACAGATTATACTCGCATTGTAAAAACAAACATAATCGAGTAGTGATATGACGTCATCAATGTTGATAATTAACACAATTGAGCTGATCAGATTAATCTAACGTTAATGGCGAAGACGCCGATAATAGTGCATTTTGGTTATTTGTAGTTATAAACCCAAACATGAACCCTTAAAAATACGTCATTAATTAGATATGACGAAGGTCCCGCGTTAGCTTGAAGGCCTTTGCGATGTTCCAGTTTCTCTCACTAGGTGGACGATAGAGGCGGTAAGAAATCCGCAGTCTAGTTATGTCACGTGTGTTCACGGTAAACACAAAGTATAGGAACACCAAGTATCGTTACAAACGTTTTTATAAGTAGGTTTTTACGGAGAGTTTTTGGTGACCTTCTACCATCTTGTTTTATCCAGTGTGCGCCAAATTTAAAAATGTACATGTAAGTAGGATAGTGAAATGTCTAAAAACAAATTAAAACGTGTTTTTTTTGCATTATAACAAAATCGTTATTTAAATGTTACAATTACATGTCGGTCAGGTAAGTTAAAAAACTATTAAAAGATTTATCAATTTTCCATTTTGTCAAGGCTTTGTTTTCAACAATCCATTATAAAATTTTAACGAATAAAATATTTTTGTTCTAACAAACGATTTTATTGAATATTGTAATGGAAAATCTGAACAGGGAAGAGGCCAATTGTTGTTTTTCATGAGCCTAACTAATTCAAGTCCAAATTTTTGCAAATACGTGTTGAAAAAAATTGAGATCCATTTCGTTAATATAGCGAAGAAAACTGCTGTTAGGCAACTCTAAATTACCAAATAAATTATCATCATCCTGATAATGGGCTCTATGGAATGTATAAATTTTTGAACTGCTGTCAAAATAATATCCTTCTGCGTTTGAAAATTCAGTACATTTCACACAAGAATGCTTTTCCAAACATTTCTTAATAAAATATCCCCTGATATAAGTAAGAGCAATTTCTTCAGACATGTCTCTATAATCAACTGGAATGTCGAAAAAATTATGAATTTTATTTGATTGTTGTTTCTCAGATTCTCTAATATTTCCTGTATCTGCCATTTCAGTTAATACTTTGCTGAGGTCATAAGTATTCTGCGAACTTTGGTAAAACATAAAATTTCTGTTCCGAAGAAATTTTTCAGTTTATTATTATTATCAGGGCACGGGCAAAGAAGTTAGTAGCCCAATGGCACAGTTGCATTGTGAAATAGTTCCAAGCGAAACGCTGCACGAATATCGAGTGAACGACTGTAGTTCCTCTCCGAATAAACCACGCTGATGTATTCCGTGCTAGCCAGCGCTTGGCCTTGCCCCACCACACGCTTGTCATTCGAGAACAAACTATTTTTTCGTATGTTATTAGTTAAAGAAAAAATATTTTTTCTAATTGGATGTTGCAATAAAGCTAAAACAAAGGACGCCGCAGTGTTGATATGAATATTACCGCAACTGTGCTGTAATGAGATATTAACGTGGGGGGGGGGGGGGGAGGGGGACTTTCCGGAACGTAATATAGGCGATTAATGTGCAAATTAGAAAAAATACTGTAAAAAACGTGTGCCACAATGACTTGTAATGCTCGTACTTTGAATCTCTCGCATTACATAAACGTCATTGTGACACTTGTGTTTTAAAATACTATTTTCGACTACCACATCCGAAAGTGTAACCTTACTACACTCATTCGAGGATAGAAAGCCCCACTTTACCGAATTGAGCTCTGAATTGCTATGAATTGAACTGTCAATTCGTCACTTCCGTTACTTTACCCCGTACTCTTATGTCAAAATTCTGAAATTTGTGTGGGTTCGATTGTCAAAATAGCTGTCAAATAATCTCTCATTCAAATATGAGTGATCCGTATTCTCAACACTAGAAATGCAGCTAGATTGATTTTAGTAAGTGACAATCATGTGGTAGTTGAAAAAATATTTAAGCACCACGGCTGGAAAGTGTCTTTATAGAACTCGTGTGGTTGCTTGCCTCGGCTCGCAATCTCCATACGCATTCGATAAAACATCACTTTCCAGTTTCGATACGTAAATTTGACCGACACGCTTGACATTTAAATAACGAAATTTGTAATAATGCAAAAAAATAAATGTTGGGTTCTTTAGCATCATACCAATGTTTTAATTGATTTTAAATATGAAGTATCAGTTTCCTACATCCATCCATACATATGTATATAATTTTTAAATTTCGTGCACAATGTACAAAACCAAACGGTAAGTCACCAAAAAGTATCCGTGAAAATCTACTTATAAGAACCTTATATATACTTTGCATAGAGGTTAAATATTGCACATTGTTCCCAAAATCCTACATTTTCAGTATTAGTAAAAGATGTCCATAAATATGAAAGTTATAGACCAGCACTTGTGGGTTTATAGGGCTGGGTAATATACATGGCTTCGTAATTCGATACTTGTCTTGGTATCGGTATTTTTCGATTCATTGAATCTCAGTAGCCGAGTACTAAGGTACCGATACCCAAAATCTATTTCAAAGTATTGGTACCTAGAATTGCTTCTAAAAGAGTAGTCGATTCTAAAGTACATTAGGTATATGTAAAAATATGGTGTCAATCTATGAAATCGTGTGATCAAGCAGTCAAATTGGGCTTGTATTTTATTGTATAATTTGTCTGCTTACAACATTAATTATTACATAAGAGTACGTACTAACGGTGTGTCTATTGAAAATTACGTATTTCAAAGCATTCAGTTGTGGTAGTAATATTAAAGATTCAAGAGCTTCGCTAAGTGTAGGAAATGCGGAACAGTATTTTTTTAATACATAAAACTGTTGTTCGTAACCCTAATATAGCATACTAACTGGTTCTCTTTTTTAAAATCTATAGTATCTGTACTATTATATGGTTCTAATATCCTTTATGCACGATAAGTGTTTTCATATTCTCGACAACTGATATTTCTTTCAGAAAACATCACAATTTTATATTTGGATTTGAATTAAAGTTGACTACGAATCACTTGCAATGTGTTACGTGTACGTGATAAACTTTTATTATTTAGTAACTATGTTATTAAAGAAATACTTAAAGCATAAAGACTACATGTCGAAGTCGCTTGTGAATTGTTACAAAATATATAAGTATTCTTGTGTCTATATTTCGAAATGAGTACCTATGAGTATCGATTTTTTTAGAATCAATACCTTTGCTAATCCTGGTATCGAAGAATTGATACATACAATGGATTCGATTGCTTGTCGATATATTGATACTTTATCCAGTCCTAATCACTTACATCAAGACTGGATATTTTCTGTTTCACCCATGTATATTAAAGAGAAAATGTACATCTTTATAGTTACTAGTTGTTTCATTTCGTATTATAGCTTACTTCCAAGTAGAAGAAACTACGGCAGTAGTGCGTTGGTCTATTTGTTTTCTTTATTAATTGCTCTGATATGGTATTAGGGTTGGTTGGTTGTTAATATTAAGTACATTTTTTTTTCAGGAACATATTATTGGTTGCTTCGGCAAACAGTATGGAGGTTGGAGTCCTAGGATTTGAGAAAGATGTTTGGACACAATGGATTTTAGCAGATGCAGCTAGGGCAGAGTTGCCGCTAAGTGCCACAAAGCAAGACACTTTACCCATAGGTTTATGTTTAGATACATCGTCGAATCAACCGCTGGCGTGGGGTGAAGGCACTGTACCACCGCCACCATTGCTTCTAATACTTTCCCATCACGGAGTTCTCTGTTGCTTTCACGCCGTTAATTTGAAATATGGTGGATCCATTTGTCAAACGTCGGAAGACCTTATAAATAATGCCGCAAATACATTTACTGTATCATCTGATAATGTGGAGACATTGCCCAATAAGCCAATTGCTATTAATCCCACCAAAACAAACGTGAGAAATTAATTTACTACTTTATATGCTTAGCAGGTTAAAACTGATTTCAAGCAGTTTTAAACATTTATTGCAATTCTGCTTTATTAGTTCCCACACAATTTCGGATACCTCTTAGCCTGTTAACCAAGATATGCCTAATGTACTACATATAGTACAGACGTAACAAGTCATAACTTCTTTGTTACGTAAAACACAAAAAACTGTAAATCTTTTGTGCGATTTTTTTGCACAATCACATCGAAAACAATACTCGTATCAAGGTTCTCGGAATATCACTGCTTGAATTTAAAAATCAGTTTTTGAAAATCATAGTTAAAAGTTTTAAGGACAAAGTTATCATCAGTTTATTTGACGATAACTAATTGTTAATTTATTCATGTGTAACTATAATGTGTATCAGCTGCTTCATTAAACTTCTTCAAATAAGTTACTAACATATTTTGGAAAATACAGCTTTAAATTTTTTAACAATACTTGTATCAAGGTTCTTTGAATATCACAGCTTGACGTTAAAAGTCAGTTTTCGAACATTTAGTTTTTGAAAATTATAGTTAAAAGTTTTAAAGACAAAATTATCATTATTCATACTACCTGAGACGCACTTTTTGTGAGGACAGTTTAGTTCTTTTTTGTACTCGTAAGTGCTATTACTTTGCAAGGATCAATTCTCTTTGATTTAAAAAATTAATATACTGCGGAGGAATACAATGCTGTTACTATTACAGAAAAACAAAATATATACAAGTTCAACACATGAATAGATTCGTTTCATACCAAGGGCATTTTAAAAATTGCACCGAAAGCATAAATTTAATATAACCTAATGAAATATTAATTAATTGGAATTTTATTTTATTCGTTTAGGTATTGGTGTCTATACCACAGCCTTCAACAACCTTTTCATTTACTTTTAATCAAGGACCAAAACCTATAGCAGCGAGCCTTAATAATTCAGTTACACCGATAACACAGCCATTTTTTTGTGCTCCACCTATTTCAAGATCGGATACATCAGAATCAGCTCAACCCACTTTCACTTTTAATGTAAAATCTCCATTAGTTAAAAACGCAGCAGATGTAAAAACTGAGGTCCAATCCCAGCAGATAAATTTACAAAATACAGCCCTAGTTTTAAAGCAACCGTCAGATCCACGTCTCGTGGACGACAAATCAGTGAATATAAATACTAAGATACTAGAAAAACTTGAAGAACAAACTGAGATTGACCGAAATGAGACCGAGTTATTAATTGCTCAAATGGTGAGAGAAGAATGTACTATGTTAGAATCAGAATTTAAAGATTTTGTAAAACATAAACAAGGTATTAAAATTGATCTTGGAACAGACAGTGAGGCGACAGATCTAGTCCACTCTACAAACCAGTTACAGGATTTCGTTGATGAAATTTCAGAAATATGTCAGGCGCAATCAACAGAGGTAATACTTTTTTTTTATTAATAATAACTGACCACTAACGATGAATGTACAAGTGCTTCCATCACAGAATAAATAAAACAAGTTTCACATCACCTTAATTTCCTGTGGTCACGATTTCAGTTTTCATTTATTTTTTGTCGCCCACATGACACCACAATACTATGCGTGGAAAAAGACGTAACAAATTTATTGAAAACCGTATGGCTGTTGTTCATTTAACCACCAATTATGTTAAAGAATGCGAATTTCTGTTTTATACCTAAAAATTTGTAAATGTCATTTCTTAATTTCTAATACTTCAAGGCGTCTATTCTGGAGTAAAACTCTAATTTAATTTCATTTATCCTGCAACTCATTCATTTCTATTTGCTTGCGTACGCGACTACATTTTACATGGAAAGCATTTGCAAGAGTATTTATTTGTTTGTATTGCATCAGCTTTAGTCTTTTTCTTATATGTGCTTATTATAATTTTATTATTTATTTGGAATTTGATTTAAAGTAATACAATCAAAGAAAAAATGATATCATTGTTTTCTTAGTTTACATCGAAATTAATGTAAGAATTTGTTATTTCTTGCCATAATTTATACCCCAGAAGTTATGGGCCTTAAATTATTTGTGGTGTCTTAACGAACTTATTTTATTTATATTTTAATTCGCTATGACGATGCCAAAATCCTATGTAATTTAAAATTTCATACTAACTTATAGCGATGTCTGCATACTAAAACACGACAACGTATTAATTAGTAATTGAAAGTCATCTCATCTTCTTAGTAAGTTGGGTTGCTAGCTTAATCTCATCTTACAATTGTAATTGTAGGTCTGAGAAAGGGATACATTATCATTTTCCCGAAACGTCACATAACTAAATAAATGCGATTTTTGTTATAAAACCCAATTCTTTTTTTTTTATTATTATTAATGAAGCAAGTAAAACTTTTCCAAATTTCCTATATACATATGGATTTTCCCGCTCCTCTAATGACATTGAAAATCAATGACCTTAGCATACTTTCTTGCAGTGGCACCTAATCGTTACAGTTGTTTTTTTGTTTTGTTTTATGTATATTTGATGGTCTATTTAATTTCTCAATTTAAAATATCTTAGACAATTTTATTACAAAAATGTTGTGAACAGAAGTTAATTGCCTTGAAGCGAACTCCCTGAAAGGTTTATTACAAGTCTTGCCCGCCTGAAAACCTTAGCTTTTATTAGGTATCCTAATGAATTAGATAACGCTGGTAATTCTGGTATACAGGGTTAGTAAAAAGTCCCGGAACGGTTGAATAACTTTGTTATTTGAAAATTATGATTTCTGAAATTTGGTATCGGGGTATAGGTAATATACGAGGGAGAAATACCCTCCTTGAAACCATCACAGCTACTGCAATTTATTAAAGTTCTTGGACTGGATGGGGAGCTGTAAGTGCGGGCAAACCCTAGCAGCTTACAGCTGATGTAGGGGGGCACAATAGATCGATAGGTCGCGGTGTAATGTTACCCTAATTAGATCTAATCTAATCTAATCTAATCTAATAGGTAATATAAATGCATTTTATGCAATACAGTTAATATTTTTTTCACTTCCGGTTTAATCGGCAATACGTCCAATTTTTTTTTTTTTAAATGGAACGCCCAGATTTTTTTAACACTTTTGAATGCAAAATAAAAAACTACGTTCAGGAAGTATTAAGTGTTTATTTTTATTCACAAGAAAACAGTTAAAAAATTAAAAAAGTGTCCTAATACAGAAAAATCAAGATACCTGTCTATTCAGGTTGCGATTACAATAATTGTTCAAAATGCTCTCCATTTACAATTTGACAAAAATGTAAACGGTCAGTAAAATTTCTTATTGAATTTTGTATTTGTTCTGGAGTGATGCGATTGGCTTCTTGAACTATTCTCTCTTCCAATTGTTCAAGATTATGGGGACGATTTTTGTACACTTGACATTTCATGTGACCCCAAAAGAAAAAATCTAATGGCGAGAGATCTGGCGAACGTGCTGGCCATTCGATTGCTCCTCTACGTCCGATCCAACGTCCCGGAAAAATTTCATTCAAATAATCACGGACATTATGGGCAAAATGGGGGCGAGCTCCATCTTGTTGAAACCAAAAATGTGCATTAGGGTGATCACCTATGTTTGCATTTGGAAAGAGGGCCGCAAGTGCTGGAACAACCTCATTTCGCAATAAATTTAAGTAGACGTTGTCAGCTAAATTTCCTCTTATAAAAAATGGCCCTATGATGTTGTTTCCAACAAGACCAGCCCAGACATTCACCTTTTGAGGACGCTGTGTATGGACTTTTTCAATCCAATGCGGATTTTCAATTGACCAGTAGCGACAATTATGTCTGTTCACAGTGCCGTTGAGACAAAACGTTGCCTCATCTGAAAAAATGATGTGATCTAAAACATTAGGCTGCTGCTCGATCAATTCCGTCATTGTTTCGCAAAATTGTAGTCTACGATCTGGATCATCTTCAGTTAACTCATGGACGGGATACATTTTATAGGCTTTCATTCTTGCTGATTTAAGAATCGTATGAGTAGATTTTTGAGAGATCTCATGAATTTGACCTAATTCTGTTGTGGACACGTGATGATTTTCTTCCACTGTAAGTAACACATTCAAACTAGTTTCTTCATCTGTTGCTGTTAATGGACGTCCCCTTCTAGGTAAATCCTTCACCTGACGAAAAACTTCAAACTTTTGAATTATTCGGCATACCGTACTTTTACTAATGTGACAATCCGGATAAACAGTATTAAACAAAATACGAACCTCTTCAAAAGAACGTTGACGATCACCGTACCCACGCATCATTAATATCCCAATTCGTTCTGATTCAGTAAGTTTTTCTGCCATTTTCAAATGTGTCAATGTTTAAAATAAGTAAATTTATAGCGATGCAAGTTAAAACGCTTTTAAAATTGTCAAATGTGACGGCAAAAAGAATGCAAACACTAAACAACAACTTTTTTCAAAGGTACCTTGATTTTTCTGTATTAGGACACTTTTTTAATTTTTTAACTGTTTTCTTGTGAATAAAAATAAACATCTTAATACTTCCTGAACGTAGTTTTTTATTTTGCATTCAAAAGTGTTAAAAAAATCTGGGCGTTCCATTTAAAAAAAAAAAGTTGGACGTATTGCCGATTAAACCGAAAGTGAAAAAAAATATTAACTGTATTGCATAAAATGCATTTATATTAACTATACCCCCATACCAAATTTCAGAAATCATAATTTTCAAATAACAAAGTTATTCGACCGTTCCGGGACTTTTTACTAATCCTGTATAAGGTTCAGCGTGTGCAATCACCTGTAGTAAACCTTACTTTTTTGATTTAGGATTTCTAAAATCTCTTTAATGGCTTGTATTTTACACTGATAGGTTTTTGCTCCAGTCTCTGATAATATTATACATATATTCATGCATAGTATAAAAATTGGCTTAATGTTCTACACAATTATTTACTCTCTACAATTATTTATTTTGGTGTTTATGTTTTGTGTATTATTTCTATAATTCTGTTTTAGATACACTTTCTAAAACAAAATTTGATCCAAAATTGGGCTTGGTATGAGGAAGCCAGATCAAGATTTGTATCAGACAAAGATCCATCGTTAGTTGCTTTAGCACGCGCACAACCTTTGGATGCTGCGTCCGCCCGACAATTAGAAGAAATACGCCATCTTTTGTATTATTTACAATCCCAACTAACGCAAGCAAACGCTGCACTTGACGAACAGTGGGAAGCATTTCAAGATTCTTGTAAAAAGAGAATGAGCTTAAAATTGCCTAGCATTGAAGCTATTTATCAGTCGATGGTTAAGCAATGCGCTACAGTCCAAAAACAGGTATACCAATTTTTTTAAGCCCTTTTGCTGTCACATAAATAAATGATTTTGTGATTCATTGTCGAATCTATTTCAAAATGTCATACAATGTTATTAGTAGGGCACTAAAAAATCCTAAAATATAATCTAAAAATAGGTCAAAATATGCACTCATGCAGTATAGGTATACGTTGCGGGATTGAAGTATTGAACTTTCGGTTTTTTAAAAAAACCGGCACATAATAAAACTGTTTTTTAAAAATGCACATTTTTACTTATCACAAAAAAATTGTCAATATAGTTTTTGGTGATGGAATCCGATTGCGCTTATTCTTCCTTTTATGGTTATTGGAATAAATCGCAAGATAGAGCAATACAATTTTGAAAAACAAAAATTATCAGGAAAATCGAACTGAATATTTAATATTAATATTACCACATTTAATGGGATATGGCTCTAGATCAACGGTTTCGAAAGTGTGGGTCGTATACCAATGCGTAGGTCGCATAAAAGTTTTAAACATATTTTTCATGAACAAACGAAATTTTTGATATTTACAAATATATAAGGAAATTTAGTTTCTTGGTGAGATAGTATAGAGAATAATATGAGATATTTAGTCATATCTTTTTTTTATCAAAGTAAATCAAGTATTAATGTCCACTTTGGATTCGGGGACATATGCTCTACCCTTAATGAGCATAGAAATCCCCAAATCGTTCCGCGATAATGGAAGTATAGCCGCTTTCGCCAAAGAGAGACTTAAGTTGTTAGTCTCTCAGCATTTGCCAGGGAATGAGGTAAAAACACGAAAACCTAACTCTAAGAGCAGGTTCAGAGATTCGAACCAAGGATACCGTGACTGATAGTCATGCGTGCAAGCCACTAAACTGTCAACCGCGCCACTGATAATAATCTAATTAATTATTAGTTACTATATACACATACATACACTACCAGTATAAATTTTGGCAAATTGATCAATTTACATCTCCTTTATTCAGATAGATACACTACGCAGTCGCTGTAACCTGCTTTATAACACATAAAACTTCATAACTTCAAACCACCCATCTATTAACCAACAGTATCAAACAGAGACTGACGACCATGCCAGATCATCGACTGATGACAGGAACTCCCCAGTATTTCCCAAAAAAAAAAATCAATTTGGAGGGACTCATAGAAGCGGCATTGTACCCATAAGAGAACTAAATATTATCAGAGAGAAACATATTCGTGAACTAATGCTATGAGTGATACTTCCGATATCTATTCAACGCCGCTAGCATTTAGTAAAGCTTGTGTATGTCCCCGTCTCATATGTGTAGTCAGGTTACTAAAGTTCTTTTCGGCCTATACGTATAAAATCATTGTTGCGTACACAAGTTTGTCAAGTTATCTTAATATGCAATACTAAGCTACCCCTGTCTATGTTATTAATAATTAATATTGAATTTTTATTACATTTCAGATATATGTATTGAAAGATATATCAAACCGGATAAAAAATACTGCACATATGCGAACAATACCGCATTTATTGGTGTCATTAGATAACGTCGATGTGTTGGAGGAACAATTGAAACATTTGCAGTTGCACACGAAAGATATGCTTCAAATGCGTTACAAAGCAGTTTTTGAAAAACAGCGACAATTGACATCAAGTAAAAGTAAAAATTTAAGTCAGTTGCTTAAAACACGTCGTTTCAAACGTGTATGTGCAAGCAAACCGCAATTATCTAATACGTCAATGCAATTGACAGGATTTTCTCCTATTATATCGAAGAAAGAATTTCAACCACAAAGACTAAATTTTATGCAGTCTATTCTAAAAATAACAGAAGACCAAAAAAAGAATAATATAGAATTAAAGAAAGAACCAGTTGTAAATTCATTTGAGAAGAAATGCATAGAACCTGAAAACAATGAACTCACAATACCACAAATTAAAAACACTGTTGCTGATAATACCAAATCAAGCAACATTTTTACTCAAATATCTAACAGCAATACCTTTGGATTCAGCGATCTGAAACCGGCAACATCGGCTTTTGCGTCAACCAGCCAATCTACCATCGGCATTAAAAATTTAACTGATATTAATACTAATAATACTTCCGTAGATAAATCTAAAAATGTTTTATCCTTCCACTTCCCCACAGCACCAACTACATGTGTGAATGCATCAACAGAAAGTGTGCCAATTAGTGCTACGTGTACAACTAACTCTGGATTAAATCAAAAACCTTTTTCCCCAAAATTTAATAGTGAAGCAATACCTACTACAAAATTTGCATTTGGTTCGCCCACTTCAACATCAATATATGATGTACATACTTCGTCAGTAGATGTGCCACAAAAAACTACTTTCAGTTTTTCCAATTTAACTTCA
Organism: Cetonia aurata; assembly: GCA_949128085.1. Lineage (NCBI taxonomy): Eukaryota > Metazoa > Arthropoda > Insecta > Coleoptera > Scarabaeidae > Cetonia > Cetonia aurata. The sequence goes on along the minus strand of OX421884.1, from coordinate 34,784,980 downwards.
GCTAACAATGAAAAAACTATCTCATCAAATAATAGCTTAATTAATAAAACTTCCGGTAGCACAGTTTCCTTCCCTGCTTATTTCACTTTCTCTCCCAATATTGTGTCTTTGAGAAACAATGATGTAACAATAACCACGAAACCAATATTTTCTTCTATAGCTACCCCATCAACTACTTCAAGAGTGTCGCAAAATATAGTAACAACTTCCACAACGACAAACGCGTCTCCTGTTTCAATTGCACCTTTGACCTATGGTACAAAACCGTTTGAGTTTTCTCAAAAAAATAATTCCAGAGCATCTGTCAGTATCTTCTCGTCACTTGCCAACGTGACCCCTATGACTTGTGCTACTACTGTTACAGCTACTATCGCATCTACTAAAATATCAACAAGTGTTGCCCCCTTAGCGGTCCTTAAAACATCTGCAAATCTTTTTGCACAAACAGGGAATCAAATTTTTACGACCCCTTCAACGACAACTTCAGTTTCAACACGTACTAAAAATGAATCTTCTATAACCATAACACCTATTTCCACAACCTTACCACAACTATTTCCTGTAACAGCTTCCAATCAAAGTTTAGATCTAACAGCGGCTAATAAAAATCTTAACATTGGTGCTGTTTGTTCTACTACTACTACCACCACTACTAGTACTACAATTACCACGGCAATTGTTATATCACGAAATGAGCAACCAGGTCCAATCATCACTTCACCGATTAAATCTGAGCCTAACACAACAACTTTGGATTCTAATATAATTGCAACTACATTTGCAACTGCACTTTCATCTCCAGCAACTTTTTCTTTCCGAGGAGTCAACACAACATCGTCTGCTGTCCTGCAACCAACTGTTTTTCAAACTTCACCGCATTCTACACAAAACATATTTGAAACGACCAAGCCATCTCTGACGAGTACATCTATGTTTGGAAACTCTCCACAAACTACATCGATTTTTGGATCACCACAGAAAATCTTTGGAACAGCAAACGCTACAGTAACTACCGTTACTTCTACGACCATACCTACATTGCAGCCCATTTTTGTTGTCAATAATGAAATTACCACTACTACTTCGTCATTATTCAATACTACAACTGCCCCTGTTTCCACGACACAATCTGCAATTTTTGGATCTACTAAAGTGCCAAGCTCATCATCACAAGTGTCCGCTTTTGGTGTTGCTACTAACTCAAATCCCATTATGCATGGATCCGCTTTTGGAGCTCCAACTAGCAACACATTATTTGGTTCTCAAAATACGCCAATCACTTCTGGGAATATGTTTGGCGCAGCGTCCACTATGTCAGCATTTCCGACAACTAAATCAACTTTTGCCGGAGCATTTAGTTCATCTGTTCCAACATTTAGTACGGCAAATACTAGTCCAATTTTTTTTACAGCTTCAAACTCAGCACCCATAACATTTGGGCAAAGTGCCACATTTGGTTCTGGTCCATTATATAGTAATCCCATTAGTACAAACGCAGGAAGTATATTTGGAGGTGTTTCCGGCATATCAACAAGTGTTTTTGATACCGCCACTACAGCAAGTGATAACGCTCAGTTTGGCTCTGTATTTGGAACTAACACCAATACTAATGCTTTCGGTTCTTCAAATGAGTCATTTCGGTTTTCGTCTAGTCCAGCAACTAATATATCCAGTGGCAGTGGAGGTTTTGGTTTTAATAAGCCAGCTTTTACGACATTTGGCAATACCGCAAGCAGCACGGACACTGCTTCGCTGAGTTTTGGCAATCTTGGTTTATCTACAACTGCAAGCACTTTTGGCAATGGTTTTAATCAGAATCCATTTAGTAGAGCACCATCTCAGGAGCAAAAAACACCATTTAGCGGGGGTAATCTGTTTAGTACACCAGCTACTACAACAACTTCCAATATTTTTGGCGGATCATCTCCATTCAGTAAAAGTGCTCCAGCTTTTGGTGGTCCAGCTACATTTGGTTCATCACCAGTTTTTGGTCAAGGATCAGGATTTGGTCAGAATACTTTCGGCGCCAATACGCCAAGCGCATTCGGAAATACTCCGTCCGGTCCATTTAGCAGAAATGCCCAAACAGTAAATCAAACTGGCTTCGGTGCTCCGTCACCATTCAATTCACAATCGACTTTTGGTTCCACAACGCCGGGTGGATTTGGGGCACCACCAACGTTTGGATCGCCTGCTTTTGGTTCCAGTTCGACTTTCAATGAAGCCAACAAATCTTTTTCAGGTATTATTACCACTAAGTGCTTTCAATCCCCAATAGAATGTATTCTATTTCAGACTCTTTTGGTACATCCAATCAGCAAAGTTCAAATTTTGCTAATTTGGCGAATCAGCCGACTTTGGGATTTGGAAACCTAGCACAGCAAAGTCAAACACCTACTTCACAGACAGCTTTCTCTCCGTATGTATTTTGATTTACTACAAATTTGTGTTTTAAAGTTGTTTTTAAGTACTTCCTACGTGTTTCGGTATTAAACTATTCTCATCTATTTGAAAGTACTTGTTAATTTTTTTGTCTCAAAATTACAATAAATAAACACACTATGATTGTCATACACTATTTCGATAACAATTAAAACAGTTTTTGGTCATTAGGACAAACCAGAAATTTATTATTTAACACATCAGTTTTCTTGATTTCTTTTTTTTATATATATATATTTTTCTCCATAATTACCCATTTTAAAGTGTATATTAATGGTATTTTAAATTTTCCATTTTTATTTAAAGAAAGTATTCTGTTGTATGTTCCTAACTTTACCCGTGATTCTTTCTTTTAATAATGCATTAATTTCTTAGTTTTGTGTTGCTTCTTATGTAACGCAATTATTTTACAACATATTGTATATTAATCAAATCTATTGTTTTCAGGGGTTCGTCGTTTTCGAATTGGCGTTAAAAGATTTTCAAAGTAGTTGGCGATTTTATTTTTTTTATATATTATACAAAACTAGGTGTAACACGATAGTTATTACAAACAGTAAATATACAGTTATTTCTTTTAGTAAAATGCTTTTTTTATGCTAAATACCAATTCTGTAATGTATATAATTTTATAATGCAAGGTGAAGTTGCATTTGCCTATGCGTAGAATTCGCATTTATTAAAAAATCAAAAAAGGAGTTACTACATCTAGAAGATAATATGACATCAGGTCGATGATGGGAGACAATTTCTATCCTATGATACCCAACAGCAATGTGATTAAGAAACCAGTACGATAGCAAGAATAATTGATGCTACTAAACAGAGTATACGAATGTTAGGGTTGTCAAAAACCGTTTTTCACAGAAACCGAGTACCTATACCGGATACGCGCTTTGATCCTAGAACCGTTTTATTTCCACCAAAACGATACGTTTTAAATAAACAAGATAAAACTTATATGGTAAAACGGACGCACACATGTGTTTGGCAGCAGCACATGTTTGACAAGAAGTTGAAATTGGTTGATATTACAGAAAATACAAAAAACATACAACTGCGAAAAACTAATATGCTTGACCAAAATTACTGATTCTTAAAAATTTGTTGTATTTGCACCGTTGGTACAAATAGACGTTGCAGGTTACCAGAAACCGGATAGAACTGTCGGGACTGCCGTCTACCCCTCTTTCAATTAATGCTTTCTTGACGGCCTCGTGCGGAGTGTTGTCAAAAGCGCCCTCTATATCTAGAAAGGCGCACACTACAGTTTCTTTATTCGTCAGTACATTCTGGATTTGATCTGTCAGCTCCACTAATGCAGTCTCAGTGGATTTGCCCATTTGATAGCCGTGCTGACAGAGGTGCAAAGACACCCGCTCCAGGATATCTGTCCTGATATAATTATCTACCGCCTTTTCCACTGTTTTCAGAACGAATGATGTAGGCTGATAGGTCTTTGAGATTTTGAATGTGTAGTATCCTTCTTCCCTACTTTTGGTATAAAAGTGACTGGCCCTTCTCCAGACTTCTGGTATGTATCCCAGTTCTAAGCTATTCCGGCTCATCCGAATTACGTGTGGTAGGATTACGTCCTGCCCTTTCTGAAGTAGCGCTGGAAAGATCCCATCTACTACTGGTGTCTTGAAAGGCTAAAAGGTGTTTATGGCCCATTTCAGCCGTTCGTTACTACATATGTGTTTGGCCATTATTGTAGCTTCCTTGGTTGATCTTCTGTGTTCCTCGTGTAGGTTTTCCGAGGTGACTGTTGTAGACTGTAGAAGGAGGAGAGCGCTTTCTTCTTCACTGACCTTATATGTAAAGATATATACCAATATGCAAAAAACGGTTGGCCAAAGAGGGAAAACACAGGAGATAGTCCAGAGGAATACTACAAATACAAAGACGATATTTCTATACATGACGATGTACTAACATATAAGAACAGGATTTTTTTACCTTTAATACCCATAGTCCAGTACGAGATCCTAACATTACTGCTACAAAATTACAGAAATATCTTAGTACGCTGTCCTAGTCTGTCCAATGACAGATTAGGTTCACTAACTTGATCACTTAGACACAGAAGCCTAGAACCGACACTCGTATAGTCGTCAAAACAATATTTTTTTCACATCTTACAGCAGCCGTATTGTAATGGGTACCTATATGTTAATCAAGCCGATGTTGCTTATGTAGTGCTGTGGAATAAAATCTGAGACAACTCTAACTGCCAATGTCTAGTTGAGTTGTGCAAAAAAAAAACTGAAACATGTTACATCGTGAACCTGGTTTTATAGAGAAAATAAGCTCTAATGGTAAAATATATGAAAATTTTACTGTGTAGTAAAACACAAATTCAAATAACATTCAAAAATCAAAAAATTGTTTTAATAACCGAACATATTATAAAATATAGGCATAAACAATCCGTACATTCAATATTTAATCATATCCCCATTAGCTGAAATCACTTGATTTAATCTGTTCGGCATAGAACGGATTAAATATCGTGTTAGTTGTTTGTTATTACTTAGTACCTTCCCATTCTTCTATAACGTTCCACAGTTCCGCATTACGAGGATAAAAAATACCATAAGTCTCCACACATTTCGATAGGGTTCAGAATTCAAATTTATCGGGTGTGGGGTATATTTTTATTTCATATAAAAATACATACACGTTATACTATGTGCAATAATAATAATGGTATAACAAAAGAATTGTATTCACAATACCAACTGGTTTGTTGATTTAAAGGACAATATTTTTATAAATACTTTCAAACCCTCACTTGCATAACTACATACTTGCAGCTTATACTGCTTATACATAAAATATAGTATTTGTATAATGACATTTGTATAACCGACAACATAGCGGCAACGTTATCGATCACCTGCAACGATTCCCGTGAAAATACTATGCGCGCGAATTTTCGCGACATAATTTGAGTGCATGTTCACTTATGTTCGATTGTGCCCCCCACTGTTACTTCTTCTCTCTTACGTTCCTTGGGATTAGGTAAGGGGCAATTCTGTAAGGAATAGTTAGTGTTGCTTTTCATAGTGTGGTGTCTACTAAAATAACCACACTTTGGACGATATATTTATTAACACATGTATTGCACACGATCAATATATTGATTAATTCATGATCAATATTTTATGTCAATCCATCATCAATATTTGCTCAACCGCACACTACCAATTTATTGATCAATATTTTCGTCAATCTTTCTTATTATTTAGCCTTATTTTCATTCCTACTGTTGACTCCGTTCTATTCGTATTTCGTTTCCAATAAAAATGGAAGGAACAGCGAATTCCACTGGCCTTACTCGGGCGCACTAAGAGTATCTACACCCTACTACAATCTTATATATTGACATAAGGAGATATTCTCAGTGTGCTCTAGTGCGACCAGTGGAATTCGCTATTAAACTAATAAAAAGAAAAAAAAAAACATGTTTAGCCTTACTGCTTTCTTTTTGCACGTAATATTCACGGGTCTGTTTACGAGTGACTTTTGTAATAGAACCACGTGTAAAGTTCAGCACCATCTATATCACAATTTCGACAATTGTGGACTTGTATTTTGAAAATGGGCTCCTCAAATGAGAACAACTTCACAGTGTGAAATCTTCGTATCAACTGAATATTGATCAATATTATACTACATTGATCAATATATTGACCGTGTGCTTAAGATCTGATACCAACGTATAGGAAATGTACTAGTAATAGTTGTATGCGGATGATTTACGGCCGGTAACCCGATCCACAAATATTCTGGCTGTTGCTGATGGTTTAAAAGGTAGAGAAAATACTTCGAGTGGAAATTCCAAATAACTAATTTACTAAAATTAGATGGTCTGGGGAATTGTATTGGTGGCTATATAGAGCAGTGGTCCGTGACGTAATTTTAATGGTCCGGAAAAAAATCAGATATTTAAATTCGCCAAACTTATTCAATTCAAAATTATGTTAGTGGGCCGTGATCCGTGATATCTAAAAGGTTGGTGACCTCCGATATAGAGCACGACAAAACATCTGCCAACAAAAGATCACGGCAAGATGAAATAGCGTTAGCAAAAATTAATTTGTTCATTGAAGAACAAGTATGTATTACTTATGCCATAAATGCCTTTTCTGCTAAAAATGCGTGGAAGGTTCTAGAAAATACTTTTGAAGACAAAGGATTACACCGCCGGCTACAAACGTTAAAAAAAGATTGCGTTTGATTAAATTAAAAGATTTTAATTCGATGCAGGTATACGTAAATCAAGCAATGACGTTAGCATATTTACTAACTACGATGAGCACACCTATAGACGATGAATTTTTAGGTGTAATTCAGCTACAAGGGCCCCCAAGAATATAAACCCATGGTAATGCAAAATCCATTTACGGAAATTACAAGCAATTTTGTAAAACTCAGGTTACTACAAGATGACAAATGGAATTCAAAACGACTTGGTTAAGACTTGGTTCGAAACCTTTTAAGAAAGCTATAAACATCATATTACTGAAAATGTTACCAATTAAAACCACACAAAAACAATTGAGAACAGACGAAACAAAGTGAAGGTAAGCAAGACAATAAAAAGGCATTAGTACCCGCTTCTTTGGCTTTTGTACATAGTGGTGCCTCAGAGTGGCTCATAAACTCCACTAAAAAAGAAACTAGAAAACTAAAATGTGGTGGAGGGTTTTGGTTGATTTAAGTGAAGAAATAAAAATCGTTAAGGATGTAATGTGTGTTGTATGTATGTATGTGTGATATTAGGGTGATAGTACACTGCGACCTGAAAGATCTATTGTGCCCCTCTTCTCGCTGTATTTACAGCTGGCCGTCCAGTCTGATTCCTTTTAAAAAGTGCAGAATGTCCGAAGGCCCCAGATTAGGTAGCTCTCCCTCTTCGATTTCACATGCTCCCAGGCGAAGCGCCCTTAAGTTGCACAGTGCAGCGCAGTTTGTGAGTAGATGGATAGACGTTTCGTCCTGTTCTCCACAAAATCTACATTCGGCTTCCTTCGCTATTCCAAGCCTGCTTAGATGTCCGTGCAGTTTACAATGGCCTGTAAGGATCCCTGTCAATATGCGAATATTATTTTTACTCAGGTTGATGCATTCTGCAGATCTCTTCTGGTTATAGGTTCCCAGAAGAGTTTTAGCTTGCCTCATTCCCTGAAGATTCTCCCAGTATTTGGATTTTCTCTGCTCTACTTCATTTTTCAGTTTTTCCAGTGTTATGCTACTACTTATCCCGCAAAAAGGTTCTGGCCCTACAAAAGGTGTTCTAGCCCCTCTCTTAGCGAGATTATCCGTTATTTCGTTTCCTTCCACTCCCGTGCGTCCCGGAACCCACAAAAGGGTTACCTTGTTCTTTTTGCCTAGCTCGTTTAGTTTTTGTAGACACTCCCAAACCATTTTGGAGCTGATTATATTTAACCTCAGCGCTCTAATGGCTGCTTGGCTATCAGATATTATGATAATTTCCTGCTTTTCATAGCTTCTGTCAATGTTGACCTGGACACATCTTTCAATAGCGTGTATTTCTGCCTGGAAGATACTTGGGTATATCCCCAAGCTTTCGAAATATTTGGTTCTAGGCCCATATATCCCTATTCCAGTTCCCTCTGTCGTTTTGGAGCCATCCGTGTACCATTTAATGGCGTTTCTATTGAGTTTCGAAATGGTATCTCTATCCCATTCGCTCTTGGTGCTAAGCTTTGTGGTAAATTCTTTCACAAAGTTGAACTTCCTTGGCATGTCGTCTCGGGGCATGTCCCAGATTTTGTCACCTGCAGGAGGCTGAGGCCTATGCCTAGCAATTCCTTCCCCGCTCATCCTACGTGTGGTTCTTTTAGCTATGCTCTCCACAAAAATGTGAAGAGGAGTAAGATTTAGTACCACTTCAATAGCTGCTGTTGGGCAGGTTCTCATTGCCCCAGTTATGCATACACATGCTAATCTTTGCACTTTAGAGAATGTAACGCCATGCAACCTTAAGCATTTTCTTATTTTTTTACATTTAGTTTATATTCTTAGTAATATTGTAGGCGAAATTTATTTATTTGGAATGTGGCTGGTTATTAAAATAAAAGATTTAAATTTTTTTACGTTTCGGCTTCTTTATTCATAAATTAAGCCTTCTTCAGAACTGTGATAAGAGAACAATTATAAAATATTTAATATTCAAGGACAATATATATATAAATTATTAAAATAAAAAAATTATTACCTGAGTGTATACGTTATCGCGCAAAGGGTCAAAACACAAACAAACTAACAATAACAAATTTTTTTTTATACATGTTAAAAGAATTGTAAACGACGAATTAAATTAAACATTATAGACAAACAAAACGTATACCTTTACAATTGTAAATGAAATCACTATCACAAAGCAAGTGCAACAAGGTCATGGTATCAAAAAACTGGGCAAGGTCAAAATATATGAAGCAAAAGAGTATGTTAGTATACAAGGTATTAGTTTAAAGTTGTTATTAAGGGGGAATAAATTTTTGATAAAAATGCAACGTCAGTCCGATCGTTTATACTATTTTGGTTTTTTTTAATGAAAATCATTTCTAAAATGTTTCGTTTGTAGTAATTACTTTCTTTTGTTAAAATTTTAGTGTTGGGAAAATTAAAACAATGTTGAAATTTAGCTTCGTGTTTTTTAAGGGCAGTTACATTATTTGAGGATTTGTGATTTGCGATTCTATTTTTTAAATATTGTTTGGTTTGTCCAATGTAGACACTATTGCAATTATTACATGGAATAGAATAAATTAAGTTGGAATTTTGAAAAATAGGGGTTTTGGGTTTAAGTTTAGTGAAACATGAATTTAAGTTATTGATATTTGTATAGGCTACTTTTATTTGATGATGACTAAGTATAGAACTGATTTTTTCTGATAAATTTTGAATATAAGGAATTGTGAGAAAGTTTTTATTGTTGTTTTGAAGTGTAAGTTTATGATTAGTTTTAGATGTATTATAAAATTTATGTAAACGATGTTTAATGATTTTGTTAATAAATTGTAGTGGATAATTATTATTGATTAAGATGGTTTTGATTTTATTTAAAATTATTTGTCTGCTTTCGGGACATGTTAGATGTATTCCCCGATCAATTAAAGCAATTACTACATTTTTTTTATGGTTAAGTGGTACACTTGCGTTAAAATTGAGATACCTACCACTAGTGTCATTGCACAACTTATTCTCGAAGATCTTGAAGAAACCATCATAAAAAAACTAAATTTTAATATTAAACTTTACAAAAGATATGTTGATGACTGTCTATTAATCTTGCCGTCAAACAATATTCAGTCGACCTTAGCGCTTTTCAATAGTTATCACAGTAAATTACAATTTACTTTAGAGATGGAAGACAAAAATCAACTAAATTTCTTAGACGTTACAATAACTAGACACAATAATCATTTAACAACAACATGGTATAGCAAATCAATTTCTAGTGGTAGGTATCTCAATTTTAACGCAAGTGTACCACTTAACCATAAAAAAAATGTAGTAATTGCTTTAATTGATCGGGGAATACATCTAACATGTCCCGAAAGCAGACAAATAATTTTAAATAAAATCAAAACCATCTTAATCAATAATAATTATCCACTACAATTTATTAACAAAATCATTAAACATCGTTTACATAAATTTTATAATACATCTAAAACTAATCATAAACTTACACTTCAAAACAACAATAAAAACTTTCTCACAATTCCTTATATTCAAAATTTATCAGAAAAAATCAGTTCTATACTTAGTCATCATCAAATAAAAGTAGCCTATACAAATATCAATAACTTAAATTCATGTTTCACTAAACTTAAACCCAAAACCCCTATTTTTCAAAATTCCAACTTAATTTATTCTATTCCATGTAATAATTGCAATAGTGTCTACATTGGACAAACCAAACAATATTTAAAAAATAGAATCGCAAATCACAAATCCTCAAATAATGTAACTGCCCTTAAAAAACACGAAGCTAAATTTCAACATTGTTTTAATTTTCCCAACACTAAAATTTTAACAAAAGAAAGTAATTACTACAAACGAAACATTTTAGAAATGATTTTCATTAAAAAAAACCAAAATAGTATAAACGATCGGACTGACGTTGCATTTTTATCAAAAATTTATTCCCCCTTAATAACAACTTTAAACTAATACCTTGTATACTAACATACTCTTTTGCTTCATATATTTTGACCTTGCCCAGTTTTTTGATACCATGACCTTGTTGCACTTGCTTTGTGATAGTGATTTCATTTACAATTGTAAAGGTATACGTTTTGTTTGTCTATAATGTTTAATTTAATTCGTCGTTTACAATTCTTTTAACATGTATAAAAAAAAATTTGTTATTGTTAGTTTGTTTGTGTTTTGACCCTTTGCGCGATAACGTATACACTCAGGTAATAATTTTTTTATTTTAATAATTTATATATATATTGTCCTTGAATATTAAATATTTTATAATTGTTCTCTTATCACAGTTCTGAAGAAGGCTTAATTTATGAATAAAGAAGCCGAAACGTAAAAAAATTTAAATCTTTTATTTTAATAACCAGCCACATTCCAAATAAATAAATTTCGCCTACAATATACCACTTCTGGCTAAATAAAACTTCTCCCTATTATATTCTTAGTAATAGACATATTATTATTATCATTTTACACTTTATTATTTAAGTCTAAGTTCTGTTATTGTTATTCATAAGCATCGCCCGTCCTAATACATTTAGATGTTAGTATACATATTCTCACTGCCCCTTTTGTAAGATCGTCTCAATTACATGCCTAGCAGGGGTTGCATCACTCAGTACCGCCCTTAAGAGCTTGGTCACCGATACGGAGAATTGTGCCCATTAGTGTCAACTGTAAGCATGTAAATAAATAGTTTATGAGTTTGTTAAGTAAGGGATACCACTACGTGGGAGGTATGCTGCCGGCGCTACGTCGGGGGTAAACGACGTAAAGGGATTATTATGTTCGGGGCAAGTCAACGAGAAGGTCTAAATAAAATATACACGTGATAGTTCTTGTGCTGTTTTCATTTTTCCATCTCAAACTCTCCTCCTTAAACAAATTGTGTTTAACAAGAGATTAGCTCTCGCAATGGCCAGATTAGTTCTCTTGCTCCAAGCCACTGCCCCATAAGTGATCATTGGTCTCACGATTGCTGTGTACATCCAGAGCAGTAATATGTGTTACCGAACTAACAGGAAACATATTATCGGTAAGTACCTTAATCCAAAAAGGGTACCTACAGTGTAGTTTTTGATCATCGTATTTTATATGACAGTACAGTTTCATGTAAAAGATAATGTACCCACAGCCAGCAAAACAACTTGCCTCTACCGTCAACATAAAAAGTCAAAATTGTGAATATGTATGAACTGTGGCACAACAGGCATGGGGATTTAAACCGAAAACATATTGGACTTTTTCGTGATGGTTATGTCACAGGTGTGACTTATAGTAAAGATGATAACTCGTCACCCTATTAAGTATGTCTAAAGAGAAAACAAGCCCAAAGGCCCTACGAGTGAACATACTGTGGTAGATAACTGATTTAAGTCACACAGATGTAACAGTACCAATGCATATAGAGTCCTATAGTGGACACACGTATTTCTTTGCGTTTACCAATGACTATTTGAGAAAGGTGTTTGTTTATTTTCTTAAAACAACAAAGTAGTAAATAAATTTATTGAATTCAAAGCTTTAGTTGAAAACCAAACGGGCCGAAAAATTAAATGCATTCGATCAAAGGTGGAGACTTCTGTAACAATGCTTTCAAATCAATCCCGAAGAAGTGATATTGAACAGTAAACTACTGTACTTACAGCGCTACAACAAAATGGAGTTTTAGAAAGATACAACAAGAATAATTAAAAAGGTACACCCATGATAAGTGGAGTGAGGGCTGACTCACGCACTTGGGCGGCATCGGCAGCCATAAATACAGCGGTTTATTTAATCAATCGCTTTCCTACAAAGATATTGAAGGATGTAATAGCAATGTGTATTATAAGATATGAGAACTCGATGTGAACTTGCCTGACGCTATTGCTGTCTCTCACGTGTCGTCTTGTGATAGTAGAGATGGACCGGCCAATTAAATGTACCGAAGTGTATGGAGATTGTATCGAGGCCTTATATCACACGTTACATTCTAGTACATACGCAGTAAATAAAAACAAGATTATATATATAGTTATGTTATGTAAATGGGGGTAATACATTAAAAAATAAACAAAAAATCACAAATATTTTAAATAAAAAAGATCTATTTGTCCGTTACATAAACATACATTTTTTTTACTACTGAATTAGTCTATTTTAACAGCACTATAAATTTTTCTAACAAATGTATACGCAGCAAAAAATCCTATCGTCCCCGTTAATAACCAAAAAGTCAATACCATCAATAACGTATAACCTGTATATAATAATGTAGGAATGAACTCTGTGATTTCCAACTTCGTAACGAAATAAAATAACGAATATGCCAGTATATACAGTGCTGAACCTCCGGAAACAACGAAGCTTCGCCACCACCAATGGTAATCCTATAAATTATATAGAAATAGAATGTAAATCATAAAATCCTGTAAATGTTTGCCTCTCACCTCCCCGCAAAGTTGGAAATAAACCATAACTATTGAAATTTGAGAGCATGATATAACTAATATTATAAAAACGAGAAATAGAAACCCAAAAAGATAGTAAAATTGATTTTCCCATATTGCAGTGAAAATGAAAAATAATTCAATAAATACTGCTCCAAACGGCAATATGCCAGCCATTAAAGTGCTGAAAATAAAATTAATATATATAATATAATAATAAATAATAAAATCATTTCATATATATTATACGTTAATTATAGAAAAGGAATATAGATTAGGAATCAGAAATACTTAAAGAATAGGTATCCAGAGGAAATTGTATAAAGAGAAAAAAGAAGCGTTTAGACAACCCATACGAAGAAAGTAGGTCTGCGGGTTGCTGCATTGTGATAAGGCTGTGTTTAAAATACAATTTCCTCATAAACAAGGACTGCATTCAGATAGTGATATAAAAGAACGGATACTAATTGACCTTTGAGATCAAAATATATACTAGTTTAATTATTTCCTAAGTCAACGTTTGTAATACGCATCTGCGTTTCACGCTTATTATTTCCTCGTTAGGTGATTAGACTACACACATTGGTTTGCTGTTGATCTACCGTATCACTGTTGGGTGTAGTGGAAAACGTAAGAGAATAGATTCCTTCCCATCCTTGACTTTGAACAGATTATGTCGTTTTACAGCAAGAATGAATCGTATTTGCAGTGAAAAAAAAGAGCACAGGCTGATAATGCTGCTAGAAAGAAAACGCATAAATGCGATTACACTACTTTGTGAATATTGTAACGTTTTCCGATGATTAAAACGTTGTCGGAGTTTAAAGAAATAACATCAGCGATATATTAAATAAAGTTGTTTTATTTACCCACTTAGTGTATATTTAAAAATTAAATAAAACACAAACTAATTAATCAAATTAATCACTAATTACTAAAATAAAGCATGGTATAATACCACGCGACCACTTCTAGAGTCTTTGTGATCCATCAGATGCTTCTATTTACGTGTTGTATACAGAAAACCATTCCGCCCTCTGACGGCGCGTAGGTGAACTTCATTATTCGGTTCATTGACCGTTGAGGCCATCTGTGAGTGCACAATGTAAACTGGCGCTCGTAACACTGCCCCCTCCTTAGATACCTATCGGCTCCATGAAGGTACGGACATCTCTCTATACAACGAGGTATTGAAGAAATAGCACGCTCCCGTCCGTCGCAGCACACCAGTAACTACATTAGTATTAAATAATCCTCCAAGGGCGTCTTTCCATAGAAGGTAGGCAGCTCACATTCGCTTTGAATAATATCAGTCACTGTATTTATTGGCTCTATCTGGCTGCTTGGTAGAATTTCCAATGTCTTCATTCTCGGTATAGTTCCAGAATGAGATTATTCCTCCAACATCTTTATGCGACCATCCAATTCTCCAGTTATTCTGGATTTTTCTTCTTGCAATTTCTTATCGATCCTTTTCGTCAGCTCTTCCTTCATATTCTTGATTTTATCATTAACGAGCCTAGAATTTTCAAGTAATTTCTCCTTCATATTTCTCGAAGTTTCTAGAAGTTTTTCTTCCATGTTTCTAGAATTCTCCATTAGCTCTTTTTTAGGTTTATAGAATTTTCTATAACTTTCTCTTCTAAGTTTCTAGAATTTTCCACAACTTTGTCCACCAAGTTCCTAGAATTTTTTATAACTTTCTCCACCAAGTTCCTAGAATTTTCCATAACTTTCTCTACAAAGTTTCTAAAATTTTCCATAAGTTCTTTTTTCATGTTTAAAGTTATGTTTCTAGAAAATTTCTCTAGAAGCTCCTCATTTTCATCAGGCACTTCAAACAAGTACTTCTCGAGATCTTCACGGCGCCGTTTCTATTGCTCTTCTCAACCGCACCTTTCCTCTAATTCCCGTTTGAGATCTGCCACTTACAAGTCCATTAATTTACATAATTTCGTTGCCATTGTCTCTAATTGCACTCTATTGGTCCAATAATTTAAGTTTATATTCACGAATATGTTGCCAAACTACCCCACACCTGACACCAATTGTAACATTTTTCGATGATTAAAACGATGTTGGGGTTCAAAGAAATAACATCGGCGATATATTAAATTAAATTGATTTATTTACGTACTTAAAGACTATTTAAAAATTAAATAACGTCATATAAAACATAAACTAATTAATGAAATTAATCACTAATTACTAATAAAACACTTAAATAACTATTCGCTTAGTTACGTTCACTGATTCACTTATACTATCTATTTATTTTCACCATGTGTTTATTTGCACTCGATTTTCACCGTATTCGTCGCTTCGATTTGACCGTGTTCGGTATCTGGACTCAACTCACTCTGCCCGATCGCAGCATCGTATTTAAACACCGCGCGACCACTTCTAGAATCTTTGCGACCCATCTCGGTGTTTCTCGCATTAATCCAGATGCTTTTATTTACGCGTTGTATACAAAAAACCATTCCACCCGCTGACGGCGCATAGGTGAACTACATTATTCGGTTCATTGACCGTTGGCGCCATCTGCGAGTGCACAGTGTAAACTGGCGCTCTTAACAATATAGTGTTGATCTGTAACGAAACCGATATTAATAACAACCATCGTAAGCAAACCCTTCACCTGGTGAAACGCAAGAATACCTTAATATTTTATGAACGAAGGTGGACTTGGTGCGAGTGCGTTCCAGAAGTGTACATAAATTTTAAGTATGCCTGTTCTTGCATCTGCCTAAATGCATGTATGACCGACTGGATAAATACTTTCAAGAAAGTATATATGTACAGGATGTTCACCTAGAAATGGGACAGTGTAATATATCAGGAACAAGTGAAGCTTTTAGAAATTCTAAAAACTTTACAATAAACTGGTGGAAAAAATTCAGTAGCACACCCTGTATAATAGGAACGCGTGATTGTAACGCAATGAAATGCAGTATAGAAGTAGTACCAACTTACGCTCACCTGATGACCGGCGCAGCTCTGCTGAGAGGGGATCATCAATAACGGAAGTATCCATCGCAACACGACGGCCAATTCAGATCTGGAGAACGACCTGTCCTTTGAAGCATTTGTATGCGGTGCTCTTCTATAAAGGTATGTACTATACGCAAACGTGCGGCCGGGCGTAGTCGTGCATGTGCGGCAGAACATCTCATACACCTCATCTACATATAGACGACCCGTCATTGTCTGCACGCAGCAGGCGCGTACGTTCACCATATGAAATCACACCCCATACCATAGCCCTCTTGGCGGTGGAGACAGCGTGGTTGGATGCACCGCTCAAGTAGACACTCACCAGGTCTCCGACGAACCAAAATGCACGCGTCACGGACACTCATTTCGAATCTCGATTCGTCGGAAAATAAAATGTGCCTCTACTTGGCGACCCACGTGTTCGGCGGTGCTAAGCGGGGTGTCGAGTAAACGCCCGCGTACAGTTCGGATGGGAAGTACACCTTTCCTTTCTGCAGGCCAAACACCTCCAAGTTGCACTGAGAAAGACGTACACCGACACAACAGCGCTGAGCACCATAGCACGATCCTGGTGCGGGGTCGTTCTATCGCAACTGTGGGCACGTCTGTCCTTCCTCATTCCATACTCGCCATGCCAATTGCAACGCCTGCAATGACCGGTCGAGACAACGCGCAATCTTGGATCCAGATACCCGGAATGTGCATACAACAATCATCTCGAACTCACTTACATAACGGCAACGAGTACATCCTTCCATTTCGTAGACAACATACTGCCCGCTCACATCACACAGTTGCACCTATCGAAGCTTAACAATAAAAAACAGGGCTATAGAGCAAGTCGAAACTCGTCTAGGGAACACCTTTATGCACCGCCAAAATTATGCATATTCAAAATATACAGGGTGTGCTACTGATTTTTTTTCCATTAGCGTATCCGTTACGGGACTATGTTGTGTGTCAGTTCTTTTCAAAATTGAATACAACCACCGCCAAGTAGTTACTGACTTACTTTTTTTTAAATAGAGTACTTCACTTTTGATTTGGGGGTGATTCATAATTTTCGAGGTATTTTTCACTCCTAAAACGGTTTGAAACATTAACCTAACATTTTATGAAGTCACAAATAAAGTGTTGTCGATACATTTTAACACCAAAAATGATATCGCTTTTCTAAAGCACCACCTTGGAATGTGTCACAGTACATGTGTACAGCAGAAATGGTGGGACACCACTAAAACGTGCGTTGTCACAAAACTACAAAATCAGAAAAGTTCTCTTGAAAGTTTGACATTCCGATACAACACTCTAAAAAGGAGCAAACAATTCGTTACAGAATCACCGGGGAGGGAGGGGGGAGGGGCTTCTCCCCGTAATGGAAATGTGACTGCTTTCCATATGATTTCACCTATTGAAGTCCGGAGTGGAAGAGTACCTGTTTATAATATAAATGACGCAGTATATTCTCATTGGCCGAAGCCAGAGAGAAAAAACATTTATTCGTACGGTTACTACTCTCAACCTATTGGTCATTTTCCACAACATAAATGTAAATATTAGTTAACAGAAACAAATGAAAGTCAATCGAATAAAATATACTGAGGAGTAATATTTATTTACTTGTACTAGGGTCAGTACAGAAAATGTGCAGATCAAATGTATTTCCTTCAAGAACTTTATGGTGGCTAGAGGAGAGCGCGGTTTGGGCTTTTGCGCAAAAAAACGAATTTGTTCGTGCCCACTTCATAGGCTTTTCGTCCGGGAAAGCGCCCGCGTTACTATTCAGTTGGATGAATAATAGTAATTTCATTTGTATTTCATTCATGGGTCGAGTAAGGCTGTTTATCTGATATTTATCGCCACGGTCTGCCAATTCCATTTCTGATTGAAAATTCGCTATGAGATAACGGTCATTTCTACGGGCCACAACGGTAAGCATACAAAATATATACAAAGGCGGAATCATAATTTTTGCACCGGAGAACTAGGGAAAATGTGTAATGGAAAAAGGATAACAAAAATAGTCATGGTATATATAACTATGTAAGAAGACAGAAAAAAAGAAGAAATATAACAGGATTTATTAACAAAAAAAACATGGGAAGATTATATGAAAACATCAATGCAAGTAGAGGAACAGACGGGTGAGGAATTACAAGATGAGAATTTACAGATAAGAATGGTCGAACAAGAGGTAGCAGAACCATCCATGGAGAAATATGAAGAGATAGTAAATCACTTAAAAAAAGAGAACGCTGCAGGAATGGACGAAATCAACAACGAGATGATAATGGATGGTGGAAAGGAATTGAGAGATGGATTATACAAATTAATGAGACAAATACGGAGAAGAAATAATACCGGAAGAATGGAAAGTGGGGGTCGCAGTACCAATTCCAAAAAAAGGGCAAAAGTGTGAAAACTACAGAAGGATAACATTACTTAATACAACATACAAAATATTTACCTCTTTATTATTAAAACGTCTGAAACAGTACACAGAAAAAGAAAATAGGAGATTACCAAAACGGTTTACGGCAAGGGCGGTCAACGGTAGATGCGAAACATGTAGTAAACCAAATTATAGAGAAGAGTTAGGAGAAGAATACAGAACTGCAGTTTTGTTCGTAGATTTCACACAAGCTTTCGATAGTTTAAATAGACGGGAAATGATTAAAGATATGAGAAGGCTAGGAATACCAGAAAAATTAGTACGATTAATTGATATGACTATGAACGGCACAAAGGCAATGGTACAAACACAGGAAGGGATGACTGAAAAAGTGGAGACAGGCATGTGCAATATCAGGAAATATTATACAAAAAGCGTTGCAAGTGGTGGCCTACGCTGATGATATTGCGATAGTAACTAGAGACAGAAAAACATTAGAGCAAGCGGTAACTAAAATTAGTAAAGAAGCGCATAAGAGAGGATTGGATATAAATCAAGGAAAAACTAAGTACATGGAAATTAATCGGAAAGTACTGCACCGTACGAAACAGAGAGTGAAGATAGGAGAATATGAATTTGAAGAGGTACAAAAATTTTATATCTTAGAGCAACCGTCAATTGTCGAAACGACAGAAGTACCGAAATATCGCAAAGAATATAGGCGGGGTATATCATCTAGAGTGGCTACAGAGAGATATTGAACAGAAGGGAGATAAGTAGAGATACCAAGCTTAAAATTTATAAGACTGCAATTAGACCAGCAGTAATGTATGCGGCGGAGACCATGTGCCTTACGAAGAAAGATGAAGAAAACCTTTTGAAAGAGGAATAATAAGACGTATATATGGATCACAGAAGATTGATGGTGAACAGAGTAGGCGGCTTTATAACCAGCAAATAGTCAAAATATTAGAAGATATAGTTATAGATAGAAGAGGTAAAAGAAGAGTGGAATGACCTACCACTTCCGCTTTGAAGGTCCGAAGAGCTCAATGGAGTGGCTTCAATTCCGATAGGAATGTATAGCCTTATATATATATATATATATATACTGCACTGGATAAAGAGAAACAAAATTTAAAAAAAAAGTGTGGGACAAGCTTAGCGTCTAACATTTTTTCTAACAGCACTTCAATCCGACTGCAATATTTCGATTTTCTGATGGACTAGCTACCTTCTATTCTTGAAAATGTTGATGTAAAGTTGTGATAAGTATGTTTTGCCAACAAAATGGCATTCCTGCCTGATAAGAAAATAGTAACATCGTAAATGATCATCTGACGGGTATATTACCAAAACGATGGATAGAGAGAATAAAGCAAGAGAGGATATTAGTTCCCTTCTATTACCAGGAATTGGTCGATTGCTCGCCAAAGTTCGTATCGTTCAGAAACCTTATGCTCTAACCATACTAATAATTCTATTAAGCCTCTCGATTTAAATCCTTTATTACTTTGTTTCTTTTGTTGTCGTGGGAGTCTAACATGGAGTAGCCGGAAACATTGACATTTAAAAAATGTAAAATATAACAATTTCAAAATTTATTAATTTATCCACGTCTATCTGAATTTAATATGCATTTGGATACTAGATATTTAAGCTTAGATTTATAAGCATTAATATTACTTCAAAAAGTACTAGAGATGGTGTGGTAACAATCACATGAAAAGTTGTCACAAATAGGTCAAAGATTCTAAAAAAAAAAAAACGAATAAAAATGGCTCTTAAACTAGATCCCTTCCATCCCTCTGCGGGTGGTAATATATTTAACTTCGAAACATTTCCGCATAACATAGGCTCAACAGACATTCTTTGTGAAGTTTGCAAGATTTTAAAATTTACGTTCCCTGGAATTCCGAGATATCGTGCTGTCCCATTGCTTGCTCAACATCTAGAGAATTTACAACCAAGGACAAAATCATAATTGTGTCCTTGATTGCAAAACCTGCTCAAATCATTGTCTAATTAGGGTAACCGCACTTCAGCTTTCATGTTTTTCATTAAAATTTGCTATTTTCTTCTTTAAATCCGGTATAAAACCACATTTTCCATTAACATCGTTATATAATGCGGATTTTTCATGAGAAATCGCTATAAGTCGCATATTTCTTTATTAAGTTCGTATTTTACATTAGTATTATTTAAGAGAGTTAGCGATAGCGTTAAGTATATATTATTACAATTCCTTCCTTCAACATTGAAGGCACAATACAGTTGGCCGTGTGCTAGGACATATCGGCATGCGCGAACAAAACTATTATTGCCAAGACAAGGATCGACGCGCCTCTATTGCATCATAGAGAAAACAAGATTAATGGAGTTTCTTCCCCGAGTAAGCAGTGCACTGTTAACAGCCAGGCATAAAAAATTAGCGACAAAATTTAAATTACACATTCAAAATTATTGTAAATAACTCCCGTGACGTACGTATATAATGTAAAAAATAAGTTTTGTAAATTAGCGAAAAATAAATTGAATCATATTTGTTTAGTTCTTAAATATTTTTTATTCGTTCTCACGACTTCTACGTATACCTCGCAATTCTCAACATAATTTAATATTTTGTCTAATTTTTTATTTTGTGAATTAAATACTACGTATATGTCTGGGGTGGAGTGACGCGTACTCTCGCTTTGAAGCATGACTCGATTTCTACAGTTTCAAGCGATTCTATATAAAATCGGTATTCCGTGTATATTTTACCTCAATTGCATTTCTAATCGGCAATACTCGAGTCGCTTTCTTTATATCACAGATAAGTAAACAGATAGCTCACTGAAGCAGAATTGTCCAAATCAAGCGGGTTGCATAAATAACAGGCTGCAATATTTCGATTTTATGAAACATAGGCGGGGAACAAGGTGTACGGTCGGAGACCGGACGTCCGAGTATAAAAGGAGTACCGATTTGCTAGTTGTTTTTATTTAAGAAATATGCTTTTTTGCCGCACAGCTGTTATTTACCTACAATAGCAAATTGAATAGAATTTATACCTCCTTGAATGTGAATTGGTTACGCTCTTATCTAGAATATAAATATTTTCTATAGACTGTTCAGATTGACTTGCAATGGGCGTAATGTATTTATTGAATTTATTCGAATGTGTCTCATAAGAATATATTTTATAGTTGTTATAATATATTGGAAGGAATCAAAGTTTATAGGTAGTAGTTTATTTAAATAATACAATAATTCGTGGAATTTCAGGCTTTATTTTCAATATATACGTTTATATATTTTACGTTTCGACTACTTAATATAGTCTGCTTCAAACATGTATGATGAAACCAATTAACAATTACATTAAACATGACAAACTACATTTAAAAAAATCTATCTATAAAAATCATCTTTTTTTTTAATGTAGTTGGTCATGTTTAATGTAATTGTAATTGTTTTCATCATACATATCTGACGCAGACTATATTAAGTAGTCGAAACGTAACAAGATATTTAATTGATAATGTGAAGTCATATATATTGAAAATAAAGCCTGAAATTCCACGAACTATTGTATTATTGTTATAGTATATGAAGGTTATTTTCTTGATAATAAAGGAGATAATGAATAGTGATAATTGTACTGCATGTAGTCGAAACGTTAGAAATCCGATTTAAAGTCAAATTATTATTTTTTATAATCCGCAAGTAACATTTTTTTAAATATGTATCATATATACAGGGGATCATTCACGCTATACGGCACGGAATATTGTGGCCAAACCACGTGACGTTCAAAAGTTTTGGATATATGGTTACTTTTTCAAATTAGTTTTATGTTATAAGTATCAAAGTTGTGTTTTTTAAATTGAATAGCTTGTATATTATTGTATTTTTGGATTGTCTAATCAAAATAAGTATCTGTTTTAATAAGGTTTATAATAACTAAACCTTAAAGCTTTTAAATAATTTGAATCTTGTGAAAATCTGATGTAAATATCATGTTTGAAATGCCTAAGAAGTATTTAAGTTATATAAGCGAAATTTACAATGTGACAACAAGTGTAACAATAGACCATATTTTATAACCAAATTACAATAAACTTGCCATCTTATTCAGGGTGTGCAAATATTAAAACTAATCAAATCAGAACTAACTGGCTATAACTTGATTAATTTAAATAGGGCACTATATTTTTGATTTTACCAGCAAATGTACTTTTTAATTCAGTAATTGGGTTTTGGAACCTTTGGTGTAACACTAACTATCACACTGACAAAAGTCAATGCTAGGTTTTTCCACTATCACCAAACAACAAGGTTATTGTTGGTTGGTATTTATAGCTTAAGCTTTAAGTTTTCACGTTTTTACGTAATAATAATCTGTAAAAACGTAAAAATAGTCGTTTTTCGCACCATTAGACGTTTTTTAAATAAGAGGTCTACTGTATTTAGTTGCCTATAGTTTTTAGAAATGTCAGATAATTCATTTATTTTTGTTCTAAATACATATTTTGCTTCTGTTTTATGTTATCGTTGATATGTTATTACCATTATTGTTGTTATAGACGATTGGATTATAAATTACGTAAAGTTTCCGAGCACTGGTAAAGATATTCTTCATTATTATTCTTATAATTGTAAATTATCTGACATTTCTCATTACTATATAGACAACTAGATAGGTTAGAAACACCAAATGGTGCAAAAAACGATTATTTAGCATATTCAAATGCGAAGACTTAAAGCTTAACCTATAAATATCATTCGATAGGTAATAGAAAAGTACATTTGCTGGTAGATTAAAAACGATGGCGTTCTATTTAAATTAATCAAGTTATAGCCACTTACAATTCTTATTGGATTAGTTTTAATTTTTGTACACCCTGTATAAGATAGCAAGTATATTATAATTTATTTAATATGGTCTATTGTTACACTTTACCAGAAGCTTCGCTTACACTTCTTAAGCGTTTGAAACATGAAAATTAGATTAGATTTTTCCAAAATTCAAGTTATTTAAAAAACGTTAAGGTTTAATTATTATAAACCTTATTAAAACACACACTTATTTTGATCAGACAATCCAGAAGTGCAATAATTGAAGGGGGTCCCATTTTGCACGGTATTTACCCGCAGTTTTTTATCCATTCAGCACGCAATAAGTTATTTTCTTAAATCTTTAAAATTTTCCCGGGACTTTCCGCAGCGTATACATACTATATGCGCATTTATTGTCAGCACCGCGTGTCAACATTTCAATGCTAGCGGTATGCATGCTCGTACGTGCCTACGGGACTGAACTACAGCGCTCCGAATGAACTCACGTAGGATTCCCCACTATTTGATCTAGGCTTCCCATTTTAGCGAAAGCCGCTGCCAATTCTCCCGTAAGGTGAGCTATCTGTATTACTTATCTGTGGTTATATTCACCTAATTGAAAACCTGATATGATTTATTTTGCAATATTTGTAATAGTTGGCAAATAATCACTTTATGTACCACATATTATGTTTGAAAATTAATAGCTAATCCATTAAGATGCTACCTGTAACTATTATGCAAGTTATTGGAAGAAATAATTTAAATTGACGAAATAAGATCCGATAATTTAGTCGAAAAGACAGCTTATCTTTGTTTTTAGTTTGGAGTGCCACGTACTGTTTTCCGCAACGTTTTCTTTAGTATTCGAATCCAAAGAATTCAAACATTTAAAACGTATTAGTTACAAATATTAATTGATTAACATTGATTTGTATTATTATTTTGCAAAGCAAATATTGCAAGATGGAACAGTTTTTTCCATTTTTTTTTTAATGTTATTCAAGCAAAATAATCTTCTTTATAAAATTTCTGAGTAGTGGTGGGTAACTAGCGGATATTTTAATAACCTAACTAGCCGGCTACTGGTACTTTAATAGCCGCTAAATAACCAGCTATTTCAGCTATTGGTTATTACTTGGTATTCGCTTTAACGGCTAGCCAATAGCGTAGTTGGGTATTCCATACAGTCACGTACGACATTCGTTTATGTTACGAGTTACGATGTTTGAAATGTGTAACTCTTTATAGGTTTATTTATCTGATCGCAAGTGATCCGCGAGGCAAATAACATACTACGTAACTTGGACGAATATTCGTTGTTGTCTAGCCGTAGTAACCAATAGCCATAGTTCCCAACGCCCGTTCAGTTACCGTAGCGACCGTAGCCGGCGGTGGTAGCCGGAATAGCTGGTTATCGCGTTGACCGATATCATAGCTATAGCTATTTCCTCGACAGCCGCTATTTGGCTAGTTATTAGAATAGCTACCCACCACTACTGAGTAGCGTCTCTTTGTCTGTTACTTCCCTTTAAACTTTTTTTTGCTGAAGTTAAATTTCCGATAACGTAAACCGTTTGTAAAGTTTACATGTACGTACATAAATGCGGGCGGTGCTTTTTCTCGGTATGCGTATCAGTGATTAGCAAACTGTGGGATTTCAAAAATGATATTAGGTACATTTTATTAGCCAGGGACAGCAAAAATACTAGGGCTGAACTTAGTTTAGTGACCTATGTTACCCTTCAAAAATTATCCCGGCATTTACAAAACTTCCTGTATGCATACATACCCATAGTTATGTATCTACACCCGCATAATATACAGGGTGTAGCACCTAAGACGCCTGAGACCATAGCTCCCCTATCATACAAGATATCGAAGAAAGTCTAACAGCAAAATTGCGCATAATTACCCTCGCCATCTTTCTATATACTTCTGGTCAGCAGTGGCGTATCAAACTTGTTTTATTTTTTAAATGTCCAGTCTATATTTTATAGCAGATTTGGAAAGCACTCGATGAGTACTTACTTTTTATGTAACATGGTATACCCCTAACTTAAGCGGTTTCGCTGTTATAAATTTTTTTCCGCACAGTCGGACCATTCCGTAAAATTTTTTTTGGCAGGTACTAAATTGCACCGGGGCTTAAGTTTCGAATTTAGGTGTAGAGTAAGACCTCTTGTACCCTCACATAATTTTTTTTGAAATGATTTATGAAAGGAAGATAATTTTTGATTGGTATTCGCAAATTGTCATTTGTTTCTAAAATTTCAAATAGCACCCCCAAAAAAAAATTACATCGCTGGATAGCCGAATTCCAAATTGTTTCCAAGAAAACAACACATTTCATAACGAAATTTTTAAGAAAAAAAAAAGTTGTTTTGTCAATTTGAAAAACAGTAAAAATAAGAATAAAGTGACAGTAGAAACATTGTTCTCTGATAAAGTGTTGAATAGATTTTCAACTACTGGGACTGGTCAACAAGCAACGAGAGTTAGAACCGAAGATAATGAATTACAAGTTCTGGAGGCGGCTGTTGAAAATCCTCATATCAGTGATATTAGCAGGAATATTTAGTTAGCCAAAAAAAAATTTCAAACAATGGTCCGACTGTGAGGAAAAAATGTTAAACAACGAAACCACTAAAGTTAGGGGTATTCCATGTTACATAAAAAGTATAATAATAAGTACTCATCGAGAACTTTCCAAATCTGCTATAAAATATAGGATGTCCCATTTTTAAAAACATAAGTTTGATACGCCTGGAATATGGCACGCCACTGCTGATCAGAGGTATTATACAAAGATGGCGAGGGTAATTATGCACAATTTTGCTCTTAGACTTTCTTCGATATCTTGTATAATAGTGGAATTATGGTCCGAGGCGTCTTAGGTGCTACACCTGTATATGTATAATAAATTTTCAATTATAGCTAATCTAAACGAATACAAAATACGGCTACTGATTATACGCTAAAGTAAAGTGACAGAATGTATACCATATTTGTCTAAAGTCTCCCCCCTCTCCTGTTAACTTTTAAAGGAAAAAGAATAAAACGTTGAAACATAACACTATAAAAATTCTAACTTTATGACCATGTCTCATTTTAAAATTTTGACAGATGGCGCTGTAGGCAATGACAACTTAAAAGTTTCAAATGACAAAGTAAGTCGAGTGAGCCCTCATTTGAACTGTATTTGAAAGATCTATTTAAAGATTATGCTTTTTTCAAATTTACACGATTCGTTTTTCTTCGCTCTTTTAAAAAGTTTAATTTCATTCATTCATGTTCATTTATTTTATTAAAAACATTATTTCTTCTGTTCTTTCCAATTCACTCCAAATATCGTTCAAATGATATAATTGTCGTGCTGGTAAAATTCGGCGTATTTCTTTTTAACAAATAAAGAAAATTTGCAAAAAGCATGATTTTTTAATAGATCTTTCAAATGAGGGGTCACTCGACCCCCTCTGCTTTTTAAAATTTTTAAGTTGCCATTGTCTAGAGCGCCATCTGTCAAAATTTTAAAATGAGGCAGGGTCATAAAGTTAGTGTTTTTGTTTCAACGTTATATTCTTTTTCGTTGTTTAGACAATCATTGTATATGTATATAAAATAGGTATATAAGACCATTTACCCGATATCCCCATTTTTTAAAAATGAACAAAAAGGCAAACGAAGACCTTATAAGTTTTACAACCCAACAAAATCTTAAAAACCAAAACATATCAGTAACAAACTCTTTAGCATTTACTCATATAAATTATCTGAAATAATTAACTCTATACTTAAAGCACATATATAGTATTTACGTTGCACCTCCTTCTTCAGAAAATTAAAAGAACATCCTTTGCAATAGTGTATATCGGTTAAACAAAGCAGTATCTCAAAAAAATCATGGCGAACTTAGCTTATGCATTTACTCCCCCCTATGGCCCTCATATTATCGCTAATTGTAACAATTTACTTACCACAGAATAGGATTCATGTACCAATGTTGTTCAGGAACCTGTCTAGGTATTTGATTTGTACGGACAGGATGTTGAAAAGGTTGTTTTCTATATCCAAAATAATAACCTAAGTAAACTAATGGCAAAGAAATGCAAAACCATAAAGACAATAATGACAACATTGTTGAAAATGGTACTGCACCACTGCTGGCTTTTCCCCAAATAAAAAAATTTAAAAAGAAGCAGGTGGACGCAATTAATCCCGGATAAAATGTGGCAGTTAAAAATGCCGACTTTTTCCATTCTCTTCCTTTCATTGTTTTATACAAACGTGCCGAAAAATATCCCGCAATTACCCCCATAAAAACATACAAAAATATTGCCACTGTCATTAAAGCTCCTCTCGAAGCAGGCGAAAGCATCCCCAACATCGCAAAGACTGAAAATATCTTCGTAAAAATAGGTATAAGTACTGAATGTGTTTACATTACATAATGTTATTAGAGCCATCAAGAAAATTTGAATACCGGATCCTATTACAGCAGCAAAAAGTCGGGAATTTTTTGGTGGACGAAATACATCACCATGGACAAGTTTCCATCCGGTTTCTTCTATGGCTTCATCTATACCATCATCCGCATTATAGCGTGCAATATCTCGTCTTAACGTCCTCACCATAATCATAGTCAAGATACCTAAAATTTTAAAGTAAAATAATTGTAAATATTGAATATTCAAAGTAAATACATATTCTTCCTATGGATTAATTAAATAGACGTTTCACAAAAGTTTCAGGCGGTATTTATTTTCCTTAACATTCTATAACATTAATAATGAATTTATATTAAAGGTAACTAACTAAAAAAAAAATAAATGCAAACTCATAACAATTATTATTATTTAATTTACTTTAATCGATTATTGAATTTAAGTACGCCAATAATTTGACAATGATTTTATCAAATCATAATATTTAGGATATCCCCTAAAATAAATCTGGAGGGTGAGTAAAGTACACGCAGTACAGGGAAGCACTAGCTAAAGATTAACTAATCAAATTAATTAATATGAAACACTTAAATAACTATTCACTTATTTACGTTCACTAATTATTTCCAATATTTATTTCTACTATTTATTTTCACTCGCCTTTCAACGTGTACGACTGTTTGATTTAACCGGTTTTGTTATCTCGAATCAACTAACTCCTGCCCAATCGCTTCGCCGTATTTAAATCTCGCGCGAACATATCTAGAAATTTCTCAGGCCACCTCAACGTTTTCTCGTATAAATTCCGATTCTTCTCTATAACGCGTTGTATACAGCGCACAATTCCGACGTTATTTCGTACGTAAACTTCGTTGTTCAGTTCATTGTCCGTTGGCGCCATCTGTGAGTACCCATCGAAAACATAATTTAAACTGGCGCGCGTAAGAATACTATTATATATGTTTATTATAGAGAAAATAAATTTTCCCAATAAATAAAAAATAAATTACTGAGCATAAATTTGTTAATACATGCAAACTTTATACCAAAAGTACCAGCTCATGGATACTGGGATGCGTCCGATAATGTCGTCCGAGTGCGAACGAGCGCGCTCAAATCGTCCGAAAAGTCAGAACAGATTTTCGAGCCATCGCACAAAAACGTTCGAAAAGTATGCTCGATCGTCACTTTTATCGCTCCAGAAAATATATCGACGAAAGTTACTCAACATGGGCATTAGAGTATATATTGAAATATTCAAATGAATAGGTATTTCTTGAAGAGAAATAACCAAATTGTTCCATTTCTATAATTAATATAGTTTTTACTACTGGCATCATCGCCTGCCGAAAGGATACTTTTTTCCGCGAATTCAACGAATTACTCCTAATCATTGTTAATAACAGTGATATTAGGTGTATAGAAATATCAATAGTTTCGCGGCTGCCTACAATAGCTATTTACCTAAATATTTAGGACACATATGTCTTGAGTAGCCAGCAGCCATAATAATATAGCCAACAACTTCTTCCAAATATCCCACACAGTAAAAAAATTCTGTAATAATGCAGTAATAATCTTGTTTTATTTTACAGGATTATTACTGTAAGGAAGTTTTTACAAGAAAATTACTGCAGCTTTACAGTTTCTCAGTCAATCATCAAACAACAAATGTAAAAGTCTAAAATCTTAATGTAAATTTCTGATAGCTTTTAAGTATACAGGCAATGGACATTAAATTTACAGCAATCAAACTGTACTGTTCTAAACATTGAACGGCAAATTAATAGTTCTACTGAAATTTTCTCTCTCATCTGTAAAATTACAATAGTATTCGTCGCGTACAATTACCAGGAATGTTACTGTAATCTTTTTTTACTGTGCACCATATGACCTTTACTTTGAGGTGCAATAATTGGACCTATTAGACGTAAAGTATTTTCCAAAGTCGAGTATATATCAATGTGAGCATACATACATCACATCGCTCCGGGCGTCCAAAAAGTTCACTCAAAATTAACGATCAGCTGATCGATCTAGTCAGAGCGACGCTCTTGTTCGAACGTCATTATCGGACGCACCCCTGAGCCATAACTTTTTCTTTGGAGATATTTTTAATAAGTTTAGAATGTAATATTTACTGTATGTTTGTTATTATTTAAGTCACATTATTTCTTAACGCCCCGGTTCACCGGAAATGAGATCAAGTTTAAAGTGGAAAACCAAGTAGGGATATTTTTATTTATCTGAATTCTATATAATATTCTGAATCCGAAAATTTATGATCTGTTAGTTTTTGTCTTCTCAAATATCAAAATTTTTATGTTTTATTTTTGAAATAAATCCGCGATGTTAAGACAAACTTTGCTAACTGTGAACATATGGACATCAAGGTATACTTTGACAGATCTTTTTAAAAAAACTGAGGTTTTTAAATAGAATGTCATGGCCCATTTGTATTAATTTAAAAAGGAATTCTTCTTCCACTTAATTATTTTTTTAATCTAAATTACTGAAAAAACTAGTTCTACTTTTAGATTCACATGAATAAGCTAAAGATTTCAATAAAGAAAAGTTTAGGCATAATTCATAATTATAATAGTAATTTTCCTGCTGCAATAATAATAATAATTATTAACCAATTAAACATTTTAATTTGGATATACAGCATTCAAGAGAAATAATTTATTTAGAATTTAGTAAATACAATTACTTACCAGATAAAAAGAAAATTACAACTAAGGAGTTTATAATTGAAAACCAATGAATTTGTACATCGTTCATAGCTAGGTATGTATCCCACCTCGAAGCCCAACTAATTTTAGAATGTCTCCATTCAACTTCATATGAAAAATATAGTGTTGTACCAGCTTTCCTATCTACCAGTTGTGGTCTTGGTTTACTAGGAAACTTGCATGTATTGTCAGCAAACTTTATATCATCTATATGAATAGATTTTGCTTGTACGTGAAACCCAACCACTCTATATACCTCTCTAAAACATAAATGCTAAAGTATTTTTATATTATTATATAAAATATATATATTACGGAACAGGAATATGGTACATCAATATTAACTTTAAGTGGTTATTTATGTAATTTTTGTCACCGACAACATTTCCTAATCTATAGCCATGTTCATATTGTACCTCATGTAAATCTTCATCAAAAACTGGAGTTGCCGCTGGAAGATTATCAACCAATCTAAAAATATAAGTACATTATACTTGTAAAAATTGAGTTGATGAACCATACAAGTGAACAAAGTATTCATGTTGTATACGATCTACTACTCTTTGAGAATCTTCTGGATCCCAATGCATAGGCTTATTCGGAAAATGACATAACAAAGAACAATGAATGTCTTCTGCCATTTTAATTTCATATGGCGTATTGACAATACGATCTCCTCTAAGTACTTCTCCCAAATTTTCTGATTTATAATGAACTGATCCATTTTTTGGTAAACAAAAAGGTAATGAATAATACTCGTATGGTAACTGGGTATGCACACTTGTCATTTTTACCGCCTTCACATCAATTGCTTGACCTTTTCGATACTCAACAGGTGCCATTCCTGGCACGTAAAATTGTGAAGTCCGAAAAATACATATCACACTAAATAGTAAAATAAATAGGCTATGTCGCTGCAAAAGAGGTATTGTGCTATATACATATGCAAAAATGTGTAATCATAAATTACCGCTGTTCCTATAAAACTAAACATTATAATCCAGCAGATTTAATATAAATAGAAGTGTATAAAGACGTGTAATTTCTTCGATACATCAAAACATCCTTCTTTTACAAGACATACACATGACAAACACAAATACGAATTTCGTACTACGAAATAAAGTTGTCAAACGCCAACCAAATGTCAAATATTGCCTTGGTCCAGCAAAGTAGGAGAGAGGAGAATCATAGAGGAGAATACCAAGTAGCGTCACTCTCTTGGTAAAAGAAAATTGCGCCGCCATTTTGTTTTATTCCGTCTGATATATGCCATATAATGTCACTGGTCGCGTGTGAATGGTCATTGGTCAAACAAACGTTCGTTTATTATGATTTGGAATTGCCTAGAGTTGAAGAAAAGTTTTTGAAACATCGTTTTTAGTTTTGTTTTCGAAGTATTTTTTAGTTTAAGCAAGACTGCTAGAGTGTATTTTCGTTTATTTATGTGTGTGTGATTTCCATCCAAGTGATCCAAGTTTAAAGGAAAATGCCATATCACTGTGCAGTGAGAAATTGTAGGAGCAATTATTATTGATTCCTCAGGGCTTCATTTCTTCGGATTTCCAAAAGATGTAGGTTGTAACATACAGTGTGTACATGGTAAAGAATATACGGATATATATCTTCTAGGATGTCATCGTGGGCATTGCTTACAGACCGGAGTGAAATTTTAGAGATGGGAAATTGTGGTCGCTTGAAAGTATGCAGCATTTATTTTGAGGACAGAATGTATAGTGATCCATTTAAAACACGCTTGCTACCAATAGCAATGCAATGTTTGGAAAAACATTCTTGTGGGAAATGTACAGAATTTTCAAACGCAGAAAGATATCATTTTGACAGCAGCTCCAAAATTTATACATTCCATAGAGCCCATTATTAGGATGATGATAATTTATTTGGTAATTTAAAGTTGCTTCATAGCAGTTTTCATCGCTTTGTTAATGAAATGGATTCTTATTTTCCTAAGTATTTTCCAACATGTATTTGCAAAAAAAATGTTGGGCTTGAATTAGCTAGGCTCATGAAAAACATCATGGCCTCTTCCATGTGCAGATTTTCCAGTGGAATATTTAATAAAATTGTTTGTTAGAACAACAAATTTTTATTCCTTAAAATTTTACAATAGATTGTTAAAAACAAAGCCACGACAAAATAGAAAATTAATAAATTTTTTACATTCGTAAATAATTGTTTGATTTACCTGACCGACATGTTTAACATTTAAAAAACGAATTTGTTATAATGCAAAAAACACGTTTTAATTTGTTTTTAGACATATCGCTATCCTACTTATACATTTTTAAATTTCGCGCACAATGGATAAAACAAAATAGTAGGAGGTCACCGAAAACCACGGGTATGAAAAGGTAATACGCGTTATTGGTAACAAACGAACATAGCCGCAATGAAATTGACTGGAGTAATTGACACCAACCATACACCAACTATCAGTGATATGCACGAAATACAACTTCAGTTTGTTCATAGTTTGTTGAATTAATGTTGGCAAGTATTGCTGCCAAAAACGTAATGTTCAAAGTACGGTTAACCTCAATTATTTAGATAGCACCAGATTGGAACCTTGTTTAGTGGGAATTTGTGAAAAATTACCGTTTGTTTTCAATAGATTGGTTATATATAATATAACAATAATTTGCCACGCTCTCCCCACCATGATGACGATTTTGCAACTTTTGCTATAGTGTTCAGACATCGTCCTCTGTACTCTTCGAAACGTAAGTAAGAAATTTTGATTTTTTGATCAAATTACTAAATTTGATTAAAGTATTTGTTAAGTATTTATAGATATGCCTAAGATATATATACATTGCAAATTTCCTGGGTGTCCAAGGGTTTATAGGGAATCAATTCGCTTTCATAGATTCCCAAAACATCCACTAACGCTGAAAATTTGGAAGGAAATATGTCATCTAGATGATTCTGCAAAGGTACAAAAGTTTAGAATATGTTCTAGGCACTTCACTAGTTCGGATTACAATCATCACCATTTAAAGATGTATCTCAATCGTGATGCTGTCCCTTATGCAACCTTTTCAAATGTTAGTAATGAATTATCTCCATTATCACCTACTTGTGGGAACCAATTAGAACGAGATAGTAGCAATTCATCTTCGAAATCATATCTTCCGCCAATAGATCATGATTATTGCATGTCGGTTACAGTGTCTTTACCTTCTTCTGATGTTAATAATAATACTGAATTATCTTCATTATCATCTACTTTTGGGAACCATTCAGGTGATTTACATTCTTTAGAGTGTCCGTGAAAAAATCACAATCCAAGGGCCATTTTAATAAATTATCGATTTTTTATAATGACTAATTCAAATATTTACCGTTTAAATACTTCGAAATCGAGTAAGCTAAATCTAATGCAGGCACAGAGGACATTCTTTTAAGATACTTTATTTATCCCGTGTTATTAGAATTTATTTTTATTTTTGAATTTTCAGAGTTTATTGTTAAGTTTTTCTGCTTTCAGAGTTTATGTTCATTTGTTGTTTAAATTTTCATGATTACGTGTTTCGTATTTAATGCTCATTCATGATTTGACTTACTAGAGTTTATTTTAATTTTTATCTCTTTAGAGTTTATTTTTAGGTTAAATTAGATATGTCTGTGATTTCTGCAAATAATCATATTGATCAATATTTACACCTAATATTTAATTTAACGTTGCCGTAACTAAATTTATTCTAATTTTCAATCTTTTATTGTAGTTATTCATAATTGATAAATGATAAGGAAGAAAGACATTACGATTATTAGGTAGTGGAAAATTTTACAATCTCAAAAATTATTAAAAGTCGCATTAAAAATGTAATGGCGACATTGTTAAATTAAATGTAAGCTGTAAATACGACCCATTATTAGCAGACGTATCACACTGATGAGATTAAGGAAAATCGAAACATATCTAATTTTTCAAATCTCGCGCTATATTTCGGAAGCACGGTCCATTCGTAATTCTATGTTTAGCTGTTTGACCCGGAGGGCGCTGTGATAATGCAATCGTGACGTCACATGTTTCCAACGAAATGTACAGGATTTGCGGTTCTCTTTATTGTTGTTCTGTGCCGAAAACTCTCCGTAAAAATTCATTTATAAAAACGTTGGTGACGCTACTTGGTTTACCAGGGTTGGGCAAAATTGATTCAGATTAATAGAATAAATGGGTCGTTAATAAATGTTAATAAATGTATTATTAAATCTTACAGGTATCACACGATATTCCAAAAGTTAAAATGTAACAGCAACAAGCAACAACTATTTACAACCGAAACAAAATAGATAAAAATCTACAAATACTGGATGAAATATAAATTATACACCATATATTATGTATATATTCGTTACGAGGACATGACATCAGAAAAGATAACTAGAAAGCACTAAAATAGTCGTCTCAAACAAAAAAAAAAACGCACAATCGAGTTCTACGAAATCCAATAGGTAAAAATTACTATTCGCTTTAAGCAGACAATGATAATGGGATTTCTTATTTTCAGAAGCACGTGGGCAACCAGTAGAAACACGTTAATAGGACAATTACACAAGGGAATACATAAAAATAACACAGTAGAGATCAGGCTGGATAGCTACACCAACTGGAGACAAATCGGGAACTTCAATAAGAACAAGTGACACCTGCGCCAGCCGAATAAACGCTCACAGCAGTCCCAGTGGCACAGCGACGGCTGAATGGGGTTTTTAGTGAGTATGCCAAGCCTGGAGAGTCTCACACTACCGACCAATGACAGTCTGGTCCGGTGTCCATAAAGGATTTTCCCCTAACATAATATTATACGTCCTTTGTAATTTCGTATTGAATAAAAATAAACATTATATTTTATAATCATAACGAATTTAATTATTGAAAAACGCATTAAGAAGCTCTCAGCTGTAAAATAAATGTATAGCGGAAGGTCAAGTGCGTACTATAGATTTCTAATAGGCAAATCCTGTATATGAATTGATAAACTGTGCGTTGACAGTCGACGCTAAGTACAAATGTCAACGTAGAAGTACGCGCGTTTATTGAAAATACGCGTGCGAAACAATTCCAGATGGATACGTATAGGATTTAGCATTATCGAGCAGAATCGCTATTGTGGGGGTCAGTTTATTATATCTTTAAAATTGTCCTTTGTTTTTGTATTTCAGGTTGACGGACCCGTCATTCACCAATAGACGTAAAGCACCATTAAAAGCTCTCAGTGATAACATAAACGTATAGCGGAAGGTCGGGTGTTTACTAATATATTTCTGAAAATACGTAAATTCGTTGTAGGAAAAGTGAAATTGTGCCTAGAAAGTCGACGCGACGTACAAATGTCACCGCAGAAGTACGCGCTGTCATCCGAAGATTGTGCGGCATTTGAAAATGGCCTAATTTGTTATTGTAAATTTCTGTAATGAATATATAAAGTATTAAAGTTAGTGCTAAATGAATGAGTATATTTCATTTGCCAGTACTTTACCTTCTCTAATATCGTTGCTCTATAAGCAAACGAAAAAAAAGGCGAGAACTTAATACACGAAATGTTATTGGTAGTGGGATTTATAACTATTGAAAAATTGATGTAGTATCTATCGGTGTCGAGCAAACATCAAACACCTGGCGTACATGTTACGATAAAAAAAATAACTATCAAACAAGAAACATTTTATTCACTAAAACAGAAAAAAAAATAAACATATAGCATTCCAAATTACATTAGACTTACATAAATCTATTAATATTTATGCAGGAGCCTGGGTTCACATTAATGGTAATTATATTTACAATTTTGTTGCTGAAAACAAACAAAATATATATATACATATATGCTACCTACAATTGTTTAAAATCTTACGGTTTGGGACGGTGGCGCCGGCCACCGCGCCGCCGCCACCACGGGGGCCGTTCGGTGGGCGTTGGAGGCGGCGGGGGATCCTCCCTCACCGCCGGCGCTGGTTGTCCAGCGGGGATCTCTTCACTTGATGACTGTCAATGTTAAAAGCATATATAATTTATATTGTAAGCTAGGGCACATCGGGTATACCGCGGTCACATCACGAGTCTCCTAAGTGTGTTCCGCGAACATACTCTGAATTTCTACCGCGATGGAAACTAATAGCTTTGTTCCAGCTGAACTCGCAAACGGTCAGAGGGATGTCAGACGCATGCGCATTACTTCATTTGTTATACATAAATGTGTTTATTGCAACGTATGTACTCAATGCGCATGCTCTGTGCACTGACAGTTGGCGAGCGGGATGGAACAGTCCTAATATTAAGAA
The DNA here is from genome assembly GCA_949128085.1 of Cetonia aurata. Taxonomy (NCBI): domain Eukaryota; kingdom Metazoa; phylum Arthropoda; class Insecta; order Coleoptera; family Scarabaeidae; genus Cetonia; species Cetonia aurata. The sequence goes on along the minus strand of OX421884.1, from coordinate 34,748,160 downwards.
ATATTAATGATTGTCAAGGGTTTACCTAATACTGGCATGACTGGCACTACCTAAGTTGCTAGACTATACTAAAGATAAAGGAAAAATTTAAAACGATGCTTACCATATTTCAATAAATTATTATATGACAGTTTCAAACAAAAGATTACCTTAGGAACTCCGTTCAAATATTTCTTAATTCAGTCACTACACGAGTTATTCTATGCACTACACTTAATTCAATAGCGTGCGTTGCAAGCGGAACGCGGTGAATCAGGAATTTGGTGTGAAAACGCAACAAAGTAGACCAAAAGTAGACCGAGTAAAATTAGTCTGTTGACATTGTAGATTGGAGCTTCATAGTGATACGGTCCACAAACTGAAAATTCAAAATATAAAAGGTTTAATTCTATTAAAAGCGTAAACGACAACCACAATCTATAGATTGGTATCTCAATAAATGTTATGATGGCAAGCATGTCGTGTCAGCGGAGAATGGTACGGTTTGGCTGGTCTGCCGAGTGGGGGCACAACTGGTGCGTTCCAGGTAGAACACAGACCTTCTACTTTCTATCGAGTTGGTGCAGTCAGCGGACATCGAACGACAAATTAATTGGGTGGGTGAACCGGCCGGATTTTCTAGTTCATTATTCTATTATTGAATAATGAATGGTAACATTTATTTCATTCATTATACAAATAATTATTTGGATAATTATTCTTCATTCAAATAATTATTCGTCATTCGAAAAATTATTATTATTAAAATGATCATTCTCATTCAAATAACTACCTTCATTTGTGATGATTTTCTGATTGTAGTAATTCCTTCGTGTATAATATATACTAACAACAAAGAGATGGTGTGAGTTTGTTTATCTATGTGTGTATGTTTGATTGTTTGTATGAAGTAACCACTGGATTTGAAAAAATACCTAAGTACAGTTTCGGTTCTCAAAACAGTTATGAAGAACCGTTATTTCCAGTTCATTAATTCATTCATTCATAAAGTTAGGTGGACACCTTTAGTCCAGGCACTTGAGCTAGGTGCTCATTGTACCGTCCCTATTAAATCTTACTTCCACTCGAACAGCTTGGTGTTCTCTATAAAGCCCAGTATCTTGCCCAGTGGGAACTTGAGAACCTTCGAGGACTCCAATAGACCCTTCCCGAAATGTTTCTGCCGGAGTGCTTTCAACTCCTCACAAGTGCAGATTACATGTAAACTCGTTTCCTCCTGTATCTCCCCAACCCCTATTAGCGCTTTAGCTTGGAGTTGACCTTCTGTCGTCCACCATTTGTTTGTGCTTGCATTGTCCAGATCTCTCTTAGCAGAATCCCTAGTAATCCCACATACGGGCTCTGGACCTATGAAGTGACTTTGGGAGCCCTCCTTGGCTAGATCGCCAGCTATTATGTTGCCTTTTATATCCTCATGTCCCGGCACCCAAATCAGCGACACCGTGTGATCCTGTGCCAGTGAGTTGAGGGATTGTTTGCAGTTTGTTGTGTATGTAATAAAAATAATGCACGTACATTCACTTCTTTATTTTTACTTTAATACACTGTAACTGATTGTATAACATACTTGTGATCTGTTCATGTACTGTCTTGTATATGTGCATGCGCAGTGTATGTGAGTAGGTGAATTGCATAGACATGATAGACTGCTGATATTGAACTCAAAACTGCCATCAATTGAAATGCGCCATATTGGAATACAGGCGTCATCAATGACGTCGGTACCATGGCGGATATTCAAATAAATAAAGTTAAGGATATCAATAAATTTTAACAGCACTTGGAATTTGTAATAATTAGTAGCATATGTTAGATTTTATCCTATGTATTTTATATGGCATTGTTTTTTTTATTAAAGTTGTGGACAACTTAGACCTATAAACAGTTTCTAAACTTACGATTAACTGGTAACATATACTTCATTTGTTGTCAGGTTTAATAAGAGAGAAAAGAAAAAATTTCTTTCAACGCCATATAAAAATACGTAGGAAAAATCTAATACAAGTTTCATAAGATCTTCACGACTTGTCATAACAATCCAACATTGTATGTTGTCTTTAAGAGTAAATAATATACTGCGGTAGTTGTTGTATAATTTATTGATGATTAAATAATATTAGTTTACTTAATTCCTTCCTTATTGATTTACCTTGTATTTATTCTGTAAACTTCTTGGCTAAATTATGAAATCTAATTTTGCTATAAGACGATATTATGGTTTTACTTAAAATTGAAACACAAGTTTCTTCCAGAGGTGACATATCTAACAAATGATGGGATAAACTAGAAAAAATGTTTTGGGGAATGTGAGTTGATAGTAAATAAACAAAAGTCGTTAGGAAATTTTCTTCTTGTGGAATCTTGTTTCCTGTCAAGACCATTACTTTCCGAATTGGTTTTTCGGTGAACTGGCAAATATATCGTACCTCCTTTGATGGGCAGATTAGATTTACCTAAGAAATAGTGCAGAAAATTTAAAGAAATATATATGTTATACATCATTTATTTACCTCTACCCTTTGTTTTCAGGAATATCAAGTGATTCTAAATAAAAATATACTTTTTTAGATTTTCTTTGTCTGAATTCAATGTTGGAATAACTCCCTCTTTAATTCGCACAATCTGTCCCGCTCTATAAGAATCCTTTTCGAGGAAATGTAATGAACAAACATATGCACGCTTACTTTTGCTGGGATTTATAGTAATCCACACAACAATGTTTGGGCATTCTATAAAAAATTATTTCACATAGAAACACCAAGTATTATCATAATTTCAGAATATATTTAAGCTATGGCATTATTCTGCAACTTACATATGAAAAGTTAGTTCTCCGTCATCTTTGTAACTATTGCTTTTGCAAGATTTTACATAACACGATGGCATCACTTTTTTCAGGAAAAACTACCCGGATTAATTATCACATAAGCCCAATTATTAATGCTATAATATGCATACTTACAAATAAATCAAAAATATTCGGTGAATAATTTATAATATTAAGAAATAGTCCGAGAAATAATAACACAAAGAGAGTAAATAAAACAATCGATCTACAAGGTTAGGTAATACCAGTAAGACTTGTCAACTTGCAAAAAACTTAACGTGGCTTAACACAAAAACTTCCTATAGAAAACTAACGTAAGCATGACGCTACATGAATCGTGACGCAAGTAATGACGCCTGTATTCCAAGATGTCCTGTCGATTTTTGATGGTGCGCCGTAGCGATGCGCATACGGTTCATTGGCAGTCTATCAGGTCTGTGCAGTGGACATGTAGGCATATACCTAATCTAAATTTATTTCGGTGTTATTCAGTAATAAATTATTTGAATAACGATTTATTTGGTGAAAGAATCATTCCAATAATGTTTTATTCAAATAAATATTTCCCATAGTTTTATTCAACAATAACTTAATACGGAAAAAAAATAACAGATGAAAATTTCATTCAAATAATTATTTGAATAAAAAATTATTGAATGATGCCCAACCCCTGACCTATACCACCAGTATATCCCATGTATATCCTATACTTTGGTTGGAATAGCGAATATGGTAGCAATCAGGTGTCAGCGTTGTGGGCGACTCCTTAACACAGACATATTTTTCATCAGTTATTTATATTTTTGCTATTTATTACTATTACTTCCATAGAGCTAGTTGTTTATCAGGGTTGACATTCAGGTATGTTTTGCATAAATTGAACTGAAATCTTTAATTTTTAGCATGCTTTTTACGCCTGAACAGGACGCGTTTATTTTAAAAGCACATTACCGGAGTGGCATTCACCATGAAGATGGGCCATGGACTTTTTCCTTACATTCATGCATACAACCGTTTTACGAACAGTATCCTAATTCATTCTATCCTACACTGTGTTTGCTCAACACAGGGACAGAATTGTCCAACGATTTGCGGGTAAGCACTGTATTTGTAAGGGCAAATCTACAGAACGACCTACAGTTATAACAATATTTATACACTCCGCCAAAAAAGTATCGCATAAACTAAAAAAGGGCATTTATGAACCAAGATATTTTTATACGTTCACAAAAAGTTTGCCTCGTGTTTGTGATCTATAAAAACACTAACAAAATAATGGAACTTAGCGTTTTTACTTTATTTTTTTCCTAAAAGAACACATTTAGAAAAATGCATATGTGTAAGGTTTGCTCAGTTGTTTATTGAAAGTCTTCCTATACGGCCAAATTTTAAAGTGCGAAGTCAGAGTTCTGTACCAACGCTTTTAAAACTAAAATGAGCAATTTAACTTCAGAACAAGTGGCTGCTATAGTTGCTTTAATCGAAGATGGACGATCTCAAGCATACGTTGCTAATTTGATGAACATCAATCAGTCAAGTGTTTCTAGAGCCGTAGCCAGATATAGGGAAACAGGCATTTACAGTAGAAGACCTGTACCAGGTCGTCCAAGCAAGATGTTCTACTCGCCAAGATGACCGCTATTTACTACTACAAGCATTACGTCGAAGACATGTAACTGCGAGACAATTGCAGAACGACTTGGCTAGAGTCAGAAATACTCGTGTGAGTACTCAAACTATTCGGAATAGGTTACGACAGAGTGGATTAAGAGCTAGAGTAGCTGTAACAGCCCCTCGTCTCACTAGGAACCACCGAGTGGCTCGCTTAAGGTTTGCCAGAGAACATGTAAATTGGAACATTAATGACTGGGCCAATATACTCTTCACAGATGAGTCAAGATTTGGTCTTTACACCTCAGATAGGCGTATCTCAGTGTACAGACGAGACGGTGAGCGCTATTCGCAGTGTAATATCAGACCTAGACCTAATTTCGCTGGTGGCTCTATTATGGTTTGGGAAGGCATCTGTTTAACAGGTCGTACAGAGTTAGTACCAGTAGACAGAGGTACACTGACTGCCCACAGGTATATAACGGACATTTTAGAAGAACATGTAGTACCATATGCGCCAATTATAGGAAACGAATTCATGTTAATGCACGATAATGCACGACCACATGTTGCAATAATCGTCCAGGAATACCTTAACGATGTTGGTATTCCAGTTTTAGATTGGCCTGCGGTAAGTCCGGACATGAACCCTATCGAGCACGTGTGGGACCTCCTTCACAGACGGATACGAACCCAAAATGTTGCCCCAGCGGACCTGCATGGACTAGCAAATGCTCTCCGTGACGAGTGGGAGAATTTGGATCAGGCTTATATACGGAGGTTAATCGAATCTCTGCCAAACCGTATGCGAGCGGTCATAAGAGCCAGAGGTGGCAATACTCAGTATTAAAAGCTACTGTTATGACATTTTTCTTTCCAAAATTATAATTTCTTGTTTTAATAAAAATCTTAAGTATGAGTTCTTGTTTTTATTTGGCCTGTATTTTATTTAAACAATCATAGAAATTATATCTTAGAGTGCATTAAAGTATATTTACAACTTTATGCTACAAACAAAGATTATGCGATACTTTTATGATTCAAAACTAAATTATGCGATACTTTTTTGGTGGAGTGTAGTTATTGACGAGGTCAGGTAAAGGGTAGATGCTGCAGGCCTTACTAAATCAATTCCCAAGTTCTTTAATTTAGGATGGACATTCAGTACTGCTAGGAAAGCTTGTATTATATAGATTTTTTTTTGTCTTGTCATAGACATGCAAATGCTTCAAATTAATCATTTCAAAGGCAATCCTGTCATATTAATACCTTCAGAATTATTGGTGTAAGTTGGGGTCTTTCTTAATAAAGTACGTATACTGCAAGCACAGATAATAACCTAAAGTCGTTATGTCTGTTTCGGATAACACTATTTTTAAAATTTAGCGCTGGCACATGCGGCCATAGATAATATATATATATACATGCGCCCTATGATAAATGCGACTAGTACGCGACGGACGTATATTATGTTTGTACTGTTCTACTTCGGCTTCACTGCCCCAGCATTAGAAACATGAACAATGCGCGACATAGTAGTATAGTAGTATAAGTGACGAATACAAGCCACACTCCATTATTTATTTGTGCCTGCGTAAAAAGTTGCATACTAATTAGGCACGAAATATTTGAATTTTCTACTAAAAACCTAAGAAATATGGTGGATTTCTGGCACATTTTCGCTGGAGTGGGGAACATCGCATGCAGCCTGCAGGTAATATATACATGCTCTAAGGGTAAGGGGGGCACCAGGCACCACACGCTCGCTGCTGGTGCTTTTCTATTTTAAAAATATGTAATTAGATGGTCACATGTTCAAAAGTTATGTAAGCTATAGTATAGGCACTGCTCTTCTTCAATAGATGTCGCCATATTACTCCTGTGAATAAACAAGGAGAACAATATAAATATAAATAACTGCATAAATAGTCCTTCTGGAATTCATATATCTTATTTAAGTTCGTTATCAAGGTTATTAAGAAAAGCAGTTTTGGAACATTCTAAAAGTGACTTAATGTAAATAATCTTCTTAATTTCACATCTAACTTTCGATAATTTGTAGCATGTGGGTATTTGATCTTCGATTAAAAATGAAAATCCAAGAATTTCGGAAACAATTTTCCCAAATTAAGAAAATCGTTTAGGAGTGGTCGGATATCTTCTATTTCGAGTAATCCTAACTGTGATTGTTTATTTTTTGGCACCTGCACACTGTATGTAGATCATACGATGTCCTATATAATTTAATTCATATTTTTATACAATGATGATAGCTGGGCTTTATAAAGTAGTTTTTTCTTTCTGCTTTTTATCCGCATTCTATTTTTTGTGCTAATCTTATAAATATCTTATAGATGGCGCATAAAGTATACTTCTTTTTTTTTTAAATTATAAAATAAGAATGAAGAGGGCACCACCATCACCAATATTCAAGAGAAGGATAGGATATGAGCAATCTAATGTCGCGGCTGTGTAGTCGGGCGAGATGGAAATTATGGTGTAAAGATAAAGTAATAGTGCGCGGCGAAATCAATAAATTTATGTGTATACGTGTTCACAAATAAGTAATATTTTGTGTAAACGGGTGTAGTGTGATTATGATGTTCTATTGGTACAAGCATGTTGCATTTGTCGATAAGGAAGACGGCTAAAGTTTGGGTGCCATGTCGCAGTGCAAGAAGTTCGCGCCCAACATCTTCCATAAAACCAAGTGTTCTAACTGCTTTCGGCAGAAAGAAGAGCACTCGGCTGAGGCCTTGGAATGTAACCGAGTGAGTCCCGCTACATTCCTACACACACATAGTAGAATATCACAATCATTATTTTGTATGTGTTTATTCATTTATTACATGTGCTACTACTATCTTTCAGTAGTATCTATGTACGTTACTTAAATCTACATCTTATAGCATTTGTAGGTATCTATTTAAGTTTAAAAGTAAATGAGATTATTGGGATATTTAAACCATTATATGTGTACCTGCTTACCATTAAAAAAATAAAAAATTTCAAAATAAAGATTATGACGGTAAAGCATTTAAATTCAGCTAGCCAGATTATAGATGAATAACATCACTATATCATTTTGAGCCATTACCTACGTGTTTTTCATGTTTGGTGTAATTATGAGAAGAAGTAAAAGCTACAATCTGTGTAATATAAAAAATCCATGGTAACCCAAATCGATAATTACCGATTACATCTTTTTCATTAATAAGCGAATCTGCACAATACAGGAGTTCGTTATGGTAGTGCGTTAAAATTAAATAGTATATCAAAGTATCTGATTAAAACGATGAAAATAAATGAACAAAAATTTAGGTTTGAGTATTTTTTCAGATATTATTTCGCCACACATTCTGTTCATTTCCTAATATTTGAAAAACATTATCAAAATTACTTCACAGTAAAGAAATAAAAAAAGATAATGTTAAATATTAGCTTCGTGTATGTATAACTAAATAGATATAAACAACTAATTGTAAGTTTACTTAAATTTGCTGAAAAATCAGTAGTTTCACAGACATTGAATCTATTTACAAATGGTTTTAATAAGGAAACGAATATGATTTGTAGCAAAAAAAGACGTACAACGAATAAATTGTAAGTCGTCTGCTAACTGTGTAGTCCTACTTGTGTAAGTACTGCAGTATTTTTTAAATTCTTTTCTATATACATGAAAAATTACTTAGATATTATTTGATATTAGTGTATTTCGTTGCATCAGAATGGTGTTAGTTTTAATTATATTTTAATTAGGTAAATTATCTATATTCATCTATCCCCTTCCTTGCTTATGTAAAAATTAGTTAAACCTGGGCTATACTCAGAAGGGGAGGTCGCCAGATGTTGAACCCAGTTTTGATTCCGGCTTTGTCAGTGGGTAGTGGGGACCCCTTGGAGTACTTTTGTAAAATATTAGCTATAGATGGCCAGGCGTTTATTTTTGTTTACGATTTTTTAAAGCTTACAATGGTTGATAGTCTCGCTTAAGTACACTCGAATACGAGATAGGTTTACAAGCTTCTAGTGGCGTAGCGGTAAACCCCAGTTTGGTATGCTGAAAAGTTTTTCATTTATTTTTTATTTTAAGAGTGAACGATATCAGCTGATCAATTTACCAGCCGGGATCCGGATCCTTCACGTCTCCATTTCAATATATAGGCCCATAAAAATGACCTACTAGTGTGGACATACGTGCATCGTATGGCTTTGTTGTGTCTGTGTTATACGAAAGGCGTAATTGATGAACTAAGAAGCACGTATGAGATCGGTATCAGTCGGTATCGTAGCTAATGATATTGAGCAATACATACGCATACAGATACTTGATGATTTGGTAATAGCGGGCCGCCTGTCGCGTCATATTCGATGAATTAGATTATTTTTAACGGAGAAATAGATTAGACGATGGTGATTTTAATTTTCAGCACACGTTACTGCACCGGCGCCGGTCAAGAATTGTAAAAAACACAAAAGTATTGAGATTCATATAAGATTTCGCTGTTTTTCTATTTTATTTATTTTGTTATTAGTAACTAAACTTCTACGGACTGCATTTCTAATTCACTTGATCTATAGGAAAAATACTACATGGAAAATGAGTGTATTTCAATACTTGCAATGAAAAGTGAATATTAACACTGGTGGGTATCGAAATCCAGTGCCGCTGCTAACATGTCGGCCGCCCATGTGCAACCTTTAATTGCCGCCCCCCCTACATTGTAAAATGTCAAAATTCTGCGAAATATAATAGTTATATTTTATTAGATGCCTCTATTTAAATATGTAAACGATATTGCCATTTTAGCTTACGTAATGACCTCATTTCGTCACTAGTATGGTGTAGAGAGCCTATCTTGAGTAATTGAAGATCGCAAATAATTTTCAAAGTTTTAATTTTTGAGTACGATCGTTCACTAACAACTACCGTAACCAGCAGCGTAAGGAGTAACTGTGTAATTATTGTGAGATTTGGAAACGTTGATGCAAGATTATTACTGTAAATACATACAGTGAAATCTCTCATAACGGACATCTCCCTTTTCCAGACAACTCCCTTGTATTGACAAAAATAAATGTACAGAGCATCTGGTACATATGTTACATGCATTTTAATCTCTTCAACGGGCACTCCCTTGAACCGCCATAGACATGCGTATTATACAAAATTCGACCACTATATCTCTCTTAGGCGGACAACAACTCGCAGTGACATGCAGAGCGGTAGTTTAGTTTAATGAGCTGTATCGTTTTGGAGTGTTTTCTGAGTTTTGTTATACCAGAAGGCTTATAACGGCACAAAACAGGTGAGTAAATAAATTGCTTTTACGGACTTTCTCAGTAACGGCAGCATGTTCAATAATAATTAATGTTGTCAAAAAGAAAAATCTTGTTATTGAAAGAAAAAGTAGAAGTTATAAAATATTCGGAAGAGACAAAGAACTGTTAGGGAAATTGCTAAAACTTCTGGTATTGTAAAATCACAAGTGTCGGACATATTAAGAAAGAAAAATGATTTACTGTCTGTCATCAGTTCAATTGCAATACTAAATCAATTGAACTGAAGAGGCATTTTATGCCTTCAAGTGGTAACCGCCTAGATGAAATGACATTCAAATGGTTTTCTGCAGCATGAAATAAAAATGTTCCTGTTTCTGGTACGATGATTATAGAAAAGGCTAGGGCTGCTACCGTGTGTAAGAATTGAAAGCTTCTTGCGATGGCTTGAATAATTTTGGGAACCTCATGCAATTGCGTACAAACGCATTTCTGGACAGGCTGCAGATGTGAATCTTGTAGATGCTGATGAGACAGCTTTGTATTACCGAGCGTTGCCAGAGAAAACTGTGAGTTATCATAGAGAAAAATGCATCGGAGGGAAATTGTCTAAAGAACGTATCATTGTCTTACTTTGTATAAATATGGATGAAGACAAAGAAAGACCATTGATCATTGGAAAATTTAAAATTGGGTCAACTACCTGCTGATTGGACATACAAAAAAAGGCATGAATGACGGAGCTAATAATGACAAATTGGCTTCAAGGGTTTGACAGGAAAATGCGCATTCAAAAAAAGAATCTTTTTTTTTAGATAACGCTGCATCCCATTCGAAAAATATTCGGCTTGAGAACATAAAGATTGTCTGTCTCCGCCAGAATATGATGCACGTCTGTGTGTCAGCCTTTGGATCAAGGCATAATAAGAAATTTGAAATTTTTCTATAGATCTATGGTTTTAAACACAATTGTTAATTGCAGTCCGTTTGAAAAAAAAAATCATAGAACACTCGATTTTTCGGATATCAATTTAGGATGTGTGATAAAATTATTTGGCGAAGAGTGTGAGTGTGGAAGGGGTAGCGAGTCGTTAGTTGTTTTTATTTAAAAAATTGTTTTTTGCCGCGCAGCTGTTGTTTATTTAGAATAGGAAATTTGAAGTTTATACTAGTGTTGTAAATGTTCGGATGATTTCAATAATCGGAATACCCGAATCGGAAGGCCATGATATTCGGAATAATACTTCGATTCCATATTCCATGAAACATACTCAGTATAATGTTGTACATACTTGGAATATTTCAATAATCGGAATAATATTCCGATTCCATATTCCACCAGACATGCTCGCTCGTATATTATCGAAATACGGAATCATATTCCGAATCTAACGTAGTCGGTTAAATATTGTCTACGCTCACAAAATCATTTTCTTAAATATTTCTTTTTAATATTTACTCTTTATTTATATTGGACTAAACTCATATATTATTCCAGAGTGTTTTAATGTTAAGTTAAAGATCTTTGTTTATTTTAAATTAGTTTTAATGCATTTTGTGATTTTATTTTATATTGTTTCACATAAATTATTGTAAGTACATCTTTATTAAACTTATTTAGAACAAAAGTTTACTTACACAAAAGTTTTTCTTAATAATAAATTCTGCAGATAATGCATGTGTACCTGAGTGAATGTGACTGAATAATTTAGGGTACACAATCTTTATGAACAACAAACACCGCTCCACAGCCCGGCAAACGAATTTCCGAAATCACACAATTTATAAGAATACGGATACCTATCAAATGTTCCGATGCTTCTCATTCGGAATAAAATCGTTGTACAAATTTTACAGATTTGGAATCATCCGATTCGAAATCATCCGATTTCGAATCGGATTCTATAATATAATCGGAATCATCCGATTCCGAATCGGATTCATCCGAATATTTCAATAATCGGAATCAACGAATATTTTAATTCGGATGCTCACAACACTAGTTTATACCTCCTTGAATATGGATTGCTGACGCTCTTATTTAGAATATAAATATTCTATATAGATTGTCCAGATTAACTTGCAGTGCGCATAATGGATTCGCATGTGCCTCATACTCATAAGAAAATATTTTATGGTTTTTTTTCTCTTAATAGTATCAGGTATCGGAGACAATGAAGAATGATAGTTGTACTACATGCATGTAGTCGAAACGTTATAAATCCGATTGAAAGTCTAATTATCATTTTTAATTATCCCTACACCACTTTTTTTTAAAACAGGGTCATTCACGCTGTACGGCACGGAATATTGTGGGCAAAACACGTGACGTTCAAAAAATGTCACTTTTGGGATATATATGGGGGTGTTTTATGGTTACTTTTTAATTTTTTTTTTCATGTTACACAGAGTGTTACAAAAGCCCTAAAAGTATCAAAGTTGTGTTTTTTAAATGGAATAGCTTGTATATTATTGCATTTTTGGATTGTCTGATCAAAATAAGTATCTGTTTTAATAAGATTTGTAATAACTAAACCTTAAGGTTTATATATATTTAAATAATTTGAATTTTGTGAAAATCTAATCTAAATATCATGTTTCAAATACCTAAGAAGTATTTAAGTTATATAAGCGAACTTTACAATGAAGTGTGATAATAGACCATATTTTATAATCGTTGCGGCTTTACCCAATATCTTTTTTAATCTATAATTGATCTGTGACGATTACTTATTGATGTTTTTATTCACTTCGAATTCCCTCTTTGACATTAATTAAGATCATTAATTAACACCTCCATCTTATTATTGTTTTCATTTTAATCTGCATTTACAGAAACCGCTATATGGAATCTTGGTTAATAAATGTTTTATTTTCATATCTTGCCGTTTAAATTGCTAATCTTAACACTATTATTATTGGTACTATTATAATTATTGTTGTTTCAACCAATTCAACTATTCTATTTTATTATTTTTACCACCCCGATATATTATCCCGACTTTTAGTTTCCAATACCACTGTATTTTCACTTATCTATTTACCTACATATGTTAATTCTTTTGCAACCAATAAAAAGTAACCGTATGTGTTGACAGGAACGGCAAATATGTTCGTATATTTAAGCATTACTTGTAAAACTCTCATCAATGAAACAACGAAAACAAACTTTGTAATTTAAAATCTTACTTATTAGTTACAAGTAATCATATATATCTCATAAAATTATGTCATCAAATTTATAATTAAGTATCTTCAAAATTTAACACATCGATTTTCGGCCTAGTTTTTATTTTTGATTTTTTATTATGACGTTTCAATGTAAGTAATTAACTTTATAACCAGCTGTAGTCCGTATTATCCTTGTTTATATATCTTATTATATACATTTTTGTTAATAACCTCTTCTTAATGTAATACTTCCTTATAGATTAGTTATCAATAAGACAAATATAGTTGTCGAAACGTTAGAAGAAGTTTCATTTTAATTAACTTTACATAAAGCCGCTACTACCGACGAAAAAAGAACTCCAATTAAATTATAATTATTGTTACTACCATTTTATTATTGTTATTTACACCTATTTTGGTGTATGATTAATTTAAGTTTTATATATCTACCTATCTGTTGGAAAAATAAATATCTGTTTGCGAATGGTATACCAATTTTTTATGCCTTTATAATCAATAAACAATATTATTTTTTATGTTATACCATAGTTGTACTTAGTGCTATTCAGATACCAAATTAAATTAGATAAGAAGCAAATTATAAATAAATTTCCTGATTTTTTTTAATGTAAACGTAATCAATTGTAGCAAATATTTACAAAACAGGCCGAGAAGATTAATCACCGATTATTTCAAAGAATTCTAATATCATTGGTAGTTAATTGTGTTCTAGACGTGGTAAATATTACTCATGATGGAGCCATTATCTGGCAATATGCTTTAGAATGCATTATAACATGATTATAACTTACTGTAGATCATTCAGGTTCCAACTGGCAATGCAAATAATGTATACGTATGTGCGTCATATGTTCTGTAGTGTAAACTGCACTTGAACGATCTGTAAAAGAACATTACACCTACGAACATTCATTTGTACACAGTAGGTAGTTTGTCGAAACAAGGGAATGAACAAAATAAGATACTGAGATATATTATTGTTTTATTATTAATATTATCAATTACCTATAAACACTCTGGCTAATATTTATAAATACCTGGAAATGTACCTAAATATAATATGTAAGTGTAGTTTTAATTTACACTACCCCGAAAAGTTTTGCTGAATTTGTTTTAATAGTCTAGATAAGGGACAGATGCGATGCGATTTCGACATTCGAAGTTTTTATTAATGCTATCGATCAAGTAGGACTAATGTTGGGGAATAATAAATATTTAAAATTGTTATTCCGAAATGATTCATATTTTAGGTGAAAATGAAATACAAAATTTGTTATCGCTAAAAGTCACGTTTCTCTTATAAAAATCGTTCAGAAATAACCATATGTAGGTACTCTTTTATGCTTCCTGTCGGCTTTTATATCAAAGGAAAAACGATAAATTCGCATAAGGTCCAATATCGCTTGCAACGTGCCCGCCGATACTATTTCGTCGCTTGCCGGTCGTCCAGGTTTAGCTTGGTACCACTGTACATGCCTACGCGAGTGTGTGCTGACGACTGAAGTACAGCTAGTGACGTTCCGATATTTTCGATATTATTAATATCGATATATTCGATATTTTTATCGATATCGGGGTTTCGATAATATCGAAAGCAACTTTCAAGTATCGAATCAAAATATCGAATCCCGATGCCCAACTTCTTTCTCATCGGAGGTTATTGTTTAGATGTATACATAAAAGTGTATGCAGTTGTGTGATTTGAAACTCTATTTTTGCGAAGATTTTTGCTAATTTGCCGATTGAAATTTAAAAATTCTGTCTAATTCGAACACAAATTTGAAATCGTTTTGACATAAGCTATATAAATAAGCTACACATAAAATACATAAATACTGAAAAGTATGAATAAAAATGTGTATAATGATACTAAATCTAAACATGTACAGGTTTCTACCTTACCGTTTGTGCGTTTCGCGATTGCTAACGTTTGCTTGATTATAATTAATTTAAATAATCGAATGATATTCTCAGTATCGATATTTTCTCTCGATAATATCGGAATATCGATAACGTGCTTTCGATACTGATTCGATACCAAATATCGTATCGAAAGGAGTATCGGAACATCACTAAGTACAGCACACACCCATTGAATGATTGCAACATTTAGTAAGGGTTATGTTGGAGGTCCCTCGATATGAATAACGGACATCATATTAAAGTCTACAATTAAAGCCATTAAGTAAGTCGACCATCAGTTTAACTGTATTCATATCCAGATTTCCAAGAATCGTAGGCATACATAATGGGGAAAACTTCTCGTCTTCATGAATCCCAAATATAAAAGGGGGAACCCCCAATGATCCCCTCGCCCAGCTGTCGTGTCGTGGCTAGGGGCCTGCACAGAGGCAAACGGTGCCGGTTGTGTCCTGCTAGGGTGCAACCGCTATACCATGCGTTTCCCGTTGTCTGTGAAAATGTCTCGCGGACGGGTTGCACGGGGGCTCTCTAGGGACCAAGAGGACTAAACCTCAATAAAAAGCTCTCCAGATGAGTGGTGGCAGCTCGCTGGTCTGTAACATTGTCACCCTCGTGTTTGTGCCGTGCGAGGCGACCTGTGATGGTGGATGAGAGGATCCTGGCAGTTGGGCTGCCTCCGGGAGGGAGTTAGTGTCCTGGAGGTCGGCGACACACTGCTTTGGCCTGGATTTCATCTAGACGGGAGGTCAGGGACTAACCCACCCCTGATCAATCGGCTGTGTTGTCGGGTCAGACCGCCGACAGGGTGAGCTTTCTGGGTTGCGGCTGGCGTGCCGGAGCCCTGCGACACGGACACGCCTGACACGGGCGTTGTCCGCTGCTGCGGGTGCCTTCGTTGCGTGCTGACCCTTCCTGGGGAGCTATATCGGACTGGTAGCCCTGGCGTTCTTTGAACGTCCCCTTATTAGACTCCGTGGCGGGTGGGGAGCCAGAATGATGAATATACACTACAACCGGTATGGAACCTAGAGTTACAAGTGTCGGCTTTATAAGGAGTGCGTCCTCGGATGCCCCCAAATCTAATCAGCCGCAACTGCAGCTTTCGCAGCAGCAGCGGCAATTTCAAGAGTGCCAGGAAGGTTGCGCTGCGGTACCAGTAGGTCCGCGGCGAAAACGACCATCCGACGCCGAGCGGAAAAGGAAGGCTAAGGCCGCCCCGGCCGCGTCTGGTACCTCTGGTGCTGCCCCGTCTCCTGCCCCCAGTTGTTCTGCTTCTAGGGCGGACCCCGGTAAGGCTGGAGTTCGGAAGGTGACCCCCGCTAAAACTCCAACTCCAAGAGCAGGGTTGCCCAAGGGACAACCCCAGCCAATAAATATTATACAAATTAACCTGCAACACTGTCGGGCGGCCACTGCTACCTTACGTAGGCGCCTAGATAGACAGCAGGACATCTGCTTAATTCAAGAACCATGGTTTCTGAAATCCAGAGTCCTTGGCCTGAATAATGTCAGAGGTGTTGTTTTCTCCGCCACTGAAGACAAACCTAGGACGTGTATTTACGTACCAAAGTGTATTAAAGCCTATCCCATACCAAACTACTGTGGCAGGGATGTAACAACTGTACAACTTACTTGTGATGTACAAGGGAGGCAAACACCAGTAGTGATTGCTTCAGTATATCTAGCCAGTGGCGAACCGGTCCCATCCAGTCTTCTGGTGCAGCTGGTGGAACACTGTGATAGATATAACAAACAGTTGGTCATAGGCTGTGACTCAAACGCTCATCATGTAGCGTGGGGCAGCCGTGACGTAAATGATCGGGGTAGACTCCTCAGTGAGTTTATCTCTAGCACCAATCTTGACATACTCAGCAGAGGATGCGAACCCACGTTTGTCACCTCGCGGTGCCAGACAGTAATTGACATTACACTGGCATCGGTTGGTATTTCAAGCAACATATTAGACTGGCGGGTGTCTGATGAGGCATCAATGTCAGACCACAGATGGATCTGTTTTCAGATCGATCAAACTAGGGTTCAAAAGGTTGAATACCGAAATCTGAGGCAGACGGACAGGCGGTCCTACGGGGATCTACTGTCTGTCAACCTGCAAGGGCTGAGCTCTCTGGGGGGTCTGGAGGTTGATGGCCTCCGCCAGCTAGCTGTTGGAATGCAGACGTCAATTGTGGACGCCTTCGAGCGATCGTGCCCGCTAAGGTTACATCGGAGAAGAGTGGGACTCCATGGTGGAGTCGAGATCTCTCAAAGATGAGAACCAAAATAAGAAAGCTATTTAATAAAGCTAAATCAACCAGATCCGTAGAAGACTGGGCAGCCTACAAAGGTCAATGTAGGCAATATAAAAGGGAGATCCGTTGTGGTCAGAGACGAGCCTGGAGAAGCTACTGTGACTCCATCGAATCTGTCACAACGGCTGCTCGTCTAAAGAAAGTATTAAGTAAAGATACTAGTCACCAACTAGGACTGTTAAAACGGGAGGACGGGACTCTTTCGTCGTCCTCTCTAGAAACAACCCACTTTCCAGGCAGTGTAGTTTGCAACACACTGGAGTTTCCAACCGTTCAAGTCACCTGGCCCGGATGGTGTGTTCCCTGCTCTGCTTCAGTGGGGCATGGATGCCCTGCCAAGCCTCTTGGTGATTTTATTCAGGGGGTGCATCGCTTGGAAGTACGTACCTGAAGTATGGAGAGAAACAAAAATAGTCTTTATACCAAAGCCAGGGCGGTCTGACTATACCCTAGCCAAATATTTTCGGCCAGTAAGCTTGACTAGTTTTCTGTTGAAAACACTGGAACGACTGTGTGACCGTTACCTCCGAGAAGTGGCCTTACCGATGTATCCACTTCACACAAATGAACATGCATACATCCCGGGGAGATCCACCGAGTCTGCCTTCCACTCAGTGGTGCGACGGATAGAAAGATCATTGGACAACAAAATGTCTACCCTGGGTGTATTCTTAGACATGGAGGGAGCTTTTGATAAAGCGTCCCTCAACAGTATTGTTAATGCCCTCACTCGGCATGGCGTTGAGCCGATCTCTTGTGGGTAGTAGAAATAAATGAGGGGTATGTCAGGGTCAGGGGGCTTATGGATCGAGGCTGTCCCCAAGAAGGCGTTTTGTCACCACTTCTGTGGAACCTTGTGGTAGATGACCTTGTCCGTTTGCTCAATGTGTCTGGCTACTACACAATCGCATATGCGGACGATATCACGGTCCTAATTGAAGGAAGATTCGAGGGTGTGCTCTGTAGCGTAATGCAGACCGCCTTAAGATCAATCGAAAATTGGTGTAGGGAAGGTGGCCTCTCTGTAAACCCAGATAAAACAGAGATGGTACTCTTTACCAACAAAAGGAAAGTTGAACAATTACAACCACCACAATTGTTTGGTACTGCTCTCAGTTTTTCAGAGGGTGTCAAATATCTGGGCGTTGTGTTTGACAAGAGGCTGAGCTGGGGCAAGCACGTCAAAACAAAAACTGAAAAAGCATGTATGGCCTTTTGGCAGTGTCGCCGTATTTTGGGTAGGACTTGGGGACTTTCCCCGAGAATTACCTTGTGGCTGTACACTGCCATAATAAGGCCCATGCTAACCTATGGCGCTCTCGTCTGGTGGCCAAGGGTGAGACGAGTGGTCGCCAGGAACGAACTGTCACATGTGCAGCGCATCGCATGTCTCAGTGTAACAGGAGCAATGCGCACAACGCCAACGGCGGCAATGGAAGCACTCCTATGTGTTCCCCCTCTGGACTTGTTTATGGAGGAGGCGGCGCTTATGGCGGCTATAAGATTGAGATCCCGGGGTCTTCTGGACGTGGCGGGTGGAGGACGCGGCCACGCGAGCATCATTCATGAGGCCGCCGCCAAGGTGCCTCTCCTTGATGCCGCAAAGGATACTGTGCCTCCTGTGTTTGCCTTTAACAGGCACTACCATGTTCTTATTGACCCTGAGATCGAACTGCAATCTTCGATCGCCATCTTTACAGGTGGATCGAAAACGAAAATGGGGGCAGGGGCCGGAGTTTTCTCCTCGGACCTCAATCTAGAACTGGCGCTGGGCAGGTTTGCCACGGTTTTTCAAGCCGAGGTGTTAGCGATCCTGCACGGCGCCGAAGAAATTTTAGCAAAGGGCATTAGGGGACGGCGTATTGTCCTTTATAATGACAGTCAGGCTGCCCTTAAGGCTCTTAATAATCATAGGATCGCTTCGGGCTTAGTACTTCAGTGTCACAATGCCCTAGAAGCGGTCGCTGTCGATAATGCCCTGACACTCAAGTGGGTTAAAGGCCATAAAGGAAACCTAGGTAATGAGGCTGCTGATAGGCTGGCGGGGCGGGGCTCGCGCTCCCACTTTGTGGGGCCGGAACCAGCAGCGGGATTCTGTAACTCGGTTCGACTAGAACATGTGTCAATTTTGGTCGATGTATCGAACGGCAGGTAGTTTCACTGATTCTGTAACTTTTCTACCGTAGAACGCCGCTTAAATGAATCACTTGACTGTAGAACGAATATGGGGTTCTCTTCGACAGAGGACTTCTTGTCGATTAGTCTTTCTATCTCTATCTAACTAACGGCTTGCATTTTGCATCTTTTTCGAATAGCCCTTATAAACGCACACCAAATGTTCCATTTAAACGAGTCAAACGACATTTTTATTTGAGTCATGTGTATTGCATGTAATGATGAATTTATATTTAAGATTGTTAGTTATTATTTGTATATAACAATTATAAACATTAAATAACGTTTATAATTATAACTTTCATAATTGAAAAATAATTCAAGTGTGCATATATGCACTCGTAATTTTTAACCTTTCTTTCTTGATATCTATTGCCAGCTAACTAATTCCACTTGGGACACATGTATAAAACAAACAACAATAGTTTCTTTCAGACGTATCTTGTATTTATTTGCAGCTGCATTTAAAATTTCTATGTATATTCAAAATTATTATTTAATGAATCAATAATTATTACTCTTAATTTTAACTGCTACTTGTTTATTCTGTAGCTCTACAACAACAAAATAAATAATGCTTTCTATATGGATACATGAAGAATACCTTTAAAAGGGCCTTTTAGGATATTTTAAAATGTGAATACGTTCCTATACTGCACTTCACATCGTACACATTAATTTAGGTCTAAAATATAATACTAAATAGTGTTAACAAAAGACTTACGCATTTATTTTGTATAAAAGTTATTTAAATAATAAAGAAATAAGAAAATGCATAATATTTGGTAAAGAAAATCTAATTTCTAGAACGTTCAGTCTACTTGCTTATATACAGTGTCTATTATATGCTACGTTAGGTCATGAAATTCCGAACGTGCACGAATGTCTGGTTCTACTTTTTACAGAATCGCTTTGTTCGATAGGTGTCGTTGTTCGACAGTGGTCGATTCAATACGGCGTTCTATTCGACAAAGTTACAGAATCCCTATGCAGCTCTCCCTATTTCGTCGGCTACACTCAACACCATGATAACACAATGGACTGCCACTCTTCATGAGAATAGATGGAAATCCATAGCCACCTGCCGTCAAGCGCGGGAGGTCATCACCAGGCCGTCACCGAAGACAGCAAAATACTGCCTGCAGCTTTCGCGCCACTGCAAGCTAAACAAACACATGCACCGCATGGGTTTGGCTACCAGCCCACTGTGTCGGGCATGCTACCAAGAAGACGAGACGCCGCAACACATTTTATGTGATTGCCCAGCGCTTGTCCAACTTAGAGGTTCCATACTGGAGGAGTACTGGCCCAGTATGGCCGATTTTTAGCGCCTTGCCTGCTGCTCTGCTCGAGCTCACGCTCAGTTTGGGCTGGCTCGAGTAGGCTGTGGGCGAGCGATGCCACCTAGAGGAGGTAGCACAATGGGTCCGATAAGAGTGGCCTAAGTGCATGTGTTCACCACCTTCCCCGACCTAAAATCCAGGATCCAGATAGGATTTAGATCGGGATTACGTGCCGGCCAGTGCTTTTGAGGAATGATAACTTCATTTAGGTACTTCCTCACTACCCCAGCGACATGTGTCGCGTTGTCATGTATGAGAAGGAGGAAGTTTTCTTCTATAAATTGTGCATAAGGGACAAAATAATCTTGCAGTATCTCCTCAATGTATCTTACAGTCAGTGACTCCCTGGAAATAATGTACAAAATAGCTCGTACTTCCGTAGATATTCCAGTCCATATCATGACTGATCCTCCATGAAAGCTGACCCTTTCACTAAAAATAGGGTGCATAACGCTCTCCCGATCGTCACCACACGTCCATCTGAACCTTTTAAGACTAAACCGTGATTCGTCGGTAAACAATACACCATTCTAATCAGCATCCTTCCAATGTTGATGTTCCCTTATAAACTGTAATCGAGCAACTCGGTGTTGTCTAGAAAGCTCTCGTCCTGTAGCGTAACCGGTCTCCATGTAGTCAGATCCGCTTCTCCTTATCTCAGTCTAAACCATATATGGGCAACCGCTGGCCCCCGGGCCGAATCTGGCCCTCCACCAGTTTCAATCCGGCCCGCGAGGGATTCAGAAAATTGAAATAACGATATCAATTCAAATCAAAATGTTGCTTCTTTATTCACTACTACCTACTTATTTCTTGCCTACGGCCCGCGACCTGATTAAGTCCCGAAATTACGCCATCAGCTAAGCAAAGGTTGCCCATACCTGGTCTAAACGGTCCTTTCACTCACATTAACATTGCATACCTCTTGCAGCTGATTTCGGAGACTGACAGCGGTTCCATGACGATTTCTTTAACTTCTTAGGACAAGGAAACGGTAGTCTTGAACAGTAGTACTTTTTGGGGACCTGTTCCAGGTCGCCGGGTGTATAGCCCAATCTCTTAAGGTACGATTCCGATCCTAGCGACTGCGACCAGCGCCCGAGACCATCATGAGCTTATGTACTGTCCAGGCGAGTTATTTATTCGAACTTTCAAGTCAAATAATATAGTGTCCTATATAGGTACAGTACCTTACATTCAGTTTTTTTTTTGTAATTTGTTCCACCACAGCAAATTAGATCAAATTTTCTCGCAATAAAGCTAGGGTGTAGGCGTATATTCGAAGAAGTTTGGTGGTTGTGCTCGGAAGGATGCTCTTTCTAGGGGTCTCAGAAATATTTTACTTTTTTTTACTTAATTAAAATAGATCTACTAGCCAGAGAAATTATTGCTGCAAACTTTCAAATCGATTGGTTGAACAGAGACGGAGATAAAAAATAAACTAGTTTGGAGGTTAATTGCTTGCATCATAGCGGATCTGAATCTCAGGCTTCGGTTAGCGGAATCGATACAGTACTATTCTCATCTTCTTTATGTATGAAGAAACCGGCCCTCATGTGTAGGATTTCTAGAAAGCATAGTAACCCTAATCTAGAATTAATTGGTTTGGATAGATCTGGAGTGAATGATTATACTTTTAATGTTCTAATACTTGTGTGTGCTGTACAATATTAAAGAAATTTTCGTCTTAGCTTTAAAAGGTAATATATATATATTTTTTTTTGCAGGCAAGTCGTTCCATAGCTCGTAGTGGTTACCTGTTTGTGGCACCGGATTGGGATTTTTCAGTGCCTCTCAATAGAACAAAGGTAATAAATGCTATCCGCATTACATCTATCACTCGCTGTATACAGGGTGTTTTGAAACATCGTTTAAAGATTTTAAGGGCATGTAGTACGATCGAAAATAAGGTTAAAAGTCATAATAAACATATGTCCACAAATTAACTGTTTACGAGATAACAGCGATTTTATCGCAAATGCAGAATAAGTTTGCTTTAGCGGTTTTTATTAAGATGTTATTGTATTTTAACATAAAATAGATTAGAACTAAAGAAGATGTTCAAAATGACGTCCTTCCATTTCGACACATGATCTACATCTGCTTTCAAAGGAAGCGCGCACTCTTTCAAAAAACAAGGGTTTTTCTCGTATTATCTGGCAACAGTGTTCTATTCGTTGACGCAACTCTGGAAGATCGTTTACCGGTGTTGCGTCCACTAAACTTTTCAAATAACCCCAGATACTAAAGTCCAACGGGTTTAGATCGGGAGACCTTGGAGGCCAAGCAATGGGACCTGCTCGCCCTATCCATCTCCCAGGAAATTCATTGTTAAGATGTTCCCTAAAAGCACGCGTAAAGTGCGATGGAGCTCCATCTTGCATAAACCAGAGGTTCAGTCTTAGATTTATAGGTAAATCTTCCAAAAGTTCAGGTAAAGTATTTTCCAAGAACTCGAGGTATGCAGGGCCTGTTAAGCGTTGTGGCAAAACAATCGGTCCTAACAACCGTTCCCCTATCATGCCTAACCAGATGTTTAGAGAGAAACGTTGCTGGTGCCGAGCTTCAACGGTAGCATGAGGATTCTCGTCACACCAAACGTGATTGTTGTGGAAATTAAATATTCCATTTTTAGTAAAACCAGCTTCATCAGTGAAAAGGATGTTATCAGCGAAATCTGGCCGATCAGCAGCTGTTCGCAAAAAACACTCACAGAAAGCCCTTCTCGCTTGATAATCCGGAGCAGTAAGGGCTTGTACCCGTTGGATATGGTAGGGGTATAGGAGTTGCTCATGAAGAGTTCTCCAAACAAGATTGCTGCTTACACTCACTTGAGTCGAAATTCTTCTAACATTAGTTTCGGGATTTTCATCAATAATATTCAAAATTCGATCTTCTATCTGTGGAGCACATGCTAATCTCTGCCGTCCAGTATCAGAAGACCGGTTCTCAAACGAACCAGTTTCTCTTAGTCGTTGAAACACCGTCTGAAAATCACATGCGAAGGCAGTTGGCGATCAGGAAACGTTTCAGCATAGAAGCGACGTCCTTGTAAAGAATTCCCATTAGCACGACCGTACATGAACACCATATCGCTCATTTCAGCATTAGAATACGCAACCATTGTAATTGCTACAAATTGCATAAAACGTCAAATTAAACTGTCATAAAACAATAGCTGATAAGCACCTGTTTACTGGGATATGTTGTATCCATGTACTACTAGGAACACTCGCTGTTATCTCGTAAACGGTTGATTTGTGAACATATGTTTATTATGACTTTTAACTTTATTTTCGATCGTACTACATGCCCTTAAAATATTTAAACGATGTTTCAAAACACCCTGTATATACCTCCATATTTTTTTCGATTTTGACATTTTGGATATTATGAAAAGAGTATTGCCACTTTCTTACAAATATAATTTATTTAGTAAACTACTATATTGTAAGGTTTTTTTTTGAGATTAATATGTTGGAGTTCAAAGAAACAACACAGGTGATACAGGATGTTACGAAATTTTTGGCCACGGAATATGGGATGTTGAGCATCAAAAAGTGAAACAAATGTTCTATTACCGTTTTTTAAAGTGACCAATATTTTCTAACATGTAGTGAAAAGTATAAAACTGTTACTATTAGATAACGGAATATTAAAATACTTTATAACATTTGTTTGAATTGTCGTCCGGTCGCAGATCCAAGAGGGTTTTGCAATTATTCATACGTAGATAAAACAATTGTACATACATAAATACCTAGTTGACATTTCTGCTCTTGTCATTCAAAGGATGCGGTATTTCTATTTTAACATTTGAAAAAATAACTCAATACTGTAACGTTCATCGCTGTTTAAAACATTGTCTGGGTTCAAAGAAATAACACCGGCGATATGTTAAATGAAATTGATTTATTTATTCACTTAGTCTATTTAAAAATTAAATTAGGTAAAATAAAACACAAACTAATTAATCACTAATTACTAATAAAACACTTAAATACTATTTACTTATTTACATTCACTGATTTACTTCCACTAAGTATAAATTTATTTCTACTCGTATTTATTTAAACTTGCGTTTCCCGCCCTTTCTGTTCGCTTTAAGTTGTTCGATTCACCGTGTTATTACAACTGACTCCTACCCAATCGCAGCGTCGTATTCAAATAGCGCGCGACCACTTCGAGAATGTTCGAGCACAATTCGAGCGATATCTCTCTGCTACCAGAATTTATTCGAGAATAACGCGACTCTTCCATTTACGCGTTGTAAACAACAAACTGCTCCGCCATCTGACGTTGCGTACGTGAACTTTGATTGATTGACCGCTGTCGCCATCTGTGAGCGCACAACGTAAACTGGCGCTCGTAACAATAATATTCAAATCGTGAGTGTTACGATATGTTGATGGGCCTTCGTGCTTCAAATAATTACGCAGATCAAGCAGCGCGATTGTAAGCAATGCGATTTTCTAGGCGTCATTTACCAATTGTTAATGTCTTTAGAAGACACAATTGTTTTCACCGCTTGCGGACTTACTTAAATTAAACTATTATCTAATTAAAACAACAACAAAATGCTGCGTATATTTGCGCATCTGGGATTGACGTAAGTTTTTGTAATAAAAACCGATTTCTTTATAATTTTGGCCGTTGAAAACGTGGTTTAGATGCAAGTTGAGCGGTTCTGAAACATTTGTTCAAGCTTGTGTCCATATTCTGCATCCAGTCAAACCCAAGCGCAGAAATGCAGGTTGATTTATTAAGGGTGGCGACTGGCTTTATCGCGGTAGCTACTTATCCTAAGCGTAAGTCCTTTTGCCAAAGCCGGTATTTACGGTATTGAAGTTTTATGAATACCGGAATACCGATATTTTCGATATTTACTAGAAGTATACAGAAAAAAATATTATAATGCCGTTTGTTAAGATTAAAGCGTGTTAATCAATTAAATAAAAACATTCAGATAAAAACCCAACGTTTTACTGTAATGCATATATACAGTGTGGCAACCGTTCATAGCACGATGCATTTATTAGTAACTACTGGTCGACTATAAATGGGCGTGCCACCTTGAATTGCCACGCCTACTTAGCGGCACGCGGATGGCATTTACAAACGATAGCGGACGTATTATAAGTTACACGTATAAATGTATTGGGGCATATAGGCAAATCAAAGTCTTTTAGGGTTCTATGTTATGCCATAAGTGATTAATAACATTACATGTGGTAGAAAATACTATTCCTGAAAAATAAAAAGCACTGTTAGAGGTAGTGTGTTCCCGATATAAGTCAATATTTTTAGTTGTTTGAAGCATCAGATAATCACTGATAACATGTCAGTGAAGTAATTCATCACAGCCTCATAAACAACATAAAAAATCAAACATAAATAATCAGAACTCCTAAACTTTAAAATAAAAACTAAAATAATATTGTTCAACAAGTATAAAATCTAAAAACGCAACTATAATAAAATAATGGAAAATAAAATATTTAATTCTTAAAACAGAATTGTGTTCAACATTGCAATAAACCTGCAATTAGCTAAAAGAGTATATTATTCTTAAACAATAATAAAATTTGAAGTAAATTAATTTATTAAGTGTTCAAATAAACCTCCCTCTTGATACGAACAGTAACCCAACCGATCATAAAAATTCCGACGAACATTTGTTAACATATCTACTGTGACAGTATTACTGATTTCAATAATTCTCGCGCGCAGTTCCTGTAGGTTTGATGGCCGTTGATCACCGTATCCGTATATTGTATTATGTAAAAAGGGCTATAAAAAGAAATCGATTGGAGCTAGATCAGGGGACCGCGCTGGCCATTTAATAGGGCCCGAGTTACCGATCCATCTGTTTTCAAAAACCGCGTTTATAAAGTTTGTTACAATGCGTGTATTGTGTGCTGGGCAACCATCTTGCGGAAACCAAACTTCATTTATATTAAATCGCTCCCGTATTGCCGGAATAATATTATTTTCAAGTAACTGTAGGTATCTATTTCCGTTTAAATTACCGTCAATGAAAAAAGGCCCAATTATATGATTTCCAATGATACCTGCCCATACATTTAGCTTCTGTGGATACTGCGTTCGCGTTGGTATATTTAAATGTAGATTTTTACGCGACCAGTAACGACAAATTGCGCGGTTATGATGCCCGTGTAGGTAAAATGTTTTTTTCATCTGTGAACAATACGTTGTTAAAAAAAATTGGTTATCGTGATATTTATTTATCATTCTTTCGCAAAATTCCATTCGGCGATAATAATCATGGGGAAGAAGTACTTGTGAACTTGTAAATTTGTATGAACGATATTTATTAGTACGTAAAATCTTATGAACCGTTGTTTTAGAGATACCTAATTCGCGAGCAATTTGTCGAGATGACACAGTGGGATTTACTTCAGCTAAAGCACATACTCGAATTTCTATATCGCTTACATTCTTATCCGGAACAACTTTATTTTTATTATTTACTAAAGAAAATGTAGTTTCAAATCGATTAACGGTCCTACGAATGGTGCTTCCATTGGGAATTTGATTTTCGGGGAAATTAGCTGCAAATAAATCCCGAGTTACTTCCGCGGAATTACCACCGTAAAAGTGTTTAATCATGAAGAGTTTTTGCTCCGGCGTATAGTACTCCATTTTTAAAATATCCGTTATCTACCTACCAACAACGCGTTTTATTAAATAGTACGAGCGAGTAGTTCTCCCGACGAAATATAAAATGCATCTGACACTCACGTGTACGAGCGACGGCTCTTGCGACTGTGCGGCGACAGCGTAGAAAGGTGGATTTCTTGGCAAATATGAGTGCATCATAGGGATATGCTAATGTAATCCAATACAATATTCCGTATACTTCTTTACCGTTCTAATGCACGGATACCTCTGTGTATCTCGCTTACACTACAGGATCGCTATAATGCGGACGCAGGCGGACAATAGGTATAGGCTATAGCACCTAAGAAGCCTCGGACCACAGCCCCCCTACAAGATATCCAAGAAAGTCAAAGAGCAAAACTGAAAAACTACCGTCACCATCTTCCTAAAATATTTCTAGTCTTCAGTGGCCTACTCTTTTCAAGTGGCGTATGAAACTTATGTTTTTTTTTAAATGGGACACTATAGTTTATTGCAGATTTGGAAAACTCTCGAAGAGTACTTATTTTTTTATGTAACATGGTATACCCCTAACTTTAGCGGTTTCGCTGTTATAAAATTTTTTCCTCACAGTTGGACCATTCTTTGGATTTCTTTTTGGCAGGAACTAAATTGCACCGGCGCTTAGGTATCGCATTTAGGGATGGACTACTACCTAGAAAGCAGTTTTACTAAGCTCATATAGCTTCTAAGTTACTCGCTCGTACTCAAAAGCTGTATGCGTTTAGTAAAACCATGCTTTTCTAAACTTGTCGTTTAATATATTATTATATTTGCTTCATTTTTTTACCAAATTTAAATAATGTGATTGTATAAATAACAACGTGTCAAATGCGATTTGCCCATCACTGTTTTAGCTTACACTATTTATTTGTCAATAACAAACTCTTAATTACCAA
Source organism: Cetonia aurata (assembly GCA_949128085.1). Classification (NCBI taxonomy): domain Eukaryota; kingdom Metazoa; phylum Arthropoda; class Insecta; order Coleoptera; family Scarabaeidae; genus Cetonia; species Cetonia aurata. Next base: position 34,719,920 of record OX421884.1, on the reverse strand, counting down.
CCTTGTCATTTAAGCGGCAGATCAAGTATTCAACGCACAGGATAATTAATGAATGTTGGTCGATCGTAAAGATAGTTACTAGAGTTATTGCTAGGCATGGATAGTATTGTACCCAGGTAGTAAGCTGGTAACAACAACATGCTTCTCTTTCAAACGAACAACAATGCTCTTATTTACTTTATACGACATAGAAACTAAGTAAAACAATTTATATATTTTTTAATTAAATACCGAAAATGTAAAAAATCCCGGTTTCGATGAATCCAATCCTGGTATTTGAAGCATTCATTTTAGTCCGGGATCCCGGTATTTTCGAGAGCCGGGATCCCGGTTTACACATGCGTTTTCACCACGACCTTTTCTGCGTTGCGATACCGGGTAGCAAGCACAACACATGTAATTAAATTAAACTTTTTTTTACCCGTTTCGATTTACTTTTCTTGTCATTTCGTTACCGTTAGCAACTACATATTTAACTAAGGGCCTTTCAATCTTCTAATAAAATTCATAATAAAAGTTATTAGCCGATTTTTCCACCAACTAATAAAAATTATGCAGGTAATAGCGGGTTTATTCTCCTAAAATGTTATTGGGTAGTTGAAGTAATTAATAAGTACTATTAGAACCTTAATAAGCTCATCCAAAATCGCTAACTCCTAATAAGTGACTTTAATTACCCTCAAACACTCAATTATCTCCTGAATTAATCACTTTTTCAAGAAATTGTCCGCCATAATGGTTCCGCCATATTGTACTTCGTAATCAGCGACTCCAAGAATCTCCGAGTACTGAATTATATCCCGATTCAATCAATTTTTGAAGAAATTGTCCGCCATACTGTGTTTTTTTGAAATTTTGACTTTTGATTCGTAGTTAGCGAGAGAAGAATTCCCGAGTACTCAATTTCTCGCGAATTGTATAAAGATTTAGACTTTTGGCCTCACTGTGCGTCGCCTGCTAAGAAGTCAAGGGTTTAGATGCGCTCCCTAGGGCACACCGGTCAAACTCTCAACCCACAAGACGACCGCAGCGTAAGCCAACATTACAGTCACAGATCTAGCTCGGACAATTCATGGAATGTGTAGCTACGCATGATGATTTTATAAGAACAAAAAAAAATACCTAAGAAAAATTAGAACCGAAATATGCCACCAAACAATTATAATAATAATATATTTATTTGTCCAATAACAGGACAAAAATAATAAACGTCAAATATAGTGCTATAATTTCTAAACTAAATTTAAAATATATTAATGTATGTTATAAAAAGAATCACAACAAAATTAATATAAAATAAGAAAGTGAAATTAAAAAAGAAAAATTATTCAAGCACTAAATAAAGAAATTCTCAGATAATCTATTACCCTTGACTACCATGTGTGTAAGTGGTGCACGTCTGAGTACATATGATAGCCCAAAAGGTATTTTAATAGTATCAAAAGAACGAGTATTATGCGTAGGTAACGCAAAATTAATTTGCAAAAGCACAGCAGGGCAATCAACATTCTAATGAACCAACTGCTCCAAAAATCTAGCACTTGCACTCATCCTTCCGCTCTCGAAAGAAGTGAAATTATGCTTAGTAAGTAAATGATCATATTCTAATTATTCTTCTATTAACAACAGTGTTAAATAAAGTTTTTAGTACAGTAGATTCCGTAAACAACCTGCAAGAGCGAATAAAAAATCCCAAACACTTGGAAGCAGAGTTAACAACTTCTTTAATATGATAGTTAAATGTCAAGACCGAAGCAGAATGTACCCCTCGATCTTTATAATTTGGAAGTCGAGGAATTAGTACACCATCAATAGCGTAAGGATACATTATAAAAGTATTATATTTAACCAACTGCACCACTGCCTTATAGTATCTAATTTGTTTTGAATTAGAACACAGTCAGATATAGTTGAAACCCCGGAAAATATTTTCAGATCATCCAACAATTATCGCTGATAATAGCGAACTTTTAATTGCCAGGCAGTACTCTCCAACCCTTGTCGCGCAAGCACAGTATTTGTGATACATCATTCATTCATAACGTTTAACACCTTTAGTCCAGACACTTGAGTTAGGTTCTCATTGTACCGCCCCTATTAAATCTCTTACTTCCACTCCAGCAGCTTGGTGTTCTCTATAAAGCCCAGTATCTTGCCCAGTGTAAACTTGGGAACCTTCGAGGGCTCCAAAAGATCCTTCCCGAAATGTTTCTGCCGGAGTACTTTCAACTAAAAAAAAAACAGGTTATGCACATGCTCTCTCATGCTTAAGCGATAACTAAAAGCCGTATCTTTCTGGCTTTTGCAAAAAGCAAATGTAATTTTTTAAAAAAAACCGTCATGTAATTCAGAAACCATGCGACTTAGATCCAATGTATACCTAACAAAGAATACAATAAGGGCTATTCCATTTAAAATACGTTAGTTAGTTCGCTATTACTAAAAATATTTTCCTGAGTTACACCCTATAATATAGTATAAGTGGGCATATGAATGAAATTCCTAACTTAATTCTTGGTTCTCTTAATTGGAAGTTCACACATTTTTGTGACTACAGAAATAACATTCATTTTTCGAAATTTTTGGGAACTTTGACACCGCCTGCAAAAAAACGTTTAATTTTCATAACTACAGGAATAACATTATTTACCATAAAAAAATATGGACTTTGATCTTCCTCCCACGGCTTTACGCCCCAGCCTTGGTTGGCAGAAATGTGTGTAGCCAGCTCTCCGTCTATTCGATACCTACTCATTTACCCCTGCCGATGTATATGTATACTTGAAGTATACCTGAAGTTTAGATATATTATAGAAAGAAGTTAATATGTAAATGTAAAATTTCTATATCAAGTAGGTATTTAGGCCATTCTTTTTTCAGTAAAATGTTTATTGATTGAATAATGCATTAGAATGATTATTGTAATAATTCAAGGCTCTCTTGTTGCAGTTCGAAAATACTTCTTTCCACGACAATAATAATAATATTTTTTTTGCGCCTTCGTCCAGAAACACTGATTTTGCATTACTATAAATCGGCCGGAAACTTACCATTCTCCGGCCTAGGCCGGCAAAAAGACCACTATTTGTTGGCAACGCTATATTGGAATTACTGACATTTCTACCCTGACAAATGACAGAATTCTCGTTACACAATCTCTTAATTAATTCATATTCATTCCATTTCTATTTTCGGAAGATTTTACAGGTAATAAGTGGTTAATAACTTCACACACAACCTCTGTAATATGAGGTGGAGTCTCAATTGTCCTTATTATTGATGAGTATGTATCAAAACTACCAAGAAAATTAAAACGTCAAAACACTAAGGTATTTTAACCCTGATTTCAAATTCAAAATTCGTACGTAATATGTATTGCCAACCTGTACTGTTAACTCCCTAGCGTTAATTTCTTTTATTATTTACAACAAAATTAAGATTTGTCGGCTCAAAAATTAGTGTGTAACACACGGCCAGAAACTCTTTTGCGAATATTCGCACTTGTGAGACCTCAGCTTTGCCTCGGCCCCACAAACCGTACTCACACTCGCAAAACTATAGTTTCTGGCCTAGTAATACAAATAACTATTTTTATTAATTTCCAAAAAAATAGATGCACACGACAAGTAATTGGCAGAAATAAGCTGGACACTACCTAAACAAATTGTCATATTCCTGCATCTAGACAACCCACAAGGAGTATACTGGCCACTGTTCCGCCGTACATCGGCGAATACGTTGGTAAATGCAGATGCGGATATTACAACATTAGAAAGGCGTGGAAGCTGGAAGTTTTTTAAAGTAGCAGAATAGAAAATTTTCTGCAAAATCGAATAAATGTAGCAAATCAATTAGTTTCATCAATTACTGAATCTAATTCGTCAGTAACCATCCCCGCAACATCCCATTTTTCTTGCTACGGTACCTTTAAATCTGCCTCCACAAATCAATCTGTTTTGAAAAATATTACGGACAATATTTCCAATCCATCAATTTTTAATTTCAGTAATTCTAGCAATACTATAAATAAAATATTAATACAATGTAATGCAAATGTCTCAATAAATAACTTGTTTTGTTCAGATTTAATTTAATTGTTTTTATTCATACTTTCTGGTCGTGAAGAAAATATAGCCTCTCGGCTATCGATACTCGCGGTTTCTCACGCTTGTTACCGTCGCGTTCGGAATGTTCCACTCGTATCGATTTTTTTTTCATTCTAACGTTGTTACAGAATCTACTATTCTGTGTTCCTGACCGCATCAAAAACTACAATAAAAATTATGTGTGTTCGGTAAATATAGTTTACTGTAAATAACAACTTATATTTACAGTTGGACACAACGAATGACACATTTGACAACCATTGACAACAGCGCCGTATTGGACGTCATTTCCGATAAGTCACGTGCATCGATATTTATCTTGTCTCTACTATAGTATGTATGATCTAATGAACTGAACAGCGAAGTTTCGGTACGAAACATCGGGATTAATGTGAGAAAACGTCGAGGAAGCCCGAACAATTTCTAGCAATGGTCGCAGAAAGTTTAAATACAACGCAGCCTTTGAACAGGAGTTAGTTGATTTGAGGTGGCGGAGCCGGTTAAATCGAAGAGTTGTACACGGTGTAAATAACTAGTGAATAAAAATAGGGAATGTAAATAATAAGTGATTAGTTTTAAGTGTTTCCTTTCACTATATTTAATTTTTAAGTAGATTAAGGGCCGATATTTCAATCTCCTAATAAGGGTATCTAATAATAATTTAACTAATATACATATACCGTAGAAATCATTCAACTACAAATAGGCGAATATTTCCGAAGTGCGCCACTCTTAGCTCGCTTCCGCGGCTGTTGCCGATACCTACCGAAGTAGTCTAATTTTGTGAAATCAAACGCGTTGATCGAGGGCGAGCGTATTTATCTATGTATATATTCCATACGTATCCGATTAGAAACAAGCGTACATGGGCCACAATAGGTCCTATGACCGAGTTGCCTTACGGGGTAAAGCTGCCCATGAGGGTCAAAAAAAAAACAAGCGTACACAGTACATACCTACCATATTAGTATATGCATGGTTCAAAATTATTGCTAAAAAATTATTTGTATCGTGTTCTAGAAACATTTGAATATCTACTTCTGCTAGTAATTGCTTATTCTATTATTTTCAGTTAAAAATAACTGTTTCGCCGTTATCTTCTACGTGTGAATCTGAAAATCACCGAAATACTCGCCATATGAGAGTACGGAAGAAAGTTAAATACATGCTCCCACGCGGGAAAGATAATATGATTACGTCAGTTTACACAATAGGCAATAATTATTAGACTAGTAAAATTAAAATGAAATCGGAAAAAGTAAAATAAAATAGATTTCATTGTTGTAGGATTCTTTTCTGCAACAGCACAAATTAATAAATTCCGATTATCATTATTGTGTAGTCGTGGCCTTTTGTGTCTACGAGGTATAATGCAACCGTGACTTTGAAAATGCTGCGACGAGAATGATACCTACCGTAAAATAAAATAATAATTTTCAATGACCGCCCTTGATGATGCTTTTTCTTTGTTCTAAGTTATTCCATAGTCAAAAATTAAAATAATATAACCAAAAACAACATTAAAATTTGTCCAAAAAAAAACCAAGGAATCTCTTTTTTTTTGATATTTTTTCTTGGTTTTTAGGTCGTTTAAATAATATTGACAACACTTCAAATAACGTTTCCGTTATTATTATAACCTTTTTCAAGGACATTTAACACAACAATATTTAGTTAGAAATCAAATAATTTAAAATGGTTTTCATATTTGCCCAAAAAACTCAAACCACTATACATATATTTTATAACACAATCTTATAAAGATAAAGCACATTATTTTTCAAAATTTTCATATGAAAAACAAAAAAATAATGATTTTATCATTTACAAAACAAAAAAGTTTAATTACAATTTCACATTGTCATTTTATACTTACAATATGTTATAATTTTTCTACATGTACTTGGAAAAGGTTATAACAATAACCGAAACGTTGTATATCTAAAGTGTTGTCAATATCATTGAAACGACCTAAAAACCAAGAAAAAAATACCAAATATTTAAAGTTAAAGAAAAGACGAATATTTTAAAGGAGAAACTATAAAATATCTTAGTATTAGCTAAATAAATAGAAATATGAAAGTAATATAAGCGAGTTCACGCTAGAAGATTCACTACGCTTTGCGACTAGGTACTACATACCACCCTACAAGCATCTAACCGCCAGTGCTGCATCACCTACAAATATTTTTGACTATATAGAGTGTCCCAGAAGTAGGCAAACGCATGCTTACTTCGTTATTTTAAATGGAACACCCTATATATTATTTCATTTTTCAATTCTACGCAGAAAAATAACATGATTTCATATAAACTACTATATATCTATCTTTAATAAAAACGTTGTTATTTACTCTTTTGTCAAAAGTTGTCCCGATGCAAAGCATCGGTTAAGGCGGCGTGGTCTATATTTGCTTTTGTTTTAGATATTCATATTTTAAATGCCATACATACATACTTAGTCTGATTTAACATTGAAATTAAAATTGGTGTAATTGTATACAGGTGTCCATTATAGTCCTGAATATTTGCTTAACTTTAATGCAAGGTAACTTGATTTTTTTAAATAGCACCCTGTATTTTTGCTTGTGCTAAATTAACCCTTACCCAAAGCCCTTTCAATCCATACGAAACATTTATGATTCTCATACAGGATTTCATAGTTAATTAATAATTTTCAATAAATCCAATAAATTTTTCATTAATTTTCAAGTCGCCTTGTTTAAAACTAATAACATGTTATTTTGAAAAAATGAGAAATTTCATGTCAACTCCGTGATTATACAAAATTACTTAAAAATATATTCAAAAACCGTTAAAATAAAAAAAACAAACATTAAAAAACAGTAAAATATATCATTAAATTAATTATTGGAATTTAAAGGTGATGTTCAAAAATATGTCGTTTTTCTCTCAAAGATATTTCTATCCCATTTTGTAAATTTTGCGTTACTTTTTGCAGCAACTTTGGCGAAACGGATAAAAATGCCTCCTTTAGTGGTAAGTTCTCCAACGTTTCATAGAATTGCGTTTGCAAAAAATAATTGTATCGCTCTCCCTTGAAATTATTAAAAGAGGCCCACAATGTGACATCCAACAATTCCTCCTCATACATTTATTTTCCATCTACCTTGTACTGCACTTGTTGCTACAGATCTAGGGTTGTCTTGTGCATAAACGTGAGCGTTCTTTCTGCTCGGTACACTACTACTCTGGAAACTAGCTTCTATCCATCAATCATAAAACTTATTCTCCTCCTACCGTAATCATCATCTGTGAGCCGCTGATGGATGGATGCCTGATATGGGTGATATTTATGTTTCCGTAAAATCCTTTGAACAGTACTCTTATACACAGTTCAGCATTTCTGCTGATATGCCTCGTGCAAAAACATTGAACACAGTATCTCCATTAATATGATGATAACGTTTATTAAACAGCACAGATTTTTTCAAATCTGTGTTTGACATTAATAAATTCCATTCTTGGACACCGTCTGTTTGGATACCGTTGTCCATTTATTTTTGAAGCGAAAAGACAATTTCGCCCACATTCACCTAAATGTAAAATTTGAAAAATTGTGTAAAACAGGAATATAAATAGATATAAGTATATGTAATTAGGAAAATGACATAAATGGTTAGGTACCAGTCAAATAAATCATATCAACAAATTCTTCTTTTGAATATTGCATATTTTCAAGTATACAGTCACCGACAGAATTGAGTGGGCACTAAGCGATTTTTAATTAAACTATAAATTTTACTCATAATTATTTAATGATATACAAAATCATGATATTCTAGCAGATCAAATAGTTAAACATAAATAATATCCAAAAACATGCTAATATTACAAAACAAATATATTAATAATAAAATATAAGACTATGTCCACTCAATTCTGTCGGTGCCTGTATAATAAAATGCATAAGAAAATATATAAACAAACAATGAGATTTAAGAAGGAATAGCTATTACGTATACAAAATTATTTTTTGACAGTTTTGACGTTTAATTATGGTGAACAATTACTAAAACTATGTTCTATAATTTCTGATAATACATAAATGACTTGTAAGTTTTATATTATGACCCGATACTGACATGTATTTACTAATTCGCAGCTTTATTCAATTGTTTAGCTTTTATATACCAAGGCGACTTGAAAATTAACGGAGAATTTATTGGATTTATTTAAAATCATTAATTAACTGAAATCTTGCATGAGGCATCATAAATATTTAGTGTGGATTGAAAGGGCTTTGGGTAAGGGTTAATTTAGCGCAAGCAAAAATATAGGGCTATTTAAAAAAATCAAGTTACCTTGGATTAAAGTTAAGCAAATGTTCAGGACTATAGTGGACACCTGTATACAATTACATCGATTTTAATTTCAATGTTGAATCAGACTAAGTATCTATGTATGGTATTTAAAATATGAATGTCTAAAACAAATGCAAATATAAACCACGTCGGGACCACTTTTGACAAAAGAGTAAATAACAAGGTTGTTATTAAAGATAGACATATAGTAATTTATATTATGTCATGTTATTTTCCTGCATAGAATTGAAAAATGCAATAATATGTAGTGGTGTTCTATTTAAAATAATGAAGTAAGAATCCGTTTGCCTACTTCTGGGACACTCTGTATAGTCAAAAATATTTGTAGGTGGTGCAGCATTGGATTCTATAATATTCTTGTAGAAAAGGTTTCTTTCTAAACTAACAAATAGAGCTGTAATCAAAGACCCAGTCTTCGGTGGGACAGCCTGTACAGTTATTTCAGTTATTCTAACTTTTATTAGGAGATTGAAATACCGGTCCTATGTATCCTGTCCTGTATTGTGTCTTTGAACCCTGACAAAGTTTTAATCAGCGAAAATCGTTGCAATACAAAAAAAAGACCATTAGAAATCTTCAAATTGCATTCACTTTTGAAAGTCCTAACGCTGTGTGTATACTGACTCTTTTAGGGTACACAGGCATCTTATACCGGCTGACATTCCCTCACATTGAGGCAGTTGCAGCCGGCGTTCTACTGGTTGATGGAAAATTTGAGATTGTAATTTTGACTGTTCCTTTAAATACCCATGAAATTTATGGCGAATTCCACTGGTCGCACTAGGGCGCACCGAGAATATCTCCATCCTACTTCAGTTTTATATATTGATATAAGATTGAGATACTCTCAGTGCGGCCGGTGCAATTAACTTTAAATGAAGTATCACGCACTGGTTCGGCACTTTTCCGATCCAATCCGAACCAATGCACGGTACTTCATTTAATTTCATGTATAGCAGAAACTTAAGATTGTTATTTTCCGATCCAAGTCGCTCTAGTGTACTTGGTGCTGAGATGTGAGTCCTAGCAGACTCTTACAATAGTTTTAAGTTGTAGTTATTACACATTTTTAACATGCAGCACAGTGTATATTAATGTAAAACATGAAATTTTACAGAGATGGCAGAGACGTTGGTTTGTTCTCTACGATGATGGCGAATTAAATTATTCAGTGGACGAACATGTAAGTAACCAGCATGCAATCACAGTTAAAAGGAATTTTAAGGAAGTTTTCTTTACCTTTCCTACTTCTTCCCATTATACAGGATTAGTTAAAACTATGGAAATTTTATTCAATGTAAAAGTTTGTTAAACAAATTTTTTTCTTCATTTATTTTTAAACTTCGCCGTTTTTTTTAACAAGAACTTGTACTTTACTCTACCATTCGATAGAACACTCTTCACATTTGTTTTATTTTTATTTTTTTAAATTAAAACATCTCCCTGAATAAGTGAACATTTTTTTTTTTTTTCCATTGGGTATAATCTCAAACGACTCTTAATTTAAAAAAAAAAATTCTAATTATTTCCGAGTACACGAGACATTACTATCACGCTTAAATTTTATTGGCTAGAATGTGTTTATAGGTAGAGAAGGAGTTTGTTTATCAGTAGTAAAGGTAGAATACAGGTTGCAGGTACCCGATAAAGCGGGAAAGATAGACTGTGACCGGGCACTGGATATACGGCAACCGACCGGTCATTATGGGTGCCGTTGAAAGTACTTGACACATACCTACTTATTTTATCTTGCAAATTACTGAATTGAATTAAAACGTCGAATTACATGAAGCCAATATATATTTTAAAATTTCAACAAAATTGTAATTAGAATACAGTTACATTTATGGATCAGGAATCCTAATAGAAATTGTATTTACATAATGTGTACAATTATTTCATTAAGTTGAGGAAAACATCAATCTACTTAAAGTAAAAATAAATTGAAAAGTATTTTAGCCAGATGGAGTATAATTAAGGCAAGTTTTCAAACCCTCTATTCCATTTGTTTCTCCATATGTTTTTAGTAAATCATTTATATGACACATCTTGCATTTATTCTTTATTATTCAGACGAAAATTATCAAGAATTCAACTAATTCAGCTTTTGTCTGTATATCTATCTGTGCGGAGGTATATAAAAAAACAAAAGTTCTTGTTAAAATTTACTGTAGGTAAGCAAAATAATGTGAATATTATATTTGTGAGAGATACATCACTTCATAAACTATGTGATTTTAACAATTTAAATTTGAAACGACCGATGTAGAAATTACTATTTTATTTTACTTAAACGCAAATGAAAAATTTGGAACGTTAGTTTAATGAACTGCCAATTGTAGGATTAGCGGCTTTCAGAAGCTCGATAAATGCTACCATAATAAAAACAAGTATTTTATATTAAGATATTTAATTGATTATGTTGTTTAATTCCATTGTTTCTTTTATTTTGTTATTACAGCCTGATACGGTACCTCAAGGTTCAGTCGATATGTCTAAAGTTTTGGAAGTAACGGGTGCCGAACAGGTTACTGGACATCCACATTCTCTTGCACTCACCGGCCCTGACAGAGTCACATTCGTAAAAGCTGCAAGTCGAGAAGATGCTCGCTGGTGGGCCGAATTACTAGCTGTATTTCCTAGACGTCATAAACGTAACGCTACTTTTCCTGGCGGTAGAGCATCTCCTAGTTTACCACAGCTAGGAAGAAGTGCATCACCGCAACCACCTAGACCAAGACACCTTTCGTGTATCGGACCTAGTCCCAGAGTCAATTTTACAACACCTCCTCTTAAGGAAGAACGAGAAGCCACCGCGAATACTAAAATTTCTACAAAAAGAGAGGTGCCAATCTCAGGGTGGTTAAGAGAACCAGCAACAAATTGGCGTATTCAACCATCACCACCACCACCACCAAGAACAGGTATTTATAAAAATTACCGGTATAAAAGAAATCTTACTTTAAAACGACATGTACATACAAGTATAGACCGGAAGATTACAGCTTTATTTTTCATTTTAGAAAAAAATCTCTTCTACAATTTTTTTTCGGATTCAATGCCGCATAGGCTAAACATATTTTTCTGTATAGAGAATGTCCCAAAGGTAGATAAATGCATACTTACTTCGTTATTTTAAAAAGGGCATGTACTTACATATTATTCCATTTTTCAATTATACGTTAAAAAATAGTTTTCTGTCCTAATTGCCGCTATTCGATCCTAAATAGTTTTTTTCTTTTGTAATGTATTTAATGACGAAGACCATTGCTCCAAAGTTGATAGGAATATATGTGTGGCCCAATCTCAACTTCCATTCTGGTTCATATGAATGTTTTTTTGCCAGCCCTAAATAATATAACCTTCGATAAATACACCCCTGTATTAAATGGAAATAAATTGCATGTTTTGAACGCAGCACTTTTTCAATACAAAATTAAATGAAACTTTTATTTTCCCTCAAAACTAAAATAAACTTACTTTACTCATTCATAGAGGCCTATGGTAAAAATATAATTTTTATGTTTTTAAAAGATATCAGATATAAAACTGTTAGTGAAAGGTTAGGAAATTAGGCCTTCCATAAAAAAAAAAACTTTTCTGTACAATTTAAGAGTGCGCTAAATTGCATACCGAAGAAGATCTATACATAAACACGTTTATTGTTGTGTAAATCAATATCCAAAGTATTGTTTTTAGTAAACTGAGTTAGAACTGATATTTTTAACTACAGTCTTATATTTTTTTTTGCAATGGCTCCGATTTTCTTCTTGTCCCGTTCGGTTAAAGAACGATATTTATAAAATCGTACACCTTTAAAATCTAGCTAAAAAAGCTCTAAAAAAGAGCTAAAAGGTAGATGAACAGTGTGAATAAAGTAGTTTATTACTGTTGACTATAAAATAGAAGTAAAGAAACCATCTTGACAAAAGCTTCTAGCCTGGAGCGTAAAAATAAATAAATATGCAAATTACTATCAGGTTATTAATTGAATACTACTACTACCAATTAACAATTTATGAAATGCTCCCAAAAGAAATATATTTTTTTAATTATCCTAAATTAGTAATTTTCTGCCGTAAATTAGGTTCTGTCAAGTTATTTTTCTTAATTTCTAATTTGAAATTTTTATTTCATATCCGGTCTGTACTCCTTTGTTTGGGTTCTGGTTTGTGCATAGTTATAAATTACAAATTAAACATGTATTGCATTGAAAATAAAAAACAAAAAAAAACAAATTGCTAAGTTTAAAGTTTGTTTAATTGGTACCTTTATTTTAAGCAGTACTAATCGATTAGATAATATTATTTTTTAGATTGCATTGTTATCTCGGGGTCACCACCTACTCGAGACAAATTAAAACACGAAGATAAAATTCGAATACCCCAAGATTGGAGACATGAACGTCTTAGGGATATTGCCAGCGCGATGACTGACCGAACACCAGAACCTACTTTAGCATTACCAGCAGAAGGTCTACTGAATCTTAAAAAGGTAATGGAATTGATAGGTATGTTCTTTTTGTTAGGCAATCCAACGTTCCCTGACGTCTAATATTCAATCATATTGTCACGAAAGAGTGCCTACAATTAGCTTACGAAGTGAGAATGCTTTTTTGTAACATGTTAGACCTAACTAATCACAAAATCTATAATAATTACTAAAGACACACAAGATATCCGATCACTCCGCGCTACACCAATTTAAATTAATACGGTCTTTGGTTGAAAATGGAAATCCACGAATTTCCGAAATAATTGTCCCGAATTAATTTAAATTGGTGTAGCGCGGGGTGATCGGATATCTTGTATGTCTATTACTACGCTACAGTCCTTGCATATCTCAGTAAATAATTAGTTAATTCAAAAAGGTTTTAGTGCAGAATAGAATTAGTTAGTTTCGGAACTGAAAATGTTGATACAGTTCGTCATACACCATGAACGAAGTCTTTTTCCGAATCAATTTAAATTTTAACATGTTTTTTTTTTAGGGTTGGCTGTGGTACAAACATAGAAGTAATGAAAATGAATGGTTAAGAAGGTGGTGGGTGCTTGGTGAACAAACTTTATGTGGTTATCTGGAACAGGACGAGGAGTCTTCGCCAGAAGTAACGATAGAATTATCAACTATAACTGATTGCTCGGAAGTTACAGCGGATCATCGCTATAGCTTTCAAATTTGCTGGTCGGGCCAAACATATATTTTTAGTGCAGTTACGTCAAGTATAAGGCACAATTGGGTGCAAACATTGAAAAGAGCGGCATCTACTGCAAACAATCTCCCTGCTCCAGCTACGTCCCGTTCGTATTTATTTTCAAGTGACGAAGAATATCGTACCGCATCGGAAGGAGGTCGGAGAGATTCGGAGGACTGGGGAGATTTACCACCTTCACCTCCACTATGCAGAACAACAATAGCTGCAGCAAAAGACAAAGTAAGGCTAAAGTCGAAATTACCCAGGAATCAGTCTAGACAATCAACCCTTGATAGTGTCTCCACTGACGAACTAGATACGTGCAAGCAACAAAATGATCTGGAAATTCAAAACACCATTAATAAGCAGACCATAGAAATTGAGGGTTTTAAACAGCAACTTTCGAATGCCATTAACGAAGTCCAATGCTTAGAAGCAGAATTAGTGCGGTAAGTTTATATTTAAATTTTTGCACATATTATTAGTTAATTACTTAATTAACAAAGTCAGTAGAAACTATTATGGAGCTCCCACATTGACTAGATGAAGATAAAGTGTTTAATGGCCGTTTGCACCGCTTTTGATTAACATATTGATTAACTAAACAAAAATTAAATTTAATTATAAATTAAATATGAATAGCATTGCACCGAGCAAATTTAATTAATGATTAGTTAGTTAATTAAAAAGTTTCTGACAGAAATTTAGGTTGGTATTGCTTAAAGTCTCGTTTGTAGCAAAACAATTGCGTTTTTATTGAGAACATTGTTCCACCCGAATGAAAATTATACCTAATGCGCATGCGGCATTTCAACTAATTATTCAGGTGTTGTGTGAACACGTGTAAATCTGTGGTGTGGTGGTGTGAGTGATTGATTAGGATTTTTCATTTACTTATTATACACTCCGCCAAAAAAGTATCGCATAATTTAGTTTTGAATCATAAAAGTATCGCATAATCTTTGTTTGTAGCATAAAGTTGTAAATATACTTTAATGCGCTCTAAGATATAATTTCTATGATTGTTTAAATAAAATACAGGCCAAATAAAAACAAGAACGCATACTTGAGATTTTTATTAAAACAAGAAATTATAATTTTGGAAAGAAAAATGTCATAACAGTAGCTTTTAATACTGAGTATTGCCACCTCTGGCTCTTATGACCGCTCGCATACGGTTTGGCAGAGATTCGATTAACCTCCGTATATAAGCCTGATCCAAATTCTCCCACTCGTCACGGAGAGCATTTGCTAGTCCATGCAGGTCCGCTGGGGCAACATTTTGGGTTCGTATCCGTCTGTGAAGGAGGTCCCACACGTGCTCGATAGGGTTCATGTCCGGACTTACCTCGGGCCAATCTAAAACTGGAATACCAACATCGTTAAGGTATTCCTGGACGATTATTGCAACATGCGGTCGTGCATTATCGTGCATTAACATGAATTCGTTTCCTATAATTGGCGCATATGGTACTACATGTTCTTCTAAAATTTCCGTTATATACCTGTGGGCAGTCAGTGTACCTCTGTCTACTGGTACTAACTCTGTACGACCTGTTAAACAGGTGCCTCCCCAAACCATAATAGAGCCACCAGCGAAATTAGGTCTAGGTCTGATATTACACTGCGAATAGCGCTCACCGTCTCGTCTGTACACTGAGATACGCCTATCTGAGGTGTAAAGACCAAATCTTGACTCATCTGTGAAGAGTATATTGGCCCAGTCATTAATGTTCCAATTTACATGTTCTCTGGCAAACCTTAAGCGAGCCACTCGGTGGTTCCTAGTGAGACGAGGGGCTGTTACAGCTACTCTAGCTCTTAATCCACTCTGTCGTAACCTATTCCGAATAGTTTGAGTACTCACACGAGTATTTCTGACTCTAGCCAAGTCGTTCTGCAATTGTCTCGCAGTTACATGTCTTCGACGTAATGCTTGTAGTAGTAAATAGCGGTCATCTTGGCGAGTAGAACATCTTGGACGACCTGGTACAGGTCTTCTACTGTAAATGCCTGTTTCCCTCTATCTGGCTACGGCTCTAGAAACACTTGACTGATTGATGTTCATCAAATTAGCAACGTATGCTTGAGATCGTCCATCTTCGATTAAAGCAACTATAGCAGCCACTTGTTCTGAAGTTAAATTGCTCATTTTAGTTTTAAAAGCGTTGGTACAGAACTCTGACTTCGCACTTTAAAATTTGTCCGTATAGGAAGACTTTCAATAAACAACTGAACAAACCTTACACATATGCATTTTTCTAAATGTGTTCTTTTAGGAAAAAAAAAAGTAAAAACGCTAAGTTCCATTATTTTGTTAGTGTTTTTATAGTTCACATACACGAGGCAAACTTTTTGTGAACGTATAAAAATATCTTGGTTCATAAATGCCCTTTTTTAGTTTATGCGATACTTTTTTGGCGGAGTGTATTTTATATACATTTACAAAATAAGCGAAAAGCGAGTGAGATCCATTATTTTGGCGTTTTTTTATTTAACGTCACATATACAGAGTGGCCGAATTCATACGGCGCGGGCTCTATGGAAAAGCATATGATTTTTTGAAATTTTTTTTCTTTCTTCTTTTCTAAAAACAGTGGAAAAGGCTTTGGTTAAATGCTAGACCTTTGTATGTACAATTTAAAATTATTTTCAATTATACAGGGTGTTCGAAAAAAAAAGATCCATAACAAAGTTACCTTTTTTTAAATGGAACATCTATATATAATGACATATTTGGAATCTAACGACCAAATTAGGGCAAGTTTATGTAATACTCCATATTCCTGAAACCATCGGTTTTCGAGATATTTTAAAATTTATGAAATTGCAGTACAAAATGTAAGTTTGATTTTTACTGTGTAATCCAAAATTAAACACAGCTACCTACATTCATCATTCAGCTAAAAGGTTAAGCAATGAAATGAAGTGGAATTTTAGTCACACAGTTATAATAATAATAATAATAATAATAATATTTCATGCCTTTACATCCCCCAACAGCTTTCACCAATTACAGTAGGCATCGGCCAGCCATGAGTTATTATTACGCCTGCGCCCGTGGAGCGACTTAAGGTGTTTGTCTCTCAGCATTTGCCAAGGAGTGAGGAAAACCACGAAAACCTCACTCTGAGAGCAGGCCCTGGGATTCGAACCCCGGACCCCGTGACTGATAGCCAAGCGCGCAAGTCACTGGACCATCAGCCACAGTTATACAGAGTGTTCAAAAACGCTTGTTCAAGTTTGATGACTTTTGCAGTAAATTAACTATATCTGATGATACTATCCGACGTAGAATTTAATTCCCTTTCAAAATATATTAGGGTTCCCTATAGGTTTTGAATGCTGTCAAACAATCATAAATTGTTTATACGTGCTTAGTAACTATTTCTAAGCCAACTGAATTTAAATAAATTTTATTAAATGTAGTCCTCGAAAAAAATGAAATGCTAACCAGAAGAAAACTATTCATGTTAGGTATAGGGAACCCTAATATATTTTGAAAGGGAATTAATTCTACGTCGGATAGTATCATCAGATATAGGGTGTTCTATTTAAGATAAGAAAGTTAATTTACTGCAAAAGTCATCAAACTTAAACAAACTTTTGTGAACACTGTATAACTCTGTGACTAAAATTCCACTTCATTTCATTGCTTAACCTCTTAGCTGAATGATGAATGTAGGTAGCTGTGTTTAATTTTGGATTACACAGTAAAAATCAAACTTACATTTTGTACTGCAATTTCATATATTTTAAAATATCTCGAAAACCGATGGTTTTAGGAATATGGAGTATTCCATAAACTTGCCCTAATTTGGTCGTTAGATTCCAAATATGTCATTATATATAGCGTGTTCGATTTAAAAAAAAAATTTGTTATGGATCTTTTTTTTTTCGAACACCCTGTATAATTGAAAATAATTTTAAATTGTACATACAAAGGTCTAGCATTTAACCAAAGAAAAAAAATTTCAAAAAATCATGCTTTTCCATATAGAGTCCGCGCCGTATAAGTTGGGCCATCCTGTATATCTAGTTTAGTGTTAGAATTTTGTTGTTGTGTATTAATAAATGGTTAATTATTTGATGTCAATACTTACTAAATTATTGAAATGTACCAATTTACGGCAATAGTCAATGATAAAAGCTATAAAATTTTATATATAGCAGGTTAGTGAATGTATACATGATTTTGTGAAAAAGCAATTAATGACAATTACAATAACACTGAACAAATATATTACAATAGAACCCCAGTATAAAAATATGAATAAACCTTGCAATATTTTTACCCGAGATAACATACACATCGTAAAAACGATATGGCAAAAGAAATTGTTTACTATATATGTACAGGGTGTCCCACCGAAGACTGGATCTTTGATTACAGCTCTATTTGCCATTTTAGA
This sequence comes from Cetonia aurata, assembly GCA_949128085.1. Classification (NCBI taxonomy): domain Eukaryota; kingdom Metazoa; phylum Arthropoda; class Insecta; order Coleoptera; family Scarabaeidae; genus Cetonia; species Cetonia aurata. The sequence goes on along the minus strand of OX421884.1, from coordinate 34,701,862 downwards.
AAGAAAGCTTTTCTACAAGAATGTTATAGAATCCAATGCTGCATCACCTAAAAATATTTTTGACTATACAGAGTGTCCCAGAAGTAGGCAAACGGATACTTACTTCGTTATTTTAAATGGAATACCCTATATATTATTTCATTTTTCAATTCTACGTAGAAAAATAACATGACTTCATATAAACTACTATATGTCTATCTTTAATAACAACGTTGTTATTTACTCTTTTGTTAAAAGTAGTCCCGATGCAAAGCATCGGTTAAGGCGGCGTGGTTTATATTTGCATTTGTTTTAGACATTCATATTTTAAATATCATACATACATACTTAGTCTGATTCAACATTGAAATTAGAATCGATGTAATTGTATACAGGTGTCCACTATAGCCCTGAACATTTGCTTAACTTTAATCCAAGGTAACTTGATTTTTTTAAATAGCACCCTATATTTTTGCTTGTGTTAAATTAATCCTTGCCCAAAACCCTATCAATCCATACTAAACATTTATGATGCCACATGCACGACTTCATAGTTAATTAATGATTTTAAATAAATCCAATAATTTTTCCGTTAATTTGCAGGTCGCCTTGGTATATAAAAGCTAAACAATTGAATAAAGCTGTGAATTAGCAAATACATGTCAGTATAGGGTCATAATATAAAACTAATAACAAGTTTTTTAAAAAAAGAAAAATTTTATGTCATTTATGTATGATCAGAAATTATAGAACATATTTTTAGTAGGCCATGGTAATTGTTTCGCAGTAATTAAATCTCAAAACTGTCAAAAAATAATTTTGTATATATAATACCTTTTCCTTGCTCTCTCATTGCTTGCTTATTTATTTTCCTATACATGTTGTTATATACTTCAAAATATGCAATATTCAAAAGAAGAATTTGTTGATATGATGTATTTGATTGGTACGTAACCATTTATGTCATTTTTCCAATTACATATATTTATATCTATTTATATTCCCGTTTACACAATTTTTCAAATTTTACATTTAGGTGAATGTGGACAAAATGGTCTTGAAAAATATATAGACAACATGGTGTCCAAGAATGGAATGTTTTAATGTTAAGCACAGGTTTGAAAGCATCTGTGCTGTTTAATAAACGTTATCATCATATTAATGAAGATAATGAGTTCAATGTTTTTACTTCTGTGGTTGAACAGCCAAATGTGGGCACGAGGCATATCAGCAGAAACGCTGAGGGTGTGTATAACAGTACTGTTCAAAGGATTTTACGGATACATAAATATCACCCTTACCACGCATCCATACATCAGCAGCCTACAGATGATGATTACGGAAGGCGAATAAGACATTGTGACTGATGGGTAGAAGGTAGTTTCCAGAGTAATGGTGTACCGATCAGAAAGAACGCTCACGTTTATGCTCAAGACAATCCTAGATCTGTAGCAACACGTGCGGTATAAGGTAGATGGAAAACAAATGTATGAGGAAGAATTTTGTTGGTTGTCACATTGTGGGACCCTTTTTCTTCGAGAATAATTTAAACGGAGAGCGATACAACTATTTTTTGCAAACGCAATTCTATGAAATGTTGGGGAACTTACCACTAAGGGAGGCATTTTTAGCCGTTTCACCGGAATTGCTTCAAAAAGTAACGTAAAAGGAGATAGAAATATCTTTGAGAGAAAGAGGCCTTTCTTGAACATTTCCTTTACATTCAAATAATTAATTTAATGATGTATTGACTGTTTTTAATGTTTATTTTTTGTAATTTTAACGGTTTTTTAATATATATATATATATTTAAGAAATTTTGCATAATCACAGAGTTAAATGACATAAAATTTCTGATTTTTTCAAAAAAAAAGTGTTATTAGTTTTAAATTATGACCCGATGCCGACGTATACTTACTAATTCACAGCTTTATTCCTTTGTTTAGCGCTTATATACCAAGGCGACCTGCAAATTAACGGAAAAATTATTGGATTTATTTAAAATCATTAATTAACTATGAAGTCGTGCATGTGGCATCATAAATGTTTAGTATGGATTGATAGGGTTTTGGACAAGGATTAATTTAACACAAGCAAAAATATAGGGTGCTATTTAAAAAAATCAAGTTACCTTGGATTAAAGTTAAGCAAATGTTCAGGGCTATAGTGGACACCTGTATACAATTACATCGATTCTAATTTCAATGTTGAATCAGACTAAGTATGTATGTATGATATTTAAAATATGAATGTCTAAAACAAATGCAAATATAAACCACGCCGCCTTAACCGATGCTTTGCATCGGGACTACTTTTAACAAAAGAGTAAATAACAACGTTGTTATTAAAGATAGACATATAGTAGTTTATATGAAGTCATGTTATTTTTCTACGTAGAATTGAAAAATGAAATAATATATAGGGTGTTCCATTTAAAATAACGAACTAAGTATCAGTTCTCCTACTTCTGGGACACTCTGTATAGTCAAAAATATTTTTAGGTGATGCAGCATTGAATTCTATAACATTCTTGTAGAAAAAGTTTCTTTCTAAAATGACAAATAGAGCTGTAATCCAAGACCCAGTCTTCGGTGGGACACCCTGTACATATGGTTGTACAAATTGAAAAATATTAAAATATACACAGGTAATTTGCATCTGGATAGTTATATTAAAGAATACATTTTAGATAAGTTGGAAATATCAGTTCTGTCATTAACACTGTTGTTATCTCTGTTAATGTACATATATCTTTTCTTTTTGTAAGGTTTTGGTGTTTTTGAAACTAAAAGAATGATTGAATTTGATTTCATGGTTTTTAACGCTCTTAATTTTTTTAAAGATTTATGCCCTTCTTCGTTAGGTATTGCACTATTGCGGTAAAATGGTACATTTCGATAAATTAGTAAGTATTGTCGTCGAAGTATATGTTTTTAAAATTCAATATAACATGTTCTTAGTGCTAAATGCTACTGAAGAAGAAGACTTGTAATAGTCGAAACGTATAAAGCTTATTTGACAATGTGGAGATTATATTTATTTTTCACTACGGTATAAATAAAGCCAAAATTCACAAACTGTATTTCATTAAACTACTGGCTACGGAACTTATTATTTCCTTTTTAAAGAAAGGTGCAACGGAAATCAAAAATTTCAACTATGATTAAAATTTAATAATTTCTTAATTGTAACTGGTGCAAACGGCCTTAAGCGTGAAAGATTACCGCTTTCTTTTTGACGCTGTGGATATATTTCAATACTATTTATGCAATTGTGCACATTAATAATATTTAATTGCAAATATAAACCTGTTAGCAACATCATGATTAGTTAACGAAAAAAATAAATGATTCCGTGCGATGCAGAAATAAGTTTATGAATCAAGAACGATAAAACATTGACATTTTTCCTCTCTGAGGTGGACTATCAAATATTTGGTTCACTGCGGCACAAGATAAGTCAAATCAGTATAGAGATACTCAAATCTTTTTCTTTTCACAAGTTTAAAAAATTTATTAAATAGACAAACTCAATCGTATAACGTCTTCTTTTGTTATTTAATTAATAATATATAATATAACTTCCTTCTGTCCGGTTTTTGTTTCTTAAGAGATCTTGTAGTTAGATGTCAGAGTTATGCTCTCGGGTTTCTATCGAAATGGTAACAAATAACCTTTCACTTGTGGCGGCTCATGACTTTTTGCTAACTCTTCTCGGTCAATAGATTCTATTGAAATAATAATATAAAAAATAATTGATATAAAAAAGATATCAAAATAAAATATAATTTATTGTCTAACAAGAGCCACATAGAGGTGAGAGTGAAATCTTGCCTGGATAGGAAAATGTAACCTCGGTTTGTTCAAAAGTCAATTTAAAAGTCTAATAAAAAACAAAATTTTGTGTTTATTAAGTAAATTTTTAATCCTATCGCCTCTCTTAATAGTCTTGCCATCATTTCTGAAATCATCATTGTCGATTATAAAGTCAAAAACTTCAATTAATTTAGTTTTATGTAATTGTACCGTAAATACTGCACGTGATGTAAAATTCCACCTTGTATTAGAGCCAGTTTGTATGCTATTGTGAAATATTGTATCTAAGATGTTTGTTTGGTTGATTTTGAAAAAAATGCTGTAAATTTGCTTAAATTAGAAAAGAAAATTCGAGATTCTTTGTTTATATTACAAGCTTTAATGAAATTTAAAGCATGAGCGTGACAATGTACAAAAAAGGCTTGAGGTACAATGTTTTTTATTTTCCTTTGTAAACTCTTTAAATGCCCTACCATAGCAGATGTAACATCATAAGTTTAAGCGACTATTTTTTTTAAATCGTATTTTTCGCAATTGTTTAATAAAAGTTAAATAAATCTTGGAAATCGCAATAGCTTTCTGTTATTTCGATGGAGATGGGCCTGTACCACCCCTCGAACTGCAGAAGCTAGCAGAATACTGCCAGAAAAACAGGACGCCAGTACTCATAAGATGCGACGCTAACGCACACAACACTGTTTGGGGAAGCAAGGATACCAATCTGAGGTGAGAAACTGTTAGAATATATTGTTAGTAACAACCTTCTCGTACACAATGTAGGGAATATCCCCACTTTTGTAACGAGAGTAATGGAGGAAGTGTTACACCTCACACTAAGCACATTGAACCGGAAAGACTGGAGGGTATCAAGTGACCCTTCTCTTTCTGACCACAGGATAAACCACCACTCAGGAGGAATCCCAGGAAAACAGATTGGGACAAGTATAAAACCAACCTAAGGAGCAACCTATCGCAGATCGTAACCAGAAGAGCTAGACATCATCTAGATTTGGAGAACGATCTCAAAGAAGTGAATAAGGCCATACGAATCGAGTTGTCCTATTCAACCGAATAAACGTTGTAGGGACGCACTTTGGTGGAATGGTCATCTGTCAATGTTAAGATCCGATACACGGAGGCTCTTTAATAGGGCCAAGTGCACCGGAGATTGGCTGAGTTACGCCCATAAGCTTACAATAAAGTCATCAGAAAAGCAAAACGAGATAGTTTCAGAAAGTTTTGTGAGTTTGCTGCAAGATTACACAAGGTATTTGCAAAGGACAGGGTCGATACAGGAATGGCACTAAGGAAACCAGATGGAAGCTTCACTGGCAGTGAAGAGAAAAGAGCTCTCCTCCTTCTAGAAACTCACTTTCCTGAAGGAAAAATAGTCACCTCGGAAAACCTACACGAGGAACAACATAAACACCTTTCACCCTTCAAGACACTAGGAGCAGATGGGATTTTTCCAGCTCTACTTTAGAAAGGGCAGGACGTAATTTTACCGGAATTAAGCCGGAATAGCTTAGAACTGGGATACATACCAGAAGTTTGGAAAAGGGCCAAAGTTACTTTTATACCAAAAGCTGGGAAGAAGGATACTACACATCCGAAATCTCAAAGACCTAGCAGCCTAACATCATTCCTTCTAAAAATAGTGGAAAAGGCGGTAGATAATTATATCAGGACAGATATCCTGGAGCGGGTGCCATTAGACCCCTGTCAGCACGCCTACCAAATGAGCAAATCCACTGAGACTGCATTAGTGGAGCTGACAGATTAAATCCAGGATGCACTGACGAACAAAGAAACTGTAGTGTGTCCCTTTCTAGATATAGAGGGCGCTTTTGACAACACTTCGCACGAGGCTGTCAAGAAAACATTAATTGAAAGAAAGGTAGACGCCGCAAAGTTGTTGCAACTGCTTTCTACTAGGTCAGTGGAAATGGAGGTGGGAAATAAAACCATCTCGATAAGTACGACTAGAGGATGTCCACAAGGGGGAGTTACTTCCCCACTAATGTGGAGTTTGACAGTAGATGAACTCCTATGCAGTTTGAGCGATCTAGGCATATCTTGCTAAGGGTATGCCGATGATATAGTCATATTTGCAAGAGGGAAATTTGAGAATACCTTCTGTGACATAGTTCACAGAGGACTCAATATTACGAAAAGTTGCACCACCTTTTCCATCAGTGGGTCTTAACATCAACCTCGCTAAGACTACACTAATAGCATTCACAAGAAAAAGAGAACCCAGTCTCAAGACCATAAAAATAGATTGGCAAGACATAGACTGGAAGAAGGGGATGAAATATCTAGGCCTTATCCTGGTAAATAAACTTTTGTGGAATAAGCATGAGCTTGAAGTAACTAAGGCAAAAAAGACCCTAATGGTTTGTAGAAACTTTCCAGGTAATAACTGGGGATGCAACCCAAAAATACTGCTCTGGATGGATACAGCAATAGTGAGACCAACGATCACTTATGGGGCAGTGGCTTGGAGCAAAAAAACTAGTGTGGCCATCGTGGGAGCTAATCTCTTCAAAATGCAAAGATTAGCATGTGTATGCATGGACGCAATGGGGGCAATGAGAACCTGTCCAACAGCAGCTATGGAAGTGGTCCTATATCTTGCTCATCTTCACATTTTGGTGGAGAGCATAGCCAAAAGGACCACACGCAGAATGATCGGGGAAGGAGTGGCTAGGCATAGGCGTCAACCTTCTGAAGGTGACCAAACCTGGGACATCCCCCGAGACGACATGCTAAGGAAGTTCAGCTTTGTGAAAGAATTTACCACAAACCTTAGCACCAAGAGCAAATGGGACAAAGACACCATCTTGAAACTCAATAGAAACGCCAGCAAATGGTACACGGATGGTTCCAAAACGGCAGAGGGAACTGGAATAGGGATATATGGGCCTACAACCAAATATTTGGAAAGCTTGGGGATGTACCCAAGTATCTTCCAGGCGGAAGTACACGCTATTGAAAGATGCGGCCAGTTCAACATTGAGAGAAGCTACGAAAATCAAGAGATTATCATAATATCTGATTGTCAAGCAGCCATAGGGGCGCCGAGGTCAAACATAATCAGCTCCAAAATGGTTTGGGAGTGTCTAGAAAAACTAAACGAGCTAGGCAAAAGGAACAAAGTAACCCTACTGTCCGTAGGTCCGAGACACACAGGAGTGAAATAACAGATAATCTCGCTAAGAAAGGGGTCAGAATACCGTTTGTTGGACCAGAACCTTTTTGCGGGGTAAGTAGCAGTATAATACTAGAGAAACTCAAAAGTGAAGTAGAGCAGACAAAATCCAAATGCTGGGAGAATCCCCAGAGAATGAGGCAAGCTAAAACTCTTCTGGAATTACCTGAAGAGATCTACAGAATGCATCAACCTGAGTAAAAATAATATTCGTAATTGACGGATCCTTTCAAGCCATTGTAAACTGAACGGACATCTAGGCAGGCTTAGAATACCGGAGGAAGCCGAATGTAGATTTTGTTGGGAAGAGGATGAAACATCTATCCATCTACACTCAAACTGCGTTGCACTGTGCAACTCAAGGGCCCTGCACCTGGGAGCATGTGATATTAAAGAGGGAGAGTTACCTAACTTGGGGCTTTCTGACATTCTGCATTTTTTAATTGGAATCAGACTGGACGGCCAGCTGTAAATACAGCGAGAATAGGGGACACAATAGATCTTTCAGGTCGCAGTGTGCTATCACCCTAAATTACATACATGCATACATAAATAATTCTTCAGCTGTTCGAACGGATCATATGTCAAAAAAACCCAAAAATCTTTCAATAACCTCACCGCTTTTGACATAACGTAATATGATTGATAATTGACACTTGCAGGAAATATCTATGGTTTCATCTACTTGCCAAGAAAATAAACGAAGCTTCTTTAATTTCTGTATCTATTTCCTGTTTTAATACAAAAGGAATACAATCTATAAAATCATTTTGAATAGATTTAGATGTACCGGAAAAAATATTACTACTAACAAATCTATTAAAACGCTAGGTTCATATTTGCTAAAGAGTTTAATTAATTCTTTATAATTTCCACGATTAAAAGAATCCGAAGTCTCATTGTGTCTCCGAAGAGCTAGGTCTGGTGATGCTAAAAATATCGTTCCGTCGATTCATTTTATAAATTTTTGCGATTTGCTCTAACTTTATTATTATACGTAATAATTACATCTTACGCGCGCTGTCTATGGCAGTAGCAATATTTTGTTTTCCAAATAATTTAAATTTGCACAACGATACAATATGTTGTTTACACTAGAATTCAATAGATTATGGTAAATTTTTTAAACCCTAATTTCGACCACGTTTCGGTTTGGTTAAAAAATTATCCCTTATAAAATTACAACAGTCACCGCACTTAAAATGGAAATAAACACTGCCCACAAAAAGCAATTCTAAACAAACGGTCAACGATCAAACGAAAATGGTGGAGTGCACGTCATACGTCATGCACATTAGTGGAGGGCTAGCTATTCTAATAACTAGCCAAAAGCGGCTATCGAGGAAATAGGTGTAGCTATGATACCTGTTTACGCGATAACCAGCTATTCCGGTTTGACCGGAAATGACTTTGATTTTCGAATTTTAAGTGGGATCACCTGTATATTTTTCGATATTTTGATTCAGGATAACATTGTGAATATAACTGTACCAAATGTAATCTAATGAGCCACCCTGTTCTCATTTGAAAAAATAAAATAAAAACTAAATTTTTGACGTACACATGCGCGTAAAAAACTCTGTACACAATAAAAACAACATTTTTGCTGTTATCATGGTTATACAGTAACAACGGAGCATTTTAAGAATTTCAAAGTACTCTAGATGAAAAAATAAAATTAAAAAAAATCTTTTTATGTAGCGACAAATTTGGGACAGTTGTCCTCAAAATATTATCCCGCATCAAAATATCGAAAAATATTATACAGGTAGTTCCATTTAAAAATCGAAGATTAAAGTAATTTTCGGTTAAACCGGAAGTGGGGAATCCGGTATAATAATTATGTAAAAAGTAAAGTCACTACATATGTATTAACAAGAATAAGTAACTATGTTAATTTGTTTAGTTTTGCGATTTATATTGTTATTGTTATGCAATATATTTGATATTTGACTAAAATAATTAAAGAAAAACAATATTAAATAAAAATTACAATAACTATTATTTCAATAATTTATTCACTTCCGCCAATAATTACGCCGTAATTTTACCTTTAACCTTGTTTCTTTTATGTAATTCAAATTCCTTGTATTTGTCTCATTATACAGAAAATTTTTTTAAAAATGTCAATTCTATAAAAAGTTACAGCTCTTAGAACTCGTAACATTAACAAATGTCGTACATAACGGCATATGCAATACTCAACCATTGGCTAGCAGTTAAAGTGAATATCCAGTAATATCCACTACCTGAAATACCTGGTTATTTAGCGGCTATTAAACTTCCAATAGCCAGCTAGCTAGGTTATTGAAATTTCGGGTAGTTACCCACTAATCATGACAAGCATCAAGCCAAAATTTCCAAAACTCTGCGATATCCTACAGTTAACCCCAGGAGATGAGCTGATAACTTACTACGGTAGATATGTGTCGCGTTCGAGAAACTCATTTTTGTTAAATTGTCAGATACTGAGCAGACTTTAACTTTAACGTTTGAGAAACCGGGCATTACTTCATTGCTTACTTTTTTAATTATTTACTGTGTAAGGATAGATATATGAATGGCCTGACATTGATTTTATACTATATTATTACTAGTTTTTGTCAGATACTGAACAAGTAACTGCCGCTTTAACGTTTCAGAAACCGGGCATTAGCGTAACATTTGCTTTTCATTTTATTGTCATGCACCCTAGTTTTGTGCCAGATATACATAACTTCCGCATGTTTACAGAGGTTATCTGCTTATTAACTTATGCTATAATTATGCTAGATGTAGAGTAATAAGCAACAAGCAAAGTATTTAGTAAAAAGAATACATTAAAATAAAGTGAAGGTGTTTGCATTATTTTATTCAGTTATACATAATATATGTTGATAATAATTTTATTTCCATTATAAAATAAAATGCATGATGAACAAACAGTATGCGAATAAATAATAATAGGTATTTGAATGAAAATTCATGCGAGCACATATACTTAAATGTACTTTTATATGTTAGCTTTATAAAATAATTGCTCTATATTAAACTTGAAATAATACACTATTACATGTTATATACACGGTTTATTACCAACGAATACAACTTTAGCCAATACGGTACAAATACCGACTGACTGCTTCAAACAAAAATGCAGCGTAAGATAAACAAAGTCTCGTCGGCGGTTCGAGGGGTGTTTGTTTATTCAAAGCCCTTATCGTCACCGGATGGAACTATCCAGACCGCCTACAGCTAACATATATAAACGATTTAATAAAAGTCTCTGAATCTCCACGTAAACATAATAACTATATTATTAAAGAATTACAAGAACAAGGAGTAACACTAATAACTATATCATTCGATCGCCCGAAAACAAGTACCAAGTAGATGTTTAGTCCACGTCGATCCTCAATCGCGGGACATACCGGCTCTCATGGTTGAGAGGCAGCCCTCGGTCGCGGTACCTGAAGCTCGAAGTCTCGTTAACATATATATTAATTATGTATTTGGCAGCAACAGGTAGCAGAGGACTTAAGAAAGATGGAGGTGAAGGAGTGGAAGTGTAAGGTTAAGGACAGGGAAAAGTGGAAGCAAATTGCAGACTTAGCGAAATCACACAACAACCTATGATAAAAAACATAAAAGAACTAAATGGAGTGACTCACCATACAAAATGAGTCATCATAGCTCTTAAAAGAGTGGCTACAATTTCTGCATGAAATGTAAAGCCCCATATATATATATATATATTTGTAAAATAACATTACCACCTGCAGCTAGATGTAACCCATTCGCTGGGTCACTGTAGACTAGAGGGTTTAGTATTGATAAATTAAAAAAAAACTTTGTTGATTTATTCCACCTAAGCTACGGAGAGATGTATGTTACTTCTATTTTTATAGCAAGTTCTTGAATGTTATATACCTGCCTCCATGCCTTAAATGATACAGCTTAATGGATACATAATATTCTTCTTGTTCACACATACAATTTACACAAAATGACGACTTATGTGATTTATTTTATTTGAATATCTGCATGTGATTTTCATTTAATGGTGACTATAAGTGTCATTAATAGCAAGTAGGTTTTTTTCTTGTTTTTAACGATATCTACAAATATATGTGTTATGTAGGAGGGTTTAGAGGTTAGAGACAAATCAAGCATCGTACCTGTTTGATAGAATGACTAGAAGATATTGTATTTGACTGTTTAACGTTATTTTTACGCACTACATATATATATATATATATATATATATATATATAAACAAACAGAACACGAAAACTATTTATTTACTTTGAAGTACATGAAAACGTTATTAATTCATGGTATCTTGTTTTACGACTAATACAATATCATGCACTGCGCAGGAAGACCTTTGATTAGGTCACGCCCACCTCACTTAGGCGCGAATCTTTCGAATTCAAAAATGTCTGTTACACTTATTAAGCGGTGGCTTATTTTACGTAGGCAACCCCATCTACATTGATCTCATACAACTATACAACAATATGTTTAGTTTAACATTTGCTGTGTTGAAATGTTGAATAATTCTTTACTAATTATCTTTAACAGTAACGAATTACTTTGCTAATTTCAAAATATTTGCATGGGTTGGTTTATGAATAATCTCACCATATGAGTGAAATATATATATATATATATATTTTCAAATTATAGGTGTAAAAAAATACAATCGGAATCATTACTGCGGGAACAGCAAGCCAAAGAAACAGTTCAAAAATTAGAAAAATCGGAAGTAGATCTTAATCTAAAACTTAAACAGCTGGATGACAAACACAACCGCGAACAGAACATTTTGCACGATCGAGCTACAGAAACTGAAGAATTCGCTAAGAAAACAGAGGAGAAATATTTATTAATAACTGCAGAATTGCAAACTAAACAAGAAGTTATATCAAGTCTTCAAAAAGAGCTAGACTGTTTAAGTGAAAAATATAGTAAAAATCGAGAAGAAAACGATCGCCTATACAAAAAAATACAAGAATTAGAGTACAAACCGCAGGGACGGAAACGTTTAAACTCCTTAACGGATTTAATAGATATTAATGTAGACATTAATTTTGAAAATTTAGATCACGCGGCACTTGTCGAACAATGTTTAGATTTACGATCGAGACTGGAAACGGCTGTTCTCGAAATCAAAGCGATGAAGAAGGAACTGCGCGAATCCCATGTTAAATATGATCGGTTGGAACTAGAAGCGATGGGATTAAAAAATAATATAGGGATCGTAGAACAAGAAACACTTGCTCATTCTGCTTTGATGGCGGATAGAGTTCAAGATTTGACAGTGAAACTAGCGACTGCGGAGAAGCAAGCAAGAAGTCTTAAATCAAAATTGCAAGATTCGAGAGAAAAAAGAAGATCGTTGTCTTTAAAAGGTAAGAACTCATTTTTTAACCATTTCAATTGTTACTTCTTTATGGATATGTGCGAATAAAATTAATACCTCAAATTGTACATTAGTTTTTATCACAATTCGTATTTGATCCGGAAAAGGGGTGCTACAAAGATTTATGAACTAATTTGCTTAAATAATAATAAAATATAATGTTACCCTGCTATTCGTTTATTATTCCTATATATTAAGGAAAAAACAAGCTGAAACATCAACTCTATATTTATGAGAGAAGTGTCCGAAGTTGCCTGCGCATTACTTCATTGACACAAGTTTTTATATTTTTGCAGTTGTATCTAATTTTCTGATATCTATTTTATTGTTTATTATATTACGTATATATTCTTATATTTTGGCTGGCTCATTAGAATTTTTCGAAATTTTAGTTGGAATTTGATTTTGAAACTTGCAGAGTAGTCAGGCCGACTATGATCTATTTAAAGAAAAAATTTTCAGCTTTATAGCCCATCAGGGTTGTTGATATCAAAACTTTCTTATTTTAAACGGAATGGCGCAATTTTTATGAATCTGGTGTATTTAGATTTTTATGATAAATAAATGTTTTCTATCCGTAAACCTAATAGTTTTTTCATTATATTTATTTCTTTCATAAGGTATTAGACATTAAGATATACCTTACTGATATGGATGCAAGCACATGGTCATAGGTATTAATCGCGGTACCAGCAAACACAAAATCCTATACAGGATGTTCAGAAACGCATGTTCATTATGGATACCTACTTTAAACTAATTTTGTTTTTCCTTCAAATGGAACGCGGTGTTTTTCACTGTAAATGAATGCAGCGCAAAATTCTGCATAGATCGATATATTTATACAAATTGATCCAAGAAATACACTAGATTCAAACAAATTGCAACATTTTATTTAAAATAAGAAGATCAATTGATATCAACATCTTGTATACTGGAAAAATGTCAGTGCCAAGAAGTGTCAAGGGGTATTTTACAACTGGAAATTATTTGAAAACAGCATCGTTATGTAAAAATATATTTGAAGCAAGTGGCAGAATTAGAAAGAATACTTAGTTCTGGTGCTAATATTACAAATTTAAGAAGCTTCCCTAAATGCAGATCATATGAAACACTGTATTTTGGTTAATGAATAACTTTTACTCTTAACCCTAATTAAGTACCTTACTATATGTTTCTACTATTTCTTATACGCAATAAATGTTTTTCATATTCTCGATAACTGATGTTTCTTTCAGAAAACAACATAGTGTTTCATTTATATTTGAATTAAAAAATAGTCGAATACCAAAAACTTATATATACTTATATGCTCATGCAAGTTATGCATTATCATCATGCAGTGAACTTTTAATATTTAGTTACTATGTTATTAAAGAAACAATTATAAGAATAAGAACTGTCAAATACTTTGGTATTCTTAGAGATGTAAGTGCTTTTACGTCTGTACTTCAGAATCAATATCTTGGAATTGATGTACTGGAATCGATTACTATTCGATGTATCAATACTTTGCTCAGTCCTTGTTCAAGGATATGCTTTCTTATATATATATATTTTTAATAATCTTTCTCATTTTCTATTTTTAACAATTTGAAGGAACAATAAACCGCACCTAATAACGCATATAAATATTTATACTGTAATATTTCCAATAATAATTTGTTCTTTGTTTAGGTCGTGAACATTTTTCCATTAATAAAGAGATAGAAGACAAAATAACGGAACTGGAAGCGAAAATTCTAACACTTGAAAGGACTAGGTCCCGTAGAAAACACAAACGAGAAAAGAGTAACGAAAGGGCATCGCCAACGGACGATAAATCATTACGGCGTGCTAGACGGAAATCTTTAGACAGTGCAACTTCCTCTGAACCTATGAAATTGTTCATGCGGTTAAACAATTTAGAGGGGAAAATTGCGAGTGTAACTAATTCGAACGAATCTTTACACAACTCGTCTGCAGGCTATTCTGATATGAAGACTGATGAAGTAGAGAATAAGAATTTATGCGCTGAAAGTGTGATATTAGCAGCAGTAGAAAAGTTAAATGACTGTAAATATGCTTTTAATTTATTGAAAACACATAGAAATAATATACTTAATAATGAGTTCAACACTTTGGAAAATAATTTAAGTGAGCTTGGTACAATTTTAAACTCTAGCGTTAACGAGAACGAAGTGAATGTTATTTATTCGTCAGCAAACACGATAGTACGACAATTAGAAACTCTATTAAGAGAAAAATTAACAAGTTTACATGCCAAAAGAAAAACTTTAGTAGAATTAAATCAACTAGATGATAAAGCAAAGCTCGAAATATTTGCTGAAAAAATAGCATACGAGAATGTCATTGTAGATAGAATTCACCAAGCATTAAACACTTTCTCGTTTAGCGATAACAGTACTAATAGGCTACTATTTAAGGAATCGATAGAAACTATGAATCTTCTATGTAGTTTAAGTGGAAAATTAAGTGGAACAATAAAAAAACAGATGCCACATTTTCAAACTAGCGTTGATTCTCTCACCAAAGTGTTAACTAAACGTTTGTTAGCTGCTGCACATGGTTATACATTAAGAAAACAAGTTAAACCTAATTTAGGATCCATTTTAAGTCGATTAGAAGAAGAACAAGCAAAAATAACTTGTTTGATGAATACTTATAAGCTCCACAAACTTCCACAACTCGCAGATGCATTAGCATTTGAAACTATAAATGTGAAAATTCCAGCGACAGATTTCAAATGTGATTTAGATGATAATATAATTGATGGAATTTGGAAAGCAGCTAGAGAAACCGTAAATTATGAACTAATGGAATCGGAGATAAGCCATATCATGATGCAGACGGCTCAGAGGTATCAGGAAAAATCCAGTTCAGATGAAAATTATTTCTTTAGTTTCTTCGCACACGAAAGGGCAACGCTTGAGCTATGGTCAGATTCAGTAGAAACACAATTGCAATTGGAAATGGACAGAAATATAGAAGAGTTAATAAAGATGTTTAAATTTAGTTTAAGTAAATTACAGAGGCAAAATTGGCGAAAGAGATTGGAACCAGAATGGTCAAATGGAGACGTAAATACGCTATTAAGCGAGTTTGCAGATGTTATTTCCCATAAATCTTTAGTTGACGCAAGAATTCAAATTTTAAAGTCAGAGTACAAAGTAGTAGATAGTGATTCTTATGCGTCTGATGACACATTGTTAATATTTTTACAAACAGACCAACAGTGTAGTTATCTACAAGAAATAGGGTTAATGAATATACGCCAAACTTTAGAAGCAGAATTTAAATGTTTGCTGACTCAATACAAAATGGACTGTGAAAATTCATTAATGAATATTGGTTTGATAGAAGTAAGAAAGTCGCTTCAAGATCTTTCATTGGAAATCCTAGACATAGTGAATTGTTATACAAGTACAGTTACAGAAGATACAACACCAATAATTAACTTATACGATGTAACCAACCGGTGTGAGCAGTTAAAGAGACAATTATTTAATGTAAAACAACACATTATGCATATGAAAGACATTAAAAGGTAAGTACACAAATAAATTATTTAACGTTTGTGCTTTAATACAAAATAACATAGCAATGGGGTTTATGTAATGTTTAATAATTTTTGTTTTGATTACTTTATAATATGAAAAAACAGTTTTAACTTAGCTATTAATATGTTCACATAGTTTACCGGTTAACCAAATATGCCAACTGATACCATATCCAGAGAAAGTTGCGTTATTTGTCAACGATAATCCACTATTCTTGTCGCACTTGTAAGGATTGCATATGAATTCATCTCTGAACGACCGCTTTAAATGTTGACTAAGTCGTAATTATTCTTTTGAATTAGAATAACAAGATTTCACGACTGTGTTTGCCTCTTGCGCATATTAGTGTTGCAATTTCTGTTTTTTTTTTTTTAACCTAAAAATTTAATCAATTATTTTGTACGCTGTTTTATATTATTCTGGAACCACCATTACCAATTATGGAGGAATAAAGAAATGGGAAAACGGTGCTGTATCCTTTTTTATTGTTGAAAAAAAAAAGAAAGATAGAAATTGAAAAACAGCACCTGGGAATAAGGTGCCTGCTCATAGCTTCATTTGATTATTCTTTCTTGGCGAAATCATTTCGTTTTTAACTATTTAAATAAATAAATTTTATTATACTTTTCTGTGCTGCAGATCCGCCGTGAATGAAGAAAAACAGCCTTTGTATTTAGGTACGGAATATTTAAATCAGGTGGAAAATTTGAGAGCGGCATATCGACATACCCTAGCAGAATGCGAAAATCATCGGCAGCAAGCAGATTTAGAACAACTACAAATTCTCTGCGAACAAGTGCTTGTTGCTATGGAACATTGGCACCGAAAAACTTTGCAAGACCTCCGTGAACAACACGCACGAGAATTACAAGCTTTGCGGCAAGATAAAGAACAGGCTTTAGCAGAAGAAACTCAAGCCACACTTGCCGCATTAGATGCTATGAGAAAAGCCCACGAAGCGGAAGTGCAACGAGAAGTTGCAAAATTCAAACAAGATTTTGCCAGGCAGCAGCAAAATGAACTTCTAGAATTAACTGAACGGTTATCGGTAAAATGTTTAGAAGCCGCCGCGCTGGAGGAGCAATTAGGAAGTGCTACAAGACAATTAGCGCACGCTCAGCAACATATTCTTCAATTAGAAAGGAACCCCCAGCTCTCAATGCAGGTAGGTCATTAGTATCATTGGTAATTATTTTGACTAGTCGTACGAGATGACACAAGAACATGAAGTACGAAAGAACAGTGAAAAAAGAATAGCTCTGCTCTACAAAGTATAGCAATATTAGAATAAATAGAACAATTAATTTATAACTCGATCTATAAAATTCTATCAAAAATAATACTCTTTTCGACTTATTATTATAAAAGTAAATTATTTTTACAGAATTGACGGGTTTCCGAAAGCATGACCAAGGAGACACCCCTACTAGTCTAAAGCAAGCCTCATATAATATATATTATACCAGTGTATACAGTACAAGTGTATGTTTCACAGTTATGTACAGTTTATAGCACTTATCTTCTTTATATGTTTTACTTGAATTTTTAAATTACCTCCTACACTAATTTTGTGAGTGTTAGTTGTACAAATAGTATTTAGTTATTTTCTAATTATTGTTTATACTATGTGTTGGGTTTATTTGGAATGTTTATGATGAAATATATTCTGAGTTAACAAAATATACTGTGAATTACTTTCTTACTTGATCATTGCTCCTTCCGCTCAATGTGGCGATATGAGTGAATTTTTAGTACAACATAGATTTAACTAATTGAATCGAGAATGTTTTTAATATTTATACTTTAAAATAATCTGCGTGGTTGTAATTTATAATTCGAACCCTCCAAAAGCAAGTGTTTCAGATCCACCACTTCAAAGATATACGACCAAGCCGAAAGATTTATTAATCAGATGTCCTGGGTAGAAACCATGCCAGAACTCGTTTTGCCAAGGGTGGTAAACACAAAGATGAATGTTAGCGTACTCAGTGTTATCTATGTTCACCTGCCCCACCTTAGTCCCTTATTATTTTTGTAAGAACTGGCTTTTAATTCCAACGTCAACTTCTGGAAAAAAACTGTTGTCTTATCCATTTTACCTTGGCCGCCTCTTTGCCTAAGATCCACCTCTCATTAGAAGAAGTTCTACATAGCTCCTCTCCCAAAACATATAACGTCCCCTGTTGCGCTGTCGCGCATCCAAGAATAGCGTTTGACGTTTTGGATGTATTCAAACAGTGTATCCGAAAAGATAATCGAGCATATCTACGCAGAGTTGTCTACTAGACTTTGGTTTGAATAAAATGGAGTGAACATTTGTACCGTTTTCACATCTTGATGGAAATGCTTGTGGATATTTTGGATAGGTTATAGAATAGTCTAAGCATATCGCAATAACGGTACTACCTATACAATACATATGCATATAAAGCGTGCTTCATTTTAATCGCCCCAGACAAATAAGTCCGACATTTCCAAATGAACGAATTTTGAGAAAAATACGAAAAACTCTTCTGATGCAAAATTTCATATTAAAAACATGTATAATCTAGCATAAGTGTTCTACAACGTGGGGATCAGAGATAATATACCCAAGAGATAATAAACTTAATATTAAAAAGTTGGTACACGTTTGGAATGTGGTGGGGGGCGTATTTGGCAGGTTACGGTCTCTGCTCATAGAGGCGCTGTGAGCGTAATTTGAATAGGTATGTATGTATGGATGCTGTTGCTAGGCGAAGCTTCGGGTTGTGAAATACACCTTGACACTTCTAAGCAATGACATCTATTTGACGTATTTTACCAACCCCACTGAAATTTTGCCGAACCCGAAGGAATTCCAACCTCCGGTAGGGATTGTGCCAAACATCGCATTGACACGGGATCTACGGCTTTACTTCCTATACGAGAAGAAGGCATGTTCTGATTTTTATCCACAATTAAAAATCACCCCCTCCGGCCTGGGATCGAAAGCACCTGTTGACTACAGTTTAAGAATACATTTAGCTGCAAGGTATTCTCGACGTAGTTGCACAGGAAGTTCTTGTGCTTCCACAGATAAAGCTTTCCGTGAATCTATTACGCCTACACAAACACATGGAGGCTTACTTTGAACCTCCCTAATCTAGATGCGAACGAAGGCGCGTACGAAAAAGGTCTGTATAATATCTCTGTCGGTCGCTCATCTAACTTTGTTGATCGTCGCAGTTTCATATCATTATATGGGAAGTGAATTTATTCGATTCGATTCAGCGTTTAAGAACTTTTTACTTCTATTTATATAATTGTGTATATGGTGTGTCCACCTTGAAAAAAGCGTAATACTTACCTACTTAACTAACTTATATTAATTGTCCATCCCGCTGCATACGATTCAACCATAGATTGATTGTATATCTGCAATCGTTTGATGGTACGCTAAAGGCTGCCTGGAATGGTTGCTAGTGCTACCAGAGGCCAAGAAAAGAGATTAATCATCAAGTGCGGTGTGTTGCATTACAAAGAATTTAACAGAATAAGCTATGAATAATGCATATTATTTGTCATGTTTGTGGTATTTTGGAGGTGTAATAAGTGGATGTTGATTCCTCGATATCGAAGAACCTTTCAACATAACCCCTCGTCGGACACTGCACTGGGTTTGTTTACTGTTCGGAACCTATTTGGTTTAAGAAAAATTAGAAGTTTGTGTTGTATACATAAACTTGTATTAAACAAGAACAAAATGTAACACATTGCATTCGGTCTGAAGGAGGTGAAAGTTCGTGCAACTATGGTCAGCTGTTTTTCATGTGTGTAGTAACTACTAAATGCGAAGAGCACGAACTGCAAACTCTAGGATTGTTAATTCGGCTACACTTTGTTGTTGTTCTCGTGATGTAAATAGTGCGTGCAATACAAAAGAACACACCCTATTTATTTTGATAAATGCGAGTAGTCTATGTTTCGTGCAATTTTAGACTGTCAAAACGATATTGTGAATGAAATGTGTGTAATAATTTAATACAATGACGTCAAGGTCAATTTAGGCTAAATCTGTCCATGAATCATTTGTTTTACAACCATGATTTCATGCTGATGTATTCTGGATTTTAGGTCGGGAAAGGTGGTAAACACATACACTTAGGCCACCCTTACCGGACCCATTGTGCTACCTCCCCTAGGTGGCGTCACTCGCAAGCAGCCCAAACTGAGCATGAACTTCTTGGTAACATGCCCGGCACAGTGGGCTGTTAGCCAAACCCATGCAGCGTATGTGTTTGTTTAGCTTGCAGTGGCCAGTCAAAAGACCCAAAACTTGACGTAGGTTACTGCGAGAGAGCTGCAGGCAATATCTTGTTATCTTCGGTGATGGCCAAGGGGTTGGCTTCACGCACTTGACGGCAGGTGGTTATGGACTTACATCTATTCTCGTGACGAGTGGCAGTCCATTGCGTTATTATGGTGTTGAGTGTAGCCGACGAAATAGGAAGAGCAGCTCATCGACATCCTCGTTACCTAGATTTCCTTTATGACCTTTAACCCACTTGAGTGTCAATGCATTGTCGATAGCGACCGTTTCCAGGACATTGTGACACTGAAGTACTAAGCCCGCAGTGATCCTATGATTATTAAGAGCCTTAAGAACAGCCTGACTGTCACTATAAAGGACAATATCCCGTCCCTTAATGCCCCTTGCTAAGATTTCTCGGCGCCATGCAGCATCGCCAGCACCTCGGTTTGGAAAACCGTGGCAAACCTACCCGGTGCCAGTTCTAGATTGAGGTCAAGGTCCGGGGAGAAACCTCCTACCCCTGTTCCTATTTGCGTTTTCGATCCATCTGTAAAGATGGCGATCGAAACTTGTAGTCCGACCTTGGGGTCGATAAGAATATGGTAGTGTCTGGTAAAAGCAAACACGGGAAGCACAGTATCCTTTGCGGCACCAAGGAGAGGCGTCCTCACAAAGGATGCTCCCGTAGCTGCGTCCTCCCCTTGCCACGTCCAGAAAACCTCGGGATCGCAATTTTATAGTCGCCCTAAGCGCCGCCTGGTCCACAAACAAATCCAGAGGGGGAACACATAGGAGTGCTTCCAATGTCGCCGTAGGCGACGTGCGCATTGCTTCTGTTACACTGAGACATGCGATGCGCTGCACATGTGACAGACCAGACGAGAGCACCATAGGTTAGCATGGGCGTAATTATGACAGTATACAGCCACAAGGTAATTTCCGGGGAAGGTCCCCAAAGTCTTACCCAAGATGCGGCGACACTGTCAAAAAACCAAACATGCTTTCTTAGTTTTTGTTTTGTGGTGGTCCCACTTTCCTTTTGTTGGTAAAGAGTTCATCTCTGTTTTACCTGGGTTTACAGAGAGGCCACTTTCCCTACACCAATTTTCGATAGATCTTAGGGCGGTCTGCATTACATTACATGCTGATGTATTTTTCTTATTTTAATAAATAATGTGTCATTGATTTCGATATACACCAGTGTTAATATTCACTTTTCGTTGCATAAGTATCACTAAAATAATTTTTAGAAACCTTTGTTTATATGTTTATAAGTATTGAAAGTTTCCTCGTAGAATTTTTTCCTATATCTAATTTTAGATCCACTGAATTAGAAAATCCGTGCGTTAAAATTTGGTTATTAATAACCTAATGAGTAAAATAGAAAAACAGCTAAGTATCATAAAAATCTCAACATTTTTACGCTTTCTACAACAATTTCTTGACCGGCGCCGGCGCAGTGACGTTTGCTGAAAATTAAAATTACCATCGCCTATTCTATTTCTCCGTGAAAAATAAATCCAATTCATTGAGTATGACGCGGCACGCGGCCCGCTATTGCTAAATCAACAACCCATATGCGTATGTATTGGTGAATATCATTACCTACTATACCGACTGATACCGATCCCATAGGTGCTTCTTAGTTCATCGCCTTTCGTATAACACAAACACAACAAAACCATGAACGTATGTCCCCACTAGTAAAGGCCAATTTTATAGGCTTTGTAGGTATATTGAAATGGAGACGTGAGGGGTTCGGATCCCGGCTGTCGAGTTGATCAGCTGATATGGTTTACTGTTAAGCGAATTTCGTTGAATAATTCTCCATTGCATTGAGCGATGACACAGTGTAAATATATACTTTTGTATAATCAATCAAGACCTGGTTGAACTTCCGACACCAGATCCGTGACAATCTTTTGGTATAGTTTTAAGTTTACACTTTTTAGAAATGTCAAAGTGTTTCGAGCCCATTGCCATAGCTTTTTTCTTTATTATTTAATCCCACAGTAAGTTCTACCCAGAATTCTCAAAAAATACCTGTGATATAGCTTCAAGGAAAAAAACTGAGGTGGGGGATGGCACTTTACAAATCACTTCCTGTCAAGAACCTGGGTAGATATGCACAATAGCTCACATGTTTACTTTATCCGAGTGGCCAGCTTCGTGTTGATAAGGTTGCGCGTAGCATTAGCTTGTACGAATACTATTTTGTTACTTTAAGTAACTTGGGTGAGCTCATGCATATGTAGCGTCGGAAGAGTTATTAACTAAAAATTTAATGACCAAATGTATGTAATAATAATAAATTAATAAAATAAATATAATATTGATGTTTTTTGATAATTTGTACGGGAATGGCCCGTCAAATCGTTTCTAATACACGCCTGTGAAATGGGCAATGACTGCCCAACCGCGTGAGTATACTAAGAACATCTTATACAAAAAACACAAAAAAAATATAAATAAAAATAAACTAAAAGATTTGTTTTTGTATGAATTCTGTATTTACAGTCATTATTTTCTTTAAATGCATGACGTTGAGTACCATAGTTACAATTTTTCAGCGTGAAAAGCATACGATCGTGTTGGTATTTCACAAAATGTAGGTTAAGGTCACGCATATGTACCACAAGTAGGCTATACTTTATGTAATAAATCCTATCTAAATCTTTATTACTTGCTACTGCATGCATTTCAATAACTATTTATCTGATACCATATATAGGACTTCTATTTGAAATTTGATTCCATTTTTCAGTAAAACCGACAGTAATATAAATTTACAATAAATATAATTCGAATTTTAATTAAGAAATGTGCAAACAAAAAAAAAGACAACATCCGGTATTGGTCGATAACTGATAAATGTCATTACCAGGATATGGCGAAAATAATCCATTACTTAAGTCAAACCAAAACACGAAATGTTTAGCAAGTGAGAACAATATGTTCATAATTTAAGAAGAACAAAGGAAGCGAACAGTGATACAATTATGTTATTATTATATAAATAAATTTTAATTACAAATATTTATTTTGCTTAGATTACTGACTAGTTTAAGGCTTAGGTAAATGGAAATTAAAAAAAAAATTGTACATATTATATTAAAATACTGTTAAAAACCAATAGACACTTCTAGAATGCGCAAACGCTTACTTGTTGCCAGCTGCCCTGAAACATAAATTATTATCAATTATCACATTCAACATTCACATCAATCAGACTTGAGCCCTACTAAATAAACCTTATTCGTCGATTATTCTTCAGTATAAAGTTATTGATTCACAGTTACTTTAATTTAAATTTTCAAGAGTGCCAATCAGCCACATAGCAATAGAGATAAAAAATAGTGCTATTTTTTTTTATAATTATAACAACAAATTAGATAAAGTGTGCACACATTAAAACTAGGGCCCTCGCTCATATTTTATGAAATCCAAACGGTAACATCAATCAGAGACTCAAGAATCCTTAATAAAACTAACAATATTACTCAGTATTCGAAATAAGTTTTCAAAGATAAGTACCTATTATTCAAATAAAATTATTTTTTCTCGTTTCCTTAATTTATAAAAGCTTATCATCATATATAACAGTCGATTATAAGCGGAAGGGGCTATGTTAAACTCCTACCCCGCCGATTTAATTATAGTCATCTGAAAGATATTTAAAGTGTCCTCAAAACAATTATTTAATTGTAGGAGTCGATGAATGTCGTCTACAGGAATAAGTAATTGCCAAGTCCTTTAGAGATTTCTTTAATTTATATGGAACTCTTTGTTATTTAACTACCACATGATTCTATCGCTTGTTTGTTGTTAAAAAAAATTAATAATTTCCGTCATAATTTCTTGCTTATATATTATGTTAGTTGTAAAATTGATATTATAGTGCCACAACTCTGAATGGAAATCCATACTATTACATTAGATAGAATTTGAATTTTAACAATGTTTGAATATTTCCTATTTTTCAAATTTAAACAAATTAATATGTACTATTATTCAACTTCTTATTCTTTGACTAATCGATTTTTTCATAATTCTTCTGTCAGTATAATTTGGGTATATTATCTCAGGTACAATTAATGTTACAATTTAGACAGTTCGTAAAATTTATCGGATGGTTCTAGATCATTTGGCCTGATGATGTGGTGAGCCACAAAACCGGTCGCAATATGAAATACATACGTATATGGTAATTGTAGATTAGACTTTGTTTTAATTTCTTCTATTGTTAATTTTTACTTTCCTTGGTCCGTACTATATCGTATCTTAAGCACATAGCTTTTTTATAATTTTTAATTCAACAAATTTTATTACATCAAAATACTATACTCACTGATATTCCCAAACTCCAGCCATTTCCCACCGGGTTTTCTTTGCTCAATCCCTGCCGTCTAAGTAGTACACCGCTGTCAGTAGTAACCCAAATTTCTTGAATTCCAACACTAACATGTTTAAAACCTAATGTATTTGGAGCAACACCTGATAACAAACCACTTTATTTTAACTTTCTATTAATAACTATTATTATAATTCGTACTGGTTATAAATGGATCAACATAGATGCATTGCCAACAGCTGCCCTCGGGCCAATTATCTGATATATCTTTACGAACATACAAGTTGCCTTTTCGGGAAACGGCCCACACACCGATTGCATTAACGGATACTTGCTTGAGAGGATTGCCTGGAGGGGGCTCAACACATATCCACTTTTGTCCTTGAGGTAAATCGTACTTTATTCCCTGTCGAACATATGCGCTACCATTGGCAGCTGTGGCCCACACATTATTGTATGGACCGCAACTAATGCTACTTAAAGGTTTATCACAATTCACGTGTTCCCATTTTGCACCCTGAAATAGAAAACAGTATATTATCGCAATGTATACAACAATAGGTCGGTTCCCCCAACAAATTATAGGAAAACTGGATTAATATACTTCATTATTGTGTTATAAAAAGACGAAGGCGAAAAATAATTCAACATTTTATTTTTATTCATTTGAGACCAAAATCAATTAAAAAAATTATAAAATTCAAATTATGTCTTAAAAACGTCATTCATAACTGTTTCGGCCAATAAAATATTGGCGATTTTTTGGTACGCCCAGTGTTTAAGAGAGGGCTTTAAAGAGTGTTTGCGAAAAAGACTGCATGGGGGGACTGCAATCGTTTATAATTAATTTTTCGTCCTTCTTACGTAATTTTATTCCTAAAGATGTCGCTTCTAATGTTTAAATTGTACAATAGATGTCAGTGTTTGGATTATGCAACAGAAATACAGAGGGCGCTAGAAGAAAAAATGTTTTAAATAATATTTATATCTTGAACATAACCGATTCCATATACGATTCAAACACTATCTAGTCGACTAACTAATGAATCTGACAATAGTGGCAGTAAGCATTGCTTATACACTCATTTCAATGATTTAACAACAAAGGAAACTGTAATCTCGCTGTCACGACAATTTGCCACGCTCACTGTTAGCTTGTAACTGAACACTGTTCTTCTGATTTTCAAAAATAATGTAACACTCTGTCCCTATTATTAATAATTAAAATACGTAATTCAGCAAGACCTTACATTGCTACTTAGGTCCAAATTTGTTTAAAAGTTAAAAAAATTACGTTTTTAAAATTAAAAGCCCAAAAAAGGACGTTTCCTAGAACAATATGTCTCTACAATCGTAAATTTAGATACAGTCAGCGACAGAATTCAGTGGACACTATGCGATTTTTAATTAAATTATAAATTTTACTCATACTTATTATTATATACATCATCTGATATTCTAGCAGATCAAATTAAACATAAATAATGTCCAAAAACATACTAACATTACAAAACAAATAATTAATAATGAAATATAATACTATGTCCACTCAATTCTGTCGCTGACTGTATATTCCAATAAGTTAAAATGAGTTATGGTGTTTGTAAATTTGAACGGTAACGCCGTCTCTTGATCCTCGCCACCTCGCCTTTTAAAGCCCCCTCTTAAGTGACATTAGTATGATTATTTAATAATTTTGTTTATTTTTGTCATATTGTAATACATGGTGCAAGTATTAAGTATTAAATCGTCTCAAAATGCCGAGGTAAGTTTTATAAGACCATTATTGTCTGTAGGTTTTATTCAAATATGTCATTTTACACAAACAACTTGTTATCAACAAAAGACTAGAGGAGTCTTTTTGGCATATGATACGTACACTACTGTGCCCAAAAATAGGTGTGTGTTCAAAATTTATGTAACGTTACGCTCAGGTGTGCGTGGCGTGCGAACGCAGTGTGTGCTCCACCTGATGCAACTTAGTAAAAAAAGCGGTACACACGAGTATGACGCTTGGAGTCGCTGTAATGATTAATAAAAAAAAAGAAAGATCCAAAACGTAACGATAACTTTATTGTAATAATAAAAAAAAAGAAGAAAAAAAAAGAAACTGGCCACGTGGTTGCTGACTTCTAGTGTTAAGATTAATGTAAAAAAGAACAGCACGTGGTTGCTGTAGTCTGATATTAGAATTAAGACATTCCTGAGATTAATTTAAAAGTGACGCAATTAATCCGTTTCTATAAGTGAATAGTGAATGACTGGTAGTGAGAGCAAAGTTACTGGCAATTACAAGTTAAAAGTATAAATAGCAACAGTAATGAAATAAAATAAAATAAAGCGATAGATACGTTTTAAATAGGATTACTTAGCTGTAGCTTGAAACTGAGTTCGAAGCTTTTGTGTATGCTGGAGGGCAGCACGTGGTTTTCTGTGGTTCGAGTTAAAAAGGGTCGTTGCGACGGCAAAATTAACTGAAGAGAACAGAGAGTACTTAGCTGTAGCTTGAAACAATGGGGCTTCGGAAGCTGAATGGCCAGCACGTGGATTCTGTGTTCTCGAGTCAAAACGAGTACGTCACAACGGCAAATTAACTGAACTGGCACAGAGGAACAGAGAGCGCGCGTAGCGTGCAGAGCCCTTATAAAGGCTCGGTAAGTAGGTACAAAAAAAAGGATGAACCAATAGCAACGTCCCGAGATGCACAAAGGATCATAAAAGACGAAGCGTCTAAGAGGTTGGCGCGTAAATGAATGAATTTAAAATAACCAAGTTTAAATTTTGTGGCGCGTAAGTTAAATACTCGCGCGCGAAAAGGAACCGCTAAGTGACGTAACGGTTTTTCTAAAGTCGTAATTGCAATTGCCAGATTAAAAGTAAAGAGAGTGAATTTAAATTTGCCTTCAAAATAACGTTTATATCGCTGATGTTGTCTATGATTAAAAAAGCGAAATGAATTATTGAAATCAATGTCATTTTCGATTCAATGCAAAGTGTAACAGTAAAGATTAGGTAAATTATTATAGATTATAAAAACACTATTCAAAACATACTTGTATTGTATAAGGAACAGTATGAAGTAAAATATAACATTGAAACAAAAATATAACTGCATATAGGTACTCAAAAATGGGATAAATTCGAAAATAAATTCTGCAAAATAATAGGTGTAACCACTATATGTCATGTCGACAAAAAATTAATATTTCGTGGTATATCCTGAATTTTGGATCGAGTACCACGCCTTCTTAACTTCTCGTCACAAATTTTCGCGATTCGAAGGATTGACCTGATTTATTTTAATTTTAATATCATTTCAAAGGTGCTCACTGGGGTTCAGGTCTGGCGATTGAGCTGGCCGCACCATGACATTCGCCCCATGTGCCAAAAAGCATGCTTTTGCTACTATGACTGTATGTTTAGGATTATTATCCTGTTGATACGTCCAGCGCAGCGGCATTTCCTCTTCAGCGTAAGGAAGCATAACATTCTCCAATATCTCTACATAAGTGGTCTGTGTAATTTGTTCTTTTATCCAAAAAATAGGACCTACCCCGTACCAAAAAAACAACCCCATACCATAATATTGCCGCCTCCGTGTTTCACCGTTTTTATTGTGTATCGGGGTGAATATTCTATTCCTGTTAGTCGTCGTACATAAGTTTTTATTCTATCCGAATCAAATAAACATATTTTTGATTCGCCAGACCATAAAATATTGCGCCATTTTTGCGCCGTCCAATCTCTATGTTCCTTCGCAAACTCTAACCTGCGTCGTACAGTACGGTGACTTAATAGTGATGCCTTTTTCGGTACCTGTGCATGTAACTTTTGTTCTATTAAACGCCGTCTAATTGTTGAGGTATCAATATTAAGTTTTAAGTCTTTCTTAATTTGTTTGGAGCTGATAAAAGGATTTACTCTCACTAGCCTTGTTAGCGCGTTATTTGTTCGATCGCTAGTTTTCCTTGGTCTTCCTCTTTTCTCAGGTTTTATTTGCTATTTTACGGCATTCGTGATCATGTTTTCTTGACGCCTCAACAATTGTGCAATAAATTTGTATGTTTTGCCCTCCTCTCGCATTTTTAAGATGAGTCTCCGCTCTTCTGCGGTACAATGCTTGGCTCGACCCATAACTATGATTTTCAAAAATGTATAGTTTTAGAATAGATTTTATATCAATACTAAAGTACTTACGTACTACGCACTACGATCAAATATAAAGAAGAAAATGCTGTGTTCGCAATACTTATACCGTGCACCTATTTTATTGCACAGCAATTATTTACTATCGAGTGACCCAAGAAGGGGATTCCCCGAAAATATGGAAAACACTAGTGGAGCTTGTAAGAAATAATGTTTACTCATCTTGACGTGAGATGTATCTGGCGCAACTACAGCAATGTATTATTAAAATGATTTTAATACAAAAATAGAATTCACACTTATTATTTTGCACAGTAGCGTGTGTACGTATGTCAACAAATTGATGTTATTCTTAATATTATTAAATGGCTACTGATCAAAATTTGCCATCCGAAACCATGGTGTACGTCTTTCATAACGTAATAATACTAAAATGAACAGTTTCTTACTATTTTCGCCAGTATTTCTACATGTTGGTACAAAACATTTCATTCAAATTCACCAATCAGCTAACGTAAAATTGCTAATTTTTATTTGGCCGAAACAGAACTGCTAATTTTTTAATAATCGGATCAGTTATGACGTTCAAAACTATACAGTTTTAAATATCGCGGCACGGTATCGAGACTGCTATGCTTAAAGCATTGGATCAGATTGATCAACCGCGCCCGACGAAAGGTTAAAAATACTAATCTCACAAACAAGAAACCTACCTACAAATTCATAGTTATTTGAAACGTATCATTCCAATAAAAAAATATAAAAAAATTGGTTCCCGACATGTTAGCAAAGTTTTAAGCCTGGAAATTATTTTTAGCGTTCCGAAAATAATTTCAGCTAAAATCTAGAATTTAATAATAATAATAATAAATTATACAACTTTCACAATGACACAATTAGAAAAAATGATAACAAGAGAAAGGAATATATGTTCATTGATTTGAAAAACATCTTTTATAAGATTAAGCGCTAGCGCACACATCACGGTTTGGGCACAACTTTCGTGAAATAATCGTCGGTGCAGCTGCAGTTAAAAGATGTTGTAGTAGAATCGACTTTTGTTTAGAAAATGACTCCGAAATATGCCTTTAAATTATATACACGAATGCTTTACATACCGAAGGGTTTGATGCTGAAACATCCAGCCGGATCATAGCTTGGCCTCCAGTCGCCAAAGCCCAAACAATAACAAGTGAATCTCCACCTTCTTCAATTGGTATTAGTGCAACATCTAATAATTTTGTGTGTCCTAGTTCAATCCAAGGCCCTGTAGTAGAAACAACACATCTTCTGAACCAGCGCCTTCTTCGAACGTAATCCGTAAAGTGTTTGTTTGCATGGTACGTAGCTGGAAAGTCAACCGCATACTGCCAGCCTTCTTTATCCACGCCACCAGGAACGTGAAAATCAATCATCCAGTCGCTAACCCATTGCCAATGCATAGAAAGTAATTTAGCCTGATCTTTGGTTCGCTTCTGTTTACCAGTAATATCGCTCCACATATATCTATCAGTTGGTAAACCTGCAGATGTGTATCCCGTAACTGGATTCCACCGTTGATTTTCGTAGACTCTATAATCTTGCGAATCAGTCATGGGATGAACATTATTGCTATGAAGAGCACCTGCAAAAATTCCTCCCCACCCACCATTATATACCCAGCATGTATGATCAAAACCTATGCCCCAAACTACACCTACAGCACAGGTTTCAACTCTTCTTAAATGACCGCCTACTTGTTTCCAAAACATTTCCTTTGGATTTAAAATCATGCTAGGAGATACGATTTTCAAATTGAAGGGCATTACTTTTCCCCACAATTCAATCATATAACATGAAGAACATGGTAATCTGTGACGATAATTGCAAAATTTATTGTCGTCAACATATATAACATAATCATCCACAGTACATTCTATCTGAAGTATAAAATCTTTTCCATGCACAAAAGGGTTTTCCCCATATCTCTCTTCTTCTCCAAATTTTCCATCAATCATAGAATTGCGAACAACTATATTGTCTTTGAATCGCGGATTAAAATGGAGAGCACAATTTTCCAACTCAGAGTAATTCTTTGCTTTTATTTTAAAAGTTGGATATACATCTAAATTCACAGCAAATCTGTCAACATCTTCTAGAACACAACCAGTAAGTGTTATAATTGTTCCAGGTACACAGTTCACATGTAAAGGTATTTTCATTGGCATAAATTTCGTTCTTAAATCAATTTCTTGCACCCGCATACTGTTGATTTCTGTATTAATGATTTGCTTCGAATCCCAAACAAATACATCCCCTAAAGATGTAACAGCCCAAATACTTTGTTTGCTTATTTCCCCTAAAAATAAAAAAAAATATTAATGTAATTTAATAATAACAATAAAGTATCCGATTATAACAGATTATCAGTATATAAATAAGAAAAAATAAAGAAGAAATAGAAGTTAGTTTTACCTGTAAGTCCATGTATTTCTCCCAACACAGATATAAAGTGTGATTGCCATTCTTCCAATTGAGTATCACTTGAGAATTGAATACGAACTACTGGAATATTCAGATTAGGTGTATGTATTGCCAAGCGCGGGCTACCTGGTTCACTGCAGCAATTGACATTCGTTATTTCATCCAAACTAAACTGATGCTGAAATAAAACAAATAAAATAATAAAAAAAAATGTGTTGGTAGCATATATATTTATATTTCCTTTCTGGTAATAATCTAGGTTCTAATGGGTGATATGAATGTACTGGTATTACTGAGTTTCTTTTATTTTTTTTAAATCAACAATTAATATAATGTTTAGCTTTGAATAAAAAGATCATATATCTAATTAAAAATGCTATTTCTAAATTTTTAACACCTATTTTACATTTAAAATATTCAGTTTATTGACATATTTTAGAATGCCAAAAAATTGCGGAAACAATAAAAAAGAGAAAGTATATATTTATAGGCGAAGATGGATACAAAATAAAAGATTTATTTCCTCACAGATTGTTTAATTAAGTACAGGTGACCGGTTTAGTCCTCAGCAGGACATCATCAGGCCAACTGCTAAAGATTCTGGCTTGAAAATCCTAGAGATATCTTCACAGAAAAAATCAAGTTTATTTTGCTGGTCCACTAACTGCGCCACCGTTTCCATCTATGTGTCAACGTAATTCTCAATTAAATAATTGATTAATCCACGCGTAAAGTGAGCTGGTGCTCCATCATGTTGAAACCATATTTATTTCTTATTTCAAGAGATAAATCATCCAAAAACTCTCTATATTCATTGTCAAGACACTGTAAATAATGGACTCCTCTGAGATAACTATCAAAGAAGTGTGGACCTAAAAGAGTATTGGCAATAACACCTTCCCAACCGACCATGATGGTCTGCACTCTTTATAGCATCCAGATTAATCGTGTCATAATAATGAAAACTATGACGGTTAACCTGATAATTCTTATGAAAGGTAATTTCATCGGTAAATAAAATTTTATTGAAGAATCCTAATTGTCTTCGCTCTTCTTCTAGTGCCCACTGGCAAAATATCAACCGTCGATTGAAATTATATTGATCTACTTCTTGGACCAATTGATAATGGTAAGGAAGAAATTTATTTTTGTTTGAAATGCGCTACACGTCAATGAAATTCCTGTTGTGCCTACGTCCTACGACCGCCCACATGGAAATATTTTGAGATTCATCAACAGTACCTACTACTAAAAATTCGTTTTCACTGGTTACAGTTGTAAGTTGTTCTTTTTTCTAGTCTTTCAAAGGAAAGCACAGTAGGTTTCCACTCCGCGTTTGGATATTTGTGACTGTAGATTTGTGAAGCCAGAAAACCGTTTCTGTCACATTCTCCCAATACGCACAGCATATTAATTCTACACACTTTCAAACACCTTACCACAAATTTTACTATACTGGACCCACGTTTCAATAGCAAAGCTATTATCATCAGCAGTAACAGTGTCCTCGTGAAACGTGCTTCCAGTATAGACATTCGTGGTAAAGTGTTTGAAAGTGTGTTGTGTATGCATGTTGTGCTGTATATGTATGTTGTGCCGCCGTTTGGAGTATTTCTGTCACCATATGAATTAATTCTTCTTTCAAAAACCCTATTGAAACACCCTGCGCATATCTAGTCACACAGAGTATAAATGTATTATATGATATTTATTTATAGTAACAAAACAGGCAGCTTAGATTTTATCTCCTTCAAGAAAGTAACGTAAAAAACTCATAAAATTATTTCCACTAATTCAGGTTTCCCGACTTACTTGCATAATAATATTAAATTGTTTACTAAAATCACACTAATTAAGTGAGTGACTTTTTTTATGCGAAGTAATACGCAGCGGAAGCACCGATACATTTGAAAAGCTTAACAAATAATTTAGCATTCATTTCCCAACCATTTACATAAGAAAAAACAAGAAGTAATGACTACACACCATGGTAGTGGCTCCATCTGAATTCAAAATGGTAAGTGTGCCGTATGTATGGACCCATTCTAGTTGCAGTACACAATCTACATACGCCGACTCGTTCAAATTGACTCTTGCTTCTCCCACGTGAACCCAGGACGTTGTGTCAACTGCTAATGGAATGTCTTTATACTTTTTATTTAACAGTCTTTGCTTTAAATCTTCCAATATTTTCAGACGCCATGGTTGATCCAATTCAGTTTGAGGCACTGTTCCCTGTTCCATAAACCAATTTGGTAGTTGATTAGAATCAATTGTGCAAGCTCCAGCTGCTACCCAGGACCATGGCGCTTCATATTCACCCCAGCCGAGTTCCTCGTCCTCAGCAAATATGCATGAATCTTGTTTATCAGACCACAAACATTCATCCGATTCTGGGTGAACTTCTGTTCCGACAATTGAGCCAACAGAACGTACAGGACTCCAGGCTCTGGGATTTTTCAATTGTGTTTCAAAATGGCGACCACCTATTTCTCCGACAGGCAAAGACGTTGGAGCGGAATGACTTTGGTCTATCATATCACCAATTCCAGACGTATCACATAAACTATTTGGTCGATTCTACAAACAATAATGAGACTAATTGATATCATTTTAGTAAGTATAGTAAAATGTGAAAATAAGAAAGCAGATGGCAGGATCAGTTAATACATTTATTACGAAAACAACAAGAGCAAAAGTAATGGTAAACGGTTTGCATAAATTTCAGGGTAATTCAAGACTTAGCCTTACATATTGTGTAATTTGGTAAATGTAAAGGATGCTTCGATGATATGGATCGAACGCTGTAACTATCGAGCAAAGAGGAATCTTCTACAATCAGGTTGATTCAACCACTGCCGGAAAGTCACTGAGTGTCAGTGCAGTTACACCTTAGTGACAACCAGAGGATGCTCTCAGGAAAGTGAGTTATTTCCACTGCTGTGGCTCTAGTTGTTTACATACAACTTGATAAAGAGTACAATATTCTCGATTGCGCTAGTGGTTTTAACTCTTAGTTATTGTCATATAAGCATATTATAAGTAGCGCACGTTCTGTGACGTACCAAAAGTTAAATGAAAAGTGCAGTCTATCAATAGAAATACCAGGACACTACCTTTGAACGGAAGGTAGCGAACAGGTTCATAAAGCCTTCACTAAAAACTGATAAGACATTATTAACACTCATCAGATCTTAGGTTAGGTAACACCTACATTGCTTCATTATTGCTTCAACGAATATATACCTGTTGGCAATAAAAAAAATAAATTAACAGTTGAAGTAGATTCTTGCTAAAGGCATCAAGTTAAACGCGAATATAGTCGCAATAGCATAATGAACATTTGGCTTCCTCTTTTGTGTAAAATATTCCAACTTTGTTTTAAATCATAAATCTATGCGTTACGTTAAAATGAAAAAATATATAAAGCAGTTTCTGGGGATTTTTTTTGTCAAAACAAACTTAAAAGCTGACAGCGATGTTTTAGACTAAGAACGTAAAAGTACCTACCTATTGACGAAATACATTCGTAAAAAAATAATCGTATTGACATATAATATAAAAATATTACATGCATACATAGTTAAGAGCCACAACTAAAATATGCAGGAGTTAATTACTCACCAAGGAATGTGTACTTCTAGTACTGCTGTTTAACTTATCTCTATTTAAGCTAGCGCTACTACTCGCTCTGCTAACTTGCAATGGAGCATGCAAGCACCTCCACTTCTTTCCTGTTAAATCTCCATTAACAATCCCAGTACGCAAATAAATAGCTCTATCGTCTGCTCCAATAGCAAACACTTGATCATTTGTTGTAACAGAAACACTAGACATATTTCCTACCATTTCAACCCATCCACATCCCACGGCCATTTCTTCAGTAATTTCAGCACCATCACTTCTAATGCCTTTCCGAAACCATACTTTTTTATCTTGAGTAACTGCCCACACAGCGCATATCCCAACCGAAATTTGCATGGTTCTCAAATTGTTAGATGGTCCTCTCGTTTCAATCCATGTATCGCCCGTCAACGACTCTCTAGTTATGCCAACTCTTATTAGCGCTCTCCCGTCAAGTAAAGCTGCCCACACCAAACCTGTTGGCCCAACACTGATTTGACCAACTTCGCAACCACCGGGTATAGTAATACAATTCCATTTTGCACCTTCAGGTGACCTTGTGGTGACACCCGAACGAAACATTACCTGAAATGCAGTAATTAGAGCAAACATAAATATAATTAAAATTCACCCCTGCATATAAGGGTCGTTTAATTCAAAATATAATGAAAATATCATTTAACTTAGCGTTCAAGAATAGTATATTACTTGATGAGCGCATAATGCCTATTATTATAATACATAAGGATGCAAGTTATAAAGACAGATGAAACAAGTGTTTATAATCATCCAAGTGTATTATACGCAAGTGAATACGTTCTATTTACGACCATCCATGTTTATTGTTACATAAATAATAACGTATTTAATGGTCGTAGATAAACTATTTCCTGCCATTAATTGGAACTCACATCATTAGATTCTTTTTCATGCAAATTATAAGTTATACTCTTCAATATTGTAGCAGCATAGTATTATCGGGTCGTTTTTGAATGTATCTGCCTATTTATTTGGTTTAAATAGTATGAGAGATTTGTCTACAATTTTTTGATTCGTAACAATATTTACTAAAAAATTAGCGAAACTAGTCCTTGATTTATGCAAACCAGAGGATATCATACTTAAGAGTTAAATCGAAGCAAACATTTTCATTGGATATATTTTCCAATAAATTAGGTATTGTGCGTTTATATATGTCGGCATAAACATTAACTAAATATTGCAAAATACTCCACCATCATATGCGGATAGATTAGATATCCAGGAGCTTATCATATAAACCCTTTTTTGTCTTACTTTTGTCATTGTAACTATGCAAATAATGCAGTTCACAATACCGATCATAAACATACATATATATATATATATATATATATATGGCTGTACATCCCTGTCGGGATTGTAGCCACCCCGCGGGGTCCTATTGACTAATGTCAGTATGGATCGTCACTTCCACTTCACGCATTCTTCCTTTACCACTCCTCATAACTTGTTGCTTCTTCTACCACTCTTCTCCACTCTCGCCTGTCCTGCATTTTCTCTCTCCATCTTGTAATTTTCATACTTCTTATGTCGTTGATTACCTGTTCTTCCCATTTTAGCTTAGGTCGTCCTCTTCTTCTTGATTGGGGTTTCCATTTCGTTATTCTTTTAACTATTGCGTTGTCACACATGCGATTTATATGTCCATACCATCTTATTCTTTTTGATTTTATTATTTTTACTATATTTTGTTTCTCTAGTATTTCATCAATCTCTTGGTTTGTCAATCTTCTGTAGTGTTCTTAGTCTATTCTCTTTCCTCCTAATATTTTCCTTATTATCATTCTTTCAAAAATTTTTAAGTTTTCTTCATCTTTGCTTGACATACATATATTTTCTGCTGCATACATTACGACCGGTCTTATTGTAGTTTTATATATTCTTAATTTCGTTTTTTTGCTGAGCTTGTTGTTCATTAACATTTTGTATCTATGCCTTGTATCGCGATTGTATCCTTTGGTCTATTTC
The DNA here is from genome assembly GCA_949128085.1 of Cetonia aurata. Lineage (NCBI taxonomy): Eukaryota > Metazoa > Arthropoda > Insecta > Coleoptera > Scarabaeidae > Cetonia > Cetonia aurata. The sequence continues at coordinate 34,665,026 of OX421884.1, read as the reverse complement.
TTCCTTTCTATTGTTCTTATTATTTATTAGAATTCCTAAATACTTGAAACTGTCTATTTCCTCCATATCATAACTTCAAATTTTTATACTTCTTTTGCTGTTTCTCTTTTCACTCTTGCATACGTTCATATATTTGGATTTGTCTTGATTAACCTCTAATCCTCTCTTTCGTGCCTCTTGAGTAATTCTCACTATTGTTTCTTCTAAACTTCTTCTGTCCCGAGCTATCACAGCAATATCATCCGCATATGCTACCACTTGTATCGACTTCTCTATTATGGTTCCCTGTATTTCACACATCCGCATTATTCCTTCCAATGCTATATTAAATGGTGTCGCTGACAAACCGTCGCACATAGGGGTATTTCAACAGAATACCTGGCCAAAAGTCGAATTCCTGGAATCGGTTATAATCGACAAAGCAATTATGTATCAGGTACATAAGGAGAGGTACAAAACAGAATAGTACTAGTTTTGTCATTTCGCATTACGAGTGAGCCTCGCAGGTAGTTCAAAGTGTATAGTCTTTTGTAGTGTGCGCCTAGTTATTCTTAGCGTTATTTAAAGAGCAGTAGTTCGTAAGTGTTTTCTGCTTAAATATATAAAACTCTAAAGTGCTGAGATATGGATTCATCTATAGCAGGTATGTATACTATAACGTGTAGCATTAAATATTAGCCAATGATTAATTTTACGAAGAAAGTAGCTTGTTAAGGAACAGTTGTAAATCTCTTACTTTTTAACACAACCCTTACAAAATGCTAGGGTTTTAGTACACTTCCCGGCGCGTCCCGGGTACGTGCTATTTTTTATCTGATAGAGGAAAGATTCTTGTATGTAATGGTACAGGAGATACTTCCGACTTCATCCGAATAACACCGTATTAATTCTTTTAGTTAAATTCAACTCGCAAAAATCGGAAATACATAATTATTAATGACTTCCTTTTATTTCATGTTAGGACCATCGGGAGTGAAACTCATGACTCGGAGCCAGTTCTATGACATTATGAAATGTCAACAGCATAGTGATATTAACGGAAAATTGGAGCATGCCGAACAATTCCTCCTAAATTCACATAATTACTCCGTAGAAGAAGTTAAAAGCTTGAAGCATAAACTTTCCAAATTGAAGTCGGAAATTAAACGAAGATGGACTGAGTCGTCCTACAAGGAGGATCTTTTCTTAAAAAGAAATACCAGCTGGCTTCAAGGAACGATTGAAATCCCACTACCAGTTGTCCATTCGGGCCGACCAACAAAATCATTTAGTGACTCCAGTGAACGAAGCAAGAGACGAAAAACGGAAACTGCTCGTAAAGAAATGAGTTCGGAAGAATTAACTTTTGCCAGTCACATGAAGTTGCGAGAGGAAGGCAAGACAGATGCTGCAAATGTTATTAAAGATATAACACAGTCACCTAAACGAGCAGGTAAATATCGAAAAGCATTTTCTCATGTGCAGAAAGACACGGGAACCGAACAATTAGCCCCAATAAACGCATTGTCTATGTTCGTCGAAGCTGGCCTTTCTCGTAAACAGTACGAAGTAATTAGAAGTTTTAACAAAAAGTTTTATCCGTGCTACTCTATTATACAAAACGAGAAAAAGAAGTGCTACCCTAAACAAGAATCCTACCAAGTGACCGCATCTTGTGCTGAAGTAAATCTACAACACCTATTAGATCACACAGTTACACGTCTTCTGAAGTATTTAGAAGAAGTTATTCGCACATTGAATCAAGACGATAGAAAAAAATTAATTCTGATTTCTAAGTGGGGGTGCGACGGGTCTCAGCAAGTACAATTTAAGCAGAAATATGACAATGAAGGTGAATCTGATGCAAATATTTTCCAGTGCTCATTTGTCCCTTTGCAATTAGTTTGTGGTCCTGATAATAAAAAAGTTATTTGGCAAAATCCAGTGCCTTCTTCAGCGCGATATTGTCGACCGATACGAATACGGTTTGTAAAAGAAACTGCAGATGTTACAAATGAAGAGATCAGCTACATAGAGAACCAAATAGCAACATTGAAAGTAACTGAGGGTATTCAAGAAAATTACTCTTTTTCGGTAGAGCACAAGATGATATTGACAATGGTAGACGGTAAAGTATGTAATGCTGCTACTAGCACCAAATCAACTATGAAATGTTACATTTGTGGGGCGACATCAAAAGATTTTAATAATTTACAATTAAATAAAGAAATTAATCCTCATTCTTTGACGTTTGGGTTATCGATATTACACGCTAGAATTCGATTATTTGAGAGTTTACTGCACCTAGCGTATAAATTGCCAGTAAAGAAATGGCAACTTAGAACTGAATCGGACAAACAAATTGTAAAGGAGAGGAAACTAGCAATACAAGAGGAATTTAAAAGAAAAATCGGTTTGATAGTAGATATGCCAAAAGCTGGCTTTGGAAACAGCAACGATGGAAATAGTAGCAGAAGATTTTTTATGGATCCCGATTTGTCAGCTCAGATTACAGGTCTTGATCCCCGCCTTGTATATCGTCTGAAAGTCATTTTAGAAGCAATATCTAGTGGCTACAATTTAAACACATACAAATTGGATTCGTATTGCTCGGAAACTGCGAAATTGTATGTAGAATTGTATCCATGGCATCCTATGACACCCACTCTACATAAAATTCTTATTCATGGTCATATTGTTATTGAAAAGGCATTATTACCAATAGGAATGTTGTCCGAAGAGGCGGCTGAGGCGAGGAACAAGCACTTTCGCTCATATCGCATGAATTATGCTAGAAAATTTTCTAGAGAGTCTTGCAATCTGGATGTTATAAACAGACTACTGCTGACATCCGATCCATTGATAACTGGGATGAGACCGATTCCAAGAAAAAAATCGAAACCGTTTCTAAGAGAAACTGTGGATATGTTCCTTGCTGCAGATCTCGAAAGAGATCCCAGCCAAGATAGTCCTTCTGACGATAGCGATAGGTCTGATGATTCTGGAGATGAAAGCGAAGATTCGTTTGATGAAGAAACACTAACACCCGCCAATGCCGATATAAAATAACAATCTTTTGTGTACATATATATAAATACATATATACTAATTACAATAATTTGTATACAATTCTACTAACTTCTAATCTTAATATACGTATTCTCTATTTGTCTATTATTTTAGTTGTTTACTTTTGCCTCACTTTCATTGTAACATATTTCAAGTTGAAAATTACTAATTATACGTCCTAAATTTCCAAGAAATACATGAATTCATGTAGGTACCTAATTACCTGCACATACCTAATGGTTTCATATAAAGTAAAGGCTAAATTCTGAGGAATTATTATTCTTCTGATTAAATGCCAATGTTAAAGATTGCATTATATTATAATTTAGTAATTAAGGACTTCATTTCTCATGTCTTACTGCGTAATTGTCTAATTGCCATCTACATATTTACTTTTTAACGAGATTATTAAGTGCTCGTTAGTTTCTAGGGTAGTTTATGAAATTCATTAATTTCTTTAGTACAGTATATTAATGTAATTCGGTTATAAACATACCCCATTTATTGGAATATGTTGTCGCCAATTATATCTACATGTATTATACGGTTAGGATAATGGAATAACCCGGTTATTGGAATAATTTTCTTGCTAAATTTCGGTATTTCAAAAAGCGAGATACACTGTAATTACTTTATTTTACAGTTGCATTCATACTGTGGTACAGTGCGTACGTGTGTCAAACAGTATCATCCTTTTAAATAATTCATGGTTATTTTTATTTAAATCGTAGAATATTCTTAGAGTAACCAATAAGTTTTGTTCATCTATTCCTTTTTTGGGTTTGTTTTCCTTTTATTTGTGAGTTTTTATTTGATTTTGTATAAAAATCGATTTATTCTTTTCTAAAAAGTGTGTGAGAATAGGTAAGTTTTTACTCTTTATTTTTCTCCTCTAATTTGTAATCATGGACTCTGGGCAATACGGCGAGGCAGGCGATAATAATTCTAGCGAATTAGAAAGCACTAATTACTCATCTGTTTTAGTTAAAGACGTTACCATGCGTAATGAATCTGACATTGTAAACAAAAATAACACAAATACAACCGAAAAAGAAACGTTAATTGAAAATAATTTCGAAAGTAAATACTCTCATTTATATGACGGACCTTTTTATGCGTTCATACAGCATCGGTCAAAAAACATTGGTCGTTTACATGAAATGTCCGTAGGTCGTATATTACACGAAGAACTAGGAATTAAGTCGTCTATTAAAGAGATTAGTAAAGCAGGTTATAACAAAATTAAAGTCGAAATGAAAACATTAAGAGATGTTGTTAATTTAGTGAATAACCCGAATTTAAAAACAAAAAATTTGCACTGCTACGTACCTAAACACCTTACTGAGATCCGAGGAGTAATTAAGTACGTAGATACTTCTCTCTCTGAAGAAAAGTTATTAAAATCAATTGAATGTGACGGAATAGTAAAATCAGTTAGAAGGTTATATAAAAAAAATATTAAAATAGATAAATCTATTGAAATGGTCGCTATTCAAACCATCATTGTAACCTTTTTTGGTAATAAATTACCACCGAATGTTTTTATTAACAGCTGTCGTAGACCGGTTAATGTATACATTAATGGTGTCGTGCAATGTTTTAAATGCTTGCGTTTTGGCCACGTGGCTAAATTTTGTAAAAGTGAAAAACAGCGGTGTAAAAATTGTGGTGATACTCATGAAGGGGAATGTAACTCGGGAACGATGTGCGTTCATTGCAAATCAACTTCTCACAATGGGCTTTCTAAAACATGTGAAAAATTCATTAATGAGAAACTAATTAAAAAAACGATGGCTGAAAATAAGCTGTCATACAGAGAAGCTAAGCAAATGATAAACAACCCTAACTCATTTGCGAATAAAACGACTAGTAATAGGTTCGCACCATTATTGATAAACGATCAATCAGAATTTCCATCCCTTAGTAGAAATACAACTTTCTCCTTTTCCTTAAAACCCAAAACGCATTTAAGCAGCAGTAGTACTAAGAAGCGAAAAACTATTTCTCCCACAAGTGACTCATCTCCACCCTCTTATCCAGTCGTTAATCGTAAAAATCAGGCATCAAATTTCTTTAATAAAGAAGTAGTTAGAGATTCTCCCTTTACTAATCTAAAGGTCATTGATTCTATTACTGAATTTATTGAAACTATATTTAGCAACAGTGACTATATATTTAACAAAGAAACAGTGAGAGATAATTTAGAAAAAATTGTCAATACAGACAACAATCAGACTGCAAGCGTAAGCAATAAAAAAAAAGAATAACTTTACAGCTCTTTCACAAATTAATTTTCATAATGGCTAAACACATCAATATCTTACAATGGAACTGTAGGTCAATAAATGCAAATAAATACAGTCTGTTAAATTATCTCAATCAGAAAGATATTGATATAATTATACTATCTGAGACGTGGCTAAAACCTCTGCAATCCTTTTATATTCAGGGATTTAATTGCGTCCGTAAAGACAGGCATGATGGTAAAGGAGGAGTAGCTATTCTAATTTCCAATATTTGGGGGTTTTCGGAAATCGATATTGTATCTAATTATAATACTGGAATAATGGCATGTGCACTTCGAATGAACACTCAAATTCCTTTGGACATTATGGCAGTATATAAACCCCCCAATATTTCTGCAACCAGCATAGATTGGGCAAATCTTTTCGAGCAATGCAACCTTAACAATTGTTTTATAGCGGGAGATTTTAATATTCATAGTACTAGTTGGGGTTGTTCATATGATGATTCATTGAGTTCAGATTTTATTAATGTCATAGATGAATTGCACTTAGGTATTTTAAATGATGGTACCTTCACATATATATCTCACGCTGGGCGTGGCTCTGCAATTGATTTAACAATGGCGTCTGCCAACTTACTTATTAAGTCTATTTGGAAAGTGGAGGAAGATACCTTAGGTTCCGATCACTACCCTATTGTCATTCAGTATGCTAATAATAAATCCCAATTATCATATATATATCCTTCGTCAAAATGGAATACTAAAAATGCAGATTGGAATAAGTACACCCAGCTATTAGAAGAAGCTTTTCAAATAACCTGTACAGACTGGCATGCTACTCATATATATGAATTCGTTTTAAGACAAATTAATGCGGTTAGTGAGAAAGTATTTACAATAAAGAGACCCTTTCGCGCCAACAAAAAGATTGTATGCTGGTGGGACCATAGTTGTGATATGGGAGTTTCCAATCGTAAAAATGCCTTGCGAGAATATAAAAATGACCCCTCTGTTGAGAATTTCGTAACATATAAAAGAATTTGTGCAGAAACTAAAAAACTACTTAAATCGAAAGCTAGAGCAAGTTGGAGGACATACTGTGAAAGCCTGAATAAAGAAACACCTAGCAATAAAATTTGGCAAAAAATTAGAGCTATTAAGCCTCAGTGTACCAGAAAACAACAGATACCAGAAAAGATTTTGTTACAGTTATTACATAAACTTACCCCCGATACAGTAGAGAACCACGATTTCTGTGATAACCTTTTGGAAGACGCGCACATTTTACTGGAGCCTTTTACATTGTCAGAACTTGAGACTGCCTTAAAAACTACCGCTAATACATCCCCTGGGTCGGACAACGTACTTTATTCTATGCTTACACATCTTCCATTAATTGCAAAAGATATGTTACTTATAATGTTTAATAAAATATATGTGGATGGCGATGATGTGCCTGATTTGAAAACTAGTATTGTGGTTCCTATTCCCAAAAGAGAGAGAAATGTTGAGAGCGCAGGTGATATTAGACCTATCTCTCTGCTTTCGTGCATACTAAAAACCCTGGAAAGGCTTATTAAAACACGATTGGAATGGTGGGTTGAAAGAATGGGAGTAATATCTCCATACCAATATGGCTTTAGACGAGGTTATAGTACCCTTCACGCACTATCTCACCTTGTAACGGACATTCAGTCTTGCTTTGTAAAAAATAACTTTTTAATGGCAGTATTTGTTGACCTTAAAGATGCATACAACTGTGTGAATCTTAACTCATTAATATGCAATTTAACTGAATGTGGAATTCCTGCCTCTGTGGCTTCTAATGTCGTTAACCTCTACATAAACCGCAAAATTATAATTCGAAATCCGCCCAACAATTATATAGGACCTAGAATTACATCTAAAGGATTAGCTCAGGGCGCTGTATTAAGTCCATTCCTTTTCAATATTTATACCAATGATTTAATATTGCCTGGTGTTGAGATAATTCAGTATGCAGACGACATAGTCATTTATTCAGAACAATCAACATATGAACAATGTGCTACAGTCTTGAAACAAGCTCTAAATGAATTTCTAATATGGTGTGAGAAAAAAGAATTCCAAGTCTCTTATTCCAAGTGCTCTGTACAAATTTTTACTCGTCATCGTCTTCTTAATCAGCTACAGTTTAAATTGGGCGACATTGTACTACCTATCAATAATGTATCCAAGTATTTAGGCATGTGGTTGGATTCCAAATTAACCTGGAAGACTCATATCATGAAAACCGTTGAAAAATGCAGGAAAGCTAACAACATACTTCGAATAATTAACAAAGTCTCATTCGGAGCAGACTTACATACATCTAGGCTAATTTACAGGGCCACAGTTAGATCAATTTTAGACTACGGCTGCGTACTTTATGGGTCTGCAAACATATCATTACTAAAAAAACTGGACATAGTGAATAACAGCTCGATTCGCCTATGTCTTGGCTGCATGAATTCAACTCCCATCGAGACCATGTATGTAGAAATTGGAGAACCGCCCCTAGCGCTTAGACGGAAATATCTATCCGACAAGTTCGTACTGAAAAACAGAGCAAGTAATAACAACATCATAAACAAGTGCAAGAGACTGAATGTTCAAGATCTTATGTGCGCATTTTGGCAGAAGAAGACATCTCCTCTATTGGCATCATCTTTTGCGGATACGGCTGACTTTGATAACTGTATGCTTAAAGTGAACGGTTCGATACTATACGCCTTTCCTTTCAAATGTTTATCATATAAATGTATGGTTCGCTTCCCTGATTTCTCCTCCAACACCTGCTTCAACAGACAATTACATTCCGAAATAGTTCATGAAATACCACATGCGATTCGTATATATACAGATGGAGCTAAAAATTCAAATGGCACGGGTTGTGGGATATTTGTCCCCCAGAAGGCATACAGCAGCAGCTTTTCACTTTCCAAAAACGCAAGCGTTTTTTCAGCTGAGGCGATCGCTATAAGAAAAGCTCTCGAATATATAATGACTTTGCGCAGTACTCAATTTCTTGTATTTAGCGACTCTAAAAGTGTTTTGCTGAGTTTGCAGAATTTTAACCACAAGTCTTCCCCTCTCGTTGCGGAAATTATACTCTTAGATTATTCTCTATCTCAACACGGAAAATCCGTTGAATTCATATGGGTTAAGGGCCATTCGGAAATTCTCGATAACGAAATAGCAGACAGTATAGCTAAAAATGCATGCCATCAGGATGATACGAGTAACATACAAATCCCATACTCTGACTTTTTAACATCATTTAAGGAGAAACTCTACCAAAACTGGCAGAAACGCTATTCTCAGAGTTATGAAAATAAGCCTACCAATTATTACACGATATTTCCGTCTATCAAAAAATATCGTTGGTACAATAAAATTAACGTCAAAAAGAAAGTGCTATCCCAAATACTCAGGATTACATTTAATCATGGGAGATTTCCTGCCCATCTCTTCAAAACCAAAATATGTGCCAGTGATATGTGTAATAATTGCCAGAAAGAACTGGGCGATTTGAACCACCTGCTCCTCGGCTGTAGTAAACATGTTAAGAAAATTGACGACCTGTTACAAAGTTTATACAGCATGAATGTTCAACTACCGACAAATGTCAACCACCTTATATCAATGGAAAGGACAGATATCAATTTCCGACTGTATCAACATATGTACGACATTTCTCTTCAAATCTAGCATCGAACCTTTGTTGTCTTTTCCTGTGTGGTACATATCCTATGCTCCGTTGGCCTACCTCTGTTTGTCTTTTTGTTAGTCACCCGATCGGCCCCGGGTGTGAATATTGTCCATGTCAGCCCTGATGTTCATTCGGGTGGTTAAGGGTTTTTAATCCATGTACGTGGCTAATGGTGAAAGCCGAGGCCATTAATAATAATAATAATAATAATAATACTTTATTTTAGACATACATATATTACCTTTTGACATAAAATTAATTTTAAAACAGTTTTAAGCTATTTTATTGATAAAATAATTTTGGCCAACTTTTTAGTACGAATACCCCTATGTGCGTCGCCTTGTCGCACTCCTGTATTAATACATACTTCCTCCGTCATTCCCTCAAACGTACGCACTGCTGCTTCTGAGTCCGTCATTGTCATCTCTATTAACCTCAAGATTTTTTTCGGTATGCCTAGGTGTTTTGCATCTTTAATAATACTCTCTTTTTAGCGTATCAAATGCCTCCTTAAAATCTATAAATACTATCTCCACCTCAATTCCTTGTTCGATACATTTCTCCACTATTTGTTTCATTAAATGTATAGCATCTACTGTCGATCTGCCTTGTCTAAATCCATTCTGGTATTCTCCTATCCCTTTTTCTGTAAATATCCTCAGTTTCTTCAGATTCAATGTGGTTAGCACTTTGTAGGTTACATTGAATAGCGTTATTCTTCTGTAATTTTCACAAACCGTTGTATCTCCTTTCTTTGGTATCGGTTTTATAATTCCGGATTTCCATTCCTCAGGCATTGTTCCGTTCCTCCATACTAGTTTTATTAGCTCATAGATTCTTTGCTTAACTTCCTTTCCTCCGTGTTTTATAAGTTCACCATAGATGTTATCTGGTCCTGCTGCTTTTCTTTGCTTTAAGTGTTGAATTGCCTCATTACACTCATCCTATGTCGGCTCCTTTAATTGTTCTTCCCTTTCCAAGTTCTCGTCTTCATACTCTTGATTCTTGTCTTCGCTCTCTCCTATTACTTTCATCCATTATTTCTTGACACCATTTTTGTTTTCTTCTCACACACAATACACGAGAGGACTACGTACAATGGACTAAGGCTATGTAACTTGGCAACCCAGATGAATATGGTAGTAGCAAGTACGATGTTCCAACACAAAAAAGATCATAAACATAAAAATCAAAATATTCTGATAAAAATTGTATAAAAATTAAAACCGACTTTTTGCAAAATATAAATCTAAATATAATAATAATAATTCATGCCTTCACATCCCCCAACAGTTTTCGCCAATTACAGAGGGCATCCGCCGGCCATGAGTTATTATTACGCCTGCGCCTGTGGAGCAACTTAATGTGTTTGTCTCCCAAGATTTGCCAAGGAGTGATGAAAACCACGAACAGCTCACTGTGAAAGCAGGTCCTAGGATTCGAACCCCAGACCCGGTCACTCATAGCCAAGCGTGCAAGCCACTGAATAATATATTTTGAAGTGAATGTCACTGAAGAAAATATAATTTTTTTATAAATATTGATTTATACATCGTGGAAAGTACTATAGGATCAGGCCATTTTTTTGGATCGGTTGGTACAGTCATACCCGTATAATTATTTACAATAATCCTGGATCAAACGGAATATCAACTCTAGCAGTAGAGCAGGTGACGTGTCACCGGTACTGCTCATACTGGGCCAGAAATCCCCCAGAATTGAACCTCGTAGTTAGACAAGCGCCGGGTAATCACATAAAATGTGCTCCGGGATCTCGTCCTATAGCTCCTAATTTCACGCTAAAATGGACTGTTAACTAGTGCTATAGAATGCATGTGTTTACCAACTTATAGTAACCAAGCAATAGCACCTCAACCAGACGTAACTTGCTACGAAGAAGTGGCAAACAATATCTTGCTATTTTCGACGTGCCTGACAGAAGGCATTATAGATTCCCATCTAGTCTTGTGTAGAGCGACCATCCATTGCTTTATTGCGTGAGAATAAATTAATCTTTTCGGCAGTTTTGTATTATATATGCAGAAATATACAATCAGCTCAAATTGCGTACATCAACGTTCTGAAAAATAAACTATGAGTTGTTTTATTTCATATAGCAGGTGAATGTGTGTTTTTCGTTAAATATTAAATAAATTCATATATTTTTGTAGGGACTACATGATATTACGATGTATTTAATTATCACAATCTAAAATTCCTTCGCTATATAGATTTAGATACGATTGCTCGCTGTGTGTCTTCACATCAATTTAATTGCCCAATGATATTCGATTTATTGAAATGGATAGGGAGGATGGAGGGAGTAGGGCATCCAAAAGATATACTACTTCCTAGTTAATTCGAGCTTTCTTATAAAGGCAGATGGTGAAATTTTATTATGTCTGCACCTTGTGAATTGTGATGAGTATATAATACTATCCATAAAAGCGCATGTATGTCTTTAGTTTCTGAAGCATATTTGTGAAACTCCTTGACGTGAATATCATAGATGACAATCTTAGGAGTAAAACGCTGAATCTATGAATTAAGCTTTCGTCTGCACCTGTGATGCCAGGATTTTTGAAAAAAACTCTTGGCAGGTAGATTCAAAATCCGACTTCTGCTTATCTTCATTAAGGCCAAGCGCTGTTTTGAGTTTATTTTGAACTTCCTTTTTCCGCACTTCAATAGATTTGTTGTCATACGAATCTGTTACCGCCCATTTTCTAACTTAAATTTTGTAGCCAATATGCAGCAAAAATTCGAACGATCTTATCCATGCGTGTAATGTGTATAAGTGGATCTTATGTTGCAACGTTTCAACAGCACGGTATTATCAAAGTTAATAGTTTTCGGTGTAGCACCACAAATGTAGTATTTTTGTAGACGTTGTTTCAGTCAGTACATTGCGTGTTTTACCGTCTAACACAGTTAGCAAAAATTACAAGTGACCTCAATAAATGCCTTTAAGACTTTTTAGTTTGCAGATATCTTCTGTCGTTTCATTAATTTCAGCCCGTATCAGTGCTGGTGTTTCGTTTTTGTAAACAAATTTAAAAGGACGACACAATCTAGTAGAAGCTGAAGGATTTAGCCAGCAAAAACAGGATGTTAATATATTGCATTTTCAAACGAATAAAAAAAGAAAATTAAAAAGGCATCATTATCACCAACGTTAGAAAATTGATGTTTATAGCTACTATGGTGTTTAAGAACTGTAGGTAGTGATACACACAATATTCACACTGTATGACACACGAATTGGTGGAAGACCGTGGCTAACTTACACAGTGCCAGCTCTAACTTGAGTTTAAGATTTGGTAGCAATCGCAAGGAAGAGACATTAGATCTGAAGAGCACTGTACCTACATTCAAAAACAATTTGATAATATTGACGATGGCACGTTTTAATATATATATATCTGTATAGTGACATGTAGCGTACCCAAGTTTCCGATCACTATTAATTATTTTTGTCTTACCCTGTTATGCGAAGTTACAGCCCACACCAGCATTGTACCAGGTTCAGCACCAGCAACATTTTGGCCTCCAATAGATATATCGATAAACGGTTCCTAAAATTATTTCCTCTATAAAACATCATACGAGTTATGGTTAAAAGCATATTACAGCTGTCGCATCTTTGTGCAGTGGTGCAATGGCACACCAGGAATTCATTGCTACATATTTTCGAGATCTAACCCACAGTCTTCTACGAACGCACGATTTCCACTGTTTCTTCGGATAATATTGTGCGGGAAAATCAACTGCGTAAGTCCAACCATTGTGATCCAACGGCTGACCGTCCAAGGTAAGATCCAGCTGCCAATCACCTTCCCACTGCCAAGCCATCGACGGTAATCTTATCTTATCTATCTGACGATCTACGGTACCGTCAACAGAGGAGAAATGGTACCGATCAGTTGGTAACAGCCGGGAAGAAAAACCTTCGATAGGTATCCATCTCTAACAATTATAAATAATTTTATTAAGGGCTGGTATTTCAATCTTTAATAAGACTATCTAATAACTATTTAACTAATATATATATATAGGAAAAATGTACAATAATTTAAGTTATTTAGTTAATATCATCATCCTTTTTTATATAAATATATTAACGATACAAACCATTTAAATACTGATTATTTTACAAATATTTTTGACGATTACATAACTTCTGATTCCTTTGATATAAATGTAGCTGTTTGTGAATTTGTTAATGTTTTCAAATTTGCAATTGATGTTAGCTGTCCAAAAATAAAAGTAAATTATAATTTTAATAGACGTAAAAAATGGATTACTAGTAAGATTGTTGACGAATCTAATAAACTAAAACTATTATTTGTAGCAAAAAAACTAGTTAGATCAACAAACTAAACGAAAGTTAAATGTTTTGGTTTCGACAGAAATGACGAAATATTATAATGGTTTGGTCTCTGATCCCAGTACAAGTAAGAGGTCGTAGTCGATAGTCAATCGTATAAATAAGTATAAATAAATCGTAAAAATAGGCAATCAGGCAATAACTTGCCAGCAACACATTGCTGATGAGTTTGCTAGCCACTTTAGTTTTGGAGTGGCGCCAGAGCTAGCCCTTTATTTTGGCAACATTGTAGCACCGAATATTGACATATCGTTAAGTAGTAATTCTATGTATTTTTTTCCGCTGGATGCTGCAGAGGTTGCGAAAATAATCTTTGATTTAAAGAATAAAACTAGTGTCGGAGAAGATAATATTTCCCCCACTTGATTAAAACTGTGTTGTCCGGTCATTGTTAGCCATATTACTGATATTAAAAATAAATAAGTCAGTCAATTGAAATTGGTCAATATCCAAATGAATTAAAAGTAACAAACATAATACCTATGCATAAAACAGGCGATCAACGGATGGTTAACAACTATAGATCTATTTCGACTCTCCCGTCACTATCGAAGGTTTTTGAGAAAGCTGTATTATAGATTTTTGCAATGAATTTAGTTTAATTAGTAGTGCGCAACACAGCTACCGGGAGGGTTTCTCGAGTGAAACTGCCTGTACTGAGTCTGTTCAATGTATAAATTATCAACTGAATAAGAAATTAAAAGTTGCTGCCTTATTATTTGATTTATCTAAGGCTTTTGATTCAGTTGATCATTCTTTATCAATCTCTAAACTGAATAATTTTGGTATCAGGGGCAATATAAATAAGTGGATGTCATCGTATTTATCAAATCGTAAAGCTTTTGTTAAAATTGGCAGCACGACACTCCCAGTTTTAATAAAAATATCGGTATGCCGCAGGGTTCCGTTTTAGCACCTCTACTTTTTATACTTTTTGTTAACGATCTTCCCCGAAACATAAGTCATGGATCAGTATTTATATATGCAAATGATACATCCATAGTGGTATCTGGAAGTGATATGGATACATTGCTATCCAATATAAAACTAACTTTTAATGAGTTCTAGGGATAGTGTCATTCAAATAGACTAATGGTTAACATTGGCAAGACAACAATCTTATTCAATCACAAAATTAACAACAAGAATTATAATAGTTGTAAGTAGTTTAACTAGTAAATTGTTGGGTATTGTTATAGATTATAATTTAGATTAGGTTGCACGGGTTGATGTTGAATATAGCAACTTGATATGTTAGTTTTAAGTGTATGTAACACTAACTTCAGACGAGATGTTCTTTGACATATAGCATGTAGTAAAGTTTAAGAAATAGTTTACGTTCGGTTTTTATATATTTGATATCTGTAACAGTTTTTGCATTAATAAATTCAAAAGTTGATGTTGTTTGTTCAAAACTTAATGCCGCTTATTTTGTCATCTGTAATTTAAAATTTAATAGTTTTTTTAGATGTAAAGTCCCTTTTAACGGTTTACTATTTGCTGGCTTTTGTGTCATGTGTTATAAAGTTGTTGTCTCGGCCAGTCTATAGAGTGGGCGGGCGTGTTTATACTTCAGAAGCGAACTAGGATATAGAGAATCTTGTCGCGTGACGTTTAAACGTATATCCTAACTTTTACATGTATAGGTATATATATATATTTTTAAATTAATACAACACATATTTAAAATAGAAAATTACATGCCAGTGGTAGGTGCACTTCTGTACCACAATATAAAAAGCAAGGGTAACTTGGTGATTGCGCTGCCGGGTCCAATCAAATCACCCCAAGATTTCAATTGGTAAGTGGGGCTTTTTATAGCATGGAGGAATTCATCGCCTTTTAAATTGTAAAAATGGTTGCTGTATGTATACGTCTACTGTTATTTTAATTTTTTATACAAATTTTGTTGACGTTTCACATCCGGACTTCCGGCAAAAGTGAACAAATAAATAATAATAACAATAATAATAACTTTTATCAGGAACTTTATTTGGAGGTTGAAATACTAGCCCTACTTTTAATTATGAATTAAAATAGCAAGAATCCTACCAACTATGAAAGTACCACCCAACTATTTTCCTTATTTTTTTGATTATAGAGCCAAATTAGAAAAGATGACTCTCTTATTTTTCATATAAATTCCATAACTACGTATGAGCGTGAAGCAGAGTTTATTCAAGTTGATTACCTAATACAAAATTAGCTAGATATTTTTTATTCATAAATTATCTATAATATAGATACTCGAAAATTATTCTTAGATAATTTTAACTGTACAACCACAGGTAATTTTGACTAGAAATAATTATTTAACTTCCTGGCATAGAGATATTTGTGGAAGTGTTGGACTTCACTATGGCCAACAGTTCTCTCTTGGTTACGCAGTAGTTGCGCTCAGGTTTTGACAACACTTTGCTGAAGTAACCGAGCACTTTTTCGTGGCTATCTTAAACTTGGGATAGCACGCCTTCGAGACCGACGTTACTGGCATCAGTATCCAATATGAACTTCCCTTCAGATTGTGGATAGCTCAAGATGGGTGCATGGTCAGCATCTACTTCAGTTCTTCAAATGCATCCTGGCAACCCTTGTCCCAGGTGAAGTCTTTGCCGTCCTCAGTTAGTCTCGTGAGAGGCTTAGCGATGTTAGAAAATACAGGAACTAATCGTCGGTAATAAGTACATAGCCCCACAAAGCTTCTTACTCTGTCATTTGGCACCGGCCAAGACTTGAACGCTACTATCTTTCCTGGATCAACCGATACTTCATCTAAGGATACTTCTTTGGGATCAGCTTCAGGTTTGCTCCTTGCAATCGCTGGAATATTTGCTCTAAGTTTTTCAAATGATCATCAAAAGGTTTTCCCTAAACGATTATCGTTGAGGTATACCAAGCAAGTTTCCCAAGATAGTCCTCTTAAAAC
This sequence comes from Cetonia aurata, assembly GCA_949128085.1. NCBI lineage: Eukaryota > Metazoa > Arthropoda > Insecta > Coleoptera > Scarabaeidae > Cetonia > Cetonia aurata. Next base: position 34,648,687 of record OX421884.1, on the reverse strand, counting down.
GTTTTCCGTAAGCCTTTCAAACGTTGCGGGAGCGTTACATAAGCCAAATCCGCTTCTTGAATTCGGATATACTATTATTATGAATAATAATTTGTATGTTTTATGTATAGTTATCGGATCTAGATCCCAGCACCGAATAGTATATCCGAATTCAAGAAGCGGATCCGGATCCGAGGTTCCGGATAGCGGATCCGGATCTGAGGCTTCGGATAGCAGATCCGGATCTGAGGTATCGGATAGCGGATCCGGATTCAAGGATTCGGATATCCGGATAGTTTTGGATCCGGATATCCGGATCTCAATTTTGTCGGATATCTGCAGCACTAGTTATTACAATAGAATACCGATACGATCAGTTCGGTGCGAAATACGAAAACTTTTACCAGTTGGGATACGTACCAAAGATACGAATCATACGGATACGACCCATCTATAAAGGAAATTGTCGATTTTAGAAATAGCGTTAAAACTCTTGGAGTTATTGTGGATAAAAATCTCCCTTTTCAGTCTTCAGGAGGATATTGTAAATTATCTTACCTATATAAATTTAAATATATAATACCTGCTAAAACTTAAGGAAAAACACAGCATGGCCAAAGTGGTTAAAAATGGAGCAGAAAATGAAAGATAAAAGTATGTTGATCTCAGACCAGAAGAAACTGATACGAAACACGAGAGAGAAAATGGATAGAAAACAAAATGGGAAAAATAGAAGAGCAAGGAGCAGAAACTCAAAAAAAAATCAAACAATAGATAAACGGAAGAATAATAGTGAGGTAACAGTAAATATTATAAAAAAATAAGTCAGGCCAGGTGACAGAAAATGAGGAGAAGACGAAAGCGGCCTAGATGGAACATTTCAAAAAACTAGTAACAGAACATCAAACAACTAAAGCTGAATCATATATAAAAAAGACAAACGAAAGTCACCCGCCAACAGATGAAGAAAAAATTGAAAAAAACCAACAAAAAAAGGAGGTGTTTCAAATAATAAACATAGATAAAAACGGAAAAGCACCAGGAGACGGTGGAATAAGCATGGCAATGATTAAATATGGTGGAAAATTGCTGCAAGAAAAAATATAAAAAACCTAATATTAGATATATGGACAAGAGAAAGAATGTCGGCAGATTGGGAAACAGGAATAATTATCCCGATACACAGAATGGTGTGCAATAATTATAGAGGCATCACACTTTTGAGCACGGTTTGTAAAATATTAACAACAATAATTCAAAGAAGGCTAGTAAACATTAAAAACCTAATAGGGGATTAGGAGTATGGTTTTCAAAAAGGAAAATCCTGTGTGAATGCGATTCACTTTCTCAAATAAATAATAGGAAAAGGGGACGAATGTAATATAGGATTGGAAATAATGTTTATAGATTTCAATCAGGCCTTTGATTCAATTAACAGACAACAGTTAATGAGAATCTAAGAGGAACAAGGTATTCCTACTAAGCTTAAAAGATGAATAACAATGACACTAAAATAAGAACCAGCATAGGCGAAATAGAGGAATCTCGAACTAATAAAGGGATGAAACAAAGACACGCTTTATCTGCTACGTTATTTAATCTCGCAACAGAGTACATAACAAAGAAAATATAAGAAACCGAGGAGCCCAAATAATAATGTACGCAGATAACTTGATCATAGTGGCGAAACAAAAGAAAATACTGAACAAAATATACGAAACTGTGACAGCAAAGGCGGAAAATCTGGGGATGGCAATAAACAACAGCAAATCTAAACATATGAAGATAGAAGGAAATGAAGGGAAAAGGACAATAGAAATCGGAAGAGACTTTCAAGTGTCAGTAAATTCAAATACCTGGGAGTAACGGTGTGCAGAACAAGGGACAGGCTAGAAGAAATAAAGGAAAAGATACAGGTGAACGGGGCTTTTTATGCAAAGAAAAAGACAATTATAAATAGGCAGATTTCAAAAAGAACTAAACTAAAGATGTATCGAACTCTGTTAAGAACTATCCTAACGTACGCCGCTGAAACAAATGATGTTGGGGGAGTAATCCGGAAAACTGGAGTGTAGAGAAGACGAACTAATAACGAAATAATGAAAGAACCGGGTGGAAAAAATGTATTAGGATATATAAAAATGCTAAGAATAAAATGGTTGGGACATACGTATATACAGAAAGAAACCGGAAGACAATGCAGAGGCCTCTTCCTGTGGAATATGGACGGGAGAAGGGGAGAGGCAGACCCAAAATGAAATGGTTGGACAAGATGGAAGTAGATCTAAAGGAAATGGGAGTCACAAGGGAGATGGAGGACAATGGTGCATGATCGCAAGCCATGGGGAGGAATAGAAATAAAAGCAAGATAGATCGCTTAGATGGACTAAGGACATGGATCTGATTCGACCAATAAGAATCAGGAAAGCTCGATGAGCGGCGAAGCTTCGTACGGGGTGTGGAGCCATATATAAAGTGTTTCATTTTAATCGCCCCAGGCAAATATGTCGAAAGATATGGAATATATAAAAAAATGTTTCGAACAAAAGTAGTATGGTTTCGAGGGGGACATAAAATTATATCATTGATTTGACCTTGGGTGTCATTTGAAGGTCATATAAAAGTCACCTTAAATTTCTTAAACAGAACACCCTATATATTATGCTATATTCTTGTAGCTTATTACAAGCACTTTTCAAAACACTGATGACAAAGTACTTTTTATAAAATACTTATAGAGTTATCACACTTGAAAGTCACAGGCATACGTCCGGCACTAGTACTATCTAAGTAGTGTAATTTATCGGCCGATAAATGTTGATCTGGCCATGAAGGCAAGACTGATCAACTCGATAAGAATGTTACAGTAATAATATAATAAAATAATACATTATTTTACATAAAACGCTTAGATATACCATCATTCTGTTGGATCCATAATGACAAGCATTTTTCAAATGCATCGACTGTTTTTCTGAGAATATTGGCTGGAAAACTGTCACATGCTCGTCTAATACGGTCCTTTAGATCTTCCGTTGTGGTAGGTGCAGTCTAGTAAACAGTGTTCTTTAAAGAGTTCCATAAAAAAAAGTATGAAGACCTTGGAGGTATTGCTATATGACCACCTCTTCCAATTCCAACGACGACGTAAATAAGTTAAATTTAAAAAATCTCTTACAACGCGCGCATAATGTGGTCGGGATTGATCTACATGACAAATGCCATGCGGATTAATATTGGAATAATAACGACGATTTATTAGATGCCCATTGCTTTGAAATATAGCCTCATCACTAAACATAACACGAGAAAAAAATATGTGATCTAACTGAATTGTATCTATCGCCCACCTGCAAAATGTGAGACGAAGAATTTTGTCGTTGTAAGTGAAATTATAGGGACTATTAGCGATACTGACTTTTGTAAATGAAAAAGGTTGTGAGATATGCAACTAAATTTGTAAATAAAATAATTGAATCACTTGTGCCTAGCATATTTTTTTTGTGTTAGTGAAATATTGCACACGGTCACCGGTCTCAATTTCTGAATATCAGCGACAATTAAGGATACTACCGCTGCATGCTGCATTCCAGCATAAGTTGCGTTAAAAGTCAAACAAATGTCATATACATCTTGAATAATGCTAGTGCCGAGATGTATGCCGGTGACTTTCAAGTATTATAACTCGAAAAGTGCTTTATAAAAAGTACTTTGTCATAAATGTTCTGAAAAGCCCTTGAGATAAGCTACAAGAATATGCAATAATATATAGGCTGTTTCATTTAAGAAATTTAAGGTGAACTTTATACAACCTTGAAATGACAAATTAATCAAACTCCTTTATGCTTCCCTCGAAACCATACAACTTTTGTTTGAAACATTTTTTTATATTTTTCATATCTTCCGACATATTTGCCTGGGGTGATTAAAATAAAGCACCCTTTATATATACCTGCTAAAACTAAATGGCAACTTTTGAATAATATAGCTTTAAGTCACCTCGAGTACTGCAGTCATGTTTATTATCCTTTTCTTAATAACTGCTATAAATCTAAACTGCAGGTATTAAACAGTTTTTTAAAATTTGCCTTTAATATTCAATGGTGGGATCATGGAACTCCTTATTACCGTAAACACAAAATACTTAAACTTAATGACCGTTTCTATATTTTATTTGTGTGTCTTTTATATTCAATTATTTATCTATATTTACATGAATGCTATTGTTCCACTGGCGAAGTCAGTACGCACTCGCCGAGTGTTTTGTATTCCACTTGCGTACTAGCACCGAAAAAAGGCGCACTGAATACTGAAAAGCTATCTATTTGGCATGTATTTCACTGGGTGTGCAACTTTATAGTACCTAGTGAGTGTTGACAACTTTAGGATATCTCTGGTGTTGGCATTAGTGGTGGGTAGCTATTCTAACAACTAGCCAAATAGCTGTTATCGAGGAAATAGCTATAGCTATGATATCTGTCAACGCGATAACCTACGGCGATAATCCGCTATTCCGGCTAGCACCGGCTACGGTAACTGAACGAGCGATCGGTGGTGTTGGGAACTACGGCTACTGGCTACTAGTGGTGGGTAACTAGCCGATATTTTAATAACCAAACTAGCCGGCTACTGGTACCTAAATAGCCGCTAAATAACCAGCTATTTCAGCTATTGGTTATTACTCGCTATTCGCTTTAGCGGCTAGATACTAGCGTAGTTGTATATGCCGCTACCGTTTCGATGAAAACATTCATCTTCGTCGGGCTAATTTTTTTTTTTTAAGTACAATTAAATAGATATAAAACTAATTAATTTGAAAATTTATTACGAATAGTGATATTAATACACGAAAATTAAAATATCCATCTTAGTAATTTTGAGTTTTATGTATATATGTACAGGGTGGGCAAATTTCGATGTTTTTATAAGATACAGACCAAACGGTAATAGATGTAAGAAAAGTAAGCAGAAGGTTACGATCCCTTTTTTTGAGTTTGGCTTAGTGATCCAAACAGATTGAAGCTAACTTGTTTAGTTCCCGATATACCAGGCGTTTTTCAAAATCAGCCATTTTCTTTCAATCGTTATAAGTCCGATGCCATAATATATAGAGGAAATATGTTCAGATATATTTTATGTTGTTTTTTATGAGGAATACACTGGCATGCTTGCTTCTTTTTAAAATTTATTATTATACGAATTATTTGCAAAAGTTATTTTTTTTAAATGGAACACCCTGTATATATTTAGGTAATTGACTTGCATTTTTTCCCCGCCATATATCTATATATAGTTTAATATACAGGGTGTTTCAGACCACTCGTCCACTATCTTTTTCTCGCGATCTATTGCAGCTGGACTAATGCGACAAAAAATTTAATAACAAAACCCTACCTAAAGAATCATTCGAAAATATTTTAAACTTCCGGAAACGTTCCATTATACCGGAAGTGGTTAGCAAGTTTCTTATTTTAAATGGAATCATACGTTTTTTCTTATCTCAATGAATTCTACAGATTATTTGAACACAATTTTCATTAAAGTTCTCTATCCCTAAATCCAACCGTTTTTGAGATATTCACGATTTTGTCAAAATTTTGACGTTTTCATCTCTTTCGAAAACATACCATATTTTGTAAACCATTAAAGATAATGATGTCATTTTACTGGTATCCAAGAAAAATAGTTGTTCCTACCAAATTCTGTCAAAAGAACCACTAAATTGTATACAGAGTGTTCATAAATCGATTGTCAATTCAAATACATTTAACCTTAGAAAATTCTTTTTTTTCAAATGTAACATTATATTTCTAATTATACCATACAATGTAGAAATCAATTCTCCGTCGATAAGTATAAAGGATGCATATACCTATTCCTAGTCGTTTTCAAGATATCAACCATTATTTACTCGGCTATGAAAATTTTAGTACATTTCTTGCAGTAGGCTATGAAAATGACAAGTAGGTTCGACAATCATCAAAGCAGTGTTACTTTGCTTCATCATTAAGATCTAATTGTTTCCATTGCTGATCCATGGTTATAACGTTGAGGTTGATAGGAGTATTATAAAAGATATTTTACATTTATTGCTTATGTAGAAGGGAATAGATGATACTCAATAATTTAAAGATGCCAGATAAAATGATGGTACATATTACATTAAAAAGAAATACATCACAATAATCATAAAAAATTTATTGCACTTAATGTAAAATAACTAAATAGAAATAAATTATTCAAAATGTCTGCCGTTTCTTTCTATACATCGCTCTATTCTGGCCTCAAAGTTCTTATGAACTCGAATTAGTTCTTCTCTGCTTATGGATCTACATGTTTGCCTTATTCTCGTTTTCATTTCTTCCGCACTTTGCGGACGATTTTGATAAACAATATCTTTCACCCTTCCCCAAAAATAATAATCTAAACATGTCAGGTCTGGTGATCTAGCTGGCCATGAAATTTCGGACCCTCTCCCAATCCATTTATTTGGAAACATTTCACTTAATTTTTCTCTCACATGTACAGCAAAATGTGCAGGACAACCATCCTGTTGGAACCACATATTTCTTCTTGTTTCTAATGGTACGTTTTCGAGGAGCACTGGCAATTCATTTGTTAAGAAATTGCTGTACACATTCCCGTTTATCGTTGCGTCAAAAAAGTAGGGTCCAATTATTTGGTCACCAAGGATGCCGCACCACGTGTTTATGCTCCACACATTTTGATTGTCGAGTTCTTGCATCCAGTGTGGATTTTCGTGTGACCAATAATGTAAATTATGATGATTTACTTCACCATTACTTTTAAATGTTGCTTCATCTGACCACAATACCTTTTCAAAAAATCGAGGATCTGCAATTAATTTTGTTTGTGCCCATCGACAAAAACGGACCCTGACCTGGAAGTCGCCGTCACGTAATTTTTGACGAAGCGAGATATGGTACGGGTGCATTTTGTGGTCATTAAGAACTCGCCATACGCTCACATGGTTAATGCCTGACTCTCGTGCTATATTGCGAGTGCTTGTTTGAGGATTAACTACGACTGCCCCCAAAACATCTGCTATTCTCTCATTTCTAATATACCGAACAATTTGCTTGCCCTTGTTGTGGTTTTTGCACACACTTCCTGTTTGTTGCACACAGAGAGCTAAACGAGAGAATACCTTACGCGTAAACTGTCATCGCTCTGGATACCTTTCGGCGTATACACGCGCTGCCATCGCCATATTTTTTTGACATTCACCCATAATCATCAACATGTCGAATACTTCTGCATTTGAATATGCCATAATAAACATAAGACTTGAACAACAAAAACTAACAAAATAACGCGTAACAATAAAGCAAACAACAACAAAGAACCACTAATAATGAAAATTCAACTAGAATAGGGAGATTAACAAAGACAAGTTTGACACTTCTCGATCTGAAACTGACATGACAACGCTATTCATTTGATAACCGAAACTTTCACAGCCCACTACAAGAAATGTACTAAAATTTTCATAGCCGAGTAAATAATGGTTGATATCTTGAAAACGACTAGGAATAGGTATATGCATCCTTTATACTTATCGACGGAGAATTGATTTCTACATTGTATGGTATAATTAGAAATATAATGTTACATTTGAAAAAAAAAGAATTTTCTAAGGTTAAATGTATTTGAATTGACAATCGATTTATGAACACTCTGTATACAATTTAGTGGTTCGTTTGACAGAATTTGGTAGGAACAACTATTTTTCTTGGATACTAGTAAAATGACATCATTATCTTTAATGGTTTACAAAATATGGTATGTTTTCGAAAGAGATGAAAACGTCAAAATTTTGACAAAATCGTGAATATCTCAAAAATGGTTGGATTTAGGGATAGAGAACTTTAATGAAAATTGTGTTCAAATAATCTGTAGAATTCATTGAGATAAGAAAAAACGTATGATTCCATTTAAAATAAGAAACTTGCTATCCACTTCCGGTATAATGGAACGTTTCCGGAAGTTAAAAATATTTTCGAATGATTCTTTAGGTAGGGTTTTGTTATTAACTTTTTTGTCGCATTAGTCCAGCTGCAATAGATCGCGAGAAAAAGATAGTGGACGAGTGGTCTGAAACACCCTGTATATCTAACTGTCTAATACGTCACAATTAAAAAAAATCAATTTAGTAGTAGTAGGCGTGTGTCATTAATCATTGACATTAATTATTTAGTGCAAGCATAGTCATATTATCTATATACCTACAAACACATATAAACTATGAGAATTATGATATGGAATACTTTATTCATTTAAACAATAGCACATAAACGAAGAGCAAGCAAATGTATACAATAAAACGCAAAACAAATTAAAGTTTTAAAGTAAATACTCAAATTGGTCTCCATTATTGGCAACACATAGATTGCATCTTTTGGCAACACTTTGAATTGCGTTAAAAATATTAATATTAGGTATGCCATTAATTATCTCAATGAAATTATCTCTCAATTCATCCATATCATTACTAATCTTTTTATATAATTTACCCTTAACGTGTCCCCAAAGAAAAAAATCTAGCGGCGTTAAGTCTGGTGAGCGAGGTGGCCACCGCACGGGTCCGTTAGTGCCTATCCAATTATTACCAAAATTTGCATTTAATAATTCTGTTACCGTCCTAGTGTTGTGAGGTGGTGCACCATCGTGCTGAAAGAATATACGCTCAACGTCATTTAATGGTAAATTGTCCAAATGCTGTTCAATTACGTGTTCGTTTATAATTTGGCGATAAAGTATACCATTGAGATTATTATTATATATGATGTAGTCTAGAATACCATTGGATGTCAAGGCACACCAAACATTAAATCCAAATCGTCCCTGTTGTCTTACGTTAAGGACGCGATGTGGGTTTTCATCAGACCACCAGTGTTCGTTGTGTCGATTAAATATTCCGGCACTACTAATATGGGCTTCATCTGTCCATATAATTTTTTCATAGAAGCGTGGATTTTCTTGCAGTTTCGTTATATACCAATTACAAAACTGCATTCGACGCTCTTGATCATTTGGTTGCAAATGTTGTTTTCTGAATATATATGGTCGAAATTTATGCTTCTTTAAAATGTTTAAAGCTCTCCGTCGAGAAATTCCACTTTCAGCTTCAATTTGTCGGCTCGAAACAGAAGGATTGGCAACTACAGCGCTAATAACACTAACAGTAGTGTTCTCCGAGTCTTCAATGATATAGTTTTTTGGTCTTTGTTGCTTGAACGAACCAAAATTAATAAGATTTTCTTTTAGTCTTGCAAAAATATTTTTATGCGGCTGTCTTCTCTCTGGAAAACGGTTAAAGTATGTTTCAGCTGCCGCATCAGCATTATTATTATGCTGAATAAAACACTCCAGCATATCATACTTTTCGTAATTTTCATACGCCATCTCAAGTGAATGTTTACCATAGTGACTGAAGACTGAAGTGCAACGAAGGTATTAAATAAAATTAACGTCAATGTTTAACGACACACGCCTACTACGCTCGGTGTAAGATACTTTTGGTGACGAAAATTGATTTTTTTTTAATTGTGACGTATTAGACAGTTAGATATATATTAAACTATATATAGATATATGGCGGGGAAAAAATGCAAGTCAATTACCTAAAGATATACAGGGTGTTCCATTTAAAAAAAATAACTTTTGCAAATAATTCTTATAATAATAAATTTTAAAAAGAAGTAAGCATGCCAGTGTATTCCTCATAAAAAACAACATAAAATATATCTGAACATATTTCCTCTATATATTATGGCATCGGACTTATAACGATTGAAAGAAAATGGCTGATTTTGAAAAACGCCTGGTATATCGGGAACTAACCAAGTTAGCTTCAATCTGTTTGGATCACTAAGCCAAACTCAAAAAAAGAGATCGTAACCTTCTGCTTACTTTTCTTACATCTATTACCGTTTGGTCTGTACCCTATAAAAACATCGAAATTTGCCCACCCTGTACATATAAGAATTATGGAATATGAGATATTTATTTGTATCAACATTAAGATATAATTTATTATGGGAAAACCATGCATTTTATAGCTTTTAACAAAAAATTAACACTTTTTTGCTATCTGTTACTACAAGAATCAACTGCACTTGTATCGTCTGTACACATATTGAAGTCGTACTCCAACAAAAAATTGTTATATCATTAACAAAAATTAATTTAAATTTTACTTATAATAAAACATCACAATGTACAAAATACATCAAAATCAATCAAGAGTAAACGTACATATACAATATAAACAACGCCGCAACTGCATATGCACATACTATATACGTAACTTGGACGGATAGGTATTCGTTATTGTCTAACCGTACTAGCCAGTAGCCCCCGTAGCTACCGTAGCCGGCTAGCCGGAATAGCGGGTTAATAACCAGCTATGTCAGCTACTGGTTATTTCTCGCTATTCGCTTTAGCGGCTAGCCAATAGCGTAGTTGGGTATTCCATACAGTCAAGTACGACATTCGTTTATGTTACGAGTTACGAAGTTTGAAATATGTAACTCTTTATATATTTATTTATACTACAACTTATACTACGTAACTTGGACGGATATTCGTTGTTGTCTAGCCGTAGTAGCCATAGTTCCCAACGCCACCGATCGCCCGTTCAGTTACCGTAGCGACCGTAGCGACGATAGCCGCTATTTGGCTAGTTATTAGAATAGCTACCCACCACTACTGGCTACTACGGCTAGACAACAACGAATATCCGTCCAAGTTAAGTAGCATAAGTTGCGTTTTATTTGCCTCGCGGATCACTTGCGATCAGATAAATAAATCTATAAAGAGTTACACATTTCAAACCATTATTCAACATCGATAGTAACATAAACGAATTTCGTACTTGACTGTATGGAATACCCAACTACGCTATTGGCTAGCCGTTAAAGCGAATACGGAATAATAACCAATAGCTGAAATAGCTGGTTATTTAGCGGCTATTAAAGTATCAGTAGCCCGCTAGTTAGGTTATTAATATATCCGCTAGTTACCCACCACTAGTTGGCATTGATGTGTACGAGAGTCAAAAACATGTCAAAAAGTTAAAACCTCAGTGCAACCAGTGAAATTCACTAATAATAGGGTTTTCGACTTATTGCACTTTACGCGTGGAGTATATCTATCTCCCTTACTAATATTATGTATTAAAATAAGATGGAAATACAATCAGTGGATCAAAGTGCAGTAAGTCGAAAATGCTATAAGATTCCATTGGCCGCACCGAAAGTATCTCATAGCGTTTTCGACTTATTGCACTTTACGCGTGGAGTATATCTATCTCCCTTACTAATATTATGTATTAAAATAAGATGGAAATACAATCAGTGGATCAAAGTGCAGTAAGTCGAAAATGCTATAAGATTCCATTGGCCGCACCGAAAGTATCTCATAGCGTTTTCGACTTATTGCACTTTACGCGTGGAGTATATCTATCTCCCTTACTAATATTATGTATTAAAATAAGATGGAAATACAATCAGTGGATCAAAGTGCAGTAAGTCGAAAATGCTATAAGATTCCACTGGCCGCACTGAAAGTATCTCATAGCGTTTTCGACTTATTGCACTTTACGCGTGGAGTATATCTATCTCCCTTACTAATATTACGTATTAAAATAAGATGGAAATACAATCAGTGGATAAAAGTGCAGAAAACGCTATCAATCTTATGTCAATATATAAGGTTGAAGTAGGAGCAAGTAGGAGGGAGATACTCTCAGTGCGCCTTAGTAGTCGCTATAAGACTGTAGCCGAATTTACACAAGCTTATTATTGCAGGTTTCTAGAAGTTTGATAGAATGAAAAACGGAATCTATAACTTTTTTAATAAAATTCTTTTAGAAATAAATTGAACCAATGAATAACATTGACGTTTAGCGTACTGATGTCTTATTTTGTCTCGCAGCCATTATTTGTTAGCGAAAATACCTACGTTTGAAAGTTTCTTACAATTGTTTGAAACATTCACTGTCATGAATTTAGAAAAAACATTATGTTTTTTGCAGAGTTGAAAAATAAGATATATTTATTTCTTATATACAATTATTAGTGGTGGGCACTATCGATAACTATCGATAGTGAGCTATCGATAACTAACGATAGTTGACTATCGATAATTATCGATAGTCCACTATCGATATGAAATCGAATGATAGTGAACTATCGATAATTGCTGATAGTAGACTAACGATAACTATCGATGACATAATATTCGACAGTAAAATAATGTAAATCCCTTGTAGAACATTTAGAAATGGATTAGTTCAGTATTGATAAAAATTAGCCAATTAATGAGACTTGGTCCGTCTATTGATATACGGATAGTGTCTACCAATTTCTTTTCGCGAGATGTAATTTTGAGAACTGTCTTGTATAACTAAAAATAGCGTGAAAAGTGCTTTTAGATGATAATATGGATGGTCCAAAAGTAAGTGAATGTAAGTCGGAAAGATAACTAAACGTGTAGATACATAATAAATTATATTTTACAGCAATATAATGAGAATAATTAATTGCGTTATAATCATAACAGTAATATATTGTATAATTTGTGAAAATTTGCGCAATTGGTTTTGCAGTCTTCTGACAAGTACTTACAGTGAGCGGCTTCTGAATCCCTGATATATTAGTCAACAAAAATTTGATTTTAAAAATTAAAAAAAAAATGATTTAACTTACCGATTATATATGTAAATGCTCAATGCTGCCGTTAACACATTCTCACAAAGCAAATATGGGTATGACAATTGAAATAAATAAAATAAAATTGAAAATAAATATACTTTAAAAATAAAAAGTAAATAACATTCTAATATATAAAATAAATACAATTCTGTTTATATTTAAAATGCCTCAAAAAACGGTCATAGTCTAAACAATATCTAAATTTTTGTTTATAAATATTAAAATTTGCCCAAATTCAATGGAAACACGACAAGCATTGTTTTAATTTATTTTTATTTTCTGAGTAGCCTAAAGGTTTGTTATTTTATATTGTCTTGTTAATTAAAAAAGAATGTGTTATCAATCATCAACTACTCATTGAGTAGAACTAATTCCTTCTTTTGTAATATCAATGTGCGTCAATGTGCACATCTAGTACACTATTATTTATTTATTTTTATTAATTTTTTATTATATTTATATATATGTATATATTGACAATACATTGTTCTTTACAAATGGCAATAAATTGAATTTGAATTTGATGATGAAACAATGAACCAAAATACTAGTGTTAAGACAATTTCCATTAGTATATTAGTATAACTATTGATAGTCGACTATCGAGAGTTATCGATAGTCGACTATCGATAACTATCGATAGTTGGTCCGACTATCGATAGTTGAGAATATCGATAGTATTTTGTATATTGTATATACTATATACAATTCAAATATACAAAGACATTCCCACTTAATAAGAGAAGATTTCACCAAGAATGGCAGTCCATTCAAAAGATAGCAATCTAAATGGTTACTCTTTTATAGATCTAACGAAAGTTCAATATAACCATTATGTGAGAAACTGAAGAATCCGTGAAAAAAAGTTTGTTAAATCGCCCTTCCATAAAATTTCAAAGTATGGACACATGTTTTACCTTGCAAGACACACACTAAGAAGCTTTATAGGGCTAATACAAAGGTTAGCAGAAATATAGCTTGCAAAATAAGTTATCACAATCTTCAGCCTATTTTTATGTTTACAAGAGAGTTCTCAATTAGATCTCGCAAAAAAAGAAACACTGTTAGACACTATCAGTATATCGGTAGACGGACCGGCTATCGTTAATTCACTAATCATTAATAATGAACTAATCTGACTGTAAATGTTCTTTAATAGATATACATACTTATTTTACTGTTTCATCTCAATTTTTATTTTTGCATTTGCTTCTGCTATAAGATACTGTGTTAACCATAATTATATTATCGATAGCAAAATATCAATAGTTATTCATAGCCAACTATCGATAATTATTGATAGTCTGCTATCAATAGTTATTGATAGCCAGAACTATCGATAGTGCCCACTACTAAAATGAAGCAATAAAACTTAAAATAATATGTACAATATCTTTGTTAAATTACCTCGTTTTCATAACTCTCTTCTTTAACCCTTATGGGTATATCCAAACCATGCACATAAACATATATTTGATGATCACCTCCCAATGCCCATAAAAAGTGAGGCACTGCTGAAAGTTTTTTAAATTCTTGTCCAACGTATGTCAGTTCTCTCCACATACTACCTGATGTGGATAAAGTATGCACACGCCCTTCATTGTTAATTCCAAATAATAACGAAGTTGGCATGCTCTAGAATATTTATTTATATTTTTACTCCGATACACCTATCTACATCTATCCAGATCTATCACCCGCATTAGTATCAAACAGCTGATGCGCAAGCACAGAACACTGCGCAGCGCAAGTGAAAAACGGACTATAACGAACAGCGAAGACTCTATAGACTTTTCTATTGATAGATCTGTTCCATTTGTGCATAGGTAAGAGCAGTAAGAGTCGAAAGGAAATTGTTATACTTTCTACAAGCAAACGAAGCTGTCATTCAATTAGACGACCAGGGAATAGAGATATTAGACATACCTTAGGCCCTGGACAGCAGGCGCGGCTCGTGCTTACGTCAGTCGGAGGCTATGACAATGATCGTAGTTCTTCGTATGCTCTCGTCAAATACCTTTCTATATGTTTATATGCTACGAAGTTATACGAAGATGTTCTATCAATGCTATAGTCACCGATTGACGTAAGCACAAGCCGCGCCTGCTACACAGACCCCACAGAGTGAGTATCTTAAAGCGATCTATGAATAATAACGTAACACTGGTCGATTGTAACTTGGAGGGGTTACTTTAAACTCCTACTGCACCGTATACTCGACAAAGATATTTCAAAATTTTCGCAAAACATTTATTGTATTATAGGAGTTTGTGAGGTTTGTCGTTTACGAAATAAGTAATTGCCAAGTATAATTATTATTATTATGTGTTTGAAATGAGGTAATTTTTGCAAAACTCGGTAATTGACAAAATTTCAGAAAACCATTTTTTTTTTAGGTACGTTTATTTAAATTTTAAAGAGGAATTGAGTGGTCAACTCGTATGTTACCAAAGCTTTTGGCTTTATCTATAACAAACAAGCACTATCTGCAAAATAGTAGTTATTTATGTATCGAGGGCGTAAAGTAGGCCATGGTAGGCCTTTGCCGATGTGTTGATAATAGCTGGAGCCGTCAGGCGGGGGATGGCGAGGGATATTAACACGCCGATGTCCACAAAGGCTTGTATTATAGATAACCAATAGATACCCAAAAATATATTCACTCATTTTTCATGAATTATGGCCGTTTGCACCAACACGTTAAACTTGGTTTAACTTTAAGTGAGACTTAGAATGTGACATTACTGTATGTTTTAAATAGGAAATATCACTTTCAAATCGTAAGTTAAGTTAAAGTTAAACCAAGCTTAAAGTATCCGTCCAAACGAGCATCGCTTATACTATTTTGCTACAAGTACCTAATAAATAAAATGAAGTACTGGTTGCATACATAGAGATGGTTGCATATGTAAGTATTTCCCCTCACCCTTTTCGGGTAAATCCCACCCGATCCCACCGTCAAAAACATAGGAGTGCTTTTTAACGATAGGTTGCATTTCCATAATTATGAGTGCTCTGTGGTTAACACTAGCAAAGATGGCGTCAAATAAGCCAGCAACATTGCCAGCTATCCTTATTGCCAGCAACCACGAATGACACAACGGGTTACAGACCTGTAAGGTCCCCCTCTTGCGTCGTTCGGCCAAAGTTCCCCTCTAAATTTGCCGATAGGGTATTTAGTTGCATATCTATATGTCGTGAGTGGTATCTCATTATGATGTATGATGAGTGATCTATGCCACCATATTTACGGTATTTACCATAAGCGAATGTCGTGAATGATAAATTCTCTTTGTTAATTACATTAATTTCACTAATTCGTTGTGTGTGGTTTGCTGGTTCTGTGTCTTATCAGTTTATTAATTGGGTTTAGATTGGATCAATTAGTCTAGTCACTGATCTGGTAGATCTTAGGAAAGATGAGTGATGAGTTTGAGTCGTTTAATCTTTCAATAGTATACAAAAAATTTTCAACATCACTTCAAGAACATGAGGAGGATGTTAAATTAAAAGATTACCTTGACAGCTATGAGGAGCTGAATAAGTATGTATGCAGGTTGCAATAAAATATCCACAGTACATACATTACAATCTTATTTTAGATTTTTCAATTTAATGGGAGCTGTATTTAGTTTCGTTAGTAAAGATTTAAAGGCTAAAATTGATATATTAAATGATTTATTAAAACAGGATAGTACAAGTTTTGAAACGGCAAAGCAATTGATAGAGTACGAAAAGAATGGCAATTTATTTCACAAATCGGGTTATACATCTGGCAGTCGTACTTTGTTAAGGCTGCATAGGGGTTTAGGTACAGTAATGTTGTAAAATAAATTTGTATTGTGTTAATTTATTTTTAGATTTTATTAGATTATTTTTAAAATCTGTTGGCGAACTTAAGGATGAAGATAATACAGCAAATGTTTGTCGAGTGGCATATGATATCACTTTAGCTAAATATCATCCATTTCTAATAAGAAAAGGAGCCCAGATTGCTATGTATACAATGCCTACAAGACGTGAATTATTGCGTAAGGTATTAATAACTCATAGGTTTTACATTATATCAATTTAGTTTTGATTTAAATAATAGTATCCCTTGCCGCTTTACCCAATTTTTTGTTGTTATAACGAATTTAAATAGATAACATGTTTTTCTGTTTTAGGTCTGTTGTGATAATAAGGAACATATACAGAATACTATGGAAGTATTACCAAAAATGTTGGAGGTAACTGCCATTGTACATGAAAGAATCGAAAGGCTATATACTTTGCATAATCTACATAATTTACCTTAACTATGTAGTAATGTGCTTTGGCTTGCATTTTAAAGAAGTATTTGCGATATAAGTTATAAATTCAGAAGCTATTATAGAAACATCTCACTGTAATTATTTTTGTATATGTCATTCCAATTAATATATATCAAAGTTGTACAAATCTATTAATGTAGACTTTCTTTAATGACAGTAGTCAGGCTATCAGCCTTTTCTTGGATGCATTCTACCTTATCGCACCAGAAACAGTCCATAGTCATTAATTATAATTACATCACTCTAAACAAAAACATCCTAAAGACTAAAGACATACTACTATCACCTACTATAATGCTTTATGGACTATCAATTACGGCGACGATACCTCTTGTTTTTGTAATAAAGTAATAATAATAATAATAATAAAGGTTATTCACCATAAGATCCTGTGGATATCGGTTTTGTCAAACATTAAATAATGAATATAATAATATATACAGTGTAATTACACTATAGTGGTACACTTAAACTAACATAAAGAAACATACATCACCATCTCGACACTCAACATCCCCACGGGGTGTCATAAGAATTCCGATAGACTATAAAAACAATTCTCTAAAAAGTATAATGTGACAGCCTTTTTGAATTGGAACATATTCAAAGTCTTGATATTCGGCGGAAGTTTATTAAATACCTTAATGCATACATATTTTGGATTCCTTTCATAAAGCGTAGTCTTGTGGGCAGGCGTAGAATAATCGTCACCATTCCTAGTGATGTATGCACTAATATGCTTATTGCAAGTAAACGAAAAATTGTGTTTTTTTGCATACATGGCACATTCATATAGAAATAGCGATGGTAACGACATTATGCTATTTGCCTTAAATATAGTTCTACAAGAGTCAGATCTTCTCATGTAAAACATTGTGCGTATTAATCGCTTTTGAGCAACAAAGCAGCGAAGCAACTGAGACGATTGACCCCAGAACAAAATGCCATACCTGAGCCTTGAGCAAATATGGGCGTGATAAAACATTAGTAATGTATCAAGGTTGACACAATCTCTTAACTTAAACAAGGCACAATTTTGAACACAGTTCAGAAACATGGGCATCCCACGACAACAAAGAATCCACGTAACAGCCAAGGAATTTAGTATCTGGTACAACAGGGATTGTTGCACCTTTTAATCATACTAAAGGTGATCTGTCCACGACTCGCCTTGACGCACTAAATGTTAAAAACGTGGTTTTACTATTATTTATTTTTAATCCGTTACGTTATTCACACCACATAGACATATTGTCGGAATATATATTTCCAGTGTGACTCATATCCGCCTCATTAAAGCCCGAGATAATTACTGTGGTGTCGTCAGCATATTGATATAAATCTCTCTCAGGGAAACAATGACACAGATCATTGAGAAAAAGAACAAATAAAAGTGGGCCCAAAATAGATCCCTGCGGTACACCTAGTCCAACCTAGTCGGATATCATTAGAAGAAGAGCAGATATTCTGACCACAATCATTACTAATTGAAACAACCTGCTTTCGCCCTTTTAAATATGATTCTATCCACTCTCCACAACGCCCCCTTATGCCGTACATACATAACTTCTGCAGCAACAACCCGTGATCAACAGAATCGAAGGCTCGCGTAAAATCATATACTTTTGCTAGCATAAACAAGACTAATAGTTGTTGCTATATTTCTAGCTGTGTAGATTGGCTGAAAATCTTAAGAGCGAACGATATGAGGTAATAAACTCGACAGGCGGGAACCGGACTCCTCACGTCTCCATTTCAATATATAGGCCTATGAAAATGACCTTTACTAGCGGCGACATACGTGCATAGTAAGTTTTTGTTGTATCTGTGTTATACGTATGAGATCGGTATAAGTCGGTATAGTAGCTAATGATTTTCAGCAATAATGCCACGAAACTATTATTTTTAATATTTTAAGTAGTTTTAAGTAATATTGTTGTAAACCATTGTGTGAGCTCGCCGATTTACGTCCACTCAGCAGAGTCGCTATGTTAAAAGTGGGGAGGAGTGGATGTAAATCAGAAAAAATGTAGTAGTAGTAGTAGCGGCGAGTGCGGAGCAATTAGATAGAGCAATAGAATAAAGAGTTTAGAAAAGAGAAAAACAGTTATAAATTAGTTAGTTGTTCCTATTCAATCAGGGTCGATCAAGGTAGGTACCCTCCAAGTTTATTTTAGTTTAATTATTTTAGACGCAATAAGCGAGTTACCCCCCAGTTACGGAGATCATATTTACCCCCGTGATATAGTGGTGGAGGCGCCGGGTAGGGAGAATTCCTTAACTATATGCATATCGCATGCATATATACTTAAAGATTTGGCAATAGCGGGCCACGTCATACCTGATGAATTGGATTTATTTTTCACGGAGAAATAGACGATGGTACATTAAATTTTCAGCAAACGCCACTGCGCTGGCGCCGGTCAAGATATTGTTGCAGAAAGCGTGAAAACGTTGATATTTTTATGAAATTTTGCTGTTTTTCTATTTTAGTTTTTAGGTTATTAATTATTATATATATTAGGAACTAAATTTTAACGGACAGGTTTTCTAATTCACTGGATGGAAAATTAGATATAGGAAAAAATACTAGGATATCCATAAACGCATGCCCGTTTCACTGGGTCTCTTCTACCCGTTCTTTGTTTTCAGTTGACACTAGTCCCGCCCACGGCGCTGGTGTGCGGTTTCTCACAGTTTCTCAGACGATTCAGTGATTTGCGAGTTTGACAGATAACGCGAGTGTATTTATCGGTCTTTTGTTTTGTGGAATTGAATTGTATTTTGATTTCAAGATGGTTTTCTATAGTTGTATATCAACTTGCACATACAGCAATAAAGATGTGAACATATAGCTTTCCATTATTTTGTTGTTTTAAGAAATAGAATTTCTGTAACCTGTTGAGGGAGTTTCTTACGACCAATAAATCAATCTTTCATTCAATTTATTCGTTTATTCCTTACTTTTCATATAATTGTAAAGGTCGTTTTGCACTACGCTATTTATTGGTCAATTTATTAGTGTCTTTCAAATATTCACGTAAATAATACTTCGCATATACAATTTATAAGGTGTTTCCAAAGTATTATTGACGTAAATTATTGAAATACACTAATAAATTGACCAATAAATAGCGCAGTGCAAAACGACTTTTATGTATACCCAAAATTTAAATGGAATTTGCTTTTGAAATACCCGCCGGTCCCGCCGGCATACTTCAGCGCCTTCGGCGGGACTAGTCACAACTGCTGCATATATCGTTCACATCATGTTCACATGAAGGCTTAGAGAGTTGCCCATCTGTAGGTATGTTATCTGTGCGTATAGTCGATACGATACACAAACTCGATACGATACCTCATCCGATGTCGATAGAGAGAGCGATTCCGTAAATCTACTTTTTCATTTATTCATATACAAGTATCATTTAAACAAATTATCGCTTAACTGCATTCATGTTCAACTTTTGAAATATTTTCTCGGTCAGTAATATTTTCTGCATCCATCGCACAATATAGGTACCTATATATAAAATTAGGGGAGAATATATAAGATATCATATTAATTCAAGCTGTTTTACTTGCAACCTATATATTGTTATTCGTTATTCTAATATCAAATATTAAATAAGATATAATTCACGAATACAACCACATATCAACAGCCGTAAACCGCCGAAATAAAACCGAGCGAAGCCGATTCAATTTCTCACGCAAATTCTCCTGCTTATTTGTAGGAGAAAATACCGGGGAATCTTTCGGGAATACTTTCCTACGAAAACGTGAGAAATTCAACTCGAGAATACCAACTATTGGAATCGTAGGAATTTTTTGACAATTCTCTCGGAATTTCCGGAATAACCCCCCGGTTCACCCCGGTTGAATCATCAACAGTGAAATTTTCTGAGAAATTAAAACTAAAAAAAATGTTCCTTTTTTAAAGTCGATGCGGGGACGTATAATAATGTTTTCGGCTATCTAAAACACAGATCTAAAATTAATTGAATCTTAAATCATTCAATTTATTATCAATCGGCTCACAGTCACAGTTCACTCTGTACGCAGCCGATTCATATGAACGGTAAGGTCACAGAACGTGATTGGAACAATCACGCGGGTCTTCAGACAGATTCGGTCATTATGAACCATCGTTCATGTTCATAACCTCCACGTTCAAAAATCAAAACATCCGTCTGCGATATCGCCGCCCACCTGTGTCTCTGCCAGTCTTTTTAGTACACAGTAATTGTTTGGGGTGAACCGTGAAAAACATGACAACAGTCGATGAAGAACAGGTTAGAAATATCTTTATGATATAAAATATGTGTACTATTAAATTGTTGACCTCAGTTTGAAGAAGATGATGGAAATGAGGCACAATTAGCTTTGTGCAGCGACGGCCGCAAAAGGCTTTTCAGTAAAGAATTACGTTGTATGATGTATGGATTTGGAGATGACCAGAACCCTTATACTGAAAGTGTCGACATTATTGAAGATTTAGTAATAGAATTTATAACAGAAATGACTCACAAGTAAGGTTCTTTGGCTATAGTTCTATATATTGGCTGCTTATTTTCTATGTATAAGCATATTAACAGAAAGCTCATGTTTTGGTGGCAATGAATGTAAAATGCCTATTTTTTTCCAGAAAGGAATAGTAAGTGTTGAGAACCAATGTAAAAAATGTTTCTTCTAATTTATACAGGTAGCATGTTTGGCGATTCTGATAAAAAGGAAAGTTACTATAGCTTGTTTCAACCTCTGTATGGAGTATAAAACTTAATAGCAACTGTCTGCCTCTTATACCTTATCCTGAATACGCCATCCTTAATACCAGTTGAGGTATTCAATTATGAATCTATATATCGGTTTAATTGATGTAAATAAAAAGAATGATTATTTGATTCTATTATTTTGATTATTATCATTAGTAGAAATCATTTTTCCCGAAAGTAGTAGGTCAATTAAATTAAAAATTACAGCAATATCTAGTACAGTCCAACTCGGATATAACGAACACACGCAAAAAAAATGGTTCGCTCACTTTTATGATGTTGCATAATTTATATTTAAAATAATATATCTACACTACATATTTTAAAATCTATTGCCATAATAGATCATCGGAGCACGTTATGTATGATTTAAAGATATAGAATGTGACAAATTATGTGCAGCCTGGTTTAAAAAAATACATTTTCACTCGCCTATAGCTATAGCAAACACTTTTCGCTTCATCACTACCCAATTGAATAGTTTTGTTACGGATGCTGTTACTGAAGATAATGAAAATAAGAACAACGGGAACATTTCTAGTGGTTAATGATCTTTACATTACCAGTTACCAAATAACATATATCTCCAGAATGTAGAAGTAAACACAGAATTAAACAATATGTTAACCAGCCGGTAAATGACAATTATTTTGTTCTATTGAAGTTTGGGATAATTAAAGATTCATTTTTCAAACTTGTATAAATTGGCAACGAAGCACTTACATATTGTAGCAACATCAGTTCCAGCAGAAGGCCTCTTCTCCAAAGTAAATGCTTTAGTTTCCTTGAAGAGATCACATTTAAAACTGAAGAGAATTTCTAAACTATTATTTTTAATTTCACTGAACAAAGAAGACTGGTTCTCTTAAATTTATTAAGCTGTAACATTATTTTACTAATAAAAAATCAATATTACTAAAGCATAAGTATCTGTATCATTTTGCGTTTTCATTATCCCGTGAACTATTAATAGTGAAATGCATCGACGTTGAAATTGCTAAAAGTAGTTGCCGGAAATTGAAATTTGATTGCTCGAAATGTATAACGTTATGCATGATTATAAGCAATTACAATTTCATATTCAGTAAAGTGTGGATGACATATTTAATATGTTTTATACCTTTTACTTTCGACTGTTAACAGTCGATTAGTAGCAGAATAGTGTCGCTTTTTAAAAATTGGACATCCCTCCTAACTCTCCTAGTACCAGTTGCTATGTTTTATGTTGTACTTGGTTATATTTAATTTATGTCGCCTGTTAAACTGTTTATGTATATATTAGTAAATCATTGTTTTTTGTACGCTTGGAGATAATTTAATCCGAACGAAACGAAATGCGGCGAGTAAGAGAGAAGATATCGGTTCCCATCCCCGCGACTCCTTCCCCTCTAGGCGTTTACCTGTGCATCAGTACTTTCTTGTCTCCGTTACCTGCGGACATTCAGTTGCAGCGTATTCGGATTTAAAGCAATAGCACAACCAGTGTCTGTCACTCACCAGTGACATCATACTGCCCCGAGGCCTTGGCATTCTGTGTAAACTTTTAAATGCGACACGCGCACGGATTTATTTCGCACATTACCTAACTAAAAGTATCTGATTGTTTAAATCAATGTCACGGCATAAAGGTGGACATAAAATAAAATTGCATCTTTTATAAAATATACAACGATTTATTAATAATAAAATTATTAGAAAATTTTTTGCATTCAAGTTCAAAGCCACTTTGTTTTGAGACTATAATGTATGTGATACTTCTTCTGGAAATTGATAGGTAAATGATTTTTGTTGGCTTTTTATTATTACATAAGATAGTGATTATTCATAATTAATTTGGAATGGTAAATTAACCGCATAATATAAGCAATATATACAGTGTTCGGCATAAATGTTTTTTTATTATTAAAATATGGTAAAATCTTTTTTGGGGAACAGGTTAAACATGCCTAAGAATCCCAAAATTCATTTTGAGACCCTTCACGTGACTACTAGTATGGTGGTAAATTTAAGAAATGTGCAATGAATCGGCAAAAAGTGAGGTTAGATGACGTGAAAGTTATTTGGACATACTGCATAGAATTCAATTCTGAGGCCATACGCAAACTTTTGCAAACATATTTAAAAAGGCAACATTTTTCCAAATATTTTTTTAATAAATTACAAATCTCAATTTTTGTCGGTTTTAGTAGCTCAACTGAAGTAAAATCTTTAAATATGGTAATAATTTTGTCAATTTTTGCAAGATTTATATAGCTATAAATAAAAAAAAAATAGGTGACCAGTATGACAAGAGCTGTTGCGATGAACAGTATGCAAAAGGAATAAATAAATTTTACAAACATTTTTTTTGTTCTAAACTACATAGTAAACATAATTTTTATTAGATTATAATATTTTTGTTTTGTTTTCTGCATTGAAGTGAAAACTGTTGGTCCAAAACTTAATCATAGTGCACACCTCAAGCCTCACAATTTTATAGCACGCATCGAAGGTATTTAAAGATATATTTTTAAATAAACTTCAGCGCGTAAATGAATCAATTTAATATATCGCCGGTGTTATTTCTTTGAACTCACAACAACATTTTAATCAATGAAAAATGTTACAATTGGTGTCAGGTGTGGGATTTGGCGATATATTTCTGAAAATAAACTTAAATTAGTGGACGAATAGTGCACAATGAAAGACGATCGTAACGAAATTGTGTAAATTAATGGACTTGAAAGTAGCACCTCTCAGACCGAAACTGGACGAAAGGGATGAAGATACAAGTGGGAAGAAACCCAAGCCTCAATTACGGTTGAGTAGAGTAATAGAAGCGGCTGGCGAAGATCTGCGTACTTGTTTCAAGTGCCCGGTGGAAATGAGGAACTTCTAGCGGAATTTTCTTAGAAACTTGGAGCAGAACCTAAAGAAAGAACCAATGGAAAGCTCTAGAAACTGAACGACAAAATTATCAAACACTGCTCAATCATTTGGAAATGCGTTTCGGTAATAAAGATCTGCAGCAGATATACTCGCAGTTGAAGAATCGCTGTCAGAGACCAGCGCGCGGGGGAGGGGGGGTCAGGAATATGAAGCTGACGTTCTTCGTTTAGTTAAAAGTGCGTACAGAACTGCATCAGACGAGGTGTACGAGAGTCTGGCCGTAAATAAGTTCTTGGATGGCCATCTTAATCGCGAAACTCAACAGGCGGTTAAGCTTACTCGCCCGCAGACATCGCGATCAGGCTTTGGCCCAAGCCTTTCACTTAGCCGTAAAGCAATCTGTCAAAGGACATGCTTGCATCTGTTAGTGTCATCTTAGAGAATCACGAAAGAATGATTCGTTGGAAGAAATTAAAAAGATGATCACAAGAACGATGGCATCTGGAGGTTACCAGGAAAAAATGCGGCACCTACGAAGTCGTTGTCGCGACCCACAAAAGGCCAAGCAGAAGAAAAACTAAAATGGGCCGACGGGAAGGGGCGATTGTCAATCCATGTGGCTTACGTCCCAGTACCACCAGTGATTGTTGCCTCAGTGAAATGTCGCGCTAGCAGCCTGGTTGTGTATGGAAATGTGAATGGGAAACCTAGAAATCTACTGCTAGATACCGGTGCAACGATAACAATTCTTCGGCCGGAGATGGTGGGTAGGAAGAATCAGATATACCTAACCAGGTGGTCGTTACGTATAGTACTGCGCAGTCAGCCAACGTGCTGGGGAAGACGATGGATCCACTTCCGGATTGGTGACACCGCATTCCAGTATCATATAATAGTCGCAGATATAGAACAAGACGTAATTCTAGAAATGGACGTAATTGCCGGATTTGGTTTGGAATTGGACTTGCAAGTAGGAGTACTGAAAGTTACCATCGTGTTTATCATTGCCCTAATGCAACCTCTTAACTTTTTGTTCTGTATGTAAAAGTGCAACACCCTGCCCTTATTCAGTTCTAATTCCGTTCCTGTTGGTTCTACTGGAGCACTACTCAACTAAAAAGATTATTATCTAATTTTGTGGTAAGGGATTTTTTCACCTTTCTTTTGGGATTTTTGTTATAAAAAGAACAAAACTTATTTTATGGGTACCTATTGGCTATTCGTTCTGTTAAATGCTTTTGGAAAATCCTATTCCAAGCCTTATTCCATAGAAACGAATACGGTTTTCGACAGATTCATAATAGATTCTCTAGTTTATTGTTAATTCTCTTCATATCAAGAACTTAGGTGTCGCTGTTAATTTTGTGATAACGTTTTCAAAAATAGTTCGCGTTGGTGGCAACTTACTGCTCCTTTTCTTTTTTTGGGCTGCAGCGATTACCTCATCTCCTCTCTCCTCCACCTCTACCTACAATGCTTGATGACGATTCAGAAGTATAATATCCCAATCAAATAAAATAAGTATTTTAGCCGCTAATGCAATTTTCTCTATTTTGCGCAGTTACACAAGCAAAAAAAAAAATAAAGACATTTAAAAAAAAAAACACTAATGAATTATTAGTTATTGACGTACTACTAACGTTACAGCGTAATATACAGAGAATCGGGAATATAAATATGTCAATGTATGTATGGTCAATGTGAACATACTGTAACGTTTTTCGCTGATTAATAGGTTGTCGAGGTTCAAAGAAATAACACCGGCGATATATTAAATGAAGTTGATTTATTTACGCACTTAGTCTATTTAAAAAATAAAGAAAGTCAATTAAAATACAAACTAATTAATCACTAATTACTAATAAAACATTTAAATAACTATTCACTTATTTACGTTCACTAATTTATTTCTACTTGTATTTATTTAAATTCGCCGTATATTTATTAGCACTCGCCTTTCTTCATATTCGTCGCTTCGATTTAACCGCGTTCACTCTCTAGATTCAACTGACTGCTACTAGCTGCTACCCAATCGCAGTGTTTAAATACTGCGGGATTTCTAGCATCTTCGCTACCTATTTCTACGCTTAATCGAGATGTTTCTATTTACACGACGCGACGTACACAGAAAATCATTCCGTCGTCTGACGTCTCGAACATGAACTTTGTTGATCGATGCATTGACCGCTGGCAAAGTAAACTGTGGCTCGTAACAATATACATATTACGCACATCACATCGGTCCGGGCGTCCGAAAAGTACACTCAAAATGAACGATCAGCTGATCGCTTAGAAAATATTTTAGAAACATAGTTCATCTCGAATGACTTGCACATATAAAATTTTAATCAATTCTGATGATTGGTTCTCTATATATTTCTAATAGGCCATCCACCTTGGGGCACCCGGTAAATTTTTTCTTTACAAGTACCTATACCTATTTCTGTATTTGTGTTTTTTCTTTACATTATTTTTTTTGTAACTATTTCATAAGTTTGTTATATCGGGTGCTTATATATGGATTACATAGATCCAGCTGTGCTGTGAAACATGCTCAACATACCATAAAGCTTTGCGATGGTCGAACCCGTTTGTGATTTTAAGAGCTAATTGAAAAGAAGAAGCAGATAACCCCGAAATAGCACTTTTTACACCGATTTGTGAGTGCTTACTGTTCATTTCTGCAAAAAAAGAAATATACATTTCGGACTCAGTAAAACATGGGCTTTCCAAAATCAGCAATTCACATACGGAACTCTTCGCAGTACTTTTTCTAAAGTGTTTCACTTCTTACTTATCTTATAGAGCAATGGAAATTGGTAGAACTGGTAGAGTACAAGTTGAAGATATTGTTTTTCTAGTGCGAAAGGATGCACGAAAATATGCTAGAGTAAAAGATCTTCTAACAATGAATGAAGAATTAAAGAAAGCACGTAAAGCATTTGACGAAGTTAAATATGCAGGAAAATCTAAATAGAGTTACCTCGAATGCTATTTTAAAATGCACCTTTAACTTACATTTCATGGATAAAAACGTGCCTAAATTTTTCTTTATTGTAGAAAATGTATTCTATACAATAAAATTTGGGAATTCTAAGTAACTGTTTTTCTTATATGCTTTTTATACATATATTTATGCTAATTAATTTAAACCCTCCATCGGAAGTTTTTGCAAGCACTTTTCTATATTCGGGACATTTCATGGTACCTGTTCTGTGCCCTGGTGTATTACATATCGCACAGGCTTCTCCCCCTTCGCAGTCACTGGTCTTATGCCCACTGTTACCGCACCTCAGGCATAACCTTTCCCTACTGGGTCCTACGCACTCCCTCGCAATGTGCCCATACCATTGGCATCTAAAGCATCGTGGTATCCCCACTCTTTCCATGATCCTGCAGTTGTTCCATCCAATTCGAACTCGACCTACTTCTAGAAGTTTCTTCGCCGTTGCTTTACTAGTTGCTACAGATGCTATTTGATTTTCCCCTTTTATTAGGTCTAATAGATTTTACTTCCAATTCATCCCCCCCTATACCAAAAGCTGTTTTAATAGCGATTAACACTTCCTCGCTCGTTGTAACTGCATCTATATTATTGATGTGTAGTAGTGTGCCACCCCTATGTACCGATCTCACTTCCAAGTTTCCCTCACCCTTGCTTATACTATCCTTTAGTGCTCTTATCTTGTCTTTATCTCTATCTACCATTATCAGTACTTCACCCTTTTTAGTTTTCCTAACGGATTTTATCGAGGCATCTTTATTGTCAACATTTTGCTTGATTGATTTTAACAAGTCGGCATAAGACTTTCCTTCTGCACTTATTATAAGCGTATCTGTTTCCTGTTTCTCCCGCTGTTTCCTCATCTCCCTGGCGTTATTTCCCGTTTTACGGCTTTTATTGTACATTCTCACATCGACATCTGTACCAACAAAGGTATACTCCAGCAGTTTTGTAACCGGGTTCGGGTCTATGTCTCCTACAGTAATAACGTCTAGCGTCTTTTTCTCTGACTTTACCAGTTCTTCCTTTATTGTTTGTAGGCTCTGATAGACAGCCTCATATCCGACTCTTTTACTCCAGTAGTCTCCATCTCTGCACATAGCATGACCACCAGCCTGTTTATCCGCTCTTTGTTGTGCTTGCGTATACATTGAGACATAGCGGTCATCCCCTTTATTACTTTTCCTTCTTCATTTATTTCCCATAGGTCCGGGAACCTCTCCAAAATCCTTCTGGGCATACCTTTAGTAACATCAGCATATTGGGATATGTATATGCAGAGATCCATGTTGGTCGCCGCGTGTAGGGGGTTGCTTTCCCCTTCTCTTACTTTCCTATATGTATTTACCGGCCAATCTCTAAATGTCACTTCCTGGCATTTCTCCCAAGACTTTTCTTCCTCCATAATTCTCCATATATCGCTTCTTGCTTTAATTTCCTCCTCCGTGAGTACCACAGGGGTTTCCCGAGTCTCCACAAGTCTATCCTTGGTTTCTTCCGGAGCGGTCTGAGTACCGCTGGTCGCTGTTTCCTTTTTGTTAAGTCGTGATTGTAGCTTAATCTCCTCTCCCGTCATGTTTATAACGTCCCAAACCTTATTTACGTCTTTCGCCTGTCTTTTTAGCTTTTTTACCATTGTTTTTATTTCCCCTTTAGTTTTTGTTGAGGCCTCCGTAACCTGAGCTAACCCTCAATTGTAGTACTTATTCTTTCTATCTCTTTCCTAAAATCTTCTAGCCCCTTAACTTCCTCCTCTTCGCGCGGTCTTTTCGATAGATTTACTAATTTACTCTGTATCCACAGCATGTTATCTTTTGGTAGGGTGTTTGCCCTGGCCCTAAACATAGATGCTATATTTTCTCCTGACCCTTTGTCCCCACCTTCCAAGATTTCTTGGGACATCGATCGCAGTTGCCCCGGAGGCGTTCTCTGTAGGGAGTCCCTTCTCTTAAAAACGTCGTCTTCCTTCTCTCTCTCCTGCATTTCATTTTTTGTCTTTTTAGTTTTGATAAATCTTCCATATTGTTCCAACGAGAAGCTAGTGAAGTCTCGGTCGATCGGCGCAGAGCCCCGCATGCACCGACAACGCATATATCCCTACCGGGTCGCCCGGTCCGGTAAGCATCGCTCAAGACACATCTAGGTTATAATTAATTATACTAATACTAAATTTGTAATATATATTATTATAAAACTAAATTATAAAGCTCAGTGGAATATTGTGTCATTGTGTGTTAAGCGCAGTTCACACCTATGCATTTTATTGCTGCAACTGACATGCGGCGTTAAAATGCATGCATCTTCAATATTCACACTATGCATGTTTTAGAGCATTTTTTGATGCGGCAAGCAAATGCAAGCTTTAGAACATGTTCTATTTTCTTGCATTTCTTGACGCATTTTTAGTAATTTTTCTAGTGATATTTTAATACCAATCTTTTAGTTAAGTTGGCTAAGCTTGTCTAGTGAATACGTTTCTGCCAACCATTTATAATATCCGTAAATAAGGCAAAATGGCAAAAATAAATTCTCTAAAGAAGCATGCATGTAAAACTGCATTATGTGAATGCAAAGCAGAGATAAGCTATCCATGCAAAGTCATTTCAAGGTTAAAGAACAAAAAATGCTTTCATTTAATGCATCTTTTAATGCCGCATTACAATGCATAGGTGTAAACTGCGCTTTAGATTTGTCGTTAATTAAATTTCTATTCTTCTTTCTTATTTATTTGAAAGTGACATATCAGTAAAATCAACTGTTTGATTTTGTATTATTTCCTGCTTTTTTTCAGGTTGTAATTTTTCTTTATTTTATGTCCTTTTATCCTATTTGCTAAATATTGCATAGTTTGCAAGATTCGAAAATTCGATTTATTTTTTCAGATAAATAATTGGAGGACATGAGGAAATTGTTATGTATTCTGTAATAGTCTGATTATCTTTTATATTTTTTGTGGATTTATTACATGAACATTCTTTTTTGAAATTTGTACTTCTTACCAAATTTATATTTTGTCAAACATAGTGAATATGAACACCTGTTGTATGTATGCTTTCAAGTATATATGTTAAGTAGGTACACCAGCGACACTTTCTAATTGTACGACCTACAGCATAAAATAGAGCCTAAATGTGTAGCATGGGTAATAGACGACTTATGCAATCACTGCTGTCTTGGAAATATATAAACACAGATGTGCGGTATCTGTTTTTTTTTTTGTAGTAAATCTACTTTAAATATAAGGAAGAATGCAGTAAGCAAACATAGAAAAACATTGAACTTATAAAATAGCGAGAAATAAATACATCAAAGGCGCATACTTATGCCTGCCGACCTACCTCGGTTAGCACAATTCGAAGTTTCTCAATTACTTACCATAAATATAATATTGTATACGAACAGATGTTTTGTTTTCTTTACACATTCCTAGAGCTTTACTAAATATGTTTGTGTTTTTTAATACAATTAATTCAAAATAATTGTTTTCATATCTATTTTTAATTCGCGGCGGCTCCGTTTTTCGATATTAACATAATGAATAATTAATATATGTATGTATATATATATATATATACATATATATAAAGTAATCATTAATTATTTATTTAAACCTGCATTTTATATTTATACCTATCACTGCTGTTCGATTTAGGACTAATTCAAAATTTGTATTTCCTTTCAAAAATATTGTGGGACTTTTGAAGTAAAATCTTTGGAACTAGGGAATTTATAAACGAAAAATGAAATATTATTTTATCTTATTATTGTAATATTAATAAAAACATACCATTACTATAACCAACAAATAATATTTCTGACAAGTGTAGAGCTTTTCGTTCTAATATCTGATATAAAAATCGTGATTTTGAATGCATCCTCGCCATATCTCCTTCATTATTTAATATCAAAGAAGGAAGCCGGAACGAATTAAAAAAATTGATATGAAATCATTAGATATCAGTTAGATTAAAAAATGTAAGCATATTTGGGTAAAGCTTCAGGCAAAACAAAACATGCATTTCTGTGAATAACCACAAAGAATATCCACTGCTCTTCAAGATACTACGTTAAGGCAGTTCTATGCAGAGCATCCCTTTACTAGTTGCAAGGAAGCCATCTCCACCACCGCCTTCCCTGGTTCAATCACCACGGCAAGAAAAAGGTTGAGAGCAGGGAGCCTGAAAAGCTATCGCGCTATTAAAACAGAACTTTCCGAGCGCAATCGGCAAGACAGAATAAATTTCGCTATACGCTATCGGAATATGCCCGTAGATTTTTGGAAAACGGTAATATTCAGCGACGAGTCGACTTTTCAAAGCACCCCAAACACTCATAGCCGACTAGTAACCCGTCCTTCTAACCCCAGGCTTCTGCCACAATATGTCCACCCGCAAAACAGAAGTGGACGGGTTTCTGTGGCAGTATGGGGTTGGATATAATATGCAGGACCTGGCACTATTTGGGATATCAATGGTCGCTTGACAGCATTACAATATCGGGATATTTTGGAGAATATTATGTTGCCATCGGTAACATCGCTTTATGATCGGTTTACATTTCAACATGACAACTCCCCAATCCATACTGCTCAGGTTGTCCAGCAATGGATTGCTAATAATAACTTGGAGGTATTAAATTGGCCACCGCGAAGCCCAGACCTTAATCCAATAGAAAAACTTTGGGGTTTCATAAAAAATAAGATGAGGGAAAACGGCATAGAACGAAGAGACAGGAATCTACTGTGGCAACAAATCGTGCACGAATGGGAACAAGTGAGTGAAGAATATCGCCATACCTACATTAATAGAGTCTATGCCGTCAAGATTGGATGAACTAATTCAAAATAACGGCTGGACGCATTACTAATAAGCTTCTGCGACCACCTCACGAAAAATGGAAGTAGTAATAATCCTTATTACAATATTGTTTAATATCTTGCACACGAGCTGTCGCAACTTATTTAATGTTTACAGTAATACTGCAAAAAAGTTTTTTATTCATAACCGAGATATGCTTCACTGATTTCAGTTTAGCTGAATAGTTTAAATGTTTTCATGCGATTAATTTTGATACTTTCATTATTATTTACATACGTATAAAATGAATAAAAGTAATAAACCCATTTATATTGCTATTTATTGTATAATTAACATGCCTTTGGTTTAGTTCCTAGTCGTAGTTCAACTGTACAATGAAAATACCTTTTAAACCCATTTAATAAGACTACAGTTATTGGAAATACTTCAAACATCAAATAAATTTATTCCTACGCAAACATAACAAATACATAATAGATGCATTCAACTTCGCACATTAATAAATCCAGCCTAAGGTTTTTTAAAATAACCGACAGAGAGACCGCACATCTGTGTTTACATATTTCGAAGCGACCAGTTACTGCATAAATTCGTCTACTATCCACGCTAAACATATGGGCTCTATTTTACCCTGTAGGTCGTACAATTAGAAAGTGTCGCTAGTGTACATCTTTAACTTCATAGCGAAAAAGTTATATTCTTTTTATAATAAAATGAAATTCATATGCTTATTGGAAATGACAACTATTATATAAATTGGCTATCCTATCCTACTATTAAGCCACCACTAGATGCTAAAGTTTATTATAGATATTTACAGTTACACATAAAAAATGTAATTCTTTAAATTAAAACTGTTTTCCTAAAGAAAGATAAACTTTTGGAAGGACAATTGGTGATTCACACGGGCTGACAGGCTGGCGGGCCGAAAGACGGGCTTGGGCGGGCTGGGGTGGCAAACGCGATGGACCGGGCCGGGCCCGTTTGAGGAAAGAGCGGGCCGGGCCCGTTTGAGGAAAGAGCGCGCCGGGCCGAGATAATTCTCAAAATGCGTACCTCTAACGTGTAATGCACGATGAGCAATAAAGCAATTACAAAAAGTGAAGTCGTTCAAGGCATGAAATTTATTTCCAAGCAATGTTAATAATACGTAACACTAGGTATATACTGGCCCAGTTTACATATCGAAACTGCAATATAAAATTTTCGGCCGACCGAGTTTATATGGACACAGGGGATAATGCTAATTTTCATAGTTTACCATCGCCGTTTACCCCGGCGATTGTAATCTCTCTTTAAAGTAGTTATGCCAATTACTATATTCCCACATGCCAACAACTGTGGCTTCCCTACCAATCACTATGAAATATAACTATCTTTATTTTTCCTTAGGATAGCTCATGGTTAAACAAGGGTAGAGTCTAAACAATTGACGTAGTTCGAAAGTACTATCTTTCCTGTTACGGATGGCTTAGTTATTATCGATCTTCCTACACGGAATACATTGTAACCTCTACATAAAAATCGATACAACCTAATTGTGCCAACGACTGTCACCTTTACCCTATACTTGCAAAGCTTTTGGATGACATACGAAGAAAGGTTTTCAAGTGACCTGATTCATTTAAGGAAATGTCGCTTATCAAATCACGACCAGTATACCTTTCTCTACTTTTGTACAAACGCGTTACTCACCAACGCTTTTCTCTTTCCTTTCTTTTAATAAGGCATACATTATTAATTATTACAAAAGTAGTATTAGCAACTTGCACTTCTCCAGACATTTTCGTGCATTTACCAGGAATGATCGGAGCGACATGAGCGATGCGTATTCGTGCGCGCTCGTCTCGACTCAACCACATAAGTAAGGGGGAAGTATTGCGCAGGTCTTAATCGAGCATGCAGTCACACCAGTAGCGTTCAGACATCGTCCTCTGTGCTCTTGAAAACGTAAGTAATAAATTTTGATTTTTAAATAAAGTTACTAGATTTGATTAAAGTAGTCGTTAAGTATTTATAGATATGCCTAAGACACACAGATATTGCATATTTCCTACGTGTCCAAGCATTTATAGAGCTAAGGAATCTGTTCGCTCTCATAATTACCCAAAACATTCATCAACGCTGAAAATTTAGAAGGATTTATGTCATCTGGATGATCCTGCAAAAGTACAAAACTTGAATATGCTCTAGGCACTTCTGTAGTTCCAATTACAATCATTACTATTTAAAGATGTACGTTAATTGTGACATTGTCCCTTATGCAACCTTTTCAAATGCTAATAATGAATTATCTCCATTATAACTTACTTTTACAGGCAATTTACATTCTTTAGAACGAGATAGTAGTAATTCATCTTCGAATTCGTGTCTTCCACCAATAGATCATGATTATTGCACGTCGGTTACAGCTTCTGTCAAATCTATTAAACATTCCTACTGCAGAGGCATCTGCATATGTTGCTGGTTTCATTCTTTCCCAAATTGATATGTCCAGCTGTTCAGTTTGTATTGAAAATTTATATTCTTCTGAGGTTCTCTCATAACATTTATTTGTAAGTTTTAGAGAAATTGACGATACCAATAGGAGACTTAGATATGCAGCTAGTAGGTTTATCGAATTGGTTGATATTATTCATCATAGTGTATTCAAATATTTTCATTGTAGGGGTCATGAATCATGGAAGAAAATCAGTTCCTTGTTAGTCAGTTCCAAGTGTGCTCAAAACATTCCTCAAATTAGCTTCATTAAGAAATGTGTTCGACTGTGTATTTATAAATACGTATGAGAAAAGGAAGTTTCCCTAAAAAAATCACAATCCGAGGGCCATTTTAACAAATTATCGACTTTCTAATGCCTAATTCAAATATTTGTCGTTTAAATACTTCAAAATTGAGTAAGCTAAATTTAGTGCAGACACAGACGACATTCTTTTAAGATACTTTATTTATCCCGTGTTATTAGAATTTATTTTTATTTTTGAATTTTCAGTTGTTCAGAATTGTTAAGTTTTTCTGCTTTCAGAGTTTATGTTCATTTGTTGTTTAATTTTTCATTATATTTTCCTGATTACGTGTTTCGTTTTTAAAGCTCATTCATGATTTGACTTACTAGAGTTTATTTTAATTTTTATCTCTTTAGAGTTTATTTTTAGGTTAAATTAGATATGTCTGTGATTTCTGCAAATAATTATATTGATCAATATTTACACCTAATATTTAATTTAACGTTGCTGTAACTAAATTTATGCTAATTTTCAATCTTTTATTGTAATGATTCATAATTGATAAGGAAGAAAGACATTACGATTATTAGGTAGTGAAAAATATATTAAAAGCCGCATTAAAAATATAATCCCGACATTATTAAATTAAATGTAAGCTGAATGCAATCGTGACGTAACGCGTTTCTAACAAAATGTACAGGATTTGCGTTTCTCTTTATTGTTCTGATGCATACCAGAGACATTGTTCTGTCACGTATTTGCTATTTCCATACTAATTATTTTTGTGCTTTTGTAAGTATTAGTGGTATTTTAATTTATTTACGCTGCGGTGTTTTAGTTTTATATTCCACAACCATTTACAAAGTGCAATTTATTGGATAGTTTAGTGAGTATGAACTGAAAGTTATATGTTATAAAGTTCACTAAATATTCTCCAATTTGTAGGTGTTAGTTACACATTATACTTAGTTATTTAAGGTATATATTTAAGCCAGATTAGCATAAGTATAATATTAATAAATAAATTTTAAATGTCATGTTAATTATACATATAAAATATGTACTCCCGTACCATGTTACCTATATTGTAAATAAAATGTTATCTTTAGGCAAAAGGTACTTTTCTTTATTTACCTTGTATGTTGAAATATAAATATTAAAAAAATGCTTTTATTTTAATATTTTTTTGTTGCGCGCCCTCTGGGTACGTTCCTTGGTACTTTAGACGAAAAAATATTAACAAATATATATAAGTGAGTTACCCATCTCCTGAGGTAACTTATCTCTGATGACACCTAGAAACTACAAATGTTGCATATATACAGAAAGTAGAAAGAAAAAGCGTTGAAATTGGATTTAGTTTCCTTTTAATAATAAACAGAATAAAGTTAATGTTTTATTAAACAATGTTAACTTTAATACCCATATGATTTTATTATAGCATTATAAGGTGCCACTTTTTTGGAAACCTTTTCTGAAGCTTGGTTGGTAAGTTTCTTCAGCTTATTCCTTTTGCGGATTTCCAGCACCGACTTAACTTTTCGTTTGGTTTCTAGTGTTCTAACGACTGTTTGGTATTTCCAGCCTACTTCATGGGATAGACGACCCACATGGCAGAACTGAAAGGAAAAATAACCAATTATGACTTTTATTTTTTAAATTAACTTTGTTAATTTATTAATTGATGTTATGTGTATATTCTCATACAAATTTTAATATCATAGAAACATCAAATAATGTAGGTAAAATGTATAATAATCATAGAATATACCAAAAAATAAATACAGTGAGAAACACGTGAGATCAATAAATAAATAATATGTAACTCAAACTACTTCATGTCAGTACTATAGTATAGAGTATACAGTAAAAACAGTACAGGAAACGTAGGTTACCAATTACTTAACGATAGTTCACGTTTCGTTCGCTAAGCATTAGTTTCAGAGCAGTAACATACCTCATCGATTGAGTAGTATGTGTATTTCCCATGTATTCAAACCTCATTCTGCTTTTGACAATATAAGGTTATTAAAATTGGACAAACAATTTCATTCATAAATACTAGTAGTGACACTGCTATATTGTTCTTTATACTGTGTCAGTACATCACACTTCTTGTTCACTTTGGGGATAAAATTTGATTGAAAACAAGATTAAAAAAAGTTAGTTATTTAAATATATTAAACATATTAAACTTGTTGGAATATTTTGAGGCGGAGAATACAACGGACCTTTATTGGGGCTATCATCAGGACAAGAGGTAAAAAGGTATTACACTTGATTTTTTATAGGTATTTTAATATAGCGAGCAGCAGATGCTCTAACACTTAGTCTGTCTTTGGGGTAAAGAAAGTTAAAACGGGAGTGTTGAAAATACAGTGCTCTCCAGTCCTGGTAAAAAGAAGCTACGTAGAAAAACAAAAACCGTAGGCTTACTAGAATCTGTTAAAATAAAAATCAGGAATACATTGTATTCGCACAGTAAGCTTCTCGTTGATAGTAATATGATTAATGTATTTTACAAGAGATAAGTTACAGTGAAGCTGTTAACTGATGAACTATGAGAAAACTAAATTATATTGAGTAATAGTTGTATATATGCCGAAACTAGCAAAAAAAAAAATTTACCATATTATTATAACAAAAAAAAATCGCATAACTGGCAATATGAGGGCTTTCATATGTCAGTAAATATATAAAATTGAGATGTTGATTATTTATTACTATAAATTTAATTACCTTGCGACCAGGTTTCAAACAAATAACACGAAGAGCCCCTGGAACAACTACACGTTTCCTACGATCATATGGTGGAGGTATCCCTTCGTATGCCTTTAATTTCCTTAAGGCTTGTTTTCCTCTTTCTGTTTTATGTGGCAACATGCCTGAAACGAAACGTTACTTAAAAAAAAAAGTAAAAGAACACCTATAGCCTAAAAATTCTAGCAAATACAATTGTCTGAGTATACTAATTTTCTCCAGTAGATGTTATTGCAACTGCGAATTACAATTATGTACAGCATGACCCACCAGAGAGAGAATTCTTGCCATAAATTTTAACCTTTCTTCATCACGTGATTTTCAATCCCTAAATTCAATACATTACAGCATTTAGTAGTATCGTTGATAGAGTTAACAATAATTTAATGTGCTTAAATTGGCTCCTGTTAAATTGCACTTGTACAGTAGAGGTGGGTCGGATTCTTATGATTCATCAGTATATTCGATTCCCATATATGATTCGTACGGTACGAATCCGTATCGGTACGACTCTTGTATACTAGTATAGTCAAGGAGTCGGAGTCAGACTTCGACTCCGACTCTGCCTCCGATTCCTTGTTCCTTGTCTATACTAGTATACAAGAGTCGTACCGCAGGGAATCATTTGATACGAAATCGTATCGGAGTCGATTCTGACTGGCTTCTCGACTATAGTAGTATACTAGAGTCGTACCTCAGAGTCACTTAATATGAAATCGTATCGGAATCAATAGTATATACTAGTACATTTTAATATCATACTGATGGATGTATACATGGGTTAGCCATCGGTTGTACTCTTATATATGATTCGTATGTACAATTTATACGATCGTACGAATCGTTAGTATTTATACGGATCCATATAATTTGTTTATGGCTAATTAAATGATCCACTTTTATTATATATATGTTTAGAATTTATAACAGAAATTGTTATATGGGTAAGTATAAAATAAATAGTTTTCATTTATTCATAAAGCATAAATTAATAATGTAAACATTAAAAACGAAATGCATATCTACAACGGTCATTGGCGGCTTTGGGTAAGCAACGTCTTGCATTGAATTATTTTATGCTTTAGTTGCTAGAAGAGTAGTATAAAAAATCTCGTATTGGCATTCATAAACGTAAAATCTACAAGGCGGTGTCTTTGTTTGATTTTGTAAATGTTCGCCTGAAAAAAAAATGCGGTTTTCGTAAAACGCAAAAGCCCTTTGAAAAGTAATAATTTCTATCAGCAGTGTTTTTAGTACGTGCGATTATCTTCATAAATGTATCTTTGTATATTTGGAACCGAGTTCAAATATAAACATACTTTTTAAATGCAGTGATTGGTATAAAAAATAATATATTATCTAGGGCTTGTTAGGGCCAAGCGAAAATTGAATTGAAATGGCTACAAAATATATTTAGTTTAACTTGAAATTTAGTAGTGGGTATAACATATTTTTCAGAGCTACTATTTTAAGTGCCTTAGACCAGGTAAGTATATTAGAAATTAATTATTAGGTAATTATTAAAGTAAATTATTGCAGTTTAAGTTCGTCATGAATAGGGGTAGAAGTGTCGTGTGGGATTTCTTTACCAAATCTTCTAATGATAAGGCAAAATGTAAATTTTGCAGCAGTGCATTTTCCATAAAGGGCGCTTCTACTGCTAATTTACTACGACATATGCGTCAAAAACATCCTACAGTCAATTTAGACCGATGTAGGACAAGCACAGAATTAGACACAGCTCATTCATCAACACTACAACCAGAAAAGAACACTCCTGAAAACGAGAATAATATAAATACCACTACCTCCGTTAGTTCTACAGCGTCTGTATTTGCCAAACATCAGTATAAACAGCAGAGCATTAGCGAACATGTCAATAGACCATTGTCGTTAAAAACAAAAGCTGAAATAGATATGCAAGTGGTGAAAATGATCGCAGCCGAGTTCCAACCCTTCAGTATGGTAGAAAATCTACAATTTCGAAAACTAATACAAATGCTTAATGGATCTACTACACTACCTTCTAGAAAAACAATATCCAACGTCCTAATTCCGCAGCTGTACCAGACGGTGAAGGAACAAGTTCGAAAAGATTTAAATGCAGCCACCGGACTAGCAATAACTACTGACGGATGGACTTCCATAACTAATGAGAGTTATATCGCTCTCACTGCTCATTTTATTGACGCTGACTGGCCAAATAAAATCATATTTACTGGATTGCTTCGCTTATATAGAAAAACATACTGCCGAGAATTCAATCAATTCAAATGAAAAGAATTTTTCAGGAATGGGATGTCTTGAATAAGGTGTGGCAATGGTCACTGACAACGCTGCTACTATTAAGGGAGCTGTTCGTAGAGGCGGATGGAAACACATCCCATGCTTTGCGCACACCTTAAACCTAATTGTACAAGCGGGTTTAAAACAGATAGTAGAAGTGCATACCAAAGTCAAAGCAATAGTAACGTTTTTTAAAAAAAGTGCCCAAGGATTATCAAAATTAAAAGAAGTAGAAAAGCAATTAGGTTTTCCAGAACTAAGCTTAAAACAAGACGTTCCAACTAGATGGAACTCGACGTACATAATGTTTGAGAGGATCTTGAGAATAAGGGAACCACTTGTATCAACTATAGCTATTCTTAATTCTGATCTAGACCACTTAACCGCAAAAGAATGGAATTTAATTTCATGTGCTTGCAAGGTTTTATTAAAGTATTTTAATGAAATAACCATAGAAATTAGTGCCGACAAAAATGTTACAATTTCTAAATTAATTATTTTAAGCAATTTAATATTACAATATTATCAAAACCTTCAAAATGATGAAGATGTGCCAAAAGAATTTAAGAATATGTTGCGTGTCATTATAGATCAGATATCTACGAGATTTAAGGGTATTGAAGAAAATATATTGGTCGTTGACGCCACATTCTTAGAGCCACGCTTCAAAAAGGAAGGTTTCCAAACAGAAACAGCATATGAGAATTCCAAAGCATCGATCATCGAGCAGGGCAGTACTATAATTGTGGAAAATATGATCAATTTCAGTGAAAGTGCCCACCATTCTGTAGAAGTAACTGATTCTATTTGGGATGAATATGATAACAATACAGCTCATTTAGTAGAGAGTCGAAGCTCAGATACTGTTTGCCAAGTAGAGATAAATAGATATATAGATGAACCTCTTTTAAGGCGAACTGAAAATCCTTTGCTTTGGTGGAAAAATAAAAAATCAATATATCCAACATTATTTAAGTTAATGAGAAAGAGAATATCTATACCCGCTACATCCGTACCATGCGAGCGTATTTTTTCAAAAAGTGGACAAATAGTGACAGATAAACGGTCAAGAATAAATTCAAAGACGGTATCGTATCTGCTTTTTCTTAATTTTAATATAAAAGACTGAATGTCTGCTAATATCTTATACCTATGTATATTATCTATGTATGTGCCTGTATTCATCAAGACAATTTTGTGTTTAACGAATGTGAATCGTATTACACGAATCTTTAATTTTAGGAGTCATTAGGATTCGAATCACTAAAAAGATTCGAATCGCCCACCGCTAGTACGAATCATATTATAGGAATCTTTAATTTTAGGAGGCATTAGGATTCGAATCACTCACAAGATTCGAATCGCCCAGCGCTGGTACGAATCCTTTACGGTCTTTCGGTACGAATCATATTATACGAATCTTTAATTTTAGGAGTCTTTGGGATTCGAATCACTAAAAAGATTCAAATCGCCCACCGCTATTGTACACCCACGGACCCCCAAAATGTCCGGTCTAAGTCACATTGTGAGCGCAACGTTCCATGCACCCGAGTTGCACGCGGCGTTTAGACTACGCATTAGACCGGACATTTAGGGTGTCCGTGAGTATACAATGAACTTTTACCTAGAATACTAAACTTAACATGTTATATTATTCCTATAACACTAGGTTTTCTGCAAAACTAGGAGTCACCAGATTAACTTCTAATGACATCCAAAATTATCCACGAACTTTGCGCTTAAAGACGATGACAGAGCAACTTCTACATTGATAGTGGTTAAGCCTAAATTCAAACAGTAATTTTATATGGGCGAATCATAGGTACACAGGTTATCAGTCGTTAAAATTTAGATTGCACATATACACATACATACATATGTATATTAAAAACTTAAAACACAAACTTCACATGCAGATAAGTTGGATGTATTTCACAATAGCGCCGGTACCGATATTACTTTTGTAGGGTGTGTGGTGGTGTTTTAATATATACAGGGTGTAACAGCGGCAACTCCGTGATCTCGGGTAGTTAATGGTAACAATTTTTGAAAAGTGTTGGTGTTTTAATACCAACGCAGTAAAAGAAAAGTATCAATTTATTGTTTTTAAACTAAAGTGTATGTGTTTTAACAGCACTTATCTACCACAAAACCTGCCTATGTATATATTCAATCTAACTCCGTTTAACCCGCCAACAGGTTTCTATGGACTAGCGGACAAGAAGAAAATGCAAAATAGCCAATCTATTTTTATAATTTGATTTTTATATATATTTTTATAATTTTGATTTTATAATGAAAATTTCCTAATTCTAAAATTCAATTATTAACGAAATTAACCGAGTAAGCACGATTGTTTAAAAATTGTGCAATTT
Source organism: Cetonia aurata (assembly GCA_949128085.1). Taxonomy (NCBI): domain Eukaryota; kingdom Metazoa; phylum Arthropoda; class Insecta; order Coleoptera; family Scarabaeidae; genus Cetonia; species Cetonia aurata. The sequence goes on along the minus strand of OX421884.1, from coordinate 34,606,047 downwards.
ATTGTATTCATGTAAAACAGCATAGTTTTACCAACTTCTTGGTAACGAAATTCTTCAATTAATTGGCCAATAAATCGGGACGTGTAAAACAGGCTTAATACATTTCAACCACTGTGCAACAAGGTGATTTAAGATTATATCTTTCAAAATTAGAATCAAATATTAAAGATTTATTTTCTTCTTATTGTTTTGTATGTTAAATTAAGAATAGAAGTATTACACGGTTTTTTACCTTGTCTTATTAACCCCCAACCCAAACAAAATATTATTTTGCAGATCATGCAATTTTAACCTCTTAAAAATTAAAGTGGGCGAATTAGGAAGTGTACAGTTCCCGCAATATATCTTGGCGAGCGGTGGGGATGCGTCGTGAACGTGTTTACAAATTAATTGTACCGCCCATCTATTTCACCTAGTTATTGTATACGTAAGGTACCCCTTCTACTACCTGCGCGACCTCACTCCCACCGCTCGCCAAGATATATTGCGGGAACTGTACCTCATATTTCTTGAAACACGCATGGGACTTCTAGGGAACAGTCGGGTTTTCATTAGGCTTTAAAACAAAATCTAAAAAGATATCAGGGTTACCTATCAAAGTTTCCAGTGCTACCCCAGAAATTATTAAAGTTGAAACCTTAAAATCATTGTTAATAAGTATAGGCAAAAATTGCGGAAAACGACATTTCCTTAAAAAGTTCGTAACATTTCAATAAACAAATATTTATGGAAGCGGTTCTAGAGTTTTATAGCTCACATTATGAGCTTTCAAGCAAATATGTATAATATTATCAGCAGGAGTTCCAAAAAGTTAAATTATTTCAACACCTGAATATTAGGAGTATATGAAATGATAATTATTGGCACAAAACGACAATTTATTTATTAAACCTGTGAGGCATTTCTCTCCCCCATCTTCAAAAACTTAGCCAAATATACAAAAAACTATTTTTTCTAATATAAAAATCATTAAAAATCTTCAAATTGCATTAATTTACCTTTGAAAATACAAATGCCATACCCCTTTTAGGGAAAGCAAGCAACTTGCACAGACTGGCATTCGCTGGCAAATTCGCTCACACTGGTCATAATACTTTAGGTGCTACTATGTAGATATTTTAGGTGCAGTGGCAGCAGACCTTCTATTGGTTGAAGGGAAATTTGAATTTGAAATTTTTGCTGTTCTTTTAGAGACCCAATGTAATTAATTATTATTATGCTATAGATTTTATTACCCATATTGGATGTATTTCAAATAAAAATGAAAAAAAGGTTGCAGTTACTAACAATTAACAATAATTTTATAGAAAATCAGTAATGGGATAATTTAATTTGGCTAAACTGGTTTACAAATGTCAAATTTCAAAAGTTTGCCCACCGGGAAATATATGTTTCTGAACAGCTAGAAATAAATGGCAGGACTATCAAGTACAGATTAATTCAATTAAATTTATAATACTAACCTCGGACTGTTTTCCAAAATATTCTGGATGGTGCTCTAAAGTGGAATGGTCCACGTGCAGGATTTACATTACATCGTTTACGTAGAAACGACAAATACTTTAGTTTATTTCTGGAACAAATATACATGTATAGAAATTTTTAAATTACTAATCTATTCACGTACCTATAAAAATTACCAGATATGTTCAATTGCTCACATCTTACGACAATTATTTTATTTCCTTGAAGAAGGGCTTTAGCAACGATAGCAGCGAGGCGACCAAGTAAATGGCCCCTTCCATCAATTAAAATTGGCTAAAATACAAATACACATGTGCTTTACATTGAAAATAACACGTGGAATTCTTATAGGTTAAATTACTAATTGAGTTTTGTTTAACTGTATAAATGTATCTTTGTATAATATAGGCACAAATAAATATCTAAAACACTGTTGATAGTATAAACTTTTGTAATATAATACAAACCTTGTCACTGAAACCCGTCATGCCTGGCGTCAAGTCAGGAAAAGAAACTTACCGGATACACACAGAAATGGCTAACTATAATAATACCAACAAAAGAAATTAAAATACCTACACATTGGAAAGCGTTTTTAATAGAAACAAGGAGAAACTTTGTTTATATGACCTGTGCAGGTGTAGAGATATGTTTATATATTACATATAAGTTATAATCAATTAATTAATAATTTTTTTTTTTCTTTATATAATACGAGCGACAAATTGCAGGGTTCATGACTCCAATCGCGATGCAGAAGCATTACGTCCAATCATATTCGCGTTTTGTAGCGCGCTTCTTTCCAAATTATGGAATGTAATTTAACAATTATTGTAATGGTTTTTGCTATTATATAGCAATTAATTGTGTAGACTTTTATTATGGGACAATACAAAGAAGTAAGGCTAGACTTGAGTAGTGTGTAGAAATTTGAATGGTATTGAATATATGCGGCTACGATTACCATTTGGTGCGAGGCATAGAATAACCTGATGAGAATGGTGACTGTCCCAGCTAACCTGGAACCGCGTTTTACGCCTCCTTCTGGCCAGCGCCCATATTCAAATTATGACGCGCAATTTGAATAGCCATATAATTTGAATAGGTGATTTAAATTTATATTTAGAATTTTATAAATAAAAAACTGACATTTTTTTTAAAAACCTTTGTTAATATCACAAAAAAATACAATAAACTAAATATATAGAATACCAGTTTCTAAGAATTGGTGAATCACATATATAAATCCATTACAATAATACGTTTGTTGTAAAATAAAAACTTAAATTAAAAAAAATCACTTGAAATTCAACATTTTTAGATGCAAATATAAGAAATGAAGCAATGAATTACGTAAATTGTAAAACAAAAATAATATAAATAAATTGTATATACAGAATATTAGTTTGTATATGTATGTACTGGTTAAAAAAGATATGTAAACTCATAAACATAATATTAAAAACTCAAATGAGAATTCTAAGAAAAGAGAGAAGTAGTTATTACGTCCGTGGAAGCGATTTAGGGTGTTCGTCTCTCAGCATTTGCCAAGGAACAAGGAAAATCATAAAAACCTATGCGAAAACCTTACTCTGAGAGCAGGCTTCAAGATTCCAATTCCGAAACCTAGGAATCATATTGCCTGAAGTCTATTTTTAACAATTTTGATGCTTTTGCTTTATCGTAAGTAATAAATCTGTTTTTGATTGTGTGTAATACTGAGACTACAATTAAAGAAATTAAGAAAATAATCTAGTTCCTTGTTATTCATGTTAAAACGCTAGACAAACTTCAATTTAACTTCAAATAAATTACAAATACAGAATACTAACTAGTTTATGTAAACTGATCAATACATATCCGTAAATAGCAAAACAAAAATACAATCACAAAGTAAACATATAGGTGTGCAATGTGAATATTATTAACATAATAATAAAAGTATGTTGAACATTTTGTTTTTTTTTTGCAATAAAAAAAAGTAAAATCAACGTTTTTTAATAACTTTTTTTAACTTAGGTAATAAATCGTTCAGTCGTTCACATAAAATTTGAGATGCCCAATCAATGTAGAGGTGCTGCTACTTTTGTGGTTAAATTATTATAACTAATTTCACATTGCTTAATAATTGAAAGGAAGTGTTTTGCAAAATAAACACACATATATTCTTGCATATGAAGCTAAAATATTTCCTGAAGAAGTAATCATATGATCATTGGTAAGAAAAAGTGGTGGAACAAATTTCTAATTGCACCTGTTTGCTTTGCCACCCTTAACTAAATCACCATAGTTGTCTAGAATTTGTCAGTCATTTCACAATTTCAACAAAATTCATTTACTGTGTGTTCATAAATGATTAAGATGAGTTATATGAGTACCATGGGCAACCAAATATACACATTGGTACTTGTAAACAAATAATTCCCAAGATTAAAAAATAATACAATTAATATGAATTCCGATAATTTTATTATAATAAATCACATGAGATGTGGAAAATGTTTATAGTCTTACCTGATTGAAGTAAAATGTCTTCGATAGCGCTAAAAACAACAGGTTTTAATATATCCAAAATAACAGAAAGAAAAGACAACAACGAACGAACAATAAACAATATGAATTTTGACAATCAAGCTATGCTATCACATATGCTGTGCTATGCACAAAGATGAGGGAACTTATTTTACTATAAACTTAAATTTTAAATTTCGCATCTTTAATTTGACCTTGATCTTAATTTATTTATGAACACGATGTATATGACATAAACAAAGCACGGAATTAATTCTCCAATGTTGCAGGAAAAAGGGACAAGGCCATGCTGACTAGCACCGAATCAATCAGTGTGGTTTGTTTGCCAAGAATTGATATACATGGCATGCTATTGCAATGCTACTACAATCGTTCACCTCTATATGTGTCCAGTGTTTTGCTTGAAACTATTACACAATTCAACTGTACAATTGAACCAACTTTGTCCATGCTGTGGACATGAAATTGTATAATGCAAATGTCTTAAAGGATGTTAAAAATAAAGCATGTTGGGTTTGTGTTCTTTACACCATGGTTGCGAATGAGACAGATAAAATTCTCCACGGGATATAAAAACTGTATTATTTCTGCTGATCCCTCTGCTTCTAGAAATGATTCCATATCTAAATAATAAGAGAAAGCAAAGAAAAATTCAATTCGTACTAAAAGAATTTTATAACTTACTATTTTCAGCAATAAAAATCGCATTAGTCCTCCCACACTTCTGCTTAGTTGTTTCATATACATCCTTTGATAGGGCAAGGCTCCTAAAGTTTAATGGTCAATCTTTTGGCCAGTGACCGTTAAAAGATTCATTGAATGTGGATATTCAAAGTGGTTATTAAGGGTGGGATGAACTGAAGTACTATTTCAAATAATCATGTAAACCCTAATGACGTGCAAAATAATATTCTACGACTGCATACTGTATGTATTTATATTAGTAAAAGGGGGAAATCAAACAAGAAAAGTAAACATTATCATATTTATAAAATTGAAGATTTTCGAAATGACTCAATTTTCTGTATTTATTTCGGATAAATTAATCTTTTACACTAGTCAGTCTTGCTTCGTGATGTAATCTTATATCAATATAAGTTCGTATAACGGCTTTTATGAGTACTACCTTGTGATGTCTTGAATTCTAGTTTGTCTTTTACTGACGCGAATAAAGATGATTTACTACCAGACACTTGAACTTGTTTATATCCACATAAATAATATGTTCTTCTACATTTTGTAGATATTTTTTTTCATTATATCTATTCGAGTAAGTACCTACCTATACACTAAATACAAATTGCTCAAATTACAAAAATAATACTTTTCACAATTGACCTCCAAGCCAAATACATATAAATATGAAGAATGAGGGAGCGTAAATTGTGCGTTAGCTCACTTATGACCAATTGCTTTCAAAGTTTCTATTGTGCGCCTTATTCTTAATGCGACGAGACATAAATGTCTGTCGCTTTCGTCGGCTTCACTTTTCATGCACAATGCGCCATATAGTAGTATTATATATATGAGTAGAAATGATCGGTGCGATTTTGCAGCGTGTGGCAATACATAGGAAGTCGCATTCAAAATGATACAATCCCATACCTGTATATTTTTCATTAATTTCGGATACATGGATTAAACGATCAGAAAATTATAGCGAGAAATATTCGAAATGCGCATAGAAGGCAACTCTACTTAATAAAAAAAATTACGTAGCTTAAAAATAATCGAGAACAACAATAAATAAAGAATAATGCAATAAAAGTAAATAATTATGCGTTAGGTTTATTTCAATTTATTTATAAGTAGTCTGTTGTGTGAAATAAAATTAAATAACTTAATTTTGTATACGCTCCTTTAAATGTAAAACACCGCCATACAGCGTATTGCCCCGCCCCGTACGGAACCTGAAAAACATCGTCGACGACGATGTTTCCTAGCCCCGTCCCCACCTCGTTACGGCCGCCTCCGTGTTTCCGGCTCGTATACATTTATCCTAGTGTTTGCAATGGAATGATGTTCGAGCAGGTCACCCCGTCGCCGTCACGTCCACGTTCATAACACGTTACGAATGCGGCGATCTGATGCCCTAGCCCCGTCCCCCTCCCGTTCTCACCACGTTCGTGTTCCCAGCTCGTATGCATTTATCCTAACGTTTCTAATGGAACGACGTTCGAGGTCACCCCGTTCCCGCCATGTCCGTGGCAAATCGTGAATATTTAAATTACTAGCGTGGAAATCGTTGGATAGGTCGAGGTGGACCTATATTTTGGCCTACGAGATCACCGGACCTTACACCGTTAGATTCTTATTTGTGGGAATATGTGAAAAAGAAAATATATCGCGATCCACCAACGAGCCAACAAAACATGAAGGAACGAATTCGTGAAACACTTAGACATATTCAACGACATACACTTGAAAATGTATAAGAAACACTATTTAGATTATAATTGTGTGTAGAACAAAATGGCGACATTTTTTTACATTTAACGTAACCTTCCCTTTTGAATTTATTTATAAGATAAATGTCAAACATGTGTTAGCTGCTACTCACTAATGCCCGGTTTCTGAAACGTTCAAGCACCAGTTATCTGCATAGTATCCGACAATTTAACGAAAACGAATTTCTAGAACAACATATAGTGACGTCATGGTAGATATCTAGCTCGGCAAGTATGTAGCAGCTCTCTGCTCCACCTCCTGGGGTTACCTATAAGATATTGGAGAATTTTGGTAATTTTGGATTGTTATGATGCTCAATATGCATCTCTTGAAATGCTGCTACATTTACTTGATTTGTATCATTGCTTCCTTTTTTAATTATTTACTGTGCACTTCAACGTTTAATATAACTGCAGTATAGGTGACAATATTATACAAATTTTGCGCTATAGTATATTGGAAACATGGAAGGTAGTGAACTATCATCAATCACGAAACTATACCAAAACGAACCATTGATAATGCAGATTATTAAAACCGATAAATAGTTACTAGATATCTAGTACTAGAAACTCTATTTTATGTGAAAGGTTATCTTTTCCATATTCTACAGATACCAAGAGGATAACTCTGACATATATCTGCAAGATATCTCTTATGTACGAGAAACCGGGCATAAGTGTATTATTGTTTATAAAATAGTTCTGTTTCTAAATTTGTTTTTCAATTCAATGTTTTATCTGAGTATACTTACTTAATTATTAACATTCGACATTTATAATGTAATTTTTTATAACTTTCTATTAAATTTTATCTTACATTCAAGATTTTTTTAAAAAAAAGCAAGCAAAGCATAATCAGTGTCGTATCAAACCCCAACAAGCATATCAAATCAAAGCTTGTAAAACAGCGAATCGAACGGTATAAAAATATACAGGGTGTTGCATTTGAAATTTTCGAGAAAAATTACATTCTGTGTTATGGAACAACCTGTATAAACAAATCAAAATATTGTTAAACGGCTAGGACGACTGAAAACTAAAGTAACAGAATAAGTTTTGACTAGAATTTAAAAATCTAATTATTAAAAATGGCGGTGACAACTAGTTAAATTTGGATCTTTTTCCAGATAAAACAATAAATAGCTAAACAACTGACGATCAAAACCATTTAGTACCTTAATATAATGTGTTTCTTTTAAGATGGGACATGAACAAATCTATTTTTTTGCACAAAAGCCTAACCCACCCTCTACTCTAGTAATAACTAGCGGCAATATTTTGATGTAATTTGGTTAACTATCTACCATCTAAAATATTGTAGGTGTAAACTAACAAAAAACAAATTTTTGTTTTTAATATCTTTTGCTCAAAAATACTGTTATAAATGTAGGTCCATATGTAAATAAGAACAATGTATGTATATGAAATTAATAGTATGTAAATGTTCTTGCAATACTTTGGCTTCACTTTTAAAATATATATAATGTACACTTATCACGATAAAATTGCTATACTGCGTCTTACACCTAAACCGCCACTTGAATGTAAGTTATCCAAACTAGACCATTTCTTTAGATTATTTTTCATTGCTTCCGCAGTGTATTTATCTTCCATGACTCTTGACATTGCCTCGAGCTTCTGTGCTCTGTCCTTACTTAGCGGCTCACTTGGGAAGGATAAATCGTTAGCTTCCGCTAAGGTACGTAAATCAAAATAGTATTTGGCATACACGCTAGCTGGTACATTAATATTAAACTGCAGCAGTTCCAGAAATTCTCTTTCAAGTTCATTCATGTCTTTCACCGAAATATCCCTCAATATCTGACAATAGTCCACATTCCACACAGCTTGATCATCCCAAACCTTAGAAGCTAACAATATTGCACCTGAAACAAAGTACTAATTAGTTATGATATTTCAGTATTATTACACAAAAGAGTATTTATTAAAAACAGGTACATCGGATATCAATAAGTTTTAGAGTATCGCAATCCGCTAAACTTTCGTCAAAATTATTGCTATCTCTTGCTGTCACCAGGCGATTCTGTAATTTTCTTGGTATTTTCGACTATCCCACGCGCACTATCGTGTCGCTTTAAAACAAAATTGCGACATTAACCTAACATTTTGTCGGGCATAGTCGGATGACTTTTGGTGCGATTCTATTTATATCTGTAGCACCTGTAAAGTTATCTACAAGTCTGTAAGCATCTATAATGCATGCTTACAAATTTACATATAATTTTACAGGCCTTACATATTGCTTAGAATCTCACAATTTTTCTAGAACTAGCTGGGCAATGAGCTAGTCCATGAAACTTATTTTTGTGCATCGATAAATTTTCTTATTTTAAATACAAATCCTAGCTTATTTTACATTCGGAATGTTATATCGTACTGGCAAACTTACATCTTGGTTCGCGCTTTCTATCTATGTTTCTATGTATAACGTCTGGGGAGTTACCAGAACCGTACGCATATACATATATGTATCTATGTATGCACTAGCTAGTTTGATAAAGAACGCAATTACACTTTATGAAATGTATTGAGTTTTCTCGGCATTTAAACTAAAAGCAGATTACATTAAAAAATAAGAATTTATACCTTAAATTTAATTCCCAAATATCGTTTCTCTATTGCAAATACTTTATAACTTATTGCTGTGAGCCACATTTCAGAACTATAGGATATCTGGAAATCTACTTAGATTATTATTTTTCCCAGTATTCATACTAAATTTAGTATAATTTTATTTGCAGTGTTTAAATACGACGCACTTAATGGTCAACATTTTGAACATTTAATAAAGTAAAATCGAAACCATTTCATTCTAATCGTATTAAATTAGGCACATTTTGCTTACTGATTAAAAAAAGTCTTGCCGTAAAGAGAATTAAAAGACCTTTTGAATGAGTGGTCACAATGCCCATCTTTCCTATTCAAATTTTAAGGGTGGGGGCTGCTGCGCCTCCAGGAATGATACTAGATCGTCAGGCCCACCATTAAAAGTTGTCCCTTTTGATACAATTGACAGGTTTCGGCATTTTATAGAAATCATAGCAGATAAAGAGTTATTTGAGCTGGTTCGTTTCATTTGAAATGCCCTGTATATTAAACCTTCTTAAACTTTAATGCTGTGTTTTCTTGGATAGTAAATGCTAGTTTTGTTAAGGGGTAGAAAAGACAAGAGAGTAGTTTAATAAATTTTAGTTTGTATTCTTGGTAACACTATAAGAAGAATAATATCTTTATTATTCTTCTTATATTACAATACTGTTTTTGTATAAATATAAAATTCAAGAAAATTTCTATTGATTCTTAATTTTTTCTGTCTTCTGGGCTTTCTTGCAAGATATCCTCTCTTACCTTCTTCTTCCTGACTAGTAGTTTTCTTTTTTCTTTAACAGAACAACTGCTTCTGATGATATTTTTGGACTTATAGCTTTTTTATGGCCCAGAATATCTCGCATTTCATTTGCATATTGAAAATTCCTTCTTCCCGTGCTACCGTTACCATTATACATTTCTCATAAATTCGAGTTCCACTGGTTTTCACAGTTTGCAGGTGATGTAATCTTATCAAATATATTTTTTTAATTCTTTGCTTCCAGTGATTTGACTTACTTTCTTTAATGATTTGTATAAGTCAAAAAAGGAATAGTGCTTTGGTAATTCCATTTATGCAAATCTAATTCTTCTCTTTATATTTTTGATGTCGGAGGCAGGGCAGGCGGCAAAGGTGTGCAAACGGGGCGGTACAGGACCCCGCCGCTCTAGCGGAGCCCTGCTTCATTATTCAAGGGCTGGTTGGAGGTAGTACCTCTACGAATTCTGAAAAGAAACTAGGTAAATTAAATAATTGTGTTGTTTTTACCTTTACAAACGTACCTCATTGTTTATTCGTTCCAGTCATTCTATACTTATGGCAGAAAACACAAATTATCAAATACCGAAGCGCCATCTAATGTCAATTCTGAAAGTCTCGAGAAACCGTTGGCAGTAATTATAACCGTTCGTTATAAAATCCCTCATGAGTTCGGAGGCATGACTGCGTATTAAAATCGTCCCGAATCTATTCCGAATTAATTCAGACTTGTTACCGCGAACAAACTTAATCATTATTGCTACAACGCTTAACACTTACTTACTTATATATTATGTACTTGAATCCACATTCGTACAAGGTCTGAATATTTAATACATTGCAAACGACTAAATTTGATTGTAAGAGTGTCAATATTAGTTTATAGACAGGAAGACCGAATGCAAATTTTTACAAGTAATATGAGTATCTATTACATCGATAAGAGCTATATAGAACATTTGATATGAAATAAGAAAATGCTATAAAAAGGTCATTTTCATTTATCATTTTCAGTTTATAGTAGGCTGTAACTTGATTACATACCTTGCAAAGCCGGATAAGTATGGGTTGGTGGTACCAAAGGATTTTTGGCTGAAAATTAGGGCATACATTTGACTCCTTAGACTTGGCCCACAGCCAAATTTCCGGCTCTGAATATTGAATGATCTTCGAGTAAAAAACAAAAACCAATTTTCTTTGAAAATTTTTTTCTCAAGATTGGGTTGTCCGATTGGAAGGTAAAAAAAAATATGCAATTTTTTTGAAGTTATCAGAAAAAAATTACTCAGTTTTCGTCGATCACACGCTCAATTTTTTTTTTTTGCGAAATATCCGTTTTGGTACAACCACCAAAATTTTTGTACATATTTCAATATTTAATCGATTTTTTTGTAGAATATCTTTGCAATAATGCAATTTTCTTACAGTGTGAAATCATTAAATAAATGCTTTTCTGCTATAACTGTAATTTTAATATGAGGGAATGTTAAAAATTTTACCTCGTGTCGGATTTGAACCAGGCACCTCCCGCTTGCCAAAGTTGTTATCCCAATAATTTGTAATTGTAAATTAATAATTAGTAATTGTCTAACGATATTTGCCATTGATTATTATCCGTTCTATCTATTACATTATTGCTTACCAATCGGAAATCGCTGTTGCTCAAATCATCCATTAATAAGCGTTTTACTTGGATGACTTAAATCGGCTAGTTGTTTATTCAAACTCCACGAGTCTTGAAACTAGTGAACTTCGAAACATAATGAAAAACTTTTCTGATCATAGCGACGAAGATCAATTTGTTTATATACTTGTTTTTTTTATTTGTTGAATAAATTTAAACTTACATTCGTAAAAAACGACCATTTTCCTTTGATAACTTATTTTTTTTTATCTTTAGATGATCGCTACCAATCGCTTAAAATTATTTTGAATATATAGTATAAAATGTTTTAATTTTATTATAATTTAACAAACTGCTTACAGTAACTTACTTACAGTTAATATTACCATAACAGTAAATTTTACAAATTTATTATATTATAATAATTTAATTTATTTACGTATTCCAGTATGTTATTGTTATATTTAACTATATCCGCAGCCTAAAATTTATATAAATTATAGCAATGGACATACGGGAACTAAAAGTTAGAGTTGTGTTAACATTACTTTTTTTTTTACTGTGTATAAAACTAACTTTTCTTGCAACAATTTGTGGATTTATCAATAAATCTAAAATTTTGGTAATTGTATCAAAATATATGCCTCAATTTTCAGCCAAAAATCGCCTAGGGTCGGCAACCCAACTTACCCGGCTACGGCCTTTGAAAACCAAATTTCTTCTGGAAGCTCCAGAAGTTCTATTTGCATAGTTCGGCAGAATAATCATTAATGTGTTTAAGTATACTCGCTCCTATATAACCCAAATATAGTTTGGAAAGTTGACTATATATTTCGATTAATTTTTGTCCCTATATTAAATTTCTACCTACGATATTTATTACTTTGCTTTTTAAAATTGCTTTTTACAAATTATAAGAATAAATTTGGAAACGTGCAATTTTCGATTAGTCATAGTATAATCTGGAATTCTAAGAAGTTCAAATCTACTTTACTTATTTTCCCATGTGCACTTTAGGAACTCTTCATATAGAATTGGTTTTAAATAAAAAAAGAAAATTTATTTTAGAATTTGATAGATTAGCAAAGTGCATGGAAATATCCCGGAACAACCATAAAACGTAGAAAGATGATTTTATTCAATTTTGTTTTATTATTCATGGCGCTCCAAATTAAGTGCTACATTTATTATTATAAACTTCACAAAGCATGTTAAATTAGTAAACATGAAGTGTTTTGAACAGTTTTTAACATTAAATTAATATAAAGAAACCATATTGATCTACTCAATTTCAGGAAAATTAGAAATTGCAAGTTTTCTTTTTTTAAACTTTCCGGTCGAAGAAGCATACAATAAGATCCTCTTATGCCTTACAGTTTCTTAATATACTCTGGAACCAGTATATTAAAAAACTGTAAAGAATAAGAGGATTTTATTTACCTATCTACATTATCACACCTTACAACATGAGATGGTCCATGTAAATAAAGTAAGACACAAAATTGGTTTACTAATTAAATTATACTTAAGTCTAACATATGAACTTGTAGAAACCGCAACAAGTCACTGCAAAACTCAAGAAGCTATTGACAAAAACCAACTTCCTGGTTTGTTTTCTAGTGACAATAATTTTATATGTATGTTAGTATGTCTAATAAACAAAAAAAAATGAACTAAGAAACTAAGAAACGTTTCTTAGTTCATTCGGTCTTCGGTTGAAAATGAAAATCCACGAATTTCCAAAACAATTGTCCCGAATTAATTAAATTAATGTAGCACGGAGTAATCGGAATCTTGTGTGTAAGTATAATAAATTATACATAGTTCCGATAGTTATAGTCACAGCTATCAATAATATTCCACTCACTATAGATAGTGTCCATCATCACAGTTGCATATATGTAGGTACTATGGTTTCTATTTTGTTTGTTTAAAAAAAAAGTGGTGACAACAATGGTAAACAAGTAATATCGTCGATTTGGCCGCTGTTGTAATGAAAAAGGTTGAATATACTATTATATATAATGTTCGCCAGCTCCTTTTAAATTTTCACCGCGTTACGAAAGCTAGTAATATGTGAAAGCATAAGAAGCAAAAGAGTACAAGTGTAAGCGATGCAAAAGTTGAAATGTCAATCAACAGATATCTTTAAATTTTCTATAAAGAACAGCTGGAAAGATACATTTTTCCATTCTGCTTTTTGTGTACTTTTACCTCTTTGCTTCATATTTATTTATCTATGTGCAAAAACACCATGATAACAAATGTAAAAAACTCGTAAAAGTATGTAACTAAAGAAATTATACAAAAGTAACTATTTGGAACAATGAAATTTTTTTAGTTACAATAAATTAGTGATTAGTATGATTAGTTAGCTAGTACTGATAGTTGCCATCACTAATTTATTATGAATAGTATCAATAGTATTTGATTATCGACAGTTGTGACTATCAGTAACTCTCGATTGTGATAGTAAGTCAGTGAAAGCAATTGCAAAAACAGACAAAACAGTAAAATAGTGTATTTTTTTTAAGGAACTTTTTTTAGACTAATTTCGTATCCAAAATTATTGATAGTAATAAATATCGATGGTACCCAATACTATAATAGATATGCTTTTGGCATATTAAATGATAAAGACAGTGGCAAATGCTTTTGACTTATTGTGTGTTAACTAGAACTGCAAATAACATCATTGATAATAATAACAAACAAACTTAATTTTAATTGCCTACATAATAATATAATAAACAAAATAAAACAGAGTAATTGGCTAATCATCTAAAAACACTTATTAAAGAAAAGGATTTATCACGAATTTTTTATTCATATGTTCAACTACTAAATTGCGATATAAATAGATTAATGTTTTTTTCTATATTTTATGTTAATTGTTTCATGATGTTAGAATCCACACTAATAATAAAAGCTGTAAGAATCATAAGTATACTAACCTAACACTATCCTTTTCCAATTTGATGGTGCTATATCTAGTTCAGCATAAGTTAAAAGTCTTTCTAAATACACTAATGTAGTTATTGCACACTCTGCTGTTAATTGTGCTGCATTAAAAAGAGTCCTAATAAACTTATAAATTTGTCTATGTTCAGGATTATGTTTATCATATTCTTCACTAACACCTTCTTTTGTTAATGGATGCAACCTCTCATCAAAAATACTAATTGTTCTTTCAGAGTCCCTATTCTTAATATGATAATAAATAGCCAATGCCACACACTTCACAGTATTTTTCAAATTTGGTTGTGATACCGTACTATCATCTAAATAAATTGTAGAACAAGAGCTGCTTTTCTTCAGTGGTCGGAGATCTGCTATTTGATGTAAACTTTTCCGTCTGATAAGACCATTTTCAATGGAAATTTTGGAACGTTCAATAAATAATGTTCTTGCCATAGGATCCTTTGAAGGATCTAATTCTCCATCATCTGGCTCTCTTTCACTTATGTGTTGCAAATTATTAATACTGATATCACCCTCATGTAATGAGAGGTCTTCATTTGCATTTATGACACGATGACTTAATTGTGGACTGTCGTGTGAACAACAACTGTTTCTATTACCCATTTTCCATTTATTATTATTTATTATATTTAACCCAGTTATCCAAAGATTTTGGATGTTTTCATTTGTTTTTCTTGTACTAATAGAGAAATATGCCAAAATCAATTATTATTCCCGTTTTGTAAGCCATTTAAGAACACTGATTAGATTAACAAATAAATTGCATCGCACACCCACTAATATTCTTGTCTACGCCTATTCTTCAAGCGGTTGGTCGGTCGTACATTTATGCATTTAAAATACGTCATTTGATATTACATACAAATATAAGTATTTATGATAAATACTTCGGTAACCAATACTTCTATTTAGCACGGTATGGAACGTTACTCGATTAATCTAATACATTAAATTTCTGCTTGAAAAGTAATTTTTAGAATTAAGGATTCTAATTTAAGTTTTACAAGATCACTAGGTGAAATGATAAAACACGATAAAACGATGATATTGGAATTGGGTACGTTCAAAAACTGTAATCATTGTAATTGTTGGGTAGAAAACGTTTATGAACGCAATCATATGCTTTTAACATCAGTTTTTACATATAAGCAATATAAGGCTGGTAAGTACAAAATGCAGGTCATGAACCATGAATAATGAATGAAATGAATAAAATCAAATAAAAGCAAAATTTATAACACAAAATTATAAACACCTAATAAATGAATGGTCAAAAGTTAAGAACAGAAATACAAACAAAATTATCTAAGCGTCTCTGCATGTCCACCTTCACGTTCGATGCATCCCGCAACATATTGGCAGGAATATTTCTGCATTGTATTCTTATGGAATCTTCTAACTTTTTAACATTGTTAAAAGGACGATCCTTGTACACTCTTTGTTTTAAATGTTCCCATAAGAAGAAATCTAGCGGCGTAAGGTCTGGGAAACGAGCAGGCTATTGTGGATCTGTGTTACTGTGTTTCGCCCTATCCATTATCTATATGTTCGATTTACCCATTGGATGACAAGTCTGCTACAATGGGCCGGGCGTCTGCCACATTAAAACCAAAAACAATGCCATCAACCAATTCATCTAATGCCATGTTGTCTAAAACATCTCCTAATTTATTTTTCAAAAAGTTTAACCCTTTGAGTGCCAACATTTGGGCAATGTATTGAAGAGCGCGAGCGCGCTCCTTGGCACTCAAAGGGTTAAATAAATTTTCTCGAAAAAAAGGAAAGAAAAGGTTCTGTCGTTTAGTATACCACACCATACATTCGTTTTTTAATAATATGGATTTCTGTTGTCAATAATGAAATTTGGATTTTCATTTGACCACTATCTACAGTTTTGAGATTCATCAGTAAACGAAATATCAACTTCTGTTTTTCCTTGAATCCATATACAAAAATCATATCTTAAATCGTAATCTCTTTTGTTCTATTTGTTTTTCTGTTCTTAACTTTTTATCATTCATTTATTAGGTGTTTATATAATTTTGTATTATAAATTTTGCTGTCTTTAATTTTATTCGTTTCATTCATTATTCACGACCTAACTAGATTAATTTTACTGCATTTTGTACTTACCAGGTATTTCTTATACCTATCTTATAGTGAATTTGAAATAAACTTTGTACTTTAAGAGAGAGTTTTTGAATATTCATATTATTATTGTAAAAACCTCATCAAAAAGAATTTTATCAGAATCTGAAAGTTGAGTTACATATTCTTGCAACAGGGATAAAATTTGTGATCGCCTATGAAAAAGTATTCCTAAATACATTTTCTTGATGGAATTATATGAAAGAAATTGTTGAAAACAGATCTTCTTGTGGTTAGTTTAAATAAGTAATAATGTTAAACATTAAAATTAATATTATACAGAGGTTAATACAAAATGTACAATTTTCTTTTTAAGTAGCAGGCCGTGACTTTACATTTGGGTGCATTTTTTAATTCTAAACAACTAATTTTAATAACATTCTGCTGTATCTATAATCTCTATATAATAATAATAATAATAATAATAATAATAATAATAATTCATGCCTTTAAATCCCCCAACAGCTTTCGCCAATTACAGGGGGGTTATTCTCGAATCTGAGGGAGTGGAAATTCCGTGAGAATTGTCAAAAAATTCCTACGATTCCAATAGTTGGTATTCTCGAGTTCAATTTCTCACGTTTTCGTAGGAAAGTACTCCCGAAAGATTCCCCGGTATTTTCTCCTACAAATAAGCAGGAGAATTTGCATGAGAAATTGAATCGGCTTCGCTCGGTTTTATTTCGGCGGTTTACGGCTGTTGATATGTGGTTGTATTCGTGAATTATATCTTATTTAATATTTGATAGGAGAATAACGAACAACAATATATAGCTTGCAAGTAAAGCAGCTTGAATTAATATGATATCTTATATATTCTCTAATTAATAACACAAATATTTGTGAGATTTACACTTTTAGTCGGATGTTAAAATTATATATTCTCCCCTAATTTTATATATACCTATATTGTGCGATGGATGCAGAAAATATTTCAAAACTTGAACATGAATGCAGTTAAGCGATAATTTGTTTAAATGATACTTGTATATGAATAAAGCTTCAGTCAGATATATAATTCAATAATAATAAGCTTAGCGGCGAAATCCGAGCTATTCAATACAAGATGTTTATGTACTCTTTTATTAGTCGTGGTCTTGCTTTCGTGTAGCTGTAACATGTCTAGATTTTTATCTTTGCCATGATTTTTATTTTTAAAAATGCCATGAGATAATATCGATCAATGTAAAGAAAACGTTCACTATATTTTCAATTAAAAAGAACGGTTATAAATACATCTCTTTCTACCGCCGTTTCTATTGGTTCTTTCCCATCCCTTCCTAATATATGACTTGACAACAACGTGCTATAATTCCCCGGGAGTAAACGTAGGAAAGATATTCCCTGTTAGTTCGAGAATACCACATTTTTAGTAACGGGGAGTTAGTGGTGAATGTTATTCTCCGGGAGTGAAAACTTTCCATCGGTTCGAGAATAACCCCCCAGGGGGCATCGGCCGGCCATGAGTTATTATTACGCCTGCGCCCGTAGAGCGACTTAAGGTGTTTGTCTCTCAGGGCCCTGGGATTCGAACCCCGGACCCCGTGACTGACCAATTTGTGAGGATTTTTGTATTGAATATTTTATATTGGTGTTTTCTTGTATTTTATAAATATGTTGTTAATTATCAATTTTACATGCACGTTAAGATCGAGCTAAATTACTAACGTGACCTTGAATAAATTTCATTCGTAACCGTTAACATGTCCGGGGATTTACGGGGTTGTGTTCGCGTAGTAAATATCTCAATAAATTTATTTGTTATATTTGCTACTAGGGGATGCTGAAGATGTACAGGTACAACATAAAAATCGAGGTAGTGGAATTTTCTAAAATAATTTTTCATTTCACCGAAATATCTGCGTTCAGCCAGTTCCACCGCTAGCACGATCTGAAAGGTATCGCTGCATACACAATTCATGCGTTGTGCACTTTTTGTGTATTTGAAATTCAGATCATTTATGCAGGTATTATAAAATATAAAATTAATGGGGCTTTATCTGGTTATCTGGTAACCGTTAGAGTACGACACATGCACTTTTTGTTGATATGAGTGTTTAGTAGAGGGTATTTATAGCAGTGTATCGTCGTTTTTTGTCTTTGTTTTAAGTGTGGAACACGTATATTTCCGAATACGTATCTTAAATAATAATACCTTCATATATTCTGGAAACCAACTATAGGAATATTTGCGGAAATAATGTTTCCATCAACATTAAAATGCATATCCACTTCATCAGAATTCATTTTTCTGTAGAGAAGCTATGATTTTCAGTAAGACAAATTAATAGAAAATCATACACCGAACTTAAACACAACAAAAGTGAGTATTAAATAGCAAACTTTAAATTAAAAAGACAAACATACAATAATGCCTATTTGAATTTGAATGTTACGCGGCCATCCACACTCTCCGCTAGGTGATCAGCTGGATTTAGCGAATGCAAATATGGCGACCGCCAGCACCAGCGCTAAAACTTTTTCAGCCTTATTCATAGTCGAGTCCCTAATAGGGTCTTAGTACGCTACTAGCTAGTAGCCACTAAGATCATATTAGAATCCTACTAACCATTGCCATTCATAGTCGCGTTTATGGTGGCTACTAAGTAATAGAATGGTAGTAGAGAAAACTGTGTGGCAACAGGGTAAAATATTAACAAGTCCATGCGCAATGAATGTCTTGTAAGATTTTGACAGAATCTGACATGCATTTATAAACATCTCTTATATTTAAGTACAAAGTAAATGGCTGATGAGTTAATTGATATTCAAGATGAATTAGTTGAATTTTAAGAAGCAGAAATTCATCTCGGGCTCGTTTGTAATCCAAAGTTGTATTTAGAAAAGCATAATCCTTTGGAAATGTATAATGAATAATCATCTAGAACAAAATATCGAATGTCCAAAAATGTAGCGAATATTTTTATAAATTTAATTCGTGATAATTTAAGGACAAGCAATCGTGGTTTGCCTATTTCACCTGAAACACAAGTTTTGGCGACTGTACTTGGCTAAAGGTGCATATGGTGATGACACGGGTACAAAAATATTGATACAACAAAAGCAGCAATTGTTGCTGTTGCCATTTTGCATACTGTTATTTTAGAAAAGCAACCAGAAATAGAACGTAAAATTTCATGTTGATTCTATTGTAGTAGTAAGTATTTAATATTGTCATTTTAGGATATGATTTTGACGAAGACAACCAATTTAACGAAGGGGATGTCAACGATGCTGAGAATGGAAATGTTTTTAGGCAGAACTATATTAGTAGACACTTTAATTAATTTTTGTTTGTTGTTATGTCCGATATTGCATTAACTACAATACAATATATATATATATATATTATAAGGTACAGTCTCTGATAGGTATGTCTGGCCTGTCGGCAATTCTTTTCAAAAATATTGAATGTAAGCACGTATCGTATTTGCTATTACTTTAAAAGTCACAAAGATGCCAATTCTTTCAAAACAAGGAAAGCATTCCAAACGTATTCTTTGCCAAAAGCA
Organism: Cetonia aurata; assembly: GCA_949128085.1. Lineage (NCBI taxonomy): Eukaryota > Metazoa > Arthropoda > Insecta > Coleoptera > Scarabaeidae > Cetonia > Cetonia aurata. The sequence continues at coordinate 34,585,968 of OX421884.1, read as the reverse complement.
AACATGGTACTTTTCAGTTTCTCTTTATTATATATTTTTAAAAGATTTAAATAAAACCAATATTATTTGTATATTTTGTTTAGTTTTCTTGTTTAAATCATTGACTATTGCAACAGAAAAGGTAGTCTCAATGAAAAATAATATTATTATTGTGTTCTATGTCCCATGAAATGATTCAATATCCTTTCAATTTACAAAAAATTGCCGAGTCAATATTTGTTCTATATTCTATTTTTTTTTAAATTTAAGTTGAAATAGTCGCAATTTCAAAAAATAATTAAGGATGGAATTATATTACTTCACCATTTGTTGTAAGACAAGAAGGATATGAGCTAAATTGTTGAACTTCTCAATGTATGAAGCAACATTTCTTAAAATTGAAACTACCAACATTATTAAATTTGGATATTAATACTACGGTGACATATAATTAACATACAACCCTTGATACAACATACATACAACTTTTAGGTTACATATGGGTTACATTTAATAGCGTCTTAAACATACCCCCAGTCGCTACTAAGAATTTAGTTAGCAACTAAGCTTAGTACGCTACTAAATACCACTATGAATGTGGATTTTCTTAGTAGGATGTTAGTAGCTACTAAATCCGACTATGAATACTTTTCAGCCTTATTCATAGTCGAGTCCCTAATAGGGTCTTAGTACGCTACTAGCTAGTAGCCACTAATTGTAAGATCATATTAGAATCCTACTAACCATCGCCATTCATAGTCGCGTTTATGGTGGCTACTAAATAGAATGGTAGTAGAGAAAAGTGTGTGGCAACAGGGTAAAATATTAACAAGTTCATGCGCAATGAATGTCTTGTAAGATTTTGACAGAATCTGACAAGCATTTGTAAACATCTCTTATATTTAAGTACAAAGCAGAGTACAAAGTAAATGGCTGATGAGTTAATTGATATTCAAGATTCGTAATCCAAAGTTGTATTTAGAAAGGCATAATCCTTTGGAAATGTATAATGAATAATCATCTAAAACAAAATATCGAATGTCCAAAAATGTAGCGAATATTTTTATAAATTTAATTCGTGATAATTTAAGGACAGTAAGCAATCGTGGTTTGTCTATTTCACCTGAAACATAAGTTTTGGCGACTGTACTTGGCTAAAGGTGCATATGGTGATGACACAGGTACAAAAATATTGATACAACAAAAGCAGCAATAGTTGCTGTTGCCATTTTGCATACTGTTATTTTAGAAAACCAACCAGAAATAGAACGTAAAATTTCATGTCGATATTATTGTGGTAGTAAGTATTTAATATTGTCATTTTAGAAGTACAAAGTAAATGGCTGTTGAGTTATTTGATATACAAGATGAATTAGTTGAATTTTAAGAAGCAGAAATTCATCTCGGGCTCGTTCGTAATCCAAAGTTGTATTTAGAAAGGCATAAACCTTTGGAAATGTATAATCATTTAAGACAAAATATCGAATGTCCAAAAATGTAGCGAATATTTTTATAAATTTAATTCGTGATAATGTAAGTACCGTAAATCGTGGTTTGCCTATTTCACCTGAAACACAAGTTTTGGCGACTGTACTTGGCTAAAGGTGTATATGGTGATGACACACATATAAAAATATTGATACAACAAAAGCAGCAACAGTTGCTGTTGACATTTTGCATAATGTTATTTTAGAAAACCAACCAGAAATAGAACGTAAAATTTCATGTTGATATTATTGTGGTAGTAAGTATTTAATATTGTCATTTCAGAATACGATTTTGAAGAAGACAACCAATTTAATGAAGTGCATGTCAACGACTTTGAGAATGGAAATGTTTTTAGGCAGAACTATATTTTTTGTATTTTGTTGTTGAGCAAAGCTTCGGGTTGTGGAATACACCTTGACACTTCTAAGCACTGACATCTATTTGACGTATTGTACCGACCCCACTGAAATTTTGCCGAACCCGAAGAAATTTTAACCTCCGTAAGGTTTTTTAACGTGCCAAACATCGTATTGACACAGGACCTACGGCTTTACTTCCTATCCGAGAAGAAGGCATGTTCTGATTTTTATCCACAATTAAAAATCACTGCCTCAGCCTAGGATCGAACCAGCACCTGCGGGGTGAAAGGCGAGCATGCAAGCCATTCAGCCACCGAGACGGCCAGAACTATATTAGAAGACACTTTAATTAATGTTTTTGTTTTTGTGACTTATATTGCATTAACTAAAATATATTATACATATATATAAAGTACAGTCTCATAGGTACGTCCAGCCTGTCGGCAAATCTTTTCAAAAACATTTAATGTAAGCAAACATCGTACTTGCTATTACATTAAAAGTCACAAAGACGCCTATTCTTTCAAAACAAGGAAAGCATTGAAAACGTGTTCATTGTCAAAAGCAAACACGGTACTTTTCAGTTTTTCCTTATTATTATATATTCTTAAAATATTTAAATAAAACCAATATTATTTGTATATTTTGTTTAGTTTTCTTGTTTAAATCATTGACTATTGCAACAGAAAAGGGAGCCTCGATGAAAAATAATATTATTATTGTGTTCTATGTCCCATGAAATGATTCAATATCCTTTCAATTTACAAAAAATTGCCAAAGAGCCAATATTTGTTCTATATTCTATTTTTTTTTTAAATTTAAGTTGAAATAGTCGCAATTTCAAAAAATAATTAAGGATGGAATTATATTACTTCACAATTTGTTGTAAGACAAGAAGGAAATGAGCTAAATTGTTGAACTTATCAATGTATGAAGCAACATTTCTTAAAATTGAAACTACCAACATTATTAAATTTTGAAGATAATACCTACTACGGTGACATATATTTACATACAACTATATGCATACAATTTTTAGGTTACATTTAATAGCGTCTTAAACATACCCTCAATCGCTACTAAGGATTTAGTTGGCAACTAAGCTTAGTACGCTACTAAATACCACTATGAATATGGATTTTCTTAGTAGGATGTTAGTAGCTACTAAATCCGACTATGAATAAGGTTGTTAACTTTAACTTGGCCGCATATCTCTGTGTGCCGCATTCCAGATTTGCGTTTCTCTTTATTGTTGTTCTGTGGTAGTGCAGTTCATCTAAAAAAAACAAACCCAGAGAGATAATCGAACAAACTTCATTCCGGTTATGTTTATGTAATTGTAAGATATGTATTGGTATAAGATTTAATCAACAAATCTCATTTATGATTACCCAGTTACTCATCATTTTTTTTAGTCATAAAATTAGTGACTAGTAGGTGTTTAGTAGGCTTTTATATTAACTGTAACGAAATTGCCGCCAATTTGTTTTTATGTATACAATATTGTTTGTTTACCATACATCTACCCCAACTGATATGATAATTTGTGGCCATAGAGAATAAATACGTTATATATACTGGCTTGGGATATCCCTGGCTTGTAAAAGAGAAGTAGGCCCTGACTTTTAAAGTATAAACTGTTTGGATTGCGAACAATGACTGAAAAAAGAAACACAGGCAAAATGTATGACACTGATTCAGATTCTGAAAGCGTTGATAGTGCAGAAGAAGCTCGTTTGAAAGATATAAGGGAGAGGGATGAGTTTGCCGAAAGGCTTAAGAGGAAAGATGAGGAAAGAACCTTTCATGCTCTTGATAGGAAGATTTACGAAAAAGCTGCAAAGAAACTTAAGCTTGAAAGTGAGGATCGTGAAAAAATGGTACCAGCTTTACGTATTCAATCCAGACGTAAATATTTGGAAAAACGTAAAGACGATAAGCTACTAGAGCTAGAAGCAGATATACAAGATGATGAGTATCTATTTGAAGATGAAATGCAAGTATTCCTTTTTTTGGTAATTCTGCATAGTGTAAATGTATATTAACATAATTAATGCAAAGTTATCTATATTTCTATATTCTCTATACTAACTTTGATCCATTAATAGGAAACGCTGCCATAAAAAGAATGAATGGAAAGTGTACATCCATATTATAATTATTGATTTTGCATTGATTAGATTTGGGGTAGATAATATAGTTAAGTATGTTTGTTTATGTTTTCTTAGACTAACCGAGCGGGAACGAAAACAAAGGAAAAGTAAGAAGGAATTATTAAAATTAGCACAAGAGCATGAGAAAGCTAGAGAATTAGAGAAAGTACAACGGTATCATATGCCGAGAGATTTAGGGAAAGGAGAAACTGCAGATTATGTTGAAGTTGATGAACTAGAAAAACTTCCACAATCAGAACAGAAGAAATGGGAAAAGGAACAAATGACGTCTGCAGTATTTTCATTTGGAGCAAAGAATAAATTACCTACAAGTGAAAATCAGTATGATTTATTAATTGAAGATCAAATTGAATTCATACAGGCGTTACAAATACCAGGTTGGTAAAAAAATAAAAGATTCTGTTTTTACTCATTAAAAAATTAGAAAACGTTGACATATTATTATATCTAGACTATAGATCATTCAGATTATCTCAACAGTTTGAGTATTGTATTTGTATATATGTCTCTCATAAGCTCTGTACTGTCTCTAGGTACTAAGCATAAAGATAGTAATGAACCCAAATTAACAGAAGTTCAAATAAGTAGAATGAATATTGAGGAAACAAGAAGAAGCTTGCCAGTATATCCATTTAAAAAGGATATTATTGAAGCAGTAAACAATCACCAAATATTGATTATTGAAGGTGAAACTGGATCAGGAAAAACCACACAGATTCCACAGTATTTATATGACGCAGGATTTACAAGAGACGGTTTGTTTTCTGTATTTTATACATTTTAATTCAGACATTATCAGATTTCTGTATCTCATTGAGTGACCTGTGGTTAGATTATTATGAAGGGTTTTGGTTTTTTGTCATTCGTGAACTTTTCTTTAGGAAATACTAACTATTCACATTAATAAATTAAATTTTTAAATATATGAATGTATCACAAAATACTGGGTTCAATATTCTCTAATACTAGATAATCAGTAAAAAATCGTAAAAAGCGCTTTTCGACAGACAATTTTTTTGCACTCATGGTCAGTGGCGGCTCGTGCGAGGGTGGGCATAAAATAAAAACTACATTTTTATCGCACTGTGCTGCTCGTTCAATAATTAAATTAAATTAATGCGCGTAACAGTGATTATATTGTGCATGTGGAAATGTTCTTTTGATAATAGCTTGGACACCATTTGCCTTACCACTCGCTAATGTTATAAGATCCAGAACGAGAATTTACAATAGTTTGCAATTCATTCAGCAATGTTTTCGCTAATACATCAGCATTATGTCTACCCGACTTAAAAAAGACCAAAAGCGTTCAAAAATTTGTCCATTAAACACGTATCGAACAATAACCATTTGCTGATTATTAGAGGTGTCTGTAGTTTCATCGGCCACCAAGGCAATGAAATTTGCAGATTTAATTTCTTTTAATATTTTCTGCTTGTAAATTTGCAACATTGCATCTAGCAATTCGTTCTGAATAGTTTTTGGGGCGTCTTTTGAACATTTCATATGTATTGCAAGCGCAGCGTCTGATTCAGCTGCAAAGTTAATTAAGCCTACATAAATACCTGGATTTTCCGACGTCAATGTCATCATGGTCTCGTAACGCTAATTCAAAAGCTCCGCAAAATTTTATACACATAATTAACCGGCGCAAAATATGACGATTTTTTTCACATTTTCGTTGTACTTAATTTTATGTCGCAAATAAGCACTGTCCAACTGTTCGCGAATGTCCACTTTGCCTACTATAGAACACTAAAATCCACGCATGTATACATGTGAGAAACAGAATTTTAATGTATCTTTGCCCACTCTACGATATGCTTTAAATCATTCAACCCTTGTTTATTCCATGCACTAACATCTTTCTTAAAAAGTAAGCAGATAAAACAAAATAGTTTATTTGTTAGTGAACATCCGCACATCCACTCATATTTTTTATATATATTTATACTCTATTGTTAGTTTGAGTTTTACTTGTGGAAGTGTAGTTTATTTGAAGATCAGGAATCGGCCGTCGTTTCCTTTTAATTAAAAGTTTTTCCTCATATGATAGCGGTTTTTTAAAATGATTTTGCATACAATTAACATCTATCATTAAAATAAACGTCACTTTGAAATGCGTTTGAAATCACACATGCGCGGTACGCGCCGAAAACGATGCAGTCCCATCGATGTGTGCCCCGATAATAATATAAACACATAGGGCGAAGATTAGCGGAATTTCATACTCGAAATAGGGACATCGGAAATTGTGCCCCGGAATATAGTTTCGAGCGATTGCATATGCGCTAGTGTCTGTGGTGCGGAAAGAAACTTTGATATCATCTGTATAAAAATACATAAAAGTAATAAAACAAAATAATGCACTGAATTACATGCGAATTTCTTTCTGTGTTTATTTTGGTGGTTGGGTGGGTACGTGCTCTTGTGCCCTTTAGTCCCAGCCGCCATTGCTCATAGTGCGATGTATGGTGTAGTAGTTTGGAAAGAACAAACAGTCTTTTGGGAGATTAATTTCATGGAGAAGTTCTACCAATTTGCGCCAATACTATGTCCCTTAACAGTTACTATTGTTTGTTGTATACCGTGCCAGCAACTTATTGTTTGGGTGCCGAGAAAATCTAACGCATTTAAGGATGCCTACCTAGCTGCCACGACCGTCAAGCGAGCCCGTGGATGTGAACGCGCCTCTGATTTGGCAACTCTTCATGTAAAGTTAATTCCAAGCCGTTTTTCTAGCACAGTAGAATTGACTATAGAAGAGAATATGCGGAATACAAATGAGATATACACGTGTTCTACAAAACTGGCTGATTATAGGTTTTTTTCCAACCTCTAGTAGGAATTTGGTTTTGAAACTTGCATTGTAGTCATGGGCAACTACTCGCTAATGGCCAATGAGGAAAAAAATGCAGTGCGCGTTGTCGTAACTATTATCAAATTATGACGTTATGGCAATTTATTTTAAAATGGCGACATTTTCTTACTTCAGCTTAAAAACTCGTTGCATTTGAGTCGTTCGGTTACTATTCTCATCATTGTTGTTTGGTGAGAGTGGTAAACCTAGCATTGACATTTGTCAGTGTGATAGTTATTGTTACACCAAAGGTTCCAAAACCCAATTACTGTATTCTCATCTACTCTATTTATTACTATTAGTGCAGTTCATCATTATTTTGAATATCTGCCGGCAGAGCATACAATCAAATTGATATCGTAAAGTAAATAAATATTTTTCAATGAAGTAGAGACTTTATAGTAGCTTATACCAGCGAAAAGAAAAGACAAGAAGGGTCACTGCCTGTCGGCACCTTTGATGTTTATGTCGCCGGAAGATGACCGATAATGGTAATGCATTCATTTTAGCATCAGATGCCTCAGCTTTCTTTTTAAGTTCGCACCAATTATGTATAATGAACGATTGTTAGATAAGGAACTAAACTCAAAATGACGATTTCACATACCCGGGCGCGCAAAGGATAACCTAACTATAGCAGTCGCCACGAGTGATGGCGAGGAGTAGGGATGCGCTGTAGACGCTTTTAAAAGCGTGCACGCCCACTTAGCTGCAATAATACGTTCTGAGTATTTGTCAGTGGCGGCTCAAAATGTCTCTGTTAGGGGAGCATAAAGTGATTCACTCTCAAACGCGCGAAGTGGTTTTTAATGTATATAATTATTTTTTTAAAAGAAAAAGCACATCGGCAAATGTAAGTGAAATAAAACAGTTAGTGTCTGAAGCAACCGGTGTGTCAGTGCGAACAATAGAAAGAATTGTTCAGGAAGGACATAGGGCGACAAATCCCGCTGAAATAAAATTTAGAAGTCCTGGTAAGAAAAGACCGAGGCAAAAAAGTGTCAGTAGTTTACCAGAATACCAATTAAGAATAGTGCGGGATATGATATATGACTTTCATCGAACAGATGAACGACGTGTTACCGTATCGGCTCTACGGCAGAAGATGGAATGGATATAGAAAATAAATATTTACAATCAGAAACTCTAGTTGACGACAGGACCGAAAATTTAATTATAAATGTAAATAATGATAGTAGTAGTGACGGCAACGATTTTAGTGCGGAAGAGGTTTAACTTTAACCATTAAATTTTCAATTTGTTTAATAGGTTATAATGTTTAAATTCAATAAACCGTTTAAACAATAATCCTTTTTTGTTATTATCATCGCTGATGTTTCCGGGTAAACAATTCAGGGGATTATGTGCCCCTTAACGGTTAATCGGATTTAAATGTTTATTAGTTCATTAAGATTATATTAACATAATATTTTTGTTTTTTGTTGTGAATATACATATGTTCATATATTCCAGGAATAAATTAGTAGGTAGGCACTTGTAAATAGTAGTAATTAGTAAACAAAATACTTATATTGTCCGGAGATATCCCATACTAATAAAACCATTTTATTAAATTTTTAATTACATTAACGTTGCATTATTCAATATTAACCTGCACGCCAATGGTATAGAGAAATTATATGCAGAGGCGATGGTAAATCCGTTGTGCCCGTCTACTGCTGCGCGAACCTACTCCCACCGCTCGCCATCACTTGTGGCGACTGCTATATCAAATGATATGTCTCTTAGTTTTTCCTTTGACGATGAATAACTTCCAACCACCAAACAATTTCATCGTAGCATTAAATAATTGCTCTCAACAACTTTCAAGATCAACATCAGAACAATTATTGCAGTGACGCCCTCTATGTATGTGCTATGTCATACCGCTGTAATTACGGCTACAGTGCATGCGGACCTGCTAAAAATGACGAGTGACTAAGTGACGAGTGGGATTAAGTATGAGGCGTAAACTCACACTTATAGTGAATAATTTGTAGTTCATCATCAAAAGTAGATTATTTTGATTCAATATGACATTCCCATTCCAAAGTCATGCAAGTTAAAGAGTGTTACATGCTTATACTGAGAACATTAATAAAGTAATAATTAAAGCTCTGGTCAGCTTTCTATCTATAATCACTGTTCTTTTTTCATGTATTCTCTTTTGCTTTATGTATGTATACTTGTAGGTAAAAAAATAGGATGTACCCAACCAAGACGCGTTGCAGCGATGTCAGTTGCAGCACGAGTAGCTCATGAAATGGCTGTAAAGCTTGGAAATGAGGTAGGATATGCGATTCGTTTTGAAGATTGCACATCTGAGAGAACAGTAATAAAGTATATGACGGACGGAACATTGCATCGTGAATTTTTGTCAGAACCTGATCTTCAGTCATACAGTGTAATGATAATTGATGAAGCCCACGAAAGAACCTTACATACTGACATACTTTTTGGTTTGGTTAAAGATATAACTCGCTTTCGGCCAGACTTAAAGTTATTAATTTCTAGCGCCACGTTAGATGCTCAAAAGTTTTCAGAATTTTTTGATGATGCACCAATTTTTAAGATACCAGGGCGACGATTTCCAGTAGATATATATTATACAAAAGCACCAGAAGCTGACTATGTTGATGCTTGTGTTGTATCGATTTTACAAATACATGCTACTCAGCCATTAGGAGATGTTTTGGTCTTTCTTACAGGGCAGGATGAAATAGAAACATGCCAAGAATTGCTACAAGATCGTGTACGAAGATTAGGTTCTAAATTGAAAGAGCTTATAATCTTGCCGGTTTATGCTAATTTGCCTAGTGACATGCAAGCGAAGATTTTTGATCCAGTACCACCAGGAGCGCGAAAAGTTATATTAGCTACTAACATAGCTGAAACTTCCCTAACAATTGATAACATAATTTATGTGATAGATCCAGGGTTTGTGAAACAGAATCATTTTAATTCACGGACAGGCATGGAAAGTTTAATGATAGTTCCGATCTCAAAGGCCTCAGCCAATCAAAGAGCTGGTAGAGCTGGAAGGGTCGCGCCTGGAAAGTGTTTCCGTTTATATACTCTTTGGTCTTACAAACATGAACTAGAAGATAATACTATTCCAGAAATACAAAGAATTAACTTGGGAAATGCCGTTTTAATGCTTAAAGCGCTTGGGATTAATGATCTAGTACACTTTGATTTTTTGGATCCACCGCCTCACGAAACATTGGTATTAGCTTTGGAACAATTATATGCTCTTGGTGCTTTAAATCATCACGGTGAATTAACGAAACTTGGAAGGAGAATGGCTGAATTTCCAGTGGATCCAATGATGGCTAAAATGATATTAGCATCTGAAAAGTAATTCTATTTGATACAGGTTGGCTGCTGCGAGATTCTCATGAGCAAATGCGAAATGCTGCGTGCGCATTTGCTAACTAAAGGATAAGGATGGAAACAAAATTACATAGAAGTACGTCACCCCGGTCATTTCTCCGTCATTTAATTCACAATTCTTATGTAAGGGTAGAAACACTATACAGAAGTGGGAAAGATTACAATCTACTTTCACTATTGTTTTTATTATTTTAATTTTTTTCATTTCTGGAGAGTTCTATATTTTCTATTCCTTGCGTACCAATTGTGAATGATAAATAAATGGGGACGATATATCCTAAAGTACATACAAGAATTGGACAGCCAATAGACGAGTTGTAATTCAATCTTATCATTTTTGTGCGGCTCTCTATTTCTATCCTTACCTTTTAGTTAGCAAATGCACATGTGCCATTAACGGTAGCACGGAGCTGTCTTGCACACACTGTGGTTTATGTAGTTGTGTTTTAATGTATATAGACGCGATTGATTTCGCGGCAGCCATCTATATATAGGTACTATGTTTGATATATCCGAGAAGGGGCAATATTTTTTATTTTCCCAGAGAACTAAATGCATATGTATTAAAATTTCTTCAAATACGCATAACGTTATAAGATATTTTTTTTTAGGTATAAGTGCGCGGAAGAGATCGTTACCATTGCGGCTATGTTGTCTGTAAATAGCGCAATATTTTATAGGCCAAAAGATAAAATAATTCATGCAGACACTGCTAGAAAGAACTTTAATCACGTTGCAGGAGACCATTTGAGTTTGTTGAACGTTTACAATCAATGGAGGGATACAGATTATTCGACTCAATGGTGTTACGAAAATTTTATTCAGCACAGGTAATGAAGTAAATCCTGCAATATTATAAAAAATTGTTTTTTAAGATGTAAAATTATGTTTGATATTAATCTCATGAGCTATATTTTCTTTAAAAAAATGCTATAATATGTATTAGAAAATTTTAAGTATATACAGAGTGATTCAAATTAAGTGCGCACCATTGCTGTCTCTGTTATTATTGATTCTAGAAAGTTGGTTAAATTTGCAAAGTACTAGTGTTTTTAACGCTGATTAATATGCAATATACGAAAAAACAATTGCATAACGTATTTCCGAGAAATTTTGAAATTTATACAAAACTATACTAAAAAATATACTAAACGATACATGAAATTATAATAATACGTTTCTTTTTCCACATGTCATATACAGTTGTAGTTATTAGCTTCATTTTACAGCAAAGTCTGTTTTATTTAGAATTTACCATATTCCTAGTTTTATTGTTGTAGAGAAGAAATATTTGTGCGCAACTTTAATCTGTGGTATGCAACAATCACAAACAGGTGATTTGATCTGTATATTTTTGTTAGTTTAATGCTAAATGTGATTTAAGATATTAAGGAATTCTCTCCCCATAGGGAAACACATTTAAATATTCTTTGGAAATTTGTAATTTATTTACATGTACAATAATTGAAGCTGAATTTTTTTTTTTCTTTATGCGATGTACTCTTTTTTTTATGTATATTATAGTATGCTATAAATCATTTCAATAAAGATGTTTATATATAATTTTTAATTAAAGTTACAATACATTGGCCTCATTTTCTTGATGCTCTGATAGCAAGCGTTTCAACTTAATAAAATTTCAATTCTTTATTTTTTTAAAAGACGCAATTTTTCTATCGGTTTGTGTTAGTAATTTTAAAATTTGAAATTATTCGATATAAATTTTTGGAAAAAGCATCGTTTTCTTGTTTTTGTTATTTTAAATACTAAACGTGCTATTATAACAGCATAATGTAAATTGTACAGGAATTAAATTTAAACTTCAGTAATGATTGACATGAAAATTTATTATCGGTATGCTATTAATCATTTTAAGGTTTCTTTGTTGTCAAATATGATACATTTGGCATAGAGAAACATGAAAGACTTTGTCGGTATATTGAATTTGGCTGGATTAATATATGTTTTAATTTTAGATCAATGAGACGTGCAAGAGATGTTAGGGAACAGCTTGTTGGATTAATGCAACGCGTTGAAATCGATATGGTGTCCAATGTTACAGAAAGTGATAATATTAGAAAAGCTATTACCGCTGGATACTTCTACCACGTAGCCAGGTTATCAAAAGGTGGAACATACAAAACAGTAAAACATAATCAAGTAAGTATGAAACGATGTTTTGTTTTTTTAATTTCGTGAAATTTATTACTCAATGTATTATTTTTCTATAAGATCCACAACGCTGATTGGCCTAGAAATGGAGCCTCAAGTTGTTTGTTCGGTCCCCCTTAAATAATATTATTTCTTTTAAATTTACATTTTCATCTACGCGTTTGATCTACAGACAAAAAAAGAACCTTTGTAAATACCGTATTTTAAAATGAATTGCATTTAAGATTTGAAAAATACAGATATATTGAATGTGTTGGCAAAATACTTTTAAATTTATGTAGTAAGAAAAACTATTAAGAGTATTAAGTGGCAAAAATATAATTATTGATCGATTCTGTTAAATAGTGTTTCAATTTACTGTGTATATACAGGATGTGTCAACTTGCTTTATATCGATATGCGTGAAATGCAACAAAAGGAAAATTATGATAATATTAAGTTTGTTTTTTGTTAGTTAATCTGAAACATATCTGGAATTTAATTGATATATATGTAGGTATATAGTAGTGACGGAATAAAGCTCAATTTTTTTTGTTAGTCCGCATGAAGCCTTTATTCATATCATTTCATACTTATAAATTCAAAAAAATCTGGAAGAATTACGAATTTCTTTCATGCCTTTTTCTATAATAGATTACTGTATTGTGATTTATAACACCTTAATTGTGGCCGGGTTGTTTTTAAATGTAAAATGTTAGACATCCGTTTGTGTCTGTTATTCGTATGTAAATGTATTAACATCCTACTGCAAAATAAACTGAAGTATCATATTCACAGAGTATATGTACCCGAATTAAGGATTTGAGTACATCGGTTTTCGTGTACTCAAATACCTGTACTCGACGGAAATTTGAATGTACTCAAAGTGTATGGGTATGTATAGGTATGTATCCGCTTTTGATGAATATAACGACACACTGGTACATATATTATTTATTATTTAAATTCTCGAATTTGAAATTATTTTTTTTTACTGTTCTATCTTGTAGAAAGAAATAATATTATTAATAAATAATTTAATGCAGACCTTCATATAGTTAAACCATGTAATATTATTGATTCAAATGAAGCAGTGTAAATGGTTTTGTTTGACAAATTTGTAGAGTTTGACAGGGTAAAGTATTATTAACAAAAATAAGTGAATTTCAATAGGCTTTTGATAATAAAAATCAAATACTATAGGGACACAAATTACATTATAGGAAAATCATGCCACAATTATTACTTACAAAGTGCAATTATATTATTTTGCAAATATCAGAAGCACACTGACATTTGATTTTAAGTTTTGGCAAAGTATTGTCAAATTGCCTACACACCAGGGTTCTGCATTCGTATTTGTAGTATTTTAAATAATTAAATAATTGTAAAATTAAGTATTCTTTTCAAATTAGAAATTATATAGGCTTTATACAAGTCATATTAATTGTACTCATAATGTACGAAAAGTACTTGAAAATTACGAGTACCTACTTGTGAACCGAGGTGCTTGTAGAAATGTACCCCAGATATTTTGTCCTTGCACTTGTACTCGAAAAAGTCGTACTACTTTTACTCCGTTCTCGGCCCAGTGATTAATAATAATGATTAGGAAGATCTATTCTTAATACAACCCTGTATATAATACATGCTTTAATTTAATCCAAATTGTGTAAAAAAATTGTTTACCGTAAACTACTGCACAAAGTGACGACAGATATTTATTTATTTTGAGTGAAAACTTCAATATTTCTATTCCCCAAAGTACAACATTTGTTCCCCCGAAATTGCTACTGACACATTAAAGCATGACAAAAATAACACTTGCTGTTTTAAAACAATATCCAGAAAGACGAAATATTAAACAGAAAATAACCGCTAGCGCATGAAAAAATGCAGTATATTTCTCATTTTATAACACCGCGTGTAATGAGAATGAGCATATTAAACATTTAATACATCAATTAATAAATGTTACTTATTTTATTTAAAAACTGCAACATTTTGTTACATAATTTGAAAAAAAAACAAAGCCACATGTTTTAAATATACACTCCGCCAAAAAAGTATCGCATAATTTAGTTTTGAATCATAAAAGTATCGCATAATCTTTGTTTGTAGCATAAAGTTGTAAATATACTTTAATGCGCTCTAAGATATAATTTCTATGATTGTTTAAATAAAATACAGGCCAAATAAAAACAAGAACTCATACTTGAGATTTTTATTAAAACAAGAAATTATAATTTTGGAAAGAAAAATGTCATAACAGTAGCTTTTAATACTGAGTATTGCCACCTCTGGCTCTTATGACCGCTCGCATACGGTTTGGCAGAGATTCGATTAACCTCCGTATATAAGCCTGATCCAAATTCTCCCACTCGTCACGGAGAGCATTTGCTAGTCCATGCAGGTCCGCTGGGGCAACATTTTGGGTTCGTATCCGTCTGTGAAGGAGGTCCCACACGTGCTCGATAGGGTTCATGTCCGGACTTACCGCAGGCCAATCTAAAACTGGAATACCAACATCGTTAAGGTATTCCTGGACGATTATTGCAACATGCGGTCGTGCATTATCGTGCATTAACATGAATTCGTTTCCTATAATTGGCGCATATGGTACTACATGTTCTTCTAAAATGTCCGTTATATACCTGTGGGCAGTCAGTGTACCTCTGTCTACTGGTACTAACTCTGTACGACCTGTTAAACAGATGCCTCCCCACACCATAATAGAGCCACCAGCGAAATTAGGTCTAGGTCTGATATTACACTGCGAATAGCGCTCACCGTCTCGTCTGTACACTGAGATACGCCTATCTGAGGTGTAAAGACCAAATCTTGACTCATCTGTGAAGAGTATATTGGCCCAGTCATTAATGTTCCAATTTACATGTTCTCTGGCAAACCTTAAGCGAGCCACTCGGTGGTTCCTAGTGAGACGAGGGGCTGTTACAGCTACTCTAGCTCTTAATCCACTCTGTCGTAACCTATTCCGAATAGTTTGAGTACTCACACGAGTATTTCTGACTCTAGCCAAGTCGTTCTGCAATTGTCTCGCAGTTACATGTCTTCGACGTAATGCTTGTAGTAGTAAATAGCGGTCATCTTGGCGAGTAGAACATCTTGGACGACCTGGTACAGGTCTTCTACTGTAAATGCCTGTTTCCCTATATCTGGCTACGGCTCTAGAAACACTTGACTGATTGATGTTCATCAAATTAGCAACGTATGCTTGAGATCGCCCATCTTCGATTAAAGCAACTATAGCAGCCACTTGTTCTGAAGTTAAATTGCTCATTTTAGTTTTAAAAGCGTTGGTACAGAACTCTGACTTCGCACTTTAAAATTTGTCCGTATAGGAAGACTTTCAATAAACAACTGAACAAACCTTACACATATGCATTTTTCTAAATGTGTTCTTTTAGGAAAAAAAAAAGTAAAAACGCTAAGTTCCATTATTTTGTTAGTGTTTTTATAGTTCACATACACGAGGCAAACTTTTTGTGAACGTATAAAAATATCTTGGTTCATAAATGCCCTTTTTTAGTTTATGCGATACTTTTTTGGCGGAGTGTATATATATAACCGGCTGTACATTCCGTATGGAATTGGAGCCGCTCTTTTGAGCTCTGCATACTATTTAAGTAAAGTGGGTCGTCACTCCTCTTCACTTTTCTACTTCTTGTCCTTTACGTGCTGTTGTGTGTTTTTATTTCGTCTACTATTTTCCTCCATGTTACTCTATCCTTTACTTTCTCTCTCCAGCCCGTTATTCCTAAGTCCTTTATGTCATTAAGTACCTGGTCCTCCCATCTTGCCTTCGGTCTTCCTCTTGATCTGTCTTCTTGCGGCTTCCATTTCGTTATTTTCTTTATAATTGCTTCTTCCTCCTTTCCATTTACATGCCCGAACCATCGTACTCTTTTTGATTTCATTTCGTTGATTATGTCATCTCCGGCTATTATATCTGTTATTTCTTGATACGTCAGTCTTCTATATTTCTCATCCTTTATTTTCCTTAATCCCTAAATCTTTCTAATCATCTTTCTTTCGAACACTTTCAATTTCTCTTCGTCCTTTCTTGTAACACACATGGCTGTTGTACACTCTGATTTTTGTTTTCTTACTTATCCTTTTACTTCTCATTATGTCTTTATATCTGTAATATGCATTGTATCCTGATTTTATTCGTTGTGCTACCTCTATACTCCTGTCATTTTCATTGCTTATCATCGTTCCAAGGTATTTGAACGTTTGTACTTCTTCGAACTTGTATTGTCCTATTTGTAGCTGAGTCATTGGCCTTTCTTTCTTTTTCCTGTTAATTTTCATATATTTAGTTTTGTTTTCGTGTATCTCCAAACCTCGTTTTTGTGCTTCACAGTCTATTTTCTTTATTATTTCTATCAAGCTCTTTTCATCTCTTGCTATCACAGCGATGTCGTCTGCGTATGCCACCACTTGTGAGGACTTCTGTATCGACGATCCCTTTATTTCACATTTTCTTATAACTCCTTCTAGTGCTATATTGAAAAGAGCGGCAGATAAACCATCCTTAGTCCTTTCGCCATTTGTATTGGGTTTGTTATTCCTTCTTGTGTAGCTACAGCAGCTTTTGATTTATCCAGTGTCATTTTTATCAACCTTTGTATTTTTTCCGGTATTCCTATCTTTGCTACTTCTCTCATTACTGCTCTCCTACTACTCCTTCCCACGCTGTCAAATGCCTGCTTGAAGTCAATATATAGTACATATAGATCTATATCTCTCGTAACATTTCTCTATAAGTTGAGTTATTACGTGTATTGCGTCGATAGTAGATTTCCCTTTTCTGAATCCGTTTTGATATTCTCCATCTACTTTTTTTTTTTTTTTTTTTTTTTTTTTTGTGAGGGGAAACCGCTTGGCACCGACGCACGGGTTCAATGTGCGTCGGTAGTGTCGGGCGCTACTCCGACTAAAACCCCTCTAATTGCCTTCTCTGGCATTCTGGAAACGTCGAAAAACATACATTCAGAATGCCAGCGGTTCTCGTGACGTACACTCCCTTGTTCAACTGGGGTTTACATTACGCTTGACTCTGTCGTAGACGTTCCTCGCACTCTTTTCTTTTCATGATTTGAATTACCATACCATGTATGCATTCCCAAGTTTCTTTACTTTCCAGCAGCTTAGGGACCAAGTTATTCGGTGTTATAGTACCCAATGCATCATAAACAGGTTTTCTGTGCTCCTCCCATCTTGGGCACTCAAAAATGGTATGCTCCGCTGTATCAATGTTTGTGCAGTAGATGCATGTCTCCTCTGAATCCTTACCGAAGCGTTTGGCATATTGTCTAAAAGTGCCATGTCCGGTTAAAACTTGAGTCAAGTAGTAATCAGTTTTTCGGTGTTTACAAGCAGCCCACATTTGTATATCCTTGATCAGTTTTTTCGTCCATTGTGCCTTATCGGTCTCGTTGTTCCATCTGATTTGCCATGTATCCCAGGTGACCTCTCTGGCTCTTTTACTTGCTAGTATTCCGCCATTTTTGTGGGTATATTGTCTTTCTCGCACTTGTAGATCCATAGGAGGTATGCCAGTTATTACTTGTAATGCCATAGTGGATGCTGTTCGGTACGCTGAGGTGATTCTTATCAACACCTTCCTCTGCGGCTTTTCTAACGTGTTCAGATGCACTTTTTTGTCGACTGCTGAACCCCATACAGGTGCTCCATATAGCAAAATCGAGTGGACAACTCCACTCAGGACCATCCTTTTGGAGTAGCTTGGTCCGCCCATATTAGGCATAATACGTGCCAACATTGCTACCCTCTCTTCGGCTTTTTTGGACACTCTTTTCACGTGTTCGCCAAACGTGAGTTTCTGATCTAAAGTTACTCCCAGATATTTTAAATTCTTTACCGGTACTATTTTTACAGGTCCCATGTTGAAATGTATATGCGCTCTTTTCCTTTTCCCTTTTAAGATTATCGCCTCCGTTTTTTGTGGTGCAAGGTGTAACTTATTTTTTGTTGTCCATTTAGTTATTCGCCTTAAGTTCTCATTTACATTTGTTATGAGGGCATGTTCATCATTCGCCGCTACAATAAGTGCCAGATCGTCCGCATATCCAACCGTATGTGCCTTGCCAGATAGTTTCAGCTCCAACACCCCATCATAAAGTATGTTCCACAATGTGGGGCCTAGGACCGAGCCCTGTGGGACTCCCACGCTGCTCTCAAGTTTGATATTTTTAGTTATCTGAAGATACCTTTGTTCCAGATAGTCCGACACTATATTCACTAAATACCCAGATATTCCCATCTTCCTCATGCCCTCGATTATGAGGTTCCATTCTGCGCTGTTAAAAGCGTTCTGCACGTCGAGTGCTATCACAGCACACCATCTCTCTTTACAACTTCGTGCTAGGTCTTTTACTATTTCTATCGCGTGTATTGTAGATCTACCTTTAGTAAAGCCACATTGATTCTTGGAGAACCCTCCATTGCTCTCTATTTCCTCCAACAGCCGGAGTTTGATCAATGCTTCGTATAACTTACTGATCGTGTTCAAGAGACAGAGTGGTCTGTAGGACGTAGGGGCCCCCGGGTCTCTTTCTTTCTTCAAAAGGAAGATTACTTTCGCGATTTTCCATTCTTTTGGGAATTTCTGGGTCTGCAGGAGCGAGTTCATCACCCCCAGTATCCATTTCTGATCGGTTCTTACCGCTAATTTGATGGCTTCCGATGGAATCCCGTCTATACCAGGTGCTTTACCAGGTTTTATACTGGATGTCACTTTCCCTAGCTCCTCGACAGTAAATGGTCTAATTTGCCCAGGTTTTCCAGGTTCGGGTACACTATTATTACTTGTTGGGAACAGTTCCTCTATTATTCGCATCTTAAACTCAGGTGGAATGTCGTATGGAGAAATAATTCTTAATTCTCTGGTAGCGATTTTATATCCAGCACCCCATATATCTTCCTCTAATTCCTTACAAAGGTCTTTCCAGTGCTTACTTTTGGATTCCACTATGAGCTTTCTCAATTCGCGCTTATACGTCTTGTAGAGATCTTTCAGTGTAATTTTCTCCTCGTTTCCTGCCCTTGGGTTTCTTGCCATGCGTGTCAGCTTCCTTCTTGTTTCAATGCACGTCTTCCGCTTTTCTTTTATGGCTACATTCCACCAATATGGTGTTGATGTCGTATTATTTATTCCTTTAACTATGCTATTATTGTACGCATCCTTTAGCACCTCAACACATTTTTGATACGATTTTCTGTCTTCCAGCTGCATTTCATACACTTTTTGTTTAATCTTATCGCAAAAGATGTTCCAGTCGTTTATAATGCGTCCCTTATTTGCGTTATTCGTAATGGTTTTTCTCCCTGCTATTTGGAAATAGATGTAGGAGTGCTCGGTTAGCGTCTCTATATCAAGGACTTCCCAGTCTTTAATGCATTTAGCGATTTTTTGCGTGCTGCAAGTTACATCGATATAGGATTGGCTAAATCCTCGAACAAAGGTCGGCGCTTTTCCAGTATTATGAACCACTAGGTTCAATGAGGATACCCATTCTGTCCAATACCTTCCGCGTTTATCTGTTTTCGGAGAGCCCCACTGGGTGGACTTGGCGTTAATGTCTCCCAGTACAACCGATTCCTCTTTCCTTTGACGGATAATAATAATAATAATAATAATAATAATAATAATAGTCTTTATTTCTTTTTATCTTAATTACATTACAACAAGAAAATTTTCAGATTGTAAATAGAAATAAATGCAACGAATAAAAAAAAAAATCCATGATGTTGTATACTCTTTGTTCGAACTCCTCCATTGGTATATTGGGGGATATGTAACAGCAGTATATCCCAGCTTCCTTAATCTGCAGGTACACATATCCTTCACCACGTTCCACTTTTTTAATTTCCACCTTTTTATTTATAAATAATATTGCAACGTCACTTTTTGTGTCCTTGACCCATTGGCTATCTCTTACTATGTTCTTGTTTGGTTCACTTACTATTAACATGTCGATCTTATTTTGCTTTACCGTTGCGTAAGCTAGGTTATGGGCAGCACGCCCTCGTCCGAGGTTAGTTTGTAGTACCTTAATCATCTTTAGCATTGCTCTTCTGTGAACCGTATCCTACTTTGGGTTTTCCGCCTACGTTGATATTGGCATTGGTGGGAATAATAGCTCTGCTGCCGGCTCCTGTCACTGTTGCTTTAGCTTTAGCTTTATCATTGATCATTTTTTTGTAAAAAGGACACTTCATGTGATCAGCTCTGTGTCCTTCCATTTTACATGTAGTGCAGTACCTAGTGTTCTGGCACTCCTTGGCTCTATGGCCCTCCTTCCCACAGTTTAGGCATAATTTCGAATTATCAACGCCTTTACACTCACTACTGACGTGTTCGAATCCTAGACATCGGTAACACCTCGCCAGGTTAACTCTTGCTCGGACTCTGCAGGGACTCCATCCTATCTTAATAGTCTCCAGCCTGATCAGCTCCTTCGCGAACACTCTTCCAAGTGAGACCACAGCGTTTTGGTTACCCCACTGGTTCTGCCTGAGTGATAGGACGTTTATATCCTCTGGGTTTATTCCCTTCACACTCCCACTAATTTCTTTTACTAGTCCTACTCCATCAATGTCACCATCTATGTCTGATATGTATATTACTTCATTGTTGTTTTTAATCGTAACTTGCGTATTCTGATTTGATTCCTGTATAATTTGTTTGAGTGTCGTCGCTTTTTCTTTTCCTCCTTTAACTTCCATCATTATATCTCCTTTTGCAGTTTTCTTTATAGTTTTTAACTTGATGCCGGCTTGCTCTATGTTCACTCCACTCTTAATTGTGCGTAGAACATCAGCATACTGTCTACCGTTTGATTTGATAATGACCTTTTCTGTCTGTTGCGGGTTTGCCTTATTTTGCTGACTACGTTTGGTTCTTTTATTAGTTTTCGTGGTTATAATTACGATTTTTGTCTCAGCTCCGCGGAAAACAAATTCCATACATTTCTTTAGGTAGTCTTCATCCACGTTTCCCAGGGCCACTATCTTAATTTGCCTCAGCCTATGTGTACATACCACCTTTTCTAGGTTATTTATCACTTCATATAGCTTTGATGTGTCATTTACCCCATCTGATTTCATCGTATAGGGTACCACATATAGGTATCTAGATCTTTCACTTCTTTCGCCCTTGCTAGTTAAAGTTTCCGTGTTTGTTTTAATATATTCAATTTCCCCCTCGTCCATAATTTCACCTCGCAGGGGTGCCATATCCGGAAAGCATGATAAGCTTTCATCCGCATCATCTTTTGCCACAATTTTTTCAGGATCCACAAGGAGCGCTACATCTTCTTTTAGGTCCTTCAGGTTCTTCACGGATTTTACTTCAGTATTTACAAAGGAACTCTCCGGCCAGACAAAGTCAATTATTTTTGACAGACCATCCCATCCAGTTTTACTCACAATTTGGTTTTCAATCTCCATATTAACTTTTTCATTTTGTTGGGCGAGTTCGCTCAGAAGTTCCTCACTATTTACCTGGGTGCCGGCATCCTTATACTCGGTCCGTTTAATTGTGTTTACTACCGTTTCCTTGCTACCACTTGTGCTATTATACTCATCAGTCATTTTGGATGCCAAAATATCCTGGTTTCGCTTCAGTTCATGTACTTTCTTATTCAATGTTCCGACCATGTGATTTAAGGATCTAGCGGTAGTCTTTATTTCCAACTTCGTTTTCTTGCTGCCATATATCTGTTTCATAAGTTCCTCCATTCTCATCGTCACATTTGCTAGGGCAGTTTGGACTGCATTCATTTCCTTGCTCCGTTGTTCATCATTTGCTTCATCCATGCCGTCTCTCTTCCTTTTTTTCAAAGCAGGGCTTTGGGCTTTTATAGGACTGCGGTCTTTGTGTTCTTCCTCATATAGCTTGTAGATGGGGCTTGTTTCAACATCTCCTTTTGTATATATATATGTTTATTCTTTTTAATATGATAGCCGCCAGTATTTTATACACTATATTTAATAATGTTATTTTTCTATAATTGTCACATTTTGTTAAGTCTCCGTTTTTTGGGATAGGTATTATAATTCCTAATCTCCATTCTTCTGGCATTATTTCCTCTGTCCATATTTTCAATATTAACTCGAATATCCTTTTCTTTAGTTCTTCTCCTCCGTATTTAATCATTTCACTATTAATGGTATCTGATCCTGGGGCTTTTCCGTTTTTTAGGTCGTTGATAATGTTATTCACCTCCTCTACTGTTGGATCTTGTACAGATTCTTCTTGTTTGTTACCTTTTTTCTCTTCTTCGCTAGTGTCTTCTATGTCTGTCAAGTTTTCTAGGTATTCCTGCCATTGGTTTTTATTTATTGTTGTCGTTGCTTTCTTTCTTTTTTGCTTCTTTATCTGTCTGTATATTTTCGTATTATTGTTATTGTCTTTTTCTGGTTCGTCCATCTTTTCTTCTATCCAATTGACTTTTTTCTCTTTTATTAGTTTCGTTCCCTCCTTTCTTATTTGTTTCTACAATTCATAATCTTCTACATTACTGGATCTTATCCATCTTAGTCTTGCTTCCCTCTTTTTCTTTATCATGGTTTCGCAATCATTATCGAACCAGTTTGTTCTCTTCTTTGTTTTACTTCTTTTTATTGTTTCTTCTGATGCTTCGATTATTGTCTCTTTTATATTTTCCCATTCATCTTTTATATTTTCACTTTTTTCGTTTGTTACTAGTTTTGCTTTGATTTGTTCTTGGTATTTGTTTTTATTCTCTTCGTTACTTAGGCTTTCTACGTTCCATTTTTTATTTATTTTTTCACTTCTAATGTCTCTTACTAATCTTAACTTCGTTTTTGATATTAGCAAATGATGGTGAAGTGTCAACACACACTTGTTCCTCTGTAAGATCTTACGTCTTCTATTAAATTTTCTCTTCTCCTTTTGATAAGTATATGATCTATTTGATTTCCTTTTGTTTGTCCTGGTAGTGTCCACGTGATTTTATGTTCCTTCTTATGTCTGAATTTAGTGCTTACTATAAATAAGTCCATTTCTTCTGCTAGGTTGGTTAGTCTGGTCCCATTATCGGTAGTTATTTCATGGATTGTTTCTTTTCCAGCTACGTTTCTTAGATGGTATTCTTTTCCTATTTTTGCGTTGAGGTCGCCTAACACTATCAACGTATCGTGTTTTGGGGTCTTCTCACATATTTCTCCAAGTGTTTCATAGAATATGTCCTTTTCTTCCGGTAATGCTGCTACAGTTGGTGCGTATACATTTACTATAGTTATGTTTGCAATTGTGTTACTGATTCTTAGATATGAGATTCTACCGTTTACTTTCTTAAATTCCAGGATTTTATTTCTGAAATTACTATCTATCATGAACGCTGTTCCATTGGTTCCTTGTTTCTCCTCTCCTACGTACAATAGAGAATAGCTTTCGTTATCTATTCGACCTTCATCCTTCCACCTCACTTCTTGTAATGCTAATATGCCTATTTTGTATCTTTCCATTTCTCTACTTACTTCTTCCATCTTTCCTGCTTCCAGTAATGTCTTAATATTCCATGTTCCAATCTTTACTTTGTTTTTATTATTGCGTGCTGATTTACTCTTTTTCCGCTTTCTTGCCATTGTCGTCATCTCTTTATTTTTATCAGTTGCTATACTTGTAGCTAGTTTTTTGGAGTTCGAGGGTTTTTGTTCTCTACTAAATCATTTTCGTTTTCATCCCAGATCATTACTTTTCCATAAATAAATATTTTTTGGTATCCCACTTTCATTCTTTTACCTTTTTGTTTTTCATTTTTTGCGATGTCTCTCAATATTTTCTGTATTTTTAATTCATGGTCTGTTAGATCTGAGTCGATGTAGTAGTTTGTACCTTTCAATTTGTTTTTATTCTTTAATATCGTGCGTTTGGTTTCCCAGTTGTCGAGTGTTACTCTTATATTTCTACCTTCTCCGATCTTTTCCACTTTCTTTATTTCACTCCTCACTCCAATTTAATTTTCTATAAATTCCTGTACATGCTGTGGTTCTATGTTATCTTTGAATTCGCTTCCTTTTATAACTATATTGTTTTTACGACGTTCTTTCTCTATTTTCTCAACCTTCTGTTCTATTTCTCCTATCTTTTCCAAGTTATTCTCTAGTTCGTTTACCTTCTTTCTTAATTCCAAGTTTTCTTTCCTTATTTCATTCCTTATTGTTTTAAATATCCTACACAATAAATGAAAAGTTTATTTTATTTCTAGTATTTTTCCTTTGGATAGATCAAAGGATTTCTTATCTCTAAATGCATTCATTCCCGACCACACAAACATGTGCAAACGGCCTCACTATTTTACTTGAACCTTACCAGTTTTATTGGCAGAAAAGGGGCGGTACCAATTTTTATAAATTCAGGAAA
Organism: Cetonia aurata; assembly: GCA_949128085.1. Taxonomy (NCBI): domain Eukaryota; kingdom Metazoa; phylum Arthropoda; class Insecta; order Coleoptera; family Scarabaeidae; genus Cetonia; species Cetonia aurata. The sequence goes on along the minus strand of OX421884.1, from coordinate 34,561,125 downwards.
TATTAGTTTGCAACAAAATATACATGGTACGAAAATCTTCCATAAGAGCGAACTATCAATTTATCAATGAATTAAGTAAACAATTAAAAGAAAACCTTTTTTTTTAATGTAGTGTTGCCAAGGAAATTGTAGTGTGGCGCTAGAGAACCTTTTCGGGTTTTATTGCCTTTTTTTTTTAACAAATTACGCATTTTATTTTCGTAAATACGGGTAAAATGTGTTTTTATGCGATTTTATAGTGTTAAAATATTATTGTGTAAATGTTCACTGTTCGTACCATAGATATCATTAAAATATTTAGAAACGCTTGTTATAATGTTAATAAATATTGAAGTGCATTTATTTTCTTCGTCGTATTTTTTTCCTGTATCTAATTTTACTTCCAGTGAATTAGCCATACAGTCTGTTAACATTTAGTTACTAAAAACATAATAAATAGATTAGAAAAACATTTCATATGAATCTCAATATTTTCGCGCCGTCTACAACAATTTCTTGGTCGGCGCAGTAATGTTTGCTGAAAATTAAATCTACCATTGCCTTTCTCCGTGAAAAATAAATTCATAGATTTTGATACGGCCCACGGTTGCTAAATCTTTAACCATTTGTATGCGTATGTATTTCTAAATATCAGTAGCTACTATACTGATTAATATCAATCCATGATGTGTTTTTTAGTTCATTTATACCTATCATATAACAAAGACGATGTACGTAGGTCGCCACTAGTAGAAGTCATTTTATAGGTCTATATATTGAAATAGAGTCATGAGGGGTCTGTTTCCCGGCTGTCGACTTGATCAGTTGATATCGTTCATTCTTAAGCATTCATGATGAATACTGATGTATTCAATACTTTGATTCTAATATTAAATATATATGGCAATTTTTTAAATTTATAATAGGTTTAACTAAATATATCTTTTATTATTTCAGAGCGTCACTATACATCCAAACAGTTCTTTGTTTGAGGATTTACCAAGGTGGCTGTTGTATCATGAATTAGTATTTACAACAAAAGAATTTATGAGGCAAGTTATTGAGATACAAAGTATGTGGTTGCTAGAAGTTGCACCTCATTATTATAAACCAAAGGAACTAGAAGATTCAACCAACAAAAAAATGCCGAAAGTTGTAGGAAGAAGTGTTAAAACTGACTAGGTTTAGATATGTACAATGGTTACATAAATATTTAAGTTTATTATAGTTTTGTGTATTTATTTTAATTGTAATTACAACTCGGTACAACCCCTTATGTTTGAAAAGTTGGCGTCACCCGACACAAACTTTTTAACCCGTTTATTATGCTTTAGAAGCGAAACGGTTTATTCGATTGAAGAAATTTTTATATCAGTTTTTGCATAAGAAACAATAAAAAGAAACATAGCACAATAAAATCATCATAATAATCACATATATAAGAAAATTGTTATTCCTAAAATACTTAAAAAGCGTGCGTAAAGTAGTATTTCAAGCACTGCGCTAGTGCGTAAAGTTAAACCTGCCGAAGGAACCAGATGTATAAAGTGCATTGACATTCCTGATGAGAAGAAAATTGAAATTGTGTTTTCGATGGGCGTTATTAGAGAGTGCGCACGATGGACATCGAAACTCGTACAAGAAATACCCGAGGGCGGTATCCTACTCTTCATACAAAACAAAATAGGGGAATCCCGAATGTTGCGCGAAGACGTCGAGGTGGCCCGAAACGGTTCTAGAAATAGAGCGAACATTTAAAATACGGCACATACCGGGGGTGTCAATACAGGATAGCGGAGTCGGTCAAATTGAAGTTGTACCCGGTGAAATCCGAGTGGAAACAAACAGTAAATGTAAATCAGAGATTAATTATTTCAGTGTTTACTTATTAAGTGTTTAATAGTAATTAGTATTGAATTATATATATGGGAGTTTTTTTGGGTTTTCAGGTCGGTTAATTGAAATAGAAGGTTCTCCCTTTTTTTTGTTTTTACCAATGAAAAACCACTCCATAAAATTGAAGCTGTAATTGATTTTGCGTTTTCGGATAAATAAGCGAGAAGAGTATCATCACTTACTGTGCTAACTTTTTTTTTACTGACGCCACTTCCTGTGCGGTCGCGCGGGAAAATCTCACTTTCTGTGCGCTGAATAGGTAGGTACTAATGTAAATATAGTGTATTCGGAGAGGTATAATGAAAATAAAATGTATAATATATTAAGTGTACCACTAAAATAAAATATATATACCACAACAGAAATAGTTTTCATATTATATGAGTACGTAGATAAATAAAAAATATTCTCATATACAACGACATACATATATTTTTTTTCATGAAGTAAATAAAATATATTAAAATTTTTTAATTAATAATTAATAATATAATAAATTAAATTGCTGGAACAATTCATTATTAACCTTATTTATTGAAATAATAATAATTTAGGAATACACTCTTTTAACAATCATTTTTATTAGTGAACTGTCTTCTTCCAACGTACACTGTTCTCCATTTCTAATGACTCCCCCTTGCGACCATCTATCTATACTTTCTATCACACGCTCTAAGCCGTGAGCTTCGGCTATTTTCGGATTCGCAGGTAGCAGATATGATATACATACTATTCGTCCAATGGTTCTTTACCCATGACATCATAAATTTTGTACATCTGAATCAAGTCATTACTTTATACTCAAGTTAAGTACTACACTATACTATCATATGGGTGATATTTCTAACCCATTGACAATTGTAAATGTCAAAAGATTCTGTTTACCTGAAGAAAACTATAATCGGCCCACAACAAGCACATATTCTTACCGAGTTCAATTTAGAGATATTTGTTCGAGAGCAAGAATGAATACTGCAAAAATCGGTAAAAAAACCGAACTGTGAGTGGAAATAATGTTTTGATTGTAAGGCCTCGCACCTTATTAGAAAAGTGATTTACGTTTATCTCAAAGTTTAATTACTAGTGCTTACTATATTATTTAACTATCATCTTATGTACAAATAAAATTAGACACACACTTATACAACAATCTCTATTTTATTTTCAACACAATTGTTTGTGTGCTCTAAGAAAAGCATAAAATAGAAAATTCAAAAATCTAAAATATATACAGTACAATCTCGATTATCCGAAATAATGTGAGTAGAGGTACTATGCCGGTTCTGGGCCACTTTTTAGATAGGCGTATCGTGTGCCGGTTCTGGGCCAGTTTTCAAGATGGCGGCTACCCCAGGTAGACATGTTGAGACACGATTTCGCGATCGCGACTTAATTATGAATTATTATGGATTGATTATTTGTTTAATTAGGGGGGCATTACGTTAATTCGCGGAACGGGTGAGCTGATTGATTATTTGTTTAATTAGGGGTGCATTATGTTAATCCGCGGAACGTGTGAGCTGATTGATTATTTGTTTAATTAGGGGTGCATTATGTTAATCCGCGGAACGGGTGAGCTGATTGATTATTTGTTTAATTAGGGGTGCATTATGTTAATCCGCGGAACGGGTAAGCTGTTTCTCAGAATTCACAACAGCAGAACTCATAACAATAAAACATTTAAAATATTATTATGCGTAACACGCAACTACGAGGCACTGAATTCAGAATCCACAATCATCTTACACACCTGCGCGCATAAAAATAAAAAGCTCATTCATTATGCAAAGCACGCGAACTACTACTAGCCCCGCTAGGTACATGGGATTTCTGCATATTAATTGTAGGATAAGTTTATCAGAATTCACAATCAGCGGAAGAACTCATAACAATAAAAACATTTATATGATAAGTTTCTCAGAATTCACAACACCTGCGCGCATAAAAATAAAAATCTCATTAATTATGCAAAGCACGCGAACTACTACTAGCCCCGCTAGGTACATGGGATTTCTGCATATTAATTGTAGGATAAGTTTATCAGAATTCACAATCAGCGGAAGAACTCATAACAATAAAAACATTTATATGATGAGTTTTTCAGAATTCACAACACCTGCGCGCATAAAAATAAAACGCTCATTAATTATGCAAAGCACAATGGTGGGTTTGCTATAGGTACGGAATTTAGGCAGTTAAATAATCACGGTTTTCTGAGAATCCGCTTTTTAATGCAGGTGTGCTATAACTCGACCCCCTGCTAGGGTGGGTTACCACCCATAATAGTTCTTTAACCAATAGAATTAACGCCCTTTTTCTCCGCCAATAGGAACGCTTCACAAAGTATTGGGTTATGCGAGTCCATACCTGCTAGAAACTGCGCCATTATGCCTAATCATGAGAGTGGAATATATATATAAAGAGCGCGCAGAACGAACTTCAATATTCTCTGTCTACAGAGAACAACAGTGCAGTGCTTCAGTACTCTATACAACAGTGTGTATTTCTGTGACTAGTTTTAAAGTTACCTGAGTGCAGTGTAGTGCTTCAGTAATCTATACAACAGTGTGTATTTCTGTGACTAGTTTTAAAGTTACATAAAAATGACGTCTTCCGATTTGGTCAATGGTTTGGTGGACAAAATTCTCCGAAACAAACTCAATAGGTTTGTGACAGAAGTGCAGAAGTTAAAAATTGAATCTGTTACAAATAAGCTGCGAAACCGAAACACAGAAGATTGTATGGAAGAAAAAATTGAAATTGCCATCAAAAGTATCGATGATAATTATGGAAGGTTGGACGCATTAAGTGATGATATCATATCACAGCTACTAACATACGTGCTGCGAGAAAAGGTACATCGCCTTTCATTGGAAGAGAAATGGCATATCATCCCGCATCAAAAGAAAGCATTGCTTCAGCAGTGTTTGCCGTGCTACATACATAATAAAATAGCGGGCGATCATTTAGATGGTCCTCCACCAGCCATTAGAAACTGTGCCGGGTGCGTCAATCGCCAGTAAAATGCATATGTACTTATATCCATATTCGTTAATAAATAAAAGTTCCAAGTAAGTTTAATTTCTTTAAAATGAGTGCTCTTTACTAACATACATTTGATTTTAGGAACATGATAGTGGATGGTCAATAACTAGCGTAGTTGATTTAACTATAAGTATTAATAACCATAATCCGCAACGTATTGGCTCATACACCCCCCTGCCGATATTAAAAGAAGAGATGCTAAATCCACCTAAATCAGAGTTGTTTGACTACTTTCATAAATCACTAACTGAAAATGAAATTAGAGAGACTCTACAGAACCTATATGAGACAGAATCTCACAGATTGAAAACAGCGCAGCAATTTACACCGGATAAGCCTAATATTATTATATCAATCTACTTTAAATCAGGCTACACTAATGAGAACTATGAAACGGCACAACTCAGACTGTTTTAAGAGTGATTGGTTTCAATCTACCGTTCTTGATGAATTGGTTGAAAAAATCATGGAATATCCAGCCCCCATCAGACATATACGAATGCATATAAATATTGATTGCTCCAAGTGTAAGCCGTATAGAGACACTGCTGCTCAGACAAGACGTCGTGAATGGTGTAGAAGAAATCTATAAGACGCTAGACAACATTAAATGAAGATTTTATATACAAACGTATTATATTTACCTATTTAATAAAATAAATAATAATAAAATCATGAACGCACACTACGTGGGGATAAAAGATATGAGTCGGCTGTTTCTAAGCAATGTAGTGCCGATCGCAATAAGAAATTTTTTTTTGTGAGAGATGTTTGCATTATTTTCATAGTTAGGAGAAATTACGAGACCACTCGCAGGTCTGTGATGAGGCAAATGCCTACAAGGTGACGTTCTCGAAAGATACAATACGGAAATTTAAAAATCATAAAATAAAATAAAATAGTGGCTCCTTTTCCCATATATGAGGATTTTGACTGTTTGCTGCAGCCCACCAACAACATCAAAAAACCGAAGCGATATAGCGTTGGATATTATTTTCAATGCAGTTACGATCCCGCGTTATCATACCACCACGGTTACAGAGAAGAAAATTGTGTTGGGTGGCTGATTCGTGAACTTCAAGATATTGCAATAGATGTACAAGCGGCCCACCAATGCCCTGTCCCACATGGATCGCCTAGCCCCACACAACAACAATATAGGGGGTTTTACACCGCAAGGAAATGTCATATTTACGACAAACTCCTTGAAACCGACAGGGCTCGCAATCATTCTCATCTCACCAGTAAATACAGGTAAGTTTCTGACATCGTATATTTAATCATGCTTATATTAGTTTGTATGTATGTATAGAGGTGCGGCCCACTCCAGTTATAATCTGGAATTCCAAGATTCTAAAACCAAATCTGTTGGTTCCACAATCTGTCCGCCCACGATGGTCACTTGCTAGTAGAAGAATTGGCAGCATCAGGGGAGTTAAGAGTGACCCACAATAACAGTGAGCAATATATTGCTATGATTCACACAACCGATGAGAGTAAAATAAAGTTCAAGTTTCTGGATTCATTCAGATTCATGGCTACATCCCTAGATAAATTAGCATCTTATTTAGAAGAACATCCTATATTGGAAAGCAACTTCGGTAGAGAAGTTAGTTTATTAAAGCGGAAAGATGTGTTTTAATATAATTATATATGTTCATGGGAGGAATTAACCGAAGCTCTACTACCTCCAATGGAAGCCTTCTACAACGACCTGACAAACACCCCCCTTCAACATCGGTGATTATGAGCACGCTCAAAGTGTATGGCTTGAATTCGAGTGTGATAATTTAGGCGAGTATTCGGACTTGTGCATGAAGACCGATGTATTATGAACGCGTGAGATTACGCCGTGATATTAAAATTGTGAATAAGTGGGTGGGTAGATATGGGGCAGAGGCGTTGATTAGCAAGCCAAATTTTAAGTGTTCAACGATTTTCACCAATGAATTAGTTGGCGTGGAATTATTTAGGAACGAAGTGCTATTCGATAAGCAAATCTACGTGGGAGTGTGTGTATTGGACATATCCAAAACGGCGCTCTACGAATTCCACTACGACTACATGAAGAACTATTACGGGGAAAATTGTAAACTGTGTTATACCGATACCGATTCCTTAATTTATTCTGTAAACACATTATACGTGTATGCAGATATTAAAGTGAACATTGCGCGTTTCGATACTTCGGACTACACCGAAAACAATGTGTATAAATGCCGAGGGTGAACAAAAAAGTGCCGGGGCTTATGAAAGATGAAGGTGCGGGCGATTTGCTGCTGGAGTTTGTTGGTTTACGAGCTAAAATGTACGCCTGCAGATTTCAAAATAGTGTTATGAGAAAAGCGAAGGGTGTGAAAAATTATGTTGTGAAGCAGAGCATCGAATTCAACGACTACCTAACTTGCCTAAAGGAGGAGCGAGAAATGTCGCATCAGCAGCGAGGGATACGTTCCCTTAAACACCAGCTTTTTACTAGCGCCCAGGAGAAGATCTCCCTTAGCCCTTTCGACAATAAACGATTCAGAGTGGTTGGTTTCACCGACACCTTACCTTGGGGCCACTACGCAGTACCAGTATAGATTACATCACATACCATATTCCACGGCACCGCCCTCTCGCCCTATCTTTCACCGTTTCCCACACCACCATATTTTCGTTTGTATCGGATGCCATGATACTTATGCAAGTCAGTTCTTGCTTTCCGTGTACCTGCATAGAGGACGACACGCCTACAACATTGGCCATCACACCCCCTATCACCATACCCCCCACGGCTTCGTGCCAACGCGTGCCGCTTATGCGAGTTAGTACCTGCCTGCCGATATACCTGTGTACACGCTTCAAAATGGCTTCAACTAGCGAATCAAGTAAGATACTAATTATCTGTTTTCTCATCATATTTATATTTTTGCTTATTGTTTTTGTGAATCAAGTGCGATACTAATTTTCTCCTACAATATTTTTATTTTTCTTTATTGCTTTCAGATACCTACACCGAATTTATAGAGAATGCGCTGCAAATGAAAGAAAGTATGATCTCGAAAGAAAAACATCTAATCGGCCAATCAACATATTCACTAAACAAAAGCGGTTCCAAGTGGCTCAGCGTCGGTCTTAGTCCAGAGGCAGGCTTTACCCCTATCATCCAGATTAAATCACATTCTTCATGCATATACTTCGACGAAGATGAATGGTTCGAGTTTTGCAAGAAAGAAGGTTATAGCGCAAATCATCATATCGAAGCTAGCACTCACAAACATATAAGCGTAATACGACTAAAAAGTCGGGGACAAGAAATTGTTTTATCTACAGAAACATACAACAACCTATATCATTTACAGCGGCTAATTTAAATCAAACTGTCTTTGCTATTGTCTTGTGAATTTCAGACATTTTACAAACACACGCTAACATCCAGTGCATCGCTAAATGGTGATTTGCATAAAAATGTTACTAATTTCTTAAGCAAATGTATTAATTCGCAAAATGTATACTTTATGCAAGAAGCTTTATATATTGCATATAATACTGTAACATACGATTTTGAAGTAATGAAAGTAGGTGTCGAATAAATTAAAATGTTTGTGTATGTATGTATATTTGAAAATAGTAAAATAAAGAAAAAGTTATTATCGATATTTGTATTTTAGTTATAAATATGCATAAGTTTACAAATACATTATTTTTATCAATCCAGCTGTTGTGCGAACTATCAAATCAGTTGCATATAATACTATATAAAAGCATATGATTTTGAAGTAATGAAACTAGGGGTCGAATAAATGAAAATGTTTTCGTCTATGTGTGTGTGTGTGTATGTATTTGAAAATAGTAAAATAAAGAAAAAGTTATCAGCGATATTTGTATTTTATTTATAAATATGACTTACAACATATAAGCGTAATACGACTAAAAAGTCGGGGGCAAGAAATTGTTTTATCTACAAAACATACAACAACCTCTATCATTTACAGCGGCCAATTAAAATCAAACTGTCTTTGCTATTGTGTTGTGAATTTCAGATATTTACAAACGCACGCTAACATCCTGTGCATCGCTAAATGGTGATTTGTATCAAAATGTCACTAATTTCTTAAGCAAATGGATTAATTCGCAAAATGCATACTTTATGCATGAAGCTTTATATATTGCATATAATACTCTAACATATGATTTTGAAGTAATGAAACTAGGTGTTGAATAAATTAAAATGTTTGTGTCTGCATGTGTGTGCGTGCGTGTGTGGGTGTGTGTTATTATCGATATTTGTATTTTATTTATAAATAGCCATAAGTCTACAATGCATTATTTCTATCAATCCGGCTGTTGCGCGAACTATCAAATCCAAGCCACTTGACATAGCATTTGCTTGCTTTTGTTTGTAACACTTGCCCAACGCGGTAAACACCTTTATGCTTCGGCATTTGCAGTTCAGGTTCGTAAAAAGAACCCAAAAATGGCCATCCATTCATTTCCTCAAGTAGATAGGTAAGAGGATTAGTTATTTGCACTTTGGATATTTTGAAAAGGTCGGCACCCCAATTAGGCATATATCCTTTCTAGAATACTCCTTTATACTTGCTGATTCGAATAATATCACCAACTTTGAATTTATTTCTTCCTCTGATTTTAATATTCACGTAAACAGTAGACAGAAGATATTGCTCATTCTTCGCTGTGACATCACCCGGCATTATTTTAATAGTCGTATGTTTTGTTTCAATGTATTTGCCACCTATTTCCTATAAATATCTATCGATTTGTAAGACCCCCTCAAAATGAAATTCTTGTACAATCTATTTTTGATTGTGCGAATAACCCCTTCAGCTACTGAAGCTTTCTTAGTACTATATGAGGAATCATGATTTATTCGATATTTGATCATTAATTTTTTCAAACTCCCGATTGTAGAATTCAGTATCCGAGTCTGCTTGTACATTTTTGGGGAAGCGTCCTCGCAGCGAAACACTAAACTTTAACTCATATAACCATACAAACTTTGAAAAACAGCCGATGATGACTAAAACGTATTTGTAACCGATGTTCTACCGTTTGTACGGTAAGAACCAACATTAAATCAGCCTACCAACCTCTCGTTATTATACAAGTTTTGTCAACCGCAAATGATGTATACTACAAAAGAGCACAAGAAGAATTGTTTTCCTTATTGACATCGGACTTTCCGATACTGGGGGCGCTTAGTATGCAACAGCTATGCCGATGTGTTGAACGGCATACCGGTTGCGAGGAACAGCTATGCCGATGTGTTGAACGGCATACCGGTTGCGAGGAACAGCTAGGCCGATGTGTTGAACAGCATACCTGTTGCGAGGAACAGCTAGGCTGATGTGTTGAACGGCATACCTGTTGCGAGGAACGGCTAGACCGGTGTGTTGAACGGCATACCCGTTGCAAAGAACAGCTAGGCCGATGTGTTGGACGGCTTACCTGTTGCAAAGAACAGCTAGACTGGTGTGTTGAACGTCTCACATGCTGTGATGAACAGCTGAGCCGTTCAACACAACGGTCAAAGCTGTTCTTTGCATCAGGTAAGCCATCCAACACATCGGGCTAGCTGTTCTTTGCAACGGGTATGCCGTTCAACACAGGTCTAGCCGTTCCTCGCAACAGGTATGCCGTTCAACACATCGGCCTAGCTGTTCCTCGCAACAGGTATGCTGTTCAACATATCAGCCTAGCTGTTCCTCGCAACAGGTATGCTGTTCAACATATCGGCCTGCTGTTCCTCGCAACCGGTATGCCGTTCAACACATCGGCATAGCTGTTCCTCGCAACCGGTATGCCGTTCAACACATCGGCATAGCTGTTGCATACTAAGCGCCCCCAGTATCGGAAAGTCCGATGTCAATAAGGAAAACAATTCTTCTTGTGCTCTTTTGTAGTATACATCATTTGCGGTTGACAAAACTTGTATAATAACGAGAGGTTGGTAGGCTGATTTAATGTTGGTTCTTACCGTACAAACGGTAGAACATCGGTTACAAATACGTTTTAGTCATCATCGGCTGTTTTTCAAAGTTTGTCTGGTTATATGAGTTAAAGTTTAGTGTTTCGCTGCGAGGACGCTTCCCCAAAAATGTACAAGCAGACTCGGATACTGAATTCTACAATCGGGAGTTTGAAAAAATTAATGATCAAATATCGAATAAATCATGATTCCTCATATAGTACTAAGAAAGCTTCAGTAGCTGAAGGGGTTATTCGCACAATCAAAAATAGATTGTACAAGAATTTCATTTTGAGGGGGTCTTACAAATCGATAGATATTTATAGGAAATAGGTGGCAAATACATTGAAACGAAACATACGACTATTAAAATAATGCCGGGTGATGTCACAGCGAAGAATGAGCAATATCTTCTGTCTACTGTTTACGTGAATATTAAAATCAGGGGAAGAAATAAATTCAAAGTTGGTGATATTATTCGAATCAGCAAGTATAAAGGAGTATTCTAGAAAGGATATATGCCTAATTGGGGTGCCGACCTTTTCAAAATATCCAAAGTGCAAATAACTAATCCTCTTACCTATCTACTTGAGGAAATGAATGGATGGCCATTTTTGGGTTCTTTTTACGAACCTGAACTGCAAATGCCGAAGCATAAAGGTGTTTACCGCGTTGGGCAAGTGTTACAAACAAAAGCAAGCAAATGCTATGTCAAGTGGCTTGGATTTGATAGTTCGCGCAACAGCCGGATTGATAGAAATAATGCATTGTAGACTTATGGCTATTTATAAATAAAATACAAATATCGATAATAACACACACCCACACACGCACGCACACACATGTAGACACAAACATTTTAATTTATTCAACACCTAGTTTCATTACTTCAACATCATATGTTAGAGTATTATATGCAATATATAAAGCTTCATGCATAAAGTATGCATTTTGCGAATTAATCCATTTGCTTAAGAAATTAGTGACATTTTGATACAAATCACCATTTAGCGATGCACAGGATGTTAGCGTGCGTTTGTAAATATCTGAAATTCACAACACAATAGCAAAGACAGTTTGATTTTAATTGGCCGCTGTAAATGATAGAGGTTGTTGTATGTTTTGTAGATAAAACAATTTCTTGCCCCCGACTTTTTAGTCGTATTACGCTTATATGTTGTAAGTCATATTTATAAATAAAATACAAATATCGCTGATAACTTTTTCTTTATTTTACTATTTTCAAATACATACACACACACACACATAGACGAAAACATTTTCATTTATTCGATCCCTAGTTTCATTACTTCAAAATCATATGCTTTTATATAGTATTATATGCAACTGATTTGATAGTTCGCACAACAGCTGGATTGATAAAAATAATGTATTGTAAACTTATGCATATTTATAACTAAAATACAAATATCGATAATAACTTTTTCTTTATTTTACTATTTTCAAATATACATACATACACAAACATTTTAATTTATTCGACACCTAGTTTCATTACTTCAAAATCGTATGTTACAGTATTATATGCAATATGTAAAGCTTCTTGCATAAAGTATACATTTTGCGAATTAATACATTTGCTTAAGAAATTAGTAACATTTTTATGCAAATCACCATTTAGCGATGCACTGGATGTTAGCGTGTGTTTGTAAAATGTCTGAAATTCACAAGACAATAGCAAAGACAGTTTGATTTAAATTAGCCGCTGTAAATGATATAGGTTGTTGTATGTTTCTGTAGATAAAACAATTTCTTGTCCCCGACTTTTTAGTCGTATTACGCTTATATGTTTGTAAGTGCTAGCTTCGATATGATGATTTGCGCTATAACCTTCTTTCTTGCAAAACTCGAACCATTCATCTTCGTCGAAGTATATGCATGAAGAATGTGATTTAATCTGGATGATAGGGGTAAAGCCTGCCTCTGGACTAAGACCGACGCTGAGCCACTTGGAACCGCTTCTGTTTAGTGAATATGTTGATTGGCCGATTAGATGTTTTTCTTTCGAGATCATACTTTCCTTCATTTGCAGCGCATTCTCTATAAATTCGGTGTAGGTATCTGAAAGCAATAAAGAAAAATAAAAATATTGTAGGAGAAAATTAGTATCGCACTTGATTCACAAAAACAATAAGCAAAAATATAAATATGATGAGAAAACAGATAATTAGTATCTTACTTGATTCACTAGTTGAAGCCATTTTGAAGCGTGTACACAGGTATATCGGCAGGCAGGTACTAACTCGCATAAGCGGCACGCGTTGGCACGAAGCCGTGGGGGGTATGGTGATAGGGGGTGTGATGGCCAATGTTGTAGGCGTGTCGTCCTCTATGCAGGTACACGGAAAGCAAGAACTGACTTGCATAAGTATCATGGCATCCGATACAAACGAAAATATGGTGGTGTGGGAAACGGTGAAAGATAGGGCGAGAGGGCGGTGCCGTGGAATATGGTATGTGATGTAATCTATACTGGTACTGCGTAGTGGCCCCAAGGTAAGGTGTCGGTGAAACCAACCACTCTGAATCGTTTATTGTCGAAAGGGCTAAGGGAGATCTTCTCCTGGGCGCTAGTAAAGAGCTGGTGTTTAAGGGAACGTATCCCTCGCTGCTGATGCGACATTTCTCGCTCCTCCTTTAGGCAAGTTAGGTAGTCGTTGAACTCGATGCTCTGCTTCACAACATAATTTTTCACACCCTTCGCTTTTCTCATAACACTATTTTGAAATCTGCAGGCGTACATTTTAGCTCGTAAACCAACAAACTCCAGCAGCAAATCGCCCGCACCTTCATCTTTCATAAGCCCCGGCACTTTTTTGTTCACCCTCGGCATTTATACACATTGTTTTCGGTGTAGTCCGAAGTATCGAAACGCGCAATGTTCACTTTAATATCTGCATACACGTATAATGTGTTTATAGAATAAATTAAGGAATCGGTATCGGTATAACACAGTTTACAATTTTCCCCGTAATAGTTCTTCATGTAGTCGTAGTGGAATTCGTAGAGCGCCGTTTTGGATATGTCCAATACACACACTCCCACGTAGATTTGCTTATCGAATAGCACTTCGTTCCTAAATAATTCCACGCCAACTAATTCATTGGTGAAAATCGTTGAACACTTAAAATTTGGCTTGCTAATCAACGCCTCTGCCCCATATCTACCCACCCACTTATTCACAATTTTAATATCACGGCGTAATCTCACGCGTTCATAATACATCGGTCTTCATGCACAAGTCCGAATACTCGCCTAAATTATCACACTCGAATTCAAGCCATACACTTTGAGCGTGCTCATAATCACCGATGTTGAAGGGGGGTGTTTGTCAGGTCGTTGTAGAAGGCTTCCATTGGAGGTAGTAGAGCTTCGGTTAATTCCTCCCATGAGCATATATAATTATAATAAAACACATCTTTCCGCTTTAATAAACTAACTTCTCTACCGAAGTTGCTTTCCAATATAGGATGTTCTTCTAAATAAGATGCTAATTTATCTAGGGATGTAGCCATGAATCTGAATGAATCCAGAAACTTGAACTTTATTTTACTCTCATCGGTTGTGTGAATCATAGCAATATATTGCTCACTGTTATTGTGGGTCACTCTTAACTCCCCTGATGCTGCCAATTCTTCTACTAGCAAGTGACCATCGTGGGCGGACAGATTGTGGAACCAACAGATTTGGTTTTAGAATCTTGGAATTCCAGATTATAATTGGAGTGGGCCGCACCTCTATACATACATACAAACTAATATAAGCATGATTAAATATACGATGTCAGAAACTTACCTGTATTTACTGGTGAGATGAGAATGATTGCGAGCCCTGTCGGTTTCAAGGAGTTTGTCGTAAATATGACATTTCCTTGCGGTGTAAAACCCCCTATATTGTTGTTGTGTGGGGCTAGGCGATCCATGTGGGACAGGGCATTGGTGGGCCGCTTGTACATCTATTGCAATATCTTGAAGTTCACGAATCAGCCACCCAACACAATTTTCTTCTCTGTAACCGTGGTGGTATGATAACTCGGGATCGTAACTGCATTGAAAATAATATCCAACGCTATATCGCTTCGGTTTTTTGATGTTGTTGGTGGGCTGCAGCAAACAGTCAAAATCCTCATATATGGGAAAAGGAGCCACTATTTTATTTTATTTTATGATTTTTAAATTTCCGTATTGTATCTTTCGAGAACGTCACCTTGTAGGCATTTGCCTCATCACAGGCCTGCGAGTGGTCTCGTAATTTCCCCTAACTATGAAAATAATGCAAAAAAATTTCTTATTGCGATCGGCACTACATTGCTTAGAAACAGCCGACTCAGATCTTTTATCCCCACGTAGTGTGCGTTCATGATTTTGTTATTATTTATTTTATTAAATAGGTAAATATAATACGTTTGTATATAAAATCTTCATTTAATGTTGTCTAGCGTCTTATAGATTTCTTCTACACCATTCACGACGTCTTGTCTGAGCAGCAGTGTCTCTATACGGCTTACACTTGGAGCAATCAATATTTATATGCATTCGTATATGTCTGATGGGGGCTGGATATTCCATGATTTTTTCAACCAATTCATCAAGAACGGTAGATTGAAACCAATCACTCTTAAAACAGTCTGATGATAGTTGTGCCGTTTCATAGTTCTCATTAGTGTAGCCTGATTTAAAGTAGATTGATATAATAATATTAGGCTTATCCGGTGTAAATTGCTGCGCTGTTTTCAATCTGTGAGATTCTGTCTCATATAGGTTCTGTAGAGTCTCTCTAATTTCATTTTCAGTTAGTGATTTATAAAAGTAGTCAAACAACTCTGATTTAGGTGGATTTAGCATCTCTTCTTTTAATATCGGCAGGGGGCTGTATGAGCCAATACGTTGCGGATTATGGTTATTAATACTTATAGTTAAATCAACTACGCTAGTTATTGACCATCCACTATCATGTTCCTAAAATCAAATGTATGTTAGTAAAGAGCACTCATTTTAAAGAAATTAAACTTACTTGGAACTTTTATTTATTAACGAATATGGATATAAGTACATATGCATTTTACTGGCGATTGACGCACCCGGCACAGTTTCTAATGGCTGGTGGAGGACCAGTAATTTTGAATGATATAAAAAATTCTATAATTTTATTTAAAAAAAAAAAAAAAAAATGTTAAATACAAGCTTTGCAGAAAAAAACCTTGGATGTAAGATCCTGGTCGAAATAAAACTGCTGGCTTTAAATTTCAAAAGGACAATTTAAAATCCTTTTACTAAGCAAAAGAAAACAAAAAGTTCAGGAAGATAATAAATTTCTGCAAATCAATCCACGTGGTCTCAAAATTAAAACAACTAAATTACACGTGGAAAATTCCAGTAATTTAAATAAATGAAAATTAAAAGCAAGCACAATGCTATTATTCACCCAACCCGCGGTGATTAATAAATAATTTCAAATCAGAAAAATTAACAACGAACTAGAAAAATTACTCTTTTAAACTTAAACTATCTTCCTGCACGTAAAAATAATAACAGATCCTATATCTAAATTGTGTACACAAAAATACAATATCAATTATTATTAAATGAGTTCCATGATTAACGATATTAATTCAAAAATGTGAATTCAATGCTTGAAAGTGAAAATCTCAAAATGGCAGAAATGAAATACAAATTTATATATATCTCTACTTACACGTGTTATCAGGGAACTGCTCTAACACGGTTCAAACAACCGTATATGTATCTAAGTCTCCGATGCGTGCGAAAACAACGCACCAAGAGCTGTCCGCAAACAGACTCGCAAAAACAAAATAATATATACAATACCCGTGAAAACAAAATGTACAAATGAATGAAATTAAAATAAACAACTGAACAATAAAATAAACAAATTAAACAATCCAAAACATTAACTCTCTTATATAAAAATAAAACAATTTGAAATTTCTCGCAACATTGAAAAACTCTTAACGGAATTAACAAGCAAAATAAACTGAATTTACGCAAACCGGGTTGCCAGACCACAGCACATCTCCCAATTACTAAGGGGAAAACGAAAGTTTCAACAAAAATTGAGTGTTTCTCCTTAGAAATTGTCCGCACACGACAACACTCTGTCTCCGCACACAGGGGTGAAAACGTCACTTCCCGGTGCTGCAAACTTCCCTGGGTCGTGGTGGCTGTGTTCAACATACCGTCCATCGAATGAAATTCCTGTTTCGGACAGCAATCGGTGTGACAGTCGGTGTGGCATTGACGGGTCTGCATCCTGACGAACTTCTCCGCTCCTTGGATGTACCTCTCGCATGGACTTCCAGAAGGATAGCTCATTGAACAGAAAAACAATTTTAAATCACACTCAAACATGGCTTCGGGAATGGAATTCTTCTTGAATGTGACTGGCTTTGACTCGACTTCAAGAGAGTGCTCATCATCGACAACAATGCTAGGGAACTTATCTTCTAAAGATACATACTGGTTCGAAATTTCCTCGACTTCAGCTTCAGACTTCTCATCACAATTGATTTCAATTTCTTTTTCGACATCTGGGGATTCTCTCTGGGAACTCATTACTTCTTCTTCCTCTACCTCCAACTCACCAATACCTTCTACCTTGATATCCTCTTCGGATTCAACCTTACCATTTATTTCCTCATCTCCAATAACTTTTTCGCAACCTTGTATTTCATTTTCTCCAACAACTTTTCCGCCACCTTGTATTTCATTTTCTAAACTATCCTCACAATTTTTCATTTTTTCATCATCACAATTTTCATCATCCTCTTCCCTTTCTCTACCTAAATTATTAACATTTTCCTCTTCTCTCTTCAAATCATCAACAACTTTCTCCTCATTAGAAGTATCTGAATCCCAATTGACTTTATCCCCTTCCGTCTGAATACATTTCTTTTCTGCATCATTTTTTCTCAACCTCTCATCCTGTCTCTCTTTCTCTAAAAACATGTCTTGTTTCTGTATCATTTGTTTTGTATTACTCAATAACTGTCTTAGCATTGCCATCATATCATTCATACTGATACTTTCCTTATTGCTGTTTCTTTCATCCCTCTGAGTATTCCTTTCTTCGATCCTTCCCTTTGTTCCTGCCACAACCGACTCCTTACTGCCATCAGTTCCTTGGTTCCGCCAGCTCTAGTCCTTTGGAACGTAGACTTCCTGTTCTGTGATGGGCTTGTCCATATTCATTTTCGCAGCGGTGTATATAAAATGTTTTCAAACACACAAAAAAAACGTATTAGCCCTATCAATGCAACGAGAAATTTCTACAAATTCTAAATCAGTGATCCTAATTTTGATAATTACAATTACAACAACGTCGAGCCTCACGTTGGGATTGCCAAATAAATATGCTGTGTACTGAAAGTACCAACAAAAATGTAAAAATGAAATTTAAAATGAAAAATTAAATTAGCTAGCTCAAATGATAACAACTTTATTAAGGCGCAAAAGAACAATTAAACTCAGGGTTTCAATTTTTAAAAGGAAATTGTGGGTTAAAAGAAAACTGACTTTCATTTATACTCCAAGAAAAACAATTTAAAAGGTTTAATTAAAAATAAAAGAACAGTAATTTTGAATGATATAAAAAATTCTATAATTTTATTTAAAAAAAAAAAAAAATGTTAAATACAAACTTTGCAGAAAAAAACCTTGGATGTAAGATCCTGGTCGAAATAAAACTGCTGGCTTTAAATTTCAAAAGGACAATTTAAAATCCTTTTACTAAGCAAAAGAAAACAAAAAGTTCAGGAAGATAATAAATTTCTGCAAATCAATCCACGTGGTCTCAAAATTAAAACAACTAAATTACACGTGGCAAATTCCAGTAATTTAAATAAATGAAAATTAAAAGCAAGCACAATCACAATTCACCCAACCCGCGGTGATTAATAAATAATTTCAAATCAGAAAAATTAACAACGAACTAAAAAAATTACTCTTTTAAACTTAAACTATCTTCCTGCACGTAAAAATAATAACAGATCCTATATCTAAATTGTGTACACAAAAATACAATATCAATTATTATTAAATGAGTTCCATGATTAACGATATTAATTCAAAAATGTGAATTCAATGCTTGAAAGTGAAAATCTCAAAATGGCAGAAATGAAATACAAATTTATATATATCTCTACTTACACGTGTTATCAGGGAACTGCTCTAACACGGTTCAAACAACCGTATATGTATCTAAGTCTCCGATGCGTGCGAAAACAACGCACCAAGAGCTGTCCGCAAACAGACTCGCAAAAACAAAATAATATATACAATACCCGTGAAAACAAAATGTACAAATGAATGAAATTAAAATAAACAACTGAACAATAAAATAAACAAATTAAACAATCCAAAACATTAACTCTCTTATATAAAAATAAAACAATTTGAAATTTCTCGCAACATTGAAAAACTCTTAACGGAATTAACAAGAAAAATAAACTGAATTTACGCAAACCGGGTTGCCAGACCACAGCAGTATGTTGGTAGCTGTGATATGATATCATCACTTAATGCGTCCAACATTCCATAATTATCATCAATACTTTTGATGGCAATTTCAATTTTTTCTTCCATACAATCTTCTGTGTTTCGGTTTCGCAGCTTATTTGTAACAGATTCAATTTTTAACTTCTGCACTTCTGTCACAAACCTATCGAGTTTGTTTCGGAGAATTTTGTCCACCAAACCATTGACCAAATCGGAAGACGTCATTTTTATGTAACTTTAAAACTAGTCACAGAAATACACACTATTGTATAGATTACTGAAGCACTACACTGCACTCAGGTAACTTTAAAACTAGGCACAGAAATACACACTGTTGTATAGAGTACTGAAGCACTGCACTATTGTTCTCTGTAGATAGAGAATATTCAAGTTCGTTCTGCGCGCTCTTTATATATATATTCCACTCTCATGATTAGGCATAATGGCGCAGTTTCTAGCAGGTATGGACTCGCATAACCCAATACTTTGTGAAGCCTTTCTATTGGCGGAGAAAAAGGGCGTTAATTCTATTGGTTAAAGAACTATTATGGGTGGTAACCCACCCTAGCAGGGGGTCGAGTTATAGCACACCTGCATTAAAAAGCGGATTCTCAGAAAACCGTGATTATTTAACTGCCTAAATTCCGTACCTATAGCAAACCCACCATTGTGCTTTGCATAATTAATGAGCGTTTTATTTTTATGCGCGCAGGTGTTGTGAATTCTGAGAAACTCATCATATAAATGTTTTTATTGTTATGAGTTCTTCCGCTGATTGTGAATTCTGATAAACTTATCCTACAATTAATATGCAGAAATCCCATGTACCTAGCGGGGCTAGTAGTAGTTCGCGTGCTTTGTATAATTAATGAGCTTTTTATTTTTATGCGCGCAGGTGTGTAAGATGATTGTGGATTCTGAATTCAGTGCCTCGTAGTTGCGTGTTACGCATAATAATATTTTAAATGTTTTATTGTTATGAGTTCTTCTGCTGTTGTGAATTCTGAGAAACAGCTTACCCGTTCCGCGGATTAACATAATGCACCCCTAATTAAACAAATAATCAATCAGCTCACCCGTTCCGCGGATTAACATAATGCACCCCTAATTAAACAAATAATCAATCAGCTCACCCGTTCCGCGGATTAACATAATGCACCCCTAATTAAACAAAAAATCAATCAGCTCACCCGTTCCGCGAATTAACGTAATGCCCCCCTAATTAAACAAATAATCAATCCACAATAATTCATAATTAAGTCGCGATCGCGAAATCGTGTCTCAACATGTCTACCTGGGGTAGCCGCCATCTTGAAAACTGGCCCAGAACCGGCACACGATACGCCTATCTAAAAAGTGGCCCAGAACCGGCATAGTACCTCTACTAATGTGGACCAAAGTGATTTCGGATAATCGAAATTTTGGTTAATCCGAATTTTTTTTTGGAAAATAGGAGTTTAGGATGCGTATATCATT
Organism: Cetonia aurata; assembly: GCA_949128085.1. Classification (NCBI taxonomy): domain Eukaryota; kingdom Metazoa; phylum Arthropoda; class Insecta; order Coleoptera; family Scarabaeidae; genus Cetonia; species Cetonia aurata. The sequence continues at coordinate 34,540,224 of OX421884.1, read as the reverse complement.
AGATCGACTTAAAAACACATATGAAATATTTTACTTGAATTTATGTATTAATTTAAAAATAACATCAACAAATAATTTGTTTAATTTTTATTACTTAATTTTTTTTAACATAGTATGTATGTACATAAATGCCTAAATATGTACATATGTACATTCATAAAAGACATGTTAAATGCAACGTAAAATATAAAATATATATCCCATTCTACACTTTACTGTTTAAAAATGAGGTAATTTTTAACTGCACTCGTTTAACACTACTTCTATTTTTGGCGGCAATGTCTCTCCAACGTTTTATTAAAAGAACATCCGCGGCAGTTGCATTTTCTTGTTGTTCTACATAAGTTAACGCATTCTCCAAGGCTTCTAGTCCTTCTGAATGTGACATTTTTACTGGAATATTGTCAGTGCATTCTACTTCGTCATCGTCATCACTGCTTATATCATTAGCATTTTTGCAAACACTTTCAATTACTTCTTGGTCAGTCATTTCATCTTCTACATTATCACTGTTTAACCATTCATTAACACATTCCGTAACATTTTCACTTCCTGGTATGTTCGTGAAAATTTGCTGTAAACTTTCTTCATGGTCGGACTCTGCTTCTGTGATACGTCCCTCCTCGTGTTGAATCAATTTTGACCAAGGTTTTTCCAGGGTTCTACCTTTTACTTGATTCCAAGCTGAAGCTATCCAATATACGACATTTTTCAAGTTTAACTTCTTTAGACATTCAGTGAGATTGGCACCCTCATCCACTTCTTCCAAAATATGCTCCAATAGCAAACGCCTGTAATTTCGTTTTCCTGGTCCATGGGCTGAATGAGAGAAGTTACAGCAGGAGGCAAAAACATTGCTTTTATATCCCCACTTTGAAGTTGCTCCGCACTTGGGTGAGTGGGAGCATTGTCTAGTAACAAAACACATTTTCTGGGGTATCCGTGCTCTTTTAAAGAAGACTCTACTTTTGGTACGAAATCTTCAAAAAACCAATTTTTGAATAGATTTGCATTCATCCAGCCTCTTTTTTTGATTTTTATACAAAACAGGTAAAGCATTGGGACGAATATTCTTGAAGGCTCGTGGTTTTGCTGACTTACCGATACATAATAATGGAAGTTTGTGTCTCCCAGAAGCATTAGCGCATGCAAGAACAGTGATACGTTCTTTGCTACGTTTGTAACCAGGTGCTCCAGCTTCCGTTTTTGAAGCTAAGGTACTTGAGGGCAAGATTTTGTAGTTCAAGCCGGTTTCGTCGCAATTATAGATCTGGTCTAGTTGTAAATCATTTTCTTTCATATGCTCCATAAAATTCTCTGCAATTTTTTTTGCGGTAGATACATCGGCAGACAACTTTTCTCCACAAACTTTCAGTTTACGTACACCATGTCTTTTTTTCCATCGGTCTAGCCATCCATCACTTGCAGAAAAACTTTCAGGCGCTTCAATGACCGGCAATTCTTCGCTTAAACTCACTGCTTTTTGTTTTAAAATGGTCCCCGAAATTGGTATTCCACGTTCTCGATTCTGTGTAAACCATAAAAATAAAGAATCCTCCACTTTTTCGTATTCACCTCTTTTCATACTTTTTCGTGCCGGAGTCGGCGATGACAAAACACTACACCATTTTTCAAGTTTTTCGCGATTTTTTCTCCATTCTGCAACCGTACTCACGCCTACGCATAAATCCTTTGCTATATTTTTACGCAATTCACCATTATCTAATCGTCGAACCGCTTTAAGTTTTTCCTGCAAGCTGATAACAACGCGTTTACGTTTATTGCTCTGACACTGCATTTTGTAAAATATTTGAGAATAAAACTACTCTTTTTGCGATAATAACAGACGTTAATACATAGGTATGTACTTGTAACACTCTGTCGGCTAACCAAAACTATTCACATTTTAGACCGTCGTATTGCCGTGAAACCCCGAGGGAACCACCTTGCAGTATATGTGAATCCCAGACGCGTTTCGTATAATGCGAATTTTTTCGGTTAATCGGGATTTTGGTTTTAGATAGTTTGTTTGGGATAAACCGGATTTCAGATAATCGCGATTCGGTTAATCGGGATTGTACTGTATTTACAAATGTACCTAAGTAAGTAACTTATTTTAAGAATTTTATCAGATTCTTCTGTTCCCGAATCAGAATCTTCACCAACATTGATAATGACAGACGCAACATCTACTTCTGCTAGAAAGTGTTCTTGGGGTACCATTTCTGAATTAGCTCATTTGTGTGTCGTACGCAATTGCTCCAGACATTACCATCCCAACACTATATCCATATCTGCCGATATATGTATTATAATATCATTATAATATGTTTTAGCAGGTCTGTGGTTTTAGCCCTTGCCCAAATCAGTTTAACAGCATCGTCATCACTAAGGTCAAAAAGCTTAATGACAGATCCATAGACAAAACTTTGACAGAACAATGCAAGATGGTGTACTGATTTTGATTAGCGCCGTACAAGTGTAGCACGTTTAAGAATAGATTATTTGGCTGTATTCTATCTCTTTTCTATTTGAATGACGCGCAATATTAGTACTTCGATTGCTTGAACCAACGACTAGAAGACGAACGGTTCAATTTGAATTTGCTTTCTCTCTGTTGTATTAAACGGAAATTGTACGAAATGCATTGAACAACATATGAGTATTATTGCTATATAATATATCAATTACGCATGGGTAAAGATCCGTTGGAGTAATAGTATATTATACATTTACCCTAGGTCCTTGTTTATATATCTTATAGTTATTCAACCGGTTTGAAGTACCTTTGGGTGGCGTTCAGATGACGTGTCAGGTGTGGCGTGCCCATTCATTTTTTTAAATAATGTTGCATTGTAATTTCTTAATTTTGATTGGTTTTACTTTGTTATTAACTGCCAAGTTTATTTCAGAATCTGCAACAAACATCCTCGCATTCCAATGAATATTTGGCGGTATTTAATTTCATACATCAGTACTTTTATACTATCGCCGCCAGATATCAGCACCTTACGCAGCTCGGTTGAATAACTATAAGATATATAAACAAGGCCTAGGTTTAGTTTACTATCCATAGATAAGTATGCCTGATAAAACCGACGATGATGTGCTTTTATTGCATGTCATAAAAGTAACCTTAGTTACATAGGACGTGCATTGAATGGGTGCACCTGAATTACGTTCAGAAATCATTTGTTTCCTAATGAGGGACCCGAACTGCGGTCAGAAGTGTTTATTCATATAAATAGGCAGGTATTAGGACAGTACCAATTACATATTTTTCCGATATTATATCTACGTAATTGCCCAATGTACTAATAAACGAATTAAAAACAATTTTAATTATTGCGGTTTTGTTTAATTTTCCAAATTCTTTTCGTTAAGTGACACATATGTCAATATTCGGTCTCTTCCTAATCACATTTGTGATCTTCGAGATTACGTAACGCGCTCCGACTATGATGTAATTGGAGTTAGCGAGACCTGGCTACATAACTGGTGTTCTACTGCGGATGTTGGTATTAATGGTTACCAATTTCTGCGAGCGGATAGGATACACAGGCGTGGTGGGGGCGTTGGTGTGTATGTTAGAAATTATTTGAACTGTACACGGTTGCCTCATTCCGCAGTTGGTGCTTTAGAGCAGATTTGGATTAGCCTGAATATAGATAACAAGAAATATAGCATTGGTTGTATTTATAATCCACCAGACAGTATTTACGATGAGTTTATAGATAATTTTGAGCATATAATATCTGACATTGCTTTGAATTCGCATCATATCGTGTGTATGGGTGACTTTAATATAAATTTGTTATCTACGGATAGTCACGCGCAAACATTTTTGTCATTATTGGAATCAGTGGGTTTACAGCAAATTATTGACTCTCCGACACGAATAACTAAAACAGCAATGACTTTGCTTGATTTAATTCTAGTGGACGATAGCCTAGTTACCAACAATTCAGGTACATTCGATCTAAATGTTTCTGATCACCTACTGGTATTTGCGGAATTGTCTCACGATACCTGGAAAGACACTCCAACTTTGCGAACCTATCGAGATTTCAGCCGATTTGACTCGGATTTGTTTTTGGAGCATTTGGAGACAGTGCCCTGGTGTTGTATTTATGGGTTGCAAAGCATAGATGATAAGGTGGAATTTTTTAACAGTCAGCTAATACAGTTGCTCACACTTCATGCACCGGTTAGAATAAAATCCTTTAAAAAGCCTCCGCAGCCGTGGCTAACATATCCCATAAAAATGATGATACGACATAGGAATAAGGCATTGAAGGAATACAAATGCACGAAGCTACCTGGCAAATGGAATTATTATAAATCGCTTCGCAATCTAGTAACGTCTGCTGTTCGCAAAGAAAAACGTGCCTATATAGAATATTCTTTAAAACATAAGAATACATCTCAGTTTTGGAGGGATTTGAGCCATTTAAATATCTATAAACGTAAGAGCCCAGTCGTCCCGCCTGCCTTAAGTAAAGTCGATGATATTAACAAGTTCTTTGTCTCAACTACTGATAGCGTGGTTAATCCTGGTTCAAATGTACTTAACTTTTATCGAACCAATGTCAAACAGGGAATTGACCGATTGTTTGAATTTTCGCTGGTAACTGAGTCACAAGTATTAAACATTTTAAACTCCATGAAATCCAAGGCTACAGGGTCGGACGGTCTTAATATTCATTTACTTAAAATGTGTATTCCAACTCTTTTACCACATATAACACACATTATGAATCAATGCTTAGCCACTTCATGCTACCCTTCTCAATGGAAGGAATCCTTAGTTACACCATTGCCCAAACATTCTTCTCCAAAAGATTATCATGATTTGCGACCCATAAGCGTATTGCCGGCAATGTCTAAAATTCTTGAAAAAATCGTTGAAACACAAATGCGACAACACCTGTTCACATTTAATATTTTACCTCCATTACAATCTGGATTTCGAAAGTATCATAGCTGTGAGACAGCTCTCTTAAAAGTAATCGACGACATCTTGATTGCAACTGACAATAGTAAAACTACTCTCCTTCTGCTCCTTGACTTTTCGAAGGCCTTCGATATGCTGAATCACGACTTACTATTTTCCATTCTGCATTTCATAGGACTTACTGACGACACAGTATCTTTTTTTCGATCATATTTCAGCATGAGATCTCAACGTGTAGTCTTGAATGGCAATGTTTCGTCGGCTTTACCTTTAACTTCTGGAGTACCTCAAGGTTCTATTTTGGGCCCTTTACTATTCACCATATACACTTCCAATATATTTTCAAACATGGTTTCAAATTATCATCTCTACGCTGACGACACGCAATTGTACTTATCTTTTTTCCCTACGGATTTACCTTCCGCTATTCAACAACTTAATAAAGATATTAGCAATTTGGTTGATGTATGTATAGGCCACTGCCTAAAGCTTAATCCTGGAAAATGCACACTGCAACTCTTTGGCAAAGAAATGACAACATCTTCGATTGTTGATATGATTCGTATCACCGTCATGGATCAACAGCTTACACCAGTAGGAACAGCAAAAAATCTTGGTGTTTTGGTCGACACTAAATTGAGATTTCGAGACCATGTAAACAAAATGCTTAGAACGGCGTATGGAAAGCTGAAGGTCTTATATGGCTGTAGAGAGTGTCTTGGAGAGAGAGTCCGGAGTATTCTGTGCGATAGTGTTATCTTGTCGCATTTTAATTACTGCGATAGTGTTTATGGCTCGTGCATGGATGCTCTGGATAAGAAAAGAATACAACGCGTGCAGAATGCGTGTCTTCGACTGGTGTTCGGGATTAGGAAGTATGGACGCATCACATACACTCTGGGAAAATTGCATTGGCTAAATATGCATTACCGAAGAACTTTACATTCATTAGTCTTATACCACAAAATAATAATGTTGAAACAACCTATCTACCTATACGACAAAATTACCTTTCGCACCGATGTGCACAACTTAAATTTACGATTTAAGAGTTTGTTGACACCGCCCGTTTACCATTATGAGATATTCAGACGTTCTTTCAGTTACCAAATCAGCAGTCTATACAATAATGTGCCACAACAATTTAAAACGCTGCCTCTAGTTTCATTTAAAATCAAAATGAAGAGACACTTGTACTTGGAGCAGGTTGCTGCACTTGGAATTTGACCTATGTCGTATGGACCCTATACCCTGAAGTCGACCTCTACTGGATTTTTCATTATTTACCTGGAAATGCATTGATGAACCCTATTATGACTGTATACACTGACTTTGACTTGTAATTTTGTAATTTCGTAATTCTTTTGTTATTGCACACTGTTACTTTAGTTTGATATGTTTGTTTATTACTGTGTATGTACGTACGGTTGTAGTTTATATCAGTTAGGATTAACCAAAATTCAACTGCTTCTATAACCTTTTGGTCAAGAATATTGGAATTATGTGCTACTTGTATGAACATAATATATATTTTCTTTTTAATGCTTTGTATTTAAACTCTCTTGATCAATAAATGCTTTATTATTATTATTATATGCAAAATAAAAAGATGAAACAGAAGGCCGCAGTTTAATGATCAAATGTAAATGTTTTTACGTGTAACCGGCAATATACACAAACAAATTTTAGTTCACATGTTATATTTAGGATTTTTATTTAATTGTAATTTGTCTCTGGAGTAGATTTTATATATTTTAAATATGTATATTTAAACCAGATCTTACATTAAACAATAGACCGAGATAATTATAATTATCTTATTCTTGTAACGTATAACTAACAATAAGTTTTGTATGAAACGGGCATTGAGGGCTATGATGTATCTTTTCTGTTACGGATAACGTCGACGTTAAGATACTTTTTAACAGATTTCCGTAATATAGCCAAAATTCGTATGATGTATCGTTTTTTCTTGGCAGCTGTAATTTAACGTGCCCGTAATGTGCGCCAGGGGAGTTATTCTCGAATCTGAGCGAGTGGAAATTTCAAGAGAATTGTCAAAAAATTCCTACAATTCCAATAGTTCCTATTCTTGAGTTAATTTTCTCACGTTTTCGTAGGAAAATACTCCCGAAAGATTCCCTCATATTTTCTTCACAAATAAGTAGGAGAAATTGCATGAGAAATTGAATCGGCTTCACTCGGTTTTATTTCGGCGGTTTGCGGCTGTTGATATTTGTGAATTATATCTTATTTAATATTTGATAGTAGAATAACGAATAACAATATATAGCTTGCAAGTAAAGCAGCTTGAATTAATATGATATCTTATATATTCTCGCCTAATTTTATATATACCTATATTGTGCGATGGATGCAGAAAATATTACTGACCGAGAAAATATTTCAAAATTAACTTGAACATGAATGCAGTTAAGCGATAATTTGTTTAAATGATACTGTTGTATGAATTATGAATAAAGCTTCAGTCAGATATATAATTCAATAATTATAAGCTTACGCAGTGAAATCCGAGCTATTCAATTCAAGATGTTTGGTTATGTACTCTTTTATTAGTCGTGGTCTTGCTTTTGTGTAGCTGTAACATTTTTTCTCGCAGTAAAAATGATATTAGCTATAAGATCACTTTTTCGTGTTACGTTAAATTTATTTTATTGTGTCTTAAAGTTTTCACCATTTAAGGACATTAAATGGTATACATTCGATTAGAACCTTGTTACTTGCTCTCCCCTGTTTTTCTCTACTATGTTTGAGGTGTCGCTGTTTTCCCGCTCTTGCTGTGTAATCCTTCGTCGCTTAAATGGCAAATTTGTCGCTCGCTTGTGGCCGTGACTTTGTGAGAGAACGTACAGAATAGCGTTTCGCTCTTTCACTTTGAAAATTAATTTTCTTTCTTGGAAAAAATACCCGCTAATGCGGCTATTTTTGTGCAGGGTGTTATTTTTGAGTTACTTACTTCTGTAAATAGAAACCTCGCTATAGTGTGCAGAGGAATCTTTGAGTACGTGTTTTCTACGGCTTGTAATTTGAAACGCAATTTTGTGTATCTTCGAATTTTCTTGGAACTGTACCGTTTGTGGGAGCTAACCTGATCGGAAATTGCCGCAAGTTGAGTTATTCGTACGTCTTCAAACCCTGGATAATGGGTTGGGGGCATCCACTAGGCGCGCTCCCGGGTGGTGGATACGGAAACGGTCATTCCAATCGGGTTACCAACGACGGGGTGGTTAGCGGCGGTTATACGCTGGCCCTCTCTGTCTAAAACCGGAGCAGCGCTGACTAAGGCCGCTACCGCGAACCACCCCACCTCGTGTCGTCACTGTTGTCGTGTCGTGGCTAAGGGCTTGCACAGAGGTAAACGGTGCCGGTTGTGACCGTCTATGGTGCAAACGCTATACCATGTGTCTCCCGTTGTCTGTGGACATGTCTCGCGGACGGGTTGCACAGGGTGCCTCTTAAAGGTCAAGAGGACTAAACCTCAATAAAAGGCTCTCCGGATGAGTGGTGACAGTTCGCTGGATTGTTACCCTCGTGTTTGTGCCGTGCGAGGCGACCCGTGATGGTGGATGAGAGGATCCTTGTAGTTGAGCTGCCTCCGGGACGGGGTTAGTTTCCTGGAGGTCGACGACACACTGCTTTGGCCTGGATTTCATCTAGACGGAAGGTCAGGGACTAACCCGTCCCTGATCAATCGACTGTGTTGTCGGGTCATACCGCCGTTAGGGTGAGCTTTCTGGGTCGTGGCTGGTGTGCCGGAGCCCTGCGACACAGACACGCCTGGCACGGGCGTTGTCCGCTGCTGCGGGTGCCTTCGTTGCGCGCTGACCCTTCATGGGGAGCTAAGAGGGGACTGGTAGCCCTGGCGTTCTTTGAACGTCCCCTTGTTGTGTGGCGGGTGGGGAGCCAGAAAGATGAATACATACTACAACCGGCATGGAATCAAGTGTTACAAGTGTCGACCCTATAGGGAGTGCATCCTCGGATGCGCCCAGATCGAAGCAGCCGCAACTGCAGCTTTTGCAGCTGCAGCGGCAAACCCAAGAGTGCCAGGAGGGTCGCGCTGCGGTACCAAAAGGTTCGCGGCGAAAACGACCATCCGGCGCTGAGCGGAAAAGGAGGGCGAATGCTAAAGCCGCTGCGGCCGCGTCTGGTACCTCTGGTGCTGCCCCGTCTCCTACCCCCGGGTGTTCTACCTCCAAGGCGGACCCTGGTAAGGCTGGAGTTCGGAAGGTGACCCCCGCGACAACTTGCACTTCAACTCCAAAGGCAGGGCGTTGAGCCGACTCTTGTGGGATGGCTGCGCCGCAGAGCAAAGGGCAGTAGAAATAAATGTGGGGGATGTCAGGGTCAGGGGGCTTGTGGATCGAGGCTGTCCCCAAAGAGGCGTTTTGTCACCACTTCTGTGGAACCTTGTGCTAGATGACCTTGACCGTATGCTTAATGTGTCTGCTACACAATCGCATATGCGGACGATATCATGGCTCTAATTGATGGAAGATTCGAGGGTGTGCTCTGTAATGTAATGCAGACCGCCTTAAGATCTATCGAAAATTGGTGTAGTGAAGGTGGCCTTTCTATAAACCCAGATAAAACAGAGATGGTACTCTTTACCAACAAAAGGAAAGTTGAACAACTGCAACCACCAAAATTGTTTGGCACTGCTCTCAGTTTTTCGGACGATGTAAAATATCTGGGCGTTGTGTTTGACAAGAGGCTGAGCTGGAGCAAGCACGTCAAAACAAAAACTGAAAAAGCATGTATGGCTTTTTGGCAGTGTCGCCGCATTTTGAGTAAGACTTGGGGACTTTCCCCGAGAATTACCTTGTGGCTGTACACTGCCATATAAAGCCCATGCTAACCTATGGCGCTCTCGTCTGGTGGCCAAGGGTGGGACGAGTGGTTGCCAGGGACGAACTCACATGTGCAGCGCATCGCATGTCTCAGTGTAATAGGAGCAATGCGCACAACGCCAACGGCGGCAGTGGAAGCATTCCTATGTGTGTCCCCTCTGGACTTGTTTGTGGAGAAGGCGGCGCTTAGGGCGGCTATAAGACTGCGATCCCGAGGTCTTCTAGACGTGGCGGGGGGACGACGCAGCCACGCGAGCATCATTTATGAGGCCGCCGCCAAGGTGCCTCTCCTTGGTGCCGCAAAGGATGCTGTGCTACCCGTGTTTGCTTTCAGCAGACGCTACCATGTTCTTATTGAGCCCAAGGTCGAACTACAATCCTCGATCGCCATCTTTACAGATGGATCGAAAACGAAAATGGGAATGGGGGCACGAGTTTTCTCCTCGGACTTTGACCTCAATCTAGAAATGGCGCTGGGCAGGTTTGCCACGGTTTTTCAAGCCGAGGTGCTGGCGATCCTGCACGGCGTCGGAGAAATTTTAGCAAGGGGCATTAGGAGACGGCGTATTGTCCTTTATAGCGACAGTCAGGCCGCTCTTAGTAATCATAGGATCACTTTGGGCTTAGTACTTCAGTGTCACAATGCCCTAGAAGCGGTCGCTATCTGTAATACCTTGACACTCAAGTGGATTAAAGGTCATAAAGGAAACCTATGTAATGAGGCTGCTGATGGGCTGGCGGGGCGGGGCTCGCGCCCCAACTACTACTCTTCATGAGAATAGTTGAAAGTCCATAACCACCTGCCGTCAGCTCAGGCACCCCAGGCCATCACCAAAGACAGCAAGATATTGCCTGCAGCTTTCTCGCAGCAGCCTACGTCAACTTGTGGGGCTTTTGACCGGCCACTGCAAGCTAAACAAACACATGCACTGCATGGGCTATCAGTCCACTGTGCCGGGCATGTTACCAAGAAAATGAGACGCCGGAATACATTTTATGTGATTGTCTGGCGCTTGTCCAACTCAGAGGTTCTATTTTGGGGGAGTACTGGCCCAGTATGGCGATCTTGGTGGCGCCATGCCTGCTGCTCAGCTCGAACTCACACTCAGTTTGGGCTGGCTCGAGTAGGCTGTGGGCGAGCGACGCCACCTAGGGGCGTAGCACAATGGATCCGGTAAGAGTAGCCTAAGTGCACCTGTTTACCACCTTCCCCGACTTAGAATCCAGAATCCAGACGTCTTCAAACATATAATTCGACTCAGTATGCAGTGATTTCATTTGATATTATCAGTTGGGATTGTTTGTATATATACGCATATACTCATGCGGGTTATAAATCGCACAAACACGCATGCAATGTTGCGAGAGGTCTAAATACTACTTGATGCCACTTTGCAAAAGTACGAGAGTAAAAATGCCACTAAAATATATACTAGATTGCCATTTGACTACAATCCCAAAAGACCTTTTAACATTTGAAAGATCGCGCCAACATCTGAGAGATCCATCAAATGCAATTTTTCATATAGCTGTATGTATTCATAATTATAGTTGTAATGAGTCAATTACTTATGTGATATGAATGGTTGAGAAATAGGTCATTACTGTACTGACCTTAAAAATTACTTATCGGTTAGCCGGAAAAAAATTATTACTTACCTGCATTTAGTACAAGCTATAACTTTAAGAGGGCGCTAAATAAAGAAGTATGACATTTTCCGAAATATTCCGTAGGTACTCGTTTATTCTGCGATCAGTATTTAAAAATATTATAAACTGAGTCATATCTACCCGTACTTTTATCAGGAAGTGAACATTCTTCCAAATGTTGAGCAGTTTCTCTCAATTCTGGCCGAGTACAATCCAAAATATTTTGCCCACCCATTTTAACAAAATTGACATTATGAGTTAAATAATGACATTTAAAAGACATTCAATTTGCGGTTTGGGCAAAAATGAATGATTATGAATTGATTGTGAATAAAATAGTATACAAACCTCGAAGGAACGCTTGATTACAGTCTCACGTATTAACGCGCATTAACTAACCCTCGGCTGTATTAAAGTTGTACAATCATAGTTGTAATGAGTTAATTACCTGTGATATCAATGATTGGGAAATAGGTTATTACTACACTGACCTTAAAAATTACTTACTGACTAGCCGGAAATAGCATTTTAAAACTCAAGTGTCACAATCACGTTTATATGGCGGCGAGTGATTCAATGTACGAGCTTTACAAGTCATTGTGACACGAGCTTTTTACAGTATTTTTTCTAATTTGTACATTAATCGTCCATATTACATTACGGTAAGTGTCCAAACCATTCAATTTGCGTTTTGAGCAAAAATTAATGATTGTGAATAAAATAGCCCAGCAAACACAGTTACATTACTACTATATTACAACAATGTAACTCTAGTTGCACACTTTGTAACTGTTATGTACCACGTAACTTACATATAACATCTATGGACCTAGCTATAATTATATTACATCCTTATTTTATCACAGCAACATAACCAAATGTAACATATACCTAAGTATATTAAGTTACCTTATCGTAGTAATGTACCCACGATGTTTCTGTCTGTAATACCAGGCCTATGTAACAAAATGATATTTCATTTATGTACAAACGCTGTAAACAAATTATATTAGATGCTATGTAACAGGTACATCGATAAAACCCTTGTGTTTGCTCGCGTATTAATGGACCTCGTGCTTCGCTCTCGGTCCATTAACTAACTCTTGGTTGTAATGAAGCTTTTTCTTGCTCGGTATGTAATATACTAGTCCCGGCTAGTCGGCTAGGGAAGTAATTTTTAAGGTCAGTGCAGTAATGATTTACTTTCCAACCATTCATCTGATAGGTAATTGACTCATTACAACTATGATTGTGAATAAAATTGCTAGTAAAATTTATGCGATCCAAAAGCGATTAGTTTTGCTAGACTTCAGAAAACGTTAACTAAAAAAAGATAGAAAGAACAAAGACGGCAACAAATGAGGATAATGAGTTCGCAATTTTATTAACAGTTACAGAAAATCCAAATACTAGTCAAGTGCAGAGCAAAAAGTTGAAATAACTGAGAGGTCAGCCTAAAGAATCATTTTCATGCGTAATGCATTCAGTTGCATTAGTGTCCTAGTGAATATGACTTTCAGTGGAGGGTAGAGTTTTGTACGTGGCCACAATTATGCCCCCAACAAAACTAATGTTTTGTGTGAACGTACTCTTTTCTGACGAAGTAACTGTTCATAACACCGGATGCCTCAACAGACATAATTATCATTGTTATTATGTCGAAAATCCAAGAATAGTTTGGAAAATAGATCGTCAACAGCGTTGATCAATAAAGTTTGGGGAGGAATTGTTGGAGAACATGTGGTGGGCTCACATTGTTTAATGGTCACCTTAATGGCTAAAGGTATTTGGAATTTTTAGTAAATAAACTAAGATTAATTCAAAATTTATCTGTATGCATCCAGGCACAAAATATATGGTTACAGTAAGATGCAGCACTGGCTCATTTTTCACAAGTCAGAGCCCTGTTAAATAATCACTATGAAAATCACTGGTTTAAAAGAGGAGGTCCAGTTCTTTGGCCTACGAGTTCGCCCAATCTAACAAAAATAGATTTCTATAGGGGTATGTAAAAGAACTCGTTTATAGCGAACCTCTAACCACTGAGCAAAACATGCGACAAAGAATTGTCGAACGTTTGCCTCTATTACACCTGCCATCCTTAGAAATGTGAAAAAGGTCTTTCAAGTGAAAATTGGTAAATGCCTTGAACAAGATGGAAGACATTTCGAACATCTGTTAAATAAGAAATTTATTTAATAATATTAATTTCAAATATAGTTTTCTAGGCCTAATTCAACTTTAAAGATGCCGCTTATTTAACTTTTGGTTGTTTGTTTGTTTGCAGTGGTCTTGCTGTGTTTTGTAGGCATTTTTTAATCATGCCAATCCCAAGCCTGGTGAAATGCGAAGGGTGACCAGCGCTTCGCAAGACGTTTCTATATAATGAAAAACTGAAAATCGGGCATACTTCCAAAACCGTTGAAGATAGATGATATACAGGGTGCGGCAGGGAAACTTGCTGATTTGAATTGGACGCCAATGAGCGAGGCGTGGTCAGAAAGGGGTGGGGAGGGTCTCATCAGAAAGAGGGGGTTTTGAAGTTTTGTTACCCCAAATGACATTTGTCATCATGCGTTGGACAAAGGAACAGCGTGCGTTCGCCGTCGAGGCCTATTTTTCCAACGGTCATTCGGTGGTCGCCACCCAACGTGCCTTCCGAACTCGGTTCGATATTCATCCCGCGGGTCCCGTTCCTGGCCGGCAATCGCTTGTTTCGTGGGTGAACACATTTAGGGAAAGTGGGAGTGTTGAAAAAAAGGCCCAGGAGGTCAACGGACATCCAGAACTCCAGAAAACGTCGAAAGGGTAAGGGAGTCATTTTTGCGCTCTCCCCGGCGGTCGGCGCGTAAACACGCTGCTGCTCTGGGGATTTCTGATCGCACAGTGAGACGAATTCTTCACAAGGAACTCCAGTTTCATCCCTACAAACTGGCTGTGGTCCAAAAGTTGAGTGAACGCGATTTCGCTTCTCGCCAAACTGCATGTGAAGCGCTCAGTAACTTCCGGCTGTGTTAACAAACAAAACATGCGGTATTGGAGTAATGTCAATCCTCGCGAACTTCATGACATTCCACTTCATTGTGAACGTGTTACTGTGTGGTGTGCATTGTCGAGAGTTGCAATAATAGGGCCTCATTTTTTCGAGGAAGATGAACGCGCTGTTACTGTGAATGCAGTTCGCTACAGAGAAATGATTGAGACATTTTTTCTTCCACAACTTGAAGAAATGGATCTTGGGGACGTATGGTTCCAACAGGACGGAGCCACGGCGCACACAGCGAGAACTTCGATGGAGCTTTTGAGAGAACACTTTCACGAGCGCCTGATATTCTTGAGGGGTGACGTACCGTGGCCGCCGCGCTCCCCCGATTTGGCACCTTGCGATTTTTTTTATGGGGATATCTTAAATCCATCGTTTACAACGACAAACCCCGCACCCTGCAACACCTGAAGGACAACATCCGCCAAGCCATCGCCAACATTCCCGTCGATATGCTCGAAAGAGTGGAGCGCAACTTTAAATCTAGGATTGATCAGTGTATCACGAATGAGGGCCGCCATTTGCCCGATGTCATTTTTAAAACCACTTAAAACAAAAATTCACAATGTGTACTACACGATACAAAAAGAATTAAATCGATATTTGAAGTACTTTTTCTTTTATTGACTTTTCAAATCAGCAAGTTTCCCTGCCGCACCCTGTATGTACAAAATCTAAAGAAAATTACATTTTACATATTCTCCGTAATCACCCTGTATTTTAGACTTACGATTTTTTTGAGACGTCTGCTCTTTCATGCTTAAGCGAAAACTGGAAACCAAATTTTATAGTTTCGAAGATATTTTTAAATTTCGAACACCTTGCAAATAAAATACAGGCAATAATATACAGGCTGTTCTATTTAAAATAACAAAGTTGGTATCTACTTCTGATACAACCGAAAGTTCGCCATTACTATAAATATTTTCCTTAGATACACCCTATACTACACTATAAGCTGGCATATGAATGAAATTTCTTAATTCGTAAAAGAGGTATGGAAGCTTGGCGCAAAGCTATACCTGCCAAAAGGATAACGGATTTAGCAATTGCGCGTGACCTCCTCGACTTGCGGGAATGATATGTCCAGAGCGGTAAAATTATAGGGAGGACAAATATTGCTTTACTTAAAGTAAAGGCATTGGTGGTTTTGGTACTTGGAGGACCTTTTTTTTCACGTTATGACAGTAGAAGATATGTTTTATGAACTGAAACACTTTTTTGTTTAGTTACATTTTATTATAACTTCCGTTTACACTCAGCACTGGTGGGCTGGCCAGATTTAAATCACATCCCAACGTATTCGTCGTAACGCAATTATGGCGTAAGTAGGAAATCTCTCTAAGTCCTCATATTCTCCATTCTA
The DNA here is from genome assembly GCA_949128085.1 of Cetonia aurata. Taxonomy (NCBI): domain Eukaryota; kingdom Metazoa; phylum Arthropoda; class Insecta; order Coleoptera; family Scarabaeidae; genus Cetonia; species Cetonia aurata. The sequence continues at coordinate 34,524,340 of OX421884.1, read as the reverse complement.
TTGTAAATTTAGTTTGATTATATTTTCGGCTTTCTTATTTGAAAACAAAAAGTTTAAAAGTGACTGTCGTAACTTGAGGACTATATACAGTTAAACAACATCAAAATAACATTCGTACGCGTACAGTTCATACCGTTCTCACAAGCAGCAAACGGTACGAATTAGTACGTATGATACGAATCCCTCGATATAAATCTTGGTTCGAGAAAGAGGGGTATCGTACGAATCTCTAAAGCGGTCAGAAGAGTGACAGCAGATGTCGGGACGAGAGCGTGCATCGACGTGCTGGACGGAGAGAGTATAGAGTATTGAGATAAGAAGTATCCGCATGGATCGATTATCCATCCCGTCCACCGCGGCTGATAGAGTCTATTGTAGAGCGGATGTTATCTTTAAAGTTCATCCAATAAGTTCAGGCCCTCAAGGTGGCTCAGAATCTTTTTGAATGAGGTCCTTTTCAGGTTTTCTAGGGAAAGGTCAACCTACCCAAATATGTCATACTTGATTCTCGTTGTGGCGAGGCAGTGGCAGAAGATATGCTCAACTGTCTCTTCATCCTCCAAACACAGCCAGCATTCAGTCTCTTCAGACAGTCCGCTTCTGTGTAGGTGATTTCTGAGTTTGCGGTGACCTATAAAGCCAGAAACTATTACTTTGACATTTTTACGATCAAGTTCTAGTAGTTCCTGGAGTCTGATATTATTAAACGAAATACACTACTTCGCATGTAGCATACCAGGACAATGTTCCAATGTTGGAGCACTTTCTGATGCGCCCATACATTGATTTAACTGTTTGCCAATGGCAGGTTCTGGTCCCTGGAAATGCTCCGCAGCACCCTTTTTTGCAAGAATGTCTGCTTCCTCATTGCCATGAATGAGTGAGTGCCCAGGTACCCAGATTAGGGGTAGGTTATTTGCCGTTCCCACTGTGTTTAGGGTGTTTTTACAGCTCCAGATCAGCCTCGAGTTGCATTTATGCGCCTGTAGTGCTTTCAGCACTGCCTGACTGTCGCTGAAAATTTTTATTGATTCGTGTCTGATATTTTTATCCATAATCTCCCTAGCACACATCTCAATGGCATAGACTTCAGCCTGAAAAAGCGTTACGTGTTGTCCAAGGTTGTAATACTTTCGAACTCTTGGATTACGACAGAATATTCCTGCGCCAACACTCCGCTTTGTTTTCGAACCGTCCGTAAACCAGCAGGTGTCTGCCTGCGTTAGTGCTTTTTCGTTACATCTCAATTCCTCTCTGTTTGGAAAGGAGGTAGTGAGGTATGTATCGATCATTGGTCCAGTATACATCATGTCCGATGGCATTCCCAGCACCCTGTCGGAAGTGAACGATTCCAGCAGCTTGTTAGCCACATAGACATGATTATGTGACGATTGATTCGGAATGTGCCATAGGCGGAATAACTACATTCCGCCTATGGCCTCCCTTTCCTCAATAATGTGCAAGGATGGTAGGTCAGAAGAATTTCCAACGCAAATGACGGGGAAGAAGACATTGTTCTTGTGATGGCTATACTTGCGATCTTTTGTATGGACGTGGCTCTGGCTTTCAACGCTTACTGCCACCATGCTATTGCTTCATAGGTTATGGTTGGACGTACTACCATCACATGAAGCCAATGGATTAGCTTTAGGGATATCCCCCAAGATTTCCCACATATTCTTCGACTAGTCCACCTGGCATTGTGAGTAATCTTTTCTACATGTAGATTTTAGGTTAGCGTCTTATCCAATAGGACGCCTATATATTTTACATTATCTGCAAATTCAAGTTTCACACCTTGGATAGTGAGTGGAACTAGATGCTCCACTCTCCTCTTCCGGGCGAACGGTACTATCGTAGTTTTGTTCGGGTTGATACTGGGGTTTTTCCTGCTGCATCAGCTACGAATGGCATTAATTACCTGTTGGAGGGCTGAGGAAATTTCCTTCTCTCCCGATTTTCTTAAAAGTATCACAATATCGTCCGCATAGGCTTGTACCGCGGCTCCAAGCGCTTCAATGATAACCAGTAGGCCGTGTGAATGACCACACTAGTGGGGATAGAATTCTACCTTGCGGACACCCCTTGTCCAGCCTGAACCCGATTATCTCCCTCGACGGAGAGAGAGAGACTACATTACCACTGTTACACTTTGCATTGAATCGAAAATGACATTGATTTCAGTAATTCATTTCGCTTCTTTTAATCATAGACAACATCAGCGATATAAACGTTATTTTGAAGGCAAATTTAAATTCATTCTCTTTACTTTTAATCTGGCAATTGCAATTACGACTTTAGAAAAACCGTTACGTCACTTAGCGGTTCCTTTTCGCGCGGGAATATTTAACTTACGCGCCACGAAATTTAAACTTTGTTATTTTAAATTCATTCATTTACGCGCCAACCTCTTAGACGCTTCGTTTTTTTTATGATCCTTTGTGCATCTCTGGACGTTGCTATTGGTTCATCCTTTTTTGTACCTACTTACCGAGCCTTTATAAGGGTTCTGCACGCTACGCGCGCTCTCTGTTCCAGTTCAGTTAATTTGCCGTTGTGACGGACTCGTTTTGACTCGAAAACACAGAAACCACGTGCTGTCCATTCAGCTTCGAAGCCCCCTTGTCTTCAAGCTACAGCCAGCTACAGCTAAGTAATCTCTGTTCTCTTCAGTTAATTTTGCCGTCGCAACGACCTTTTTTTAACTCGAAACACAGAAACCACGTGCTGCCCTCCAGCATACACAAAAGCTTCGAACTCAACTTCAAGCTACAACTAAGTAATCCTATTTAAAACGTACCTATCGCTCTCTTTTATTTTGTTTCATTACTGTTGCTATTTATATTCTTTTAACTTGTAATTGCCAGTAACTTTGCTCTCACTAGCAATCATTTACTATTCACTTATAGAAACGGATTAATTGCGTCACTTTTAAATTAATCTCAGAAATTCGGCTACCACGTGCTATTCCTTCTTTTTGCCTTAATTTTAATATCAGAATGCAGCAACCACGTGCTGTTCTTTTTTACATTAATCTTAACATCAGAAATCAGCAACCACGTGGCCAGTTTTTTTCTTTTCTCTTTTTTTTTTTATCATTACAATAAAGTTATCGTTACGTTTTGGATCTTTCTTTTTTTTATTAATCATTACAGCGACTCCAAGCGTCATACGCGTGTGTACCGCTTTTTTTTACTAGTTTCATCAGGTGGAGCACACACTGCGTCCGCACGCCACGCACACCTGATCGTAACACCACTTACCCATAGCCTTGTTTATATATCTTATAGTTATTCAACCGAGCTGCGTAAGGTGCTGACATCTGGCGGCGATAGTATAAAAGTACTGATGCATGAAATTAAATACCGCCAAATATTCATTGGAATGCGAGCTATGTTGGTTGTAGATTCTGAAATAAACTTGGCAGTTAATAACAAAGTAAAACCAATCAAAATTAAGAAATTACAATGCAACATTATTAAAAAAAAATTAATGGGCACGCCAAATCTGACATGCCATCTGAACGCCAACCTAAGGTACTTAAAACCGGTTGAATAACTATATATATATAAACAAGGCCCATAGTAATTGAGGTAGTACAAAATTCATACTTCTTATGTGTGGCAAAAAGTGTGATATACAATCTAATTATTAATTTCTTCATTTTGATTAGAGACAGCAAATTTACAATTAGTTACTTAAGTTTAAGTTTATTGGAGATCTATATACATTTCGTAATTACATTGACATACTTATTATATAATAGGTACTACTACATTACGTAATGGTATAAAAAATTGAGCAAACAGAATGTACGGTGTACAGTTTAATTTATTTTTTGTTTAGTGCTTTGAAGAGCGTCTCCTTCCGATCTTGTTTCTTTAAATATGTAATCTCTAATATTTTGAAACGGTGCTTCAAAAAGTAGAGTTAGGTTTATGGATAGTATTATGATCCATAACAATTCCAGAAAATTTACCTGAAACAACAAAATTAAATATCAACACAAAAAATATCAATACAAAATATATGTATATGTATTTGAGGACCATGTATATCGCCTACTGAGTATTATAGTGGTTAAACTCAAAAACAAATGTAAGCTAAAATCACCAACTTCAAATTTATATTTCTTGCGTAAAGTTTAACACTTACAATTAGCAAACAATAATCGCAATGCATCTAGGGGTTTTGTTTCTTTTGTGTGGACTTTGCAATATATCATAGAAAATAAACAGAATTACGTAGTAGATTATAATAGCAACTCATTCAATGAATGTATTTTTAACCATCACTATTGATAGTCAAAACTATCATTAGCATGCTATAGTCATTATTGATAATGTCCATCACTAGTAGGTACATACAGCTAATAAATAACCCGGTTCTAGAAGCTGTTAAGAGTAATACACTTTACTGTTTGAGCCTGCGTCCTATGGTCGCACCTAGCGTGATCGGCAACCTTCAGAAATGCGAGAGCAAAGGCGTACCCGCAACGCTAATATAACATCTATTGGGGGTTATGATGTATCTTTTCTGTTACGGATAACGTCGACGTTAAGATACTTTTTAACAGATTTCCGTAATATAACCAAAATTCGTATGATGTATCGTTTTTTCTTGGCAGCTGTAATTTAACGTGCCCGTAATGTGCGTCAGATAACGTCTTATAATAGAGGGACCTCTCGACGTGCCGCTATAGGATTACGGCAACGTTATCCACTCGGTTATCTTTGTTTAACACATTTTCTGTATTGTTCACTGCCATTGTTTACCAACCAACTTCAATCGATTCGTCTTTATTTCGTTTAATCGTGTGATTGAGCTTCGTTTGTTACAAATACATACAGTTACTATTTGTTACGTTTGTTATATGTTTGTTATCATGGATAGTCTAATTAATATATTTCTTCTAGATGAGATTATTGATGTAAATGAAACGTAAGTAGCATTATGTTAGTTGTTTGATTCCTTTGTTTTGATTTTGCCATTATTGCAGGAACTGCATAAATATACAAAGAAGAATTTTATGAGATGTATCTAATCCCTTTGAATTCAGGGATCTGAATTTCAAGAAATACTTTCGTGTATCAAAAGATGTAGCGAGGTATAGTAACTACTGCAATACATTTGGAACAGAAGTAGTATACTATATGTCGGATATTGTAAAACACGAGTCGAACAGGTTGGAAAGAGTTTATTAATAATAACAACAAAATATAAAGAATGACGATGCCTAACAAACATGTAACTTATTAATAGTCAATCTGACATTTGACCGAGAGTGCTTCTTCTTTTTGTTTTATCTGTCATCGAGCGCTTGTGTTGCCATCGTTACCAAGTTTTGGATTGACAATGCCTGTCGCCACAAATATAAATACATGTATGTACGGTAAATATTTAAATGTAATTGTGCATTAGATGCTAGCAATGCTTTCTTCTGCGATATATCATAATGTATTATGTTTTTAAATAGTGACTATTAACTTACGAAGTCTATTAAATCTTCATACTGTTTTTATTTGTTTTCTTTAAGCGTAAAATTCCTACCTTTTTCGGCAAATTAAAGTAGAAAAAAAAGGCAAATTTCACCGCGAATACTGTAAAGTACCTCAAATCACAGACCAAATATACTTTTTTGACATTAAAATTCGGGCGCACATGCGTACAACGAATAAAATAGTAACTTCCGCTGCAATATAACGTTGAGCGCAATACTTCTTTCCTTTTTAACAGTAGCGATTACGGCCACCGTCACTGTGCAGATAGATCATACAACTTTGACGTTTTCCGTAATACCACCTGTTATCCGCCAACGTAATCATAACGTAACGGCTATCCGTTATATATTACAGGAATGATACATCATAGCCGCCATTGCGTCTGTTACTATAACAGGCATAGACCACGTTTAGATGCGGGAGTTCGTATAACCTCGGGTGACTATAGAACGAAAACTCGTGCTGTAAATATAGAGTGAGGAGAACATGCTTCGACGAGTGCCCATTCTGCTTCAGAGAAATAGATATTTATGAAGATGTACGTTTTGATGAGTTTTTTTTTTTATTAAAGCAAAACCGTTAAAACAATCTGAATCGCGATTTTGGTTATATATCTTTAGCTTAAACGATATACTGGGTGAGTTTTTTTTATCTTGGGACAATGGAATATCTCTAAAGCACTGCATCAAATCAAAAAACAATATTAATAAGATCTGTTATAATGTAGAGGGCTTACTGAATGGTGCCGAACTCGATCCTCCCTCCCCCATAGTAGGAGGGGGGCCAACTTTGAAATCTTAAATGGGAACCCCCATTTTGTATTGCAGATTCGGATTCTACGCCATTAAGTATGTAGTTTTTGTTTGAAACTTTTTTTTCAACTATACACAAAAAGGAGAAGCAAGCAAACATGATTTTGTGTTTTTTTTATTTTAACATAAACTAACATTTCAAAAAGCCATGTGTTCGAAACTGTGCCCCTTCACTTCGATACATTTATTTACTGGCAATTGGAACGCTATTCAACGATACAAAACCGTACTTTATTCAGTACTTGACAAGCTGTGAATACTTACACATAGTCCGATCCCCATTTAGATTATTAATTATTAATCCAATACAAATTAGTTAGTGTTGAACACCTTTCAGCGCTTCAAGACACCAGGAGTAGATGGGATCTTTCCAGCGCTACTTCAGAAAGGGCAGGACGCAATCCTGCCACACGTAATTCGGATTAGTCGGAACAGCTTAGAAATGGGATACATACCAGAAGTCTGGAGAAGGGCCAAAGTTACTTTTATACCAAAAGTATGGAAGAAGGATACTACACATCCGAAATCTCAAAGACCTATCAGCCTAACATCATTTGTTTTGAAAACAGTGGAAAAGGCGGTAGATAATTACATCAGGACAGATATCCTGGAGCGGGTGCCTTTGCACCCCTGCCCCTGTCAGCACGCCTATCAAATGGGCAAATCCACTGAGACTGCATTAGTGGAGCTGACAGATCAAATCCAGGATGCACTGACGAATAAAGAAACCGTAGTGTGCGCCTTTCTAGATATAGAGGGCGCTTTAGACAATACTCCGCACGAGGCCGTCAAGAAAGCATTAATTGAAAGAGGAGTAGACGGCGCGACGTCCAGATGGCTGTCGCAGCTGCTTTCTACTAGATCAGTGGAAATGGAGGTGGGAAGCAAAACCATCTCGATCAGCACGACCAGAGGATGTCCACAAGGGGGAGTTACTTCCCCACTCATGTGGAGCCTGACAGTAGATGAACTACTATGGAGGCTGACTAATCTAGGCCTACCATGTCAAGGGTATGCTGATGATATAGTCATATTTGCAAGAGGAGTGTTTGAGAATATCCTCTGCGACATAGTTCAAAGAGGACTCAACACTACGAAAAGGTGGTGCCAATCAGTGGGCCTTAACATCAACGCCACTAAGACTACCTTAATAGCATTCACAAGGAAAAGAGAACCCAGCCTCAAGACCATAAATATAGATGGGCAAGACATAGACTGGAAGAAGGAGGTGAAATATCTAGGACTCATCCTGGATAATAAGCTTCTGTGGAATAAGCATGAGCTTGAAGTAACTAACAAGGCAAAGAAGGCTCTAATGGTCTGTAGAAACTTTGCAGGAAACAACTGGGGTTGCAACCCAAAAATACTGCTCTGGATGTACACCGCAATCGTGAGACCAATGATCACTTATGGGGCAGTGGCTTGGAGCAAAAGAACTAATCTGGCCATTGCGAGAGCTAATCTCTCTAAAGTGCAAAGATTAGCATGTGTATGCATAACTGGCGCAATGAGAACCTGCCCAACAGCAGCTATTGAAGTGGTACTAAACCTCACTCCTCTTCACATTTTTGTGGAGAGCATAGCTAAAAGGACCACACGTAGGATGATCAGGGAAGGAACGGCTAGGCCTCAGCCTCCTACAGATGACCAAATCTGGGACATGCCCCGAGATGACATGCCAAGGAAGTTCAACTTTGTGAAAGATTTTACCACAAAGCTTAGCACTAAGAGTGAATGGGATAGAGATACCATTTCGAAACTCAATAGAAACGCCATTAAATGGTACACAGATGGCTCCAAAACGGCAGAGGGAACTGGAATAGGGATATATGGGCCTAGAACCAAATATTTCGAAAGCTTGGGGATGTACCCAAGTATCTTCCAGGCGGAAATACACGCTATTGAAAGATGTGTCCAGGTCAACATTGACAGAAGCTATGAAAAGCAGGAGATTATCATAATATCTGATAGTCAAGCGGCCATTAGGGCGCTGAGGTCAAACATAATCAGCTCCAAAATGGTTTGGGAGTGTCTACAAAAACTAAACGAGCTAGGCAAAAAGAACAAGGTAACCCTTTTGTGGGTTCCGGGACACACGGGAGTGGAAGGAAACGAAATAACAGATAATCTCGCTAAGAGAGGGGCTAGAACACCTTTTGTAGGGCCAGAACCTTTTTGTGGGATAAGTAGCAGCATAACACTGGAGAAGCTGAAAAATGAAGTAGAGCAGAGAAAATCCAAATACTGGGAGAATCTCCAGGGAATGAGGCAAGCTAAAACTCTTCTGGGTACCTATAACCAGAAGAGATCTGCAGAATGCATCAACCTGAGTAAAAATAATATTCGGATATTGACAGGGATCCTTACAGGCCATTGTAAACTGAACGGACATCTAAGCAGGCTTGGAATAGCGAAGGAAGCCGAATGTAGATTTTGTGGGGAACAGGACGAAACGTCCATTCATCTACTCACAAACTGTATTGCACTGTGCAACTCAAGGGCGCTGCACCTGGGAGCTTGTGAAATCGAAGAGGGAGAGTTACCTAATCTGGGGCCTTCGGACATTCTGCACTTCTTAAAAGGAATCAGACTGGACGGCCAGCTGTAAATACAGCGAGAAGAGGGGACACAATAGATCTTTTAGGTCGCAGTGTACTATCACCCTAATATCACACATACCTACATAGTGTTGAATATTTGAATTAGGAATACCGATTATGTTGTTAATCTTTATTCACAACGTTTTCCCGACAAGGTTCGATCGCGCGCTTCTTTTCACCGTTCAACAGTTCTCTAGCGAAGGAAGCGTACAGCCAAGAAAACGTCATCGCCGAAAAACAATTGCTGGAGAAAATAATGAAATCGCGGTATTAGTTGCAGTAGCTAATAATCCGCACAATTCTCAGTCCACTATCTGCCAAATATTGAAGCGTAGGAAATATCACCCATTTAGAGTTCCCATGCGTCAAGAACTTCATGGCGATGATTTTCAAAATCGAGGGCGATTTTGTCAATGGGCGCTTTAACGGATACAAGATAATCCCATTTTTTTGCTCGAGTATTATTTTCTGACGAGGCGACATTCACCAATCACGGTACGGTAAATCGGCACAACATGCATTACGGGAGTATTGAAAATCCCCTTTGGTTGCGCCAAATTGAACATCAACATCATTGCAACGTAAATGTTTGGTGTGGAATAATTGGCAATAAGTTTATTGTCCATATTTCATTGATGGAAACTTGGTGAAAAATATCGAAACATCTTGCAGCATGAACTTCCAGTGTTGCTTGAAGACCTTCCCTTGGACGTACGACAAACAATGTGGTTCCAACATGACGGTTGTCAAGCACATTATTCAATTATAACACGAGAAGTATTAGATCGAGCCTGCAATCGTTGATGGATTGGAAGAGGTGGTCCAGTGTCTTGGCCTGCAAGATCGCCAGATCTTACTTCCCCTGACTTCTTTTTGTGGAGTCATTTAAAGTCTGAAGTTTATACAGAAGTGCCAACCACGAGGGAAAACATGATTGAGTGAATCACCAACGCTTGTTCAAGGATTACGCCGGAAACACTTCTCAGGTGTGTGCAATCATTCCAATTGCGAATAAATAAATGTATCGAAGTGGAAGGGCACATTTTCGAACACATTTTCTGAAATGGGTATGATAAAGTAAAGTTCTTCGTTGTTGAATGGCTTTTTGAAATGTTATTTAATGTTGAAATAAAAAAAAACACAAAATCATGTTTGTTTCTCTTTTTTGTGTACTCGGGGTGAGGGGGAGGGAGGGGGTGGTGGAGTTGGAGGATCGAGTTCTGCACCATTCAGTGGGCTCCCTACATTATAACAAATCTTATTAAGATCATTTTTGAATTTGATGCAGTGTTTTAGAGATATTCCGTTGTCTCTAGATAAAAAACTCACCCAGTATACACATCTTTACTTTTAGACAATTTCATTTATGCCAGTTGAAGAGTAAGTAATGTTCCTATTTGTATTGTAAATATTGGAATTTTATGGCTATTTTTAATTGGTAAACTGTCTTCTAAAATTTGTTGGTGAGTATAAATACATTATTTGAGTTATTATTTTCGTATTCTTTTATTGAGATATTACATACGAAAATACATCTTGGTACGGATCAGGCACATCATTTTAAAAATAAATTTAAAGCAATTGAATTAATTCATATGCTTTGCATAACTTTTATTTATTCTTATTTTTAATTTTTTAATATTAACTAAACAATCTCTTTCTATTCGAATAATTTCTAAAATTTTAATTATCCCAAAAAGGGTTGGGTTTAGGAATAGGAAATTTTACATACAGACTGATCACAAATGAAGCGATAACTTCATTAGATCGATAAAAATGGTCAGGGTTATGAAGTTGATGATACTTTCTTTAAACATATCAACAGTTAACCATGACTACTCTGTAAGTTTCAAATTCTAATTCCTACTAGTTGCTTGGAAAATTCTACTGGACTCGCGATCACCAACCGTCAACGGGTCTGTTTTCATTATAAATACTTGAAATGCGTTCTTTTTGGATCTATAGATACAGCCACCAGACGAGAAATTGGTGAAGAATATTTAAAAATACTACAAAAGTATAAATGCTGCTTAATAATTTGTATTAGGCTAAAGCATGCAAGCCATCTAATTTTTTAACCGAAGAACATTTTAAGTGAAACGTAATTATTTGTACATATAATCATATAATTATTAAATACACAGCATAAACAACCTCAGCTTTATAATAGTAATAATTTACACCATAATATACTAACGTGTGTCCTGATTACTCCGAAATCATCAATATGTTTTGTTGTACCCACGTTGTAAAAGTAGACAGGGAACTGGGTTAAGTAGACTGCATACGAAATTTTTGTCCATAGCTTTGGGATGGGATTTTGCAGTATCGGGCTTAAATAGTCTGAAATTTGAAAGAGCTGTTAATATTTTGCAATTTTTGTAATAAACGGCAAGAAAGTAATTAACTATTAATAGATCGCTGTTGTTTCGACAGGCACAGATAGTAACTTAGGTTAGCATTTGAGAACTTCATCGAGTTAAAAATGAAATAGGTATGGATAAAGTGTAGTGATGGTTTTGAGAACGTTAAAATCGGCAAATTATTTATACATCGTAATATTAGGTAGTTATTGGCGTTGGTTAGCCGCTTACGTTTGACCTACATTAAATTAAGTGCTCTCGTTTAGAACTTCTTCGCAAAAAAATTGTGAATATAATGCAAATACAATGCATTATATAGTTACGTTAGGTTAAATGTTTTGTACCAGTGTAACTGCAATGCGACCATGATTCAATAAATTGGCACCAATGAATTGTCGGTTAGTTGCGTTAGACAGTGGGCGAACTACGGTAATACAAATAAATTTCAGTATTTAGGGCAAATAAGATCTGATAAGCAACAGCCATTACTTAGTGGCAGACGCGTTTCGCCTTACCAAGGCTTATAAGTGCTACTGGATGACCTGTGGTATTATACGACGAAAGTCGTATATAGTGTTACACTTTGCATTGAATCGAAAATGACATTGATTTCAATAATTCATTTCGCTTTTTTAATCATAGACAACATCAGCGATATAAACGTTATTTTGAAGGCAATTTTAAATTCATTCTCTTTACTTTTAATCTGGCAATTGCAATTACGACTTTAGAAAAACCATTACGTCACTTAGCGGTTCCTTTTCGCGCGGGAGTATTTAACTTACGCGCCACGAAATTTAAACTTAGTTATTTTAAATTCATTCATTTACGCGCCAACCTCTTAGACACGTCGTCTTTTATGATCCTTTGTGCATCTCTGGACGCTGCTATTGGTTCATCCTCTTTTTTGTACCTACTTACCGAGCCTTTAAAAGGGCTTTGCACGCTAGGCGCGCTCTCTGTTCCTCTGTTTCTTTGTACCAGTTCAGTTAATTTGCCGTTGTGACGTACTCGTTTTGACTCGAAAGCATAGATGCCACGTGCTGCCCACAGCTTCGATTCCCCATTGTTTCAAGCTACAGCTAAGTACTCTCTGTTCTCTTCAGTTAATTCTGCCGTCGCAACGACCCTTTTTAACTCGAAACACAGAAAACCACGGGGCAGCAGCATACACAAAAGCGTCGAACTCAGCTTCACGCTACAGCTAAGTAATCCTATTTAAAACGTATCTATCGCTTTCTTTTATTTTATTTCATTACTGTTGCTATTTATACTTTTAACTTGTAATTGCCAGTAACTTTGCTCTCACTAGCAGTCATTTACTATTCACTTATAGAAACGGATTAATTGCGTCACTTTTAAATTAATCTCAGGAATTCGGCTACCTCGTGCTATTCCTTCTTTTTGCCTTAATTTTAATATCAGAATACAGCAATCACGTGCTATTCTTTTGTACGTTGATCTTAACACTGGAAGTCAGCAACCACGTGGCCGGTTTCTCTTTTTTATTTTTTTTTTATATTATTACAATAAAGTTATCGTTACGTTTTGGATCTTTTTTTGTTTTATTAATCATTACAGCGACCCCAAGCGTCATACTCGTGTGTACCGCTTTTTTTACTAAGTTACATCAGGTGTAACTCTGCGTTCGCACGTCACACACCACCTGAGCGTAACAATATGCTGCTCACGGTGGAAGAGTATACATGAGAATTAACGATGGAAATCTCATTAAATTCGTTCAGATACTATGCTATATTACCGAATTATTTCTACAACATGTTTCTAGGCAAGAATAGCATAATATCTGAACGAATTTAATGGGATTTCCATCGTTAACTCTCATACCTATTCTTAGTACTTAGGATGAAAATATAATAAACGTGACTGTCGACTTCTATACTTAAAAGCATAAAATCACAATTAACAAATGAAATGAAAGTAACTATAACTGCGTGAGGCCTTAGCCTGAAGATGACTCTGTCGCTATAGAGAAAAGCGGTAACACCCATGATAACTTACGGGGGAGTAGTATGGTGGTCAAAGATGTGACAGGCAAAAGCGGCTACAACACTGTTCAAAGGCTATGACAGAGCTATGAGGTCGTCTTCCACTGTCGCAGTATGTCTGCTACCGTTACACATCTACAAACAAGGAATCGCTGGGCTTGTAACTTACAGTCTAATGTCCAATCAGGTACAAAGTAAAGGAAACCCATATGGGGGAGAGACAGGTGCCTTTGTGACGCCATGAAATATAACCTAGACAAAAGGTACCAGGTTATCAAGAAAGCGTGGGAAAAAGACACATGGATAAGAGTAGAAGTCTAACATATGTAGGTATGCCGATTAGCTCAGTGAAAACAAGCAGTAGATGAATTAGTCAGACGAGGATCGGCAATGTGTTTCATTGGGGCCTGCTCTTCCTTCGATGCTACCAAATCTCAAATAATGAAATCCAAATTCGCATGGATACAAGCTAAGTCCAAAGAATGGTGTACTAGGACAAAGACAGGCCAAACAGTTCTTAGGAGAACAAAGACCTGAATTTACAAAAGACGTACGGGGAGTGGAGGCAGATTGATACGATTTTTTTTCAAACGGAAAAAAGTTTCAAGATGACTGATAATTTTAAAAAGAATGATTTTGATGCTTGCAGTGCAGATCTAAGTCACACTTTTAGAAATAATTTAGAAACTTAAATGTGTAAGGTAAAATAAATGCAAAATTAATACCCCTCTTTATCTTGAGACAGATTTAAAAAAATTGACAGCGTGTGATAGTTTTAATCATAAGAAAAAATTTGGAACCTATTAGCGGGCACTGAAAAAATTGTTTACTAAAACTGGAAGTTATAAAGATTAAGGAGTAAATGTTGTTTAAATTAAATACGAAACGTATAGTTACTATAGAAAACGGGACAAATTTCGAATTGTACCAGAATTATGCAAAAAATTACAGTTATAGCAGAAAAAGCATCTATTTAATGTACCAGAATTAGTTACGTAAACTAATATCTTTTCCTTTGCATCTTCAGCATTAACACTAAACAAAATAAAACAACGTACACCAAGATAGCAAACAAAAAATAGTAAAAACAGTAATGAGAGCAATAAAGACGGAAAATGGCAAATATGCATGGTAGATAAATGAGGGAGCATTGAAAAGAAGGGAGAGCCAATAAAACATAATCTAAGCAAATCAATGATTTGGAAATGATATGATATAATTTAAATTGGGAAGAAACTGGTGGTCAAAGAAGACTGAACTGAAGAAGATAAAGTACGATATGGAGGCAGGTTGAAACGACGAATCTTAAAAATGCAGGAAATGTACAATCAGTAGGTGTAAGTTGCAGCATATCAATAATGTATTCATCGGTGGTGCAAATTGTTAATGGCTCGTAAAGCGGCATTTCTTTTGCCTGAAAACGATTTTTTTTTTGATAAATATTATTTGTAGTTTTTTGGTGCCGAATATAGATACGTTCCATCGCATATGATGGCTATTTGGTCATTCTTGATATTAGAGTTAGAGTTAGAGGGCAATTTCACCAGAACGCTCTTAAATTATTTCTCTCGATGCATTTTAAATGCCAAAATATTGTGGTAATACATCTGTCTCGAATGCTTTTGAACGGAGGACAAATATTCGGCCACCATTTGCTCATCCTTTAAACGAAAAATCGAAATAATCATGCTGTTACTATTACCGGTTGTTAATTTAACCAAGAAAAATATGATGGCAACCCCATAAAAATGAATAACTGCTTCTTCGTTATATTACAAGCACGGCTTATAACATCATCTGAGGTAGTTATTGCACTAGCGCCAACTAAATTCATGTATGTTCGTCTTTGCTACTAAACCCATTACATCATTTTCATAACGTTTGTTGTTTAAATGATGGTTACAGCGTCGATTATCTTTGTAAATATACATATACTATTTATTTGATTTTTCAGAAAACACTGCATTCTCACAAACTACTGTACAATCGTTAAGTCATTACTGCCCCCACATATGCAGCAATATTTATGCGTAGCCACCAGGTGTTGAATGCAAAACTCGATTTTTTCTTCAGTGGCATTCTTATTTGGAGGAATAAAAGTTGCATCTGTGTCATCCACGTTAGATCGGCGCACTTTGCATTGCTTTATGCGGCAACAGCTACACAAAACACTATTTACTGCTACTGTTTTTTTCATTGTTCGAGACAGTTCCTCTAAACTTGTGCTTTTAGTGATGATATTACATGACCTTTTTGTTTCACGCAGTCACCGTTCACATGTGATACATTTCTCAGACATTTTAAAAAATGTTCGAAAAGTAATCACTATACACTTAAGGAAGTAGAACAATAACACACAATATTTAAACGAACTATGTATAAACAATTTTTAACTAATCTATTAGAATTTAAAATTTCTTAAATTGGCGCTACTTAGCTTCTAACTAGCAACAAACGAGTTTGGTAGGTACTGATAAGTAAAACAATATGGCCCCCTGCTTTAAAAGCCGTTTTTACATTGTTTTTTTTGCCATGCATGTTATGTTAGGGCAAAGTACATTTGATTATAGCACATATATTGTACATCACTAATCCATATCGTACTTTATCTTCTTCAATTCAATTATCTTCACCACTTTCTTCCTAATTTAGATCATATCATATCATTTCCAATTCATTGATTTGCTTAGATTTTGTTCTTATTGTCTTTCTCTTTTTTAAATGCTCCGTCATTTACGTACCTTGTATATTTACCATTGCGGTCTTTAGTGTTCTCAGTACTGTTTTTATTTTTGTTATCTTGGTGTGCGTTGTTGTATTTTACTTAATGTTAATGCTGAAGATGCAAAGCAAAATACATTGGTTTAGGTAACTTGTTCTGTACAATTCGATGTGTATCCTGCTTTCCATAGTAACTAGTCTTAGTCTAGTAACTAATTTAATTTAAACAATATTTACGGCCGTTTGCACGGACACGTTAAGCTTGGTTTAACTTTAACTAACGCTTTGAATGTGATATTTCCTATTTAAAACATACAGCGACTGCCACATTCTTAGTGTCGCTCAAAGTTAAATCAAGCTTAACATGTCGATGTAAACGGGTATTATATAACTTCATCTACTTATATAACTTCCAGTTTTAGTAAACCCTTTTTTCAGTGGCCGCTAAGTTTTTTTTAAATAGTTAAAATTATCATACGGTGAGAATTTTTTGTTGACGTTGTGGCAAGAAAAGGGGAAGGAGGAGGGGGGACGTAAACCCCATTTATTTAATCGGCTTACGTACAGTCCAGAGAAGTTTGGAATTTCGAATCAAATAATATAGAGCCCTATACAGCACGAGTTTTCGTTCTATGGTCACCCAATGTTACACGAACTCCCGCTCTAAACGTGGTCCAATATGCGAATATACCTATAATACTGGGGCCATACTAACGTCTAATGCCGTTACTTATTGCGCTATTTGGCATTAAACACAGGTGTAGCCACGACTTAATGCGCTAATTTGTTATCGTGGTTATGGATGGCGTCAGACGTTAGGCGATAGCTCGGGTGGCGGTCTGTTTTGACACATTAAAAGGGTTTAGCGCATCCTTTAACGCTCCTTTGGTTATACTAGCTAGCATTTTTGAATTTTAACTCACCAAATAGGTCCGCGCTTGGGCGTTGTGTTTCAGATTTGAGGTTAATGATTGTAAATACCTATACGATCGCACGAAACTGGTCTAACGACAAAATAATTGAGTTTTTAGAAGTGTTTCAAACAGAACCACTTATCGTGATGCTTAGATTGACGCTTGGAGTGGGATTATGCATGCATTACCAGTTCAAGTAGCTTCAACCTCCATCTTGAAATTATTTTATTGAAAAACGCGTTATTTATTGACCCTATGTCAAATGCCTTTCAATTTATCGCATAGTTTACTCTGTATTTTTTGGCGCCTTAATTATTACGATAACAGATGTTAGACGTTAGCATTAGTGTAGTCCTAGCATTACAGTAACAGGCGCGATAGATATATTAGCGTTGCAGGCACGGCTTCGCTTCGCATTTGTGACGATTGCCGATTACGCTAGAGATGACCATAGGACGCTCGCTCTTACAGTATAGGTACAGTATCTTTTCTTGAGTTTTATTTTTTTTCAATTTGTTCCACCACAGCAGACTGGCTCAAATTTTCACACAATAAAGCTAGGGTGTAGAGGCATATTCGACGAAAGTTGGGTGTTTGGAAGGATTCCCTTTCTGGGAGTCTCAGAAATATCTTAATTTTTTTTAATTAGAAAGAAAATTATTCCTGTAAAATTTCAAATCGATTGGAGACGGAGATAAAAATAAAGTAGTTTGGATGTTAATTGCTTGTATCAACCCCCTTAGCAGGTATAGGGGACTGAAATTTTACACAGGTCGTTACTTTCAGATAGCATGTATAGGTTTTTAATTCGATACCTTTTGGGGCCTTTCCAATAGCTTATTCTGCTGCAGCTTTTTTTGTTGTATAAGCCTGGCTGCAACAAGTCGCGAGAAAAGGATAGTGTACGAGTGGTCTGAAATCCCTGTCTATTATTATTGACTTTGTCAATACGTCTTTGACTATGATACAAGATTATCAAAATATAGTTTAGTAGTGATAAAAGTTTATATTCAGACACAGTAAACATTAGTTGGAGACGTGGCTAACGGTCTGCACCAGAAAAAAACGGCGCCGGTCGTACAGTGAATTTTATTACACATGCGGCTAGGCTGAGGGGATGCGTGGCTGGGTAGAAGACTAGTCCCAACTAGTCCAACCTTGGGGCACCAGGCACACCCCGTTGTATTACTATCTTACTCCAGTAAGGGCTCTGCTGGAGTCCATGGAGGACCATCCTTCCCCTAGCTATTCGTGGGACCACGTATGGATCAGAGTACTTTTACAAAACCCTTTCTCAAAGTTGCAAAACAGGTAAAAAATACAAAAGAGGATGTACCAAAGGTGGAGGCGTCTGGTCCATCCAATATTCCAAAGACCTCCTTGAGAGTAAGCGCGGTCGAGGACGTGGATTTAATCTCCGGCGATGAAATCCGAATAGCAACACTGTCGGGTATATCCAGTGCCAAAGTGCAAAACTGGTGAAGCAGAGTCAGGATTACATCGAGGCTAGAAGAGCCGTAATCAAAGGCAACTTCATCCGGCATGCACAAAAAGGCCAGGTGCAACCAAAAGTCAGGAAGGCAGGTAAGCCCCGAGAGCCCAAGAAGGCCAAGCGAGCAGTTAAAACACAATGGGATGAAAAACGACCCCAGTCGGAAGGTAGTACCCCACCCACCGTACCGAAAAGTCAAAAGCCGAAAACAGAGGGTTTAACCTTCAAAGAGGCTGTTTCTTCGGTGAAAGTGGCGATAGTCAGTGATAGCTACCCAGCTAACCATCTGGAGCCGGACAAGCTAAAAGCAGTTCGAAGTTCCTTATTGGCAGCGTACGACAGTATTCCGGAAGAAGAACTGCAAGTCCGTTTCGTAAGGGGTACCTTATCATAACCTGCGTCGATAATGTCAGTGTGCAATGGCTTAAGGAAGTGGCCCTACTCTCAGGTCTTGGGACAGCGATGCCCTCAAGGCTCTGGAAGGCAAAGATATTCCAAAGTCGTAGATCTGCACGACGTTTGTGCCAGACGAAAACGGCCAAACGTACCGGCGGAATGGGTACTAAGCCGATTAAAGGTGAGTAACCGACGCCTTAGTACCTACCTTTGGACCGTTTGGGATTCAAACAAAGGGGACAAAAGGACTTTCTCTGCAGACATTTGGTCTGCAAAGGAGTTAAAGAAACTGAATTTTCAGTCGTACTTTGGCCTAGGAAGACTGAAGTTCCGTATCAAGGAAGGGCAGACTGGAGTGGAGCAGGCAGGCGAGGAAGCCGCCTCCTACTCGAATGAGCCAATAGATCACAAAGGCAAAGCGGCCACGGTAGAAGGGGCTGCTTTTAGGTATCCCCCTCCGGAGACCCAGCTCTCCGAAAGCGAAATTAGCCCCCTCAGAAAGCCGGCCGGCCGGCCATATCGAATCGAAGGCCAAATAGACCAAAACGAGAAGATTGGAAGCTGGCCACAGAGATCACGAGACTCGCAAGAATCAAGTGTGTGCTGAGCAGGTTTTCACCTTTTAAATGCGGGCACGGATGGAATATTTAAGGCCTTACTCCAGAAAGAGATAAAGGTATTGATACCACATCTCACAAAAATCTTCAGAGCATGTCTAGCCAAGGATGCGTTCCAACCGCATGGCAAAAGGTGAGGGTAGTATATCTCCCTAAGTTAGGTAAATTACCAAACCAAACGTCTAAGTCATACAGACCAATAAGACTGTTCTCCTCTTTACTTAAGCCACTTGAAAGGTTTGAGAACAGCCACTCAGTGATAGGCAGTATGCCTATCAACCGGGGAAATCGACGGAGGTTGCATTGGACGATCTCAACGACTTTCCTAGATATTGAGAGAGCATTTAACAATGCTACCACAAATTCATATATTGAGGCTTTACGGAGAAAAGGCGTCACATCAAACCTTCTGCAATGGATAAAGCATACCCTTGCCTAGGGTATGCGGACGACCTTACAATAATCGTTAGGAGGCGGTTTACAAAAGTTCTGGTAGAACGTATGCAAACCGCACTAAATACTGTAGACAGCTAGTACAAACAAGAGCGACTATCAGTCAATGCTTAGAAAATACAAGCTGTTACGT
Organism: Cetonia aurata; assembly: GCA_949128085.1. Classification (NCBI taxonomy): domain Eukaryota; kingdom Metazoa; phylum Arthropoda; class Insecta; order Coleoptera; family Scarabaeidae; genus Cetonia; species Cetonia aurata. Next base: position 34,504,329 of record OX421884.1, on the reverse strand, counting down.
TCACGAGAAAAAGATTGCTAGAAGGTTTACAACCACTAGTGTTAGGTAACGAAAGGATTCCCTATGTCAAAGAAGCAAAATACCTTGAGGTATGGTTTGATGAAAAACTTACATGGAACACACATATCAAAAAAACAACAAAGCCACTATTGCCCTAGGTAGGTGCAGGAGGTTGTGTGGAAGAAATTAGGGCCTCAGCACCAAAATGACTCTGTGGTTATACGCAAGGGTAATTAGACCCATGAGAACAGGCGGTGCAGTAGTGTGGTGGCCAAAGGTGCGTCGGGTGGGGGCGGCGCTGGGTGATGTACAAAGGGTAGCTTGTCTGTGTGCCACAAGTGTAATGAGATCGACCTTTACCGCCGCAATGGAAGTAAATCTAAACCTGCCACCAATACATATTTATATGCAAGGAGCTGCTAGGTGTGCAGTATGCAGAATTGCGCATAGTTAAACACCGATAAGGAAATCGCACGGTGCTGACCATCAAAAACTACTAGACGAACTTAACAAGGCATCCCTTATGGGGATGCTAAGTGATGCCATACTTCAGAAATTTAACCTGGATGGGAAGTATCAGGTTATAATACCAGATAAGAAGGACTGGGAGAAAGGCCCTTCATTTATAGCGGACTCAAACTGGTATACAGACGGCTCTAAAACTGATTATGGCGTAGGAGCTGGAATATACATATGGACAGAAGCCCAGAGAGGCCCTTTCGATAAGCTTCAGCAAGGAGACGATGGTGTTCCAGGCTGAGGTGGCCGTAATGCATTGTTGTGTCAGAGAAGTAGAAAGATGGTCCGAGCCAGGCAAAAGCGTCGCTATCTGCTGCCATAGCCAGGCAACACCTAAAGCGATCAGCTCACCAAGTGTTGACTCCAAGCTGGTTTGTAACTGTGTAAGCGCCCTAAATGAGGTGGGCACCCAAAGGGAACTAACACTGGTCTGAGTTTCCAGCCACGGCGTGAATGGAAATGAGGCAGCCGACGACCTGGCCAAACGAGACTCGTCAAGTTAATTTGTTGGAGCCTTTCTCCGGCTTTACCAAATCGTAAATTAAAAAGTCTATCAATGAATGGACACAGAACAAGTCCAAGGAATTATGGCAAAAGCCACAAGAACAAAGGCAGGCAAAAAGGTTGCCTGAGTTTACTAAAGACCTACTGAGTAAAGACAGGAAGACTATCAAAATGATAGTAGGTCTGTTGACTGGTCATTGTAGATTAAATTGGCATATGTATAACATAGGCCTGGTAGAGGACGCTATGTGCAGATTCTGTCAATAGGATTATAAAATCATTCAAACAAGTACTTTACGAAACATTTAATAGTTTTAAGTTGGTCACATTAGGTCAATAATCACTAGTGTGACAATTGTAGGTTAGTTTTGTATATGTATACCTTTAGTAATGTTACTCTGTACAACAATACCCCATATCATATTTCTTCTCATTTATTAAAAAGACGTTAAATATGATAATTACAAAAAGAATCGTTCCATAAGACTTAAAGTTTTATAAAAACTCAATTTTTAGATTTGAATTTGTGCTCTAAAACGTGTTTATGAAGCTAAAATAATTTTCAGATTGCTGCCACAACGCAACTATTACTCGGTGAACAAGTGATAATTTGTTACCAAATAGTTGAATCATATTCGCGTTGAAGTTACGTCGGTGAAAGCGTTTGTGTAGGTGGAACTGTATTACAATTGGAATTCAATTGCAAAGTGTAGTGGAGGAACGACTTCAATATGTGTAATATGGTATTTCCTTAAAAAGATATTAAAAATCAAGAGGGCAATTTTATACAAAGTTATTAAGCACACTAAGGTACTCTAAAATTAATTTTGGATCAGATATTTGATGGAAACTGCGAATACATCGGGGCCTGTTCGGTATGTTTGCATTAGGATTGCCACCCGTCCTCGACGATTCCCCTCGTTCTGATACTTTATCTTTTTGACCTCCTTTGACAACAGAAGTTCTAGCAAGACAAACTCTTTCATTGATAAATTGTTTCGAAAAGACAGCATGGGGTCCAAACGGACCAATGTTATATTTTTTAAACAGTGCACAGTGGGGCTAAATGCCCTTAATGTTGGTAGAAATTATAAATGTATGGAAATGCCCGGCTGATAGTCTAGTGGCTTACACAAATCTCACTCTGGTCAATTACGATAATCAGTGTTTTCCGGGGTCGTAATGACGATTGGGAGAGAGATTTGGCTCTACGGGGGTGCCTGATAAGCACATTAAATGCTTATACTTTATGTACTCCCTTGAAAAAAATTACATACGCTTTTTTCTTTTTTTTTTTACTGTATAGCACAGTTTTTGTTATTATATTTTACCGTCATATACGGCTACGCATTGTTGCATATTTGTCATCACCGAACACATATAAAAGCTGTCAATTCTAGTTCGCACTCGTAGTGTATAAATAAATACGTACTTAAATGTCCAGCGTGTGTAATATATATGAACCAGCCAAAACTCAAACACCAAAGTATAGGTGCAAAGGCCGCATACCATGCTGCATCTCGTGGATTGTATACGTAGTCGAAACTTCCCATGAAAGAAGGTGCGACGAAAGCTCCACAGAAACATAAAATCGCCATAAAGTTGCCAATATGGACATAGACCTAATTATAGCGGAAAAAATAATCAAATTAGAAGAATTATAACATATTTATTCATGAAATAGGATATTTCTTACTTCTTGCATGTGTTACTGTAAAAGCCCGAAACGAGTCAAATTTAGGTTTTACATGACAGACTTGAGACTAACCGATTGATGCGTAGAACTACGGGCAAACTTGGTATTTTTCAAGGTGCCGATTCTTGAATCGAGAGAACGCAAATTTCCAGAGAATACTATAGGGGATTCTCCTGAAATTTATAATTTCGTATTCAAGAAAGTAGGAACTCATTTTCTTCTCCCAAAAGTTGTGCGACCACGCATTGAATGTGATATTTCATATTTAAAACACAGCGAATGTCATATTATAAGTATCACTTAAAGTTAAACCAAGCTTAATGTGTCGGTGCAAACGGCCATTATTTGTTTAGTATATCAGCTCCTTTGCCTTCTTTTCTATAAATTGTATTATCAACTTCGAGTTTGATTTAAAGTAATATGTTGTTTCAGTTCTTCAAACGCATTCTGGCAGCTCTTGTTCCAGATGAAGTCCCTGCCCTCTTCAATTAGTCTAGTGAGAGGCTTGGCGGTGTTAGCAAATCCAGGAACCAATCGTCGGTAATAAGTGCATAGCCTAAGAACACTGGCCAAGACTTAACCGCTTCTATCTTGTTTTGATCAACCGTAACTATGGCTCGGGCTTCTTCCCACTTGTGCCCTCATCTCTTTCTTCTAGTTCCCGTTAGAGGACCGCCATTTTCAAGTCCATTAATTTACACAATTTCATCCCCATGAATTCATCGCTCTTTGATTGAGCACCAATTTGAGTTATATTTACGATCATATCGTCAAACTTCTCCACACCTGACACCAATTTTTTTCACCTGTTTTCGAATAGCAAAACGTTGTCGGGGTTCAAAGAAATAACACCGGCGATATATTAAATGAAATCTATTTATTTACGCACAAGTCAAATAAAACTCAAACTAATTATCAAATTAATCAGTAATTACTAATAAAACACTTAAATAATTATTCACTTATTTACGTTCTGCTATGTGTTTATTTTCACTCGCCTTTCACCGTATTCGTCGCTTCGATTTGACCGATCTCGCTGTTTTCATACTATTGACTAGACTGCCCAATCGCTGGGGCATATTCAAATCATGCGCGATCAATTCTAGAAGCTTCTCGTATCATCTCGACGCTTCTCGCATTAATTTCGATGCTACTATTTACGTTGCTTCTAATGACGCGTACGTGAACCTCGTTGTTTGGTTCATTGACCGTTAGCGCCATCTGTTAGTGCACCTGGCATTCATAACAATATAATATCAACAATATAATGCAGTCTTGAAAGTCAATTTAACAATTCATTATGTTTGAGAATTGAGTTATCTTCATGTAATTGAATTTTTAAATTGATTTTTCCGGTAAAATCATGAACTCAAGAAAATTATATTAATATATTGTAATAAATAATAAATTGCTTGGTTTAAATGTTGTTTTGAATTTTATAATCACTTACCGGTATTTATGCCCTATTCTCAGGGTTTTAAGTAGGTCTCTTTGTTTCTTTTCTTTTTTTTTTTATGTATGTATCTTTTTATGTTGTTGAAATAAATAAGTTTTTTTTTTAAATAATCAAAACAGTTTTATTTAATATTAAAAGATTACTGTCGGCAAAGAAGGATTAGTGGATTTGTTCAGGTTCTTAACCTTAGATGTCGCTTTGTTTCAGCCAAAATTAAGCGTTTGTATCTAAATACCAATTTTGGTAAATTAATTCTGTTTCTTTCTAGATTCGAAATTATGATGATGCTTTTGTAAATTCTGTTAGAAAATGCTTATTTTAAAGTATTTTGATGTCTGGATTTTTTCTCTAACATTGTCTGGATTAATTTGAGCTATCTTATGTATACTGAAACATGTTGGTTTGGTTTTAAACATTATTGGAATTTTTGCTGAAATACACCTTTGATGTCACAAATCCTTCCTTGGAAATTACAATGGTTGTTACAATTGGATGTAATTCTTAACTAGAGGTACAATTTTTCTTATTTTACTGATTTACACTCATTTTCTTATCTCGTAGATGTAATTCTTATCGAGGCGAAGCAACTATGACAGTTAACGTTCCTTGGAGCTGGTCTTGGAATTTCATGTATTTAAAAGATTTTTAAGAACAATTAAATGGCTGTTTGAGACCTTTTTTTTTTTAAAAAGTAGGATATTAATTCATTTGCTTTGTGTACATTGAAATGTAAAGATTCATCCTCTCGGAATGAGGAAGAATTGTCAATTTTTTTAGAATGATTGATTGTGAAACGATTGCTTTTGTAATTTGTTTTTCTGAGCTTCATGTGATTATCACATTCGCTCTCCTCTGCAGATAAAAAAAAAAAATTGAAAAGATTTTTTTTTTTAAAAAAATTTTGTAATAGTATTTTAATTTTTTTTTTTCTTTAAGTGAATGAAAGTGTTGAGTGTCTTGTGAATGCATGTATCTGTCTTTGTTTTTTCTTTAAGATGTGCTAATTTACATGTAATAAGGCATAAGAAGATTTATGTGATATTTTCCTTTATCAAATTGATTTATGTGATCATGTATTAAGTATGTGCTGTTTCCAACGATCTCTTTAACTGTGTAAGGTCCCGAATAAGGTTTAACAAATTTAGCTACTTTCTTTTTGGATTTGTCTGTTAATTTAACGCTTTTGATTAGAACTAAGTCTCCTATTTTGAATGTGTGAGTGTGTTTGAGTTTTTGTTTTTGTCTGTGTTCCCATTGTTGTCTCTTCTTTTGTATCTTCCTCCTGGCCTCTTCCAGTTTTTCCTGCATGTCACTTATCTCTTCTGGAATCCATGGTCTTTGTGGTGTTCGTTCCATCATTAATACATACGGTGTTTCTTCATGTACCGTAGAGGGTGTATTGTTTAGTACGTATTCTACCTTAGCTAAATTCTTGCACCAAAGATGATGATTGTCTCCTAGTAAAATTCTTAGGAATTTAATGGTTTCTTTGATCGCGCGTTCACACGGATTCGCTTGTGGATGGCGTATACTTGTGTAGTATGTGGTGATTTGTAAATTGTGTAATGTGTCTTGATATCTAGGATTGGTGAAATATGTGGCGTTGTCTGATAAAATGATGGTCGGTTTTCCTACTTCCTGTATGTATTGATTTATTGCATAAAGTGTTGAGTCAGTATCGCATCTGTGAGTTGGGTAAAGTTTTGTATATTTTGTAAAAAGGTCATAAAGTACTAAAACGTTTCGGCATCTTTTTGAACTGGGTGGTAAATTAGAAAGATAATCAATGGCGACTATATGTAATTTGTAAGTGGGTATTATACTCATTGGTATGTTGTGTAGTGTGGTGTTGCGTTCTTTTGAAATTTGGCATGTGTGGCATGTTTTAATGTAATTTTTAATGATTTTTGAGTCATGTGTACAATAGAATGCTTCTCTGAATAAAAGCCAACATTTTCTTGGACCTATGTGTTGATATGTGGTGTGTAAATGATGTATTATGTGTTGTGCTAAGTTTTCCGTGATAACGTATACAAATGTTTTACCTATTTTCTTCATTAGCAGGTTCTGGTGTAATGTGTATCCAGGTTTCTTTAATGTTCCCTCTCTAAGTTCTTGGACTGTCTTTTGTATTCGTTCATCTCGTTGGTCTTCTTCTACTTTCAATCTTGAACATACTCCTGTACGTTTGAGTGTGATGTTGGAAATTAGTATGTTTGTTGGTTTCTGTAGAGGGTATTTTCGACTGAGAACATCCGCTGTAATCATTTTCTTTCCCGAAATATGCTTGATTTCGAAAGTGTATTCATTTAATAACAGACTCCATCGATAAATGCGGTTGTTGTTGATTCTTTTGTGTATTATGCTCGTCAATGCAACGTGATCTGTTTCAATTGTAAATGGTTTTCCTAGCAAATAATACCTTAATCTTTCAACACTATACACGATCGCTAACATTTCCTTTTCTGTGGTGCAGTAGCGTAGTTCAGCATCTTTTAATACCCTTGAGACGAATTGGATCGGTACTTCTTTTTCCTCTTGAATTTGAACAAGTTCTGCGGCGATTGCATTATGTGAGGCGTCGGTTCGAAGAATGAATGGTAAATTAAAATCTGGATGATATAAAGATAACGATTCTACAAAATTGTTCTTAAGAAATTTGAATGCCTCTTCCTGTTCATTTTCCCATTTCCATTTTTGATTTTTCTTTAATAGTTTCAATAGGGGTAATGTTTTCCGTGCGTAGTTTGTAATAAATCTCTTGTAATAATTCAACATTCCCAAAAATGCTCGTAAGTCTTTTATTTTCCTTGGCTTGGGATAGTCCTTGATTTCTTGCAATCTTTCTTGATCTAACAAAATTCCCTTTTCATTTACATTGTACCCCAAAAATTTTACCTGTTGCTTGAAAAATTGGCATTTCTGTAAGTTTATCTTCATTCCATTTTCATGAAGTACTCGTAATATAGTTTCTAAATCTCTTATGTGTGTCTCTTGGTCTTTTGAAAAAATAAGTATGTCATCAAAATAAAATGTACAAAATGTATTATAAGAACTGAGTATTTTGTTGAGAAATCTTATGAGAGCAGAGGGACTGTCTCTAACTCCAAATGCTGCAACGTTAAAATGGTATACATTTCCATTAATACTAAAAGCACAGTATTTCTTGGATTCTTCTTCTAATCTTATTAACCAAAATGCTGATTTTAAATCTAACTTTGAATAAACTTTGCTACCATAACACTGTGAAATTAAAATCTCTATTGTTTGTGGATTTTCATATCCTGGCTTTATCCTTTTGTTTATTTCCCTTGCGTCTAAACAAATTCTTAAGTTTCCATCAGATTTCTTTACTATTACGATGGGGTTGATATAACACGAATTCGATCTTTCAATGATACCTTCCACCATTAACTTACGTATTTCTTCTTGTATTTGAGTTCTAAACTGGTACGGAATAGGATAAGTTTTACAATGAAACGGAGTTTCTTCTGTGACTTCAATACGGTGTTTATATCCTTTCGCAAACGTTACTTCTGAATTATACAATCTTTTCAATTCCATCAACATAACTTCTAACTTTCCCTTCATTCTTTCTTCAATAAGCCATTCCTTTAATAACGAGCGTACTATTTCAACCTCGTTAAATGTTTTTTTTTTTCCTATATATTCATCATTAAATAATATTCCCATTTCTTCATTATCATCATTATCCCTCATATTTTCCCATATATCTTCATTATAATCATATTCCCCTTCCACCATTTCTTCTGTATTCCTATTAAACATCAATACCTTTCCATCTTCTGTCAAATCCTCTTCCCTCAATTCCACTTCTTTCGTACTTTCCATTCTATAATATTCATTTAGCTTTCCCATTACTATTTCATTCCCTTTAAGATTTATTGTAAAACTTTCTAAATTAATCTTTGCGTCGTGCATGTACAAGTTATCTATTCCAATTAAACAATCATATTTCATACCAGCTAGTATATAAAATTCCATTAAATATGTTTTTCCGTTTACTTCGACGGATGTGCATATTTTCTTCGAAATTGTTCCTATCTTCTTGTGACTTGTTGTTATTAAATTCTGTTGTTGTATAGGTATCAGTTCTGTTTTCAGCTCAGGTATGGATCTCATTATGTGTTCGCTTATTAAAGATATTTCAGCAGCTGTGTCAATGATAGCTGTTAATCTTTTACCACTAATTTTGAAAAATATGAAAGGTATACCCGGTTCTGTGGATTCTATATAATCATTTTCTATCGTCAAAAACTTATGTGAATTGTCGTAAAATCGGTTGTAGTCTGTCCGGGTGATTTGTCCTATTAGGTAACCGTCTTTTATTGTTTGGAAGTGCTCGGTTGTGAAATCGGAGTTTTTTTTCTTCCGAGTTGGTACCGTGATGTTCACGAGAATCTCTTGTTTCTGACGGTGTGCGTTGTGTTGAAACCGGTGAGTTTTCTCGACTGTTCCTTCTACTTCTTGGCGGTGATCCTCGTCTTGTGAAATTTACTCTTCGATTGTTATAAGTATTGTTGTTCGGGTAATTGTTGTTTGTGTTTGTGTGGAGACAATTAACAAAATACGTCGAATAAAAGCAATAACAAATGGTTGTAGCAGGATTTTATTTGAAAAAAACTTTTTTTTTTGTTCTGTTCTTTTTGATGAAAATTGTTTTAAAAAAATCGTTGTTTGTATTTTTGGTGAAAGAAACAAATCGAGCCCCACGTTTGAGTGCCAAAATGTAATAATAATAATAAATTGCTTGGTTTAAATGTTGTTTTGAATTTTATAATCACTTACCGGTATTTATGCCCTATTCTCAGGGTTTTAAGTAGGTCTCTTTGTTTCTTTTCTTTTTTTTTTTATGTATGTATCTTTTTATGTTGTTGAAATAAATAAGTTTTTTTTTTAAATAATCAAAACAGTTTTATTTAATATTAAAAGATTACTGTCGGCAAAGAAGGATTAGTGGATTTGTTCAGGTTCTTAACCTTAGATGTCGCTTTGTTTCAGCCAAAATTAAGCGTTTGTATCTAAATACCAATTTTGGTAAATTAATTCTGTTTCTTTCTAGATTCGAAATTATGATGATGCTTTTGTAAATTCTGTTAGAAAATGCTTATTTTAAAGTATTTTGATGTCTGGATTTTTTCTCTAACATTGTCTGGATTAATTTGAGCTATCTTATGTATACTGAAACATGTTGGTTTGGTTTTAAACATTATTGGAATTTTTGCTGAAATACACCTTTGATGTCACAAATCCTTCCTTGGAAATTACAATGGTTGTTACAATTGGATGTAATTCTTAACTAGAGGTACAATTTTTCTTATTTTACTGATTTACACTCATTTTCTTATCTCGTAGATGTAATTCTTATCGAGGCGAAGCAACTATGACAGTTAACGTTCCTTGGAGCTGGTCTTGGAATTTCATGTATTTAAAAGATTTTTAAGAACAATTAAATGGCTGTTTGAGACCTTTTTTTTTTTAAAAAGTAGGATATTAATTCATTTGCTTTGTGTACATTGAAATGTAAAGATTCATCCTCTCGGAATGAGGAAGAATTGTCAATTTTTTTAGAATGATTGATTGTGAAACGATTGCTTTTGTAATTTGTTTTTCTGAGCTTCATGTGATTATCACAATATGTATTAATAATAGCAGATTTTATTATATATTTATAATGTTCTTAAAAAATGACGGGTAGTATTAATATAATAACCTCCACTAATGTTAGGAAGTGTACCAGTAAGATGACGTGGCAGTAGTAATTATATCCGCCGATATCTTTGACATACTTCAAGATTTACGTATTGTCGTTTCTGAAATCGATAAACAAACCCTCCCGCTAACGTTAGGAAGTATACATCGGTAGCAAAAAAAGGCTCAAACTTTAAAAATTTCCTATAAGTTCGAGGATTATTATTATGTTTATCAGCTTCAGAAACGACATCCGTAAATTTTGATGGATGTTGAAGGTGTCTGCGGATGTAGTTATTACTACTATGTCGTTCTACCGCTGCACTTCTTAACATCAGCGGATATTTTTATAGAGGGAGTAAACGAAATCAGGCAGAGCACCGGACATAGACGGGTTAAGAACGAAAATGATCAAACATATGAGAAACGAGGAAATATACTTGCTGCAGAGAATGTTAAACTTGGCATGGATGACACAAACTATACCAAATGAATGGCACACAGTGATTATCATCCCAGTACATAAAAAAGGTAGTTCAATGACTGTAATAATTTCAGAGGCATATTGCACTATCTACCAACTGTACGAACGCATAATAGAACAGGGACTAAAACAAAAAATAGAAAAAAAAATCACGCGGGATACTCGAGCAGCTTTCCGAACAGACAGATCAACACAAGATTGCATATTTACTATTAGACAAATCGCGAAGAAGATAACGTCGACAAATAATAAAATGTATGTGGCTGCAATAGATTTCGAAAAAGCATTCAATAGTATAAAAAGAAGAAATCTGGAAAATCTTAAAAGCGAGAAGAATAAATGTAAAACTCATCGAAGTAATTAAAAGTTTGTACCGGAAGACAGAAAACAAAGTCAGTATAGGAGGAAGAGTATCCGAAAGCTCTGTAACGTTCAGAGGGGTTAGACAGGAGGGGTGCTGAGTCCATTGTTTTTTATCATCGTGATAAATGAAATATCCAAAAGGGTAAATAGAGGGACGAAGGAATAGGATACAGAAAGCTCACGCCGGTAAAGAAGAACTACGAAATAAAATAGAAAAATTGTGCAATAAAATAGGAAAATATGGACTACATATACACATGGAGAAGACTGAAATTGTTGGTATATCTGTTTAATTTTATAATATAGGTGCTGCCACCTACTGTGATATAGTTAGTTATATTTATATAGTTATATTATAGTTAGTTATATATAAGGTCAGTTTTTGTAAGTTATGATGATATATTGTATGAATGTATTAAAATTAAATGCATCCTCACGTTTAAAACCCTTTACAACCAGAAAGCTTCCTTATATGGAAGTGAAATAATGGAGATAGCTAATCGGACAGAAGGCAGGCAATTCTAACTACTTAGAAGGAAAACAAATAGGGACTGTGAAAACATTAAAATACCCAGGTACAATTACTAATCCAGAGAAAGATTACAAGTGTACTATTTTTCCATAAAAAAGAAATAAGTAAGAAAAAAAAGTAAGAATTTACGAGACGGTGCTAGTCCCTATTTGATGTACGGGAGTGAGTCTTAAACAACAGGCTGAAACAAAAAATAACATCTACTGAAATGAAAATTCTACGGAAAATACCGAGAGTGACCAGACTAGATAAGAATAAAAGTGAAATAATAAGAAGGGAACTAAAAGTAGTGAGTGTAATAGAAAAACATTGAACAACAGAAACTGAGATGGTTCGGACACATTGTACGAATCAACTAAAACAGAACAGTGAAAGTAGTGTGGGAAACAGGGACCGGGGAAAAGAGAAGAAGAAGCCCGAGAAGAGGATGGAACGATGAAGTGGCAGAAATACTGAGAAGGAAAGGGCTTAGCTGGACTCAAGCGAACAGCGAAGCTAAGGATTGAAAAAAGTGGAACAGGATCATTACCTCTACACTGATGGTAAAAGAGGTAGCGGATAAGTAAGTAAGTAGGGAATGTGATTAACTGAATATGAATACGTGAAAACGAATATTTTGGTAATAGTACTTGTAATTATAATTATAATCATTGTCCTTATAATTAATTTTTATGTTTCCTTTTTTGTTGACCTTTTTTTTCTTCAGTTTATTTTTTTAATGTAGGTCGGAAGAAAATAGCTTACATATTTCTTTTTTTGAATATATTTGCTAATTGCAACGTTTCAGTACGGGTTTGTAACATTCTCAAACGTTATCTAAAATTAATCAAACAACAGATTAATAACAATAAGGATTTTTTTATTTTACCTAAATGTCGTTTTCCTTCTGTATGTTTTTTGTTTATTTTTTTTCCATAATTACTTTTATTAACCCAAACTAATTTTTTTTCAATTTGTTAATTTCATATTTGAATATAAATATCATTGTCAAAATGAGAAATTGTAAAGAACATCACACTCGCCGAACATACAAACATTTTATAAATTAACTGATGCTATTTCTCCATAAAAAATTTATTATTAACATAATCGATGCAGACGATTGGTTATTCAATTAATTAAGTTACTGTAGATTATGTTTAATCCATTAATATCTTCTCTATGGTTAATTGAATTTTTGTTTTTTTATATTAAACATTTTTTTGGTAATTCTTTTGTGGTAATTGTTCTCTGATTCTAATATTTTGACATTTTTGAAATTAAAAGTATGATTTAAATTATGATGTTGGGATAGAGCCGCAGCATTATGTTTTTTGTTTTAACACCATATTGATGAGAGTAAATTCTTTTGCGTGAATATTGCTGTATTTATCCGATGTATGTACTATCACAATTATTATAATCGATTTTGTAAATGGCATGCGTCTGCTCCATTTTATTGGTCTTTTGTTTAGTTTGTGTGAAAAATAATTTATTGTTTTTAAGGGGTTTATGGGCTACTACGTAACTATACGGTTTGAATATTTTTTATAGTGCTTCTGATATTTTCATTATACCTACAACAATAATCCCTTATTTTTTTTAATTTTTAAGATCTGTTGTTTGATTAATTTTAGATAAGGCTCGAGAATGTTACAAACCCGTAGCGAAACGTCGGTCGCAATTAGCAAATATATTCAAAAACATAAATATGTAAGGTACTTTCTTCCGACCTACATTCCCAAATTCAAAAAAAAAAAACGAAACCTTTAATCAATTATAACGTTCACGATTATAATCCTAATCGTATTCTGCGATATGATTACGGCCAACTCTGCGCTTACATACCAATATTGTATCCTACATAACTGATTATTTACAAATAAGTATCGTACGATATTTGCGACGATGCGATGTCTCCGATGCGGTAATGTAATCGCCGATTATTAATAGATTACATTACTTACTCGTGCAGGTACTAGTATGTATGTTGTTGTTGCTGGGTGAAGCTTCGGGTTGTGAAATACACTTTGACACTTTTAGGCACTGACATCTATTGCCGTGTTGACTATTCCAACTGAAATTTTGTCGAACCCGAAGGAATTTTAACCTTCGGTAGGGACTTTTTACGTGCCAAATCGCATTGATTCGGGATCTACGGCATTACTTTATACCCATCTTATTTTCTCGGATAATAATATATATAGATAGGTATGTATTGGAGTCTCAGAAACACATATAAAATAAAATCCAATAGTGGCTTTATTTATTTATTTTTATGTTTAATTTTCTCTTACAACACAAGTTCTTGTACTCACACTTATCGATTTACTGTTTAACATTTTTCCTTTGTGTAACAGGATTTATTTGCTAGCTGTATTTTTTCTTGAATTTCTGGTTGCTTGTTTCCACTTTTGGTTATAGTTACTCCTAAATATTAAATACTCCTAAATACCGGCTTATCTCTTCAAATTCAATTTTATGGTTCCTGATGCTCCGCTATTACCGATTTTCATAATTTTAGTTTTTTTCAACATTTGGAAATAAACACACATTTCTCTTCCTTTCACTATTATTTCCTTCAAGATACTTTTCATTATTTTTCTTTGCTTCTTTATTACTTACTCGTCCGCAAATGCTACGATCTGTCCACCTTTTGTCCTCATACAGCCTCTTTTTATCACCTTTTCTTACATATTCCATTGCCAGATTGAATGCAGCGGTAGATATCGCATCCCCTTATCGTATGCCTCTATTAGTAGGGAAATCATTGGCCCTTGCGTGTTCGGTTTGCACATTCGGTTTAATATTCTTCAATGTCATTCTGATCAGTCTTCTCAGTTTGGGGCTTATTTTGAAGTCTCAGTGGTAACATTAGTTTATCCCTTTTGATTTTATCGAAGGTTTGTTTAAAATCAACAGAATAACATTTCAATGTCAATATTGTATTCACATGCTTCTTCAGTTATTTCTTTTACTATGTGTATCGCATCCACAGTAGATTTTCCTTTCACAAAGCCGTATTGATATTGCCTTATAACATGTTTGGTCTGAGCATATAAATTGCTTTGGATTATCGATGCGAGAATGTTGTATGCGTTATTTAACAGTGTAATGCTCCTATAGTTGTTACATAACTTTACACGTCCTGTTTTGTATATTATTGTTTCTCATTTTCCCATATTTCTTTCATTAGTGCAAACAAGTCTTTCCGTAGATCATCTCCACCATATTTTATTAGTTCCGCGTTTATATTATCATCGCCAGGTGATTTTCCGTTCTTCATTTTATCAATCGTCTTATTCACTCTACTAGATTCAACACGGTATCTTCGTCAGTTTCCTCTATGTCTTCGTTATACTTAGGTTCTTCTGTATCTGTGAGAAGTTCTTTGAAATGCTTTTAGCATTTATCTCCTCTTTGTTTTCTGCTACCTTTCCAGATTTACTTTGCTATGAAATTCTTTGATAGAATTTCTTTGAGTTGTGATTCTTGTTTAATTTTTCTATTTCTTCCATCTCCTGTAATCACTTCTGCTTTGTTTGTTCTTTTTTTCATATTCTATTTTGTCGTTTGGTTTTTAGTGTCTAACCACCTCATTCTTTCTTTTGATTTCTTTCCTATATTCACAGCGCTTTCTGTATTCCACCAATTATTCCTACTTTTTTTTTCTGGAGCTGTTCTTATTTGAGCGTTTGCTGCTGGGTTTGTTAACTACTTTTTTCAATTGCTCCCATTTTGCGTTTATATTTTATTGCCCTATCATTCATGTGTGATCTGCAATTTCCTTCTCTATGCGGTTTTCGTATCTTTGGCTTTTCTCGCAGTCACCCAAATCTGCTTAAGTCGTCTACTTCCCTTTTTATTCTTTACTAATTTCTGTTTCAGTGTCGTAGTAACCATGAAGTGATCGGTGTCTATGGTTGGTTTCTTTTTTTTATATTTGATATGTATGAAACTTTTGAGATAATTTTTTATTAACAGGGTGTCATGTTTATAATAAAGTACTTCTCTAAATAAGAGCCAAGATTTTCCTGTGGTGTTTTATGTGATGATAAGTGTGGGAAATGTGGTGTACATTTTTCATGCTAGTTCTTTTGTGTTGGCGTAGACGTTTGTTCTTCTGATTTGTTTTTATAGCAGTTCAGCTTGAACTGCATATTCTTTTTTTAGTCGTATTCCGTCCTTGATTTTCTGAATGTTCGTTTGAATTTTCTCGTACTTCTGATTCTACTCTACTCGTTCCTTTGAATAAATTCCTATGCACTTTAGCATAACGTTCAGTGTTAAGACAATTGCCCATTCTTCCTTGGGATATTAGCATGGGCTTAGCATATCCGCAGTGATCATCTTCTCTCCTGGGATATGCTTGATTTCAAAACCATATTTGTTGAGAATTAAACTCCACCTGTAAATTCTGTGCTTGTTGATACTTTAAAAGTGCTATGCGTTCTATTTCGATGGTAAAAGGTTTTCCAATTACATAATAATGTAATTTATCAACACTCACAGCTCACACAATAGCTAACATTTCTTTCTCAGTTGTTGTATATCATAATTCGGAATCTCTTAAAATTCTGAAAACAAATTGATTTGGTACTTCTATCCCATTTTGTGTTTGAAATAAGTTCGTGGAAATCGCATTGTGTGAAGCGTCCGTTCTGAGAGTAAAAGGTAATGAATAATTCGGATGATGTAGGGAGCGTGAGTTCACGAATGATAGTTTGAGTTCGTTGAACGCGCGTTCTTGTTTTTCTTCCCACTTCCATTTCTGCTTTTTTTTAAAGGTTTCTATAGGGGAGCTGTCTTCATGGCATTATTATGTAGAAAACGTGTGTAATAATTCATCAGCCCCAAATTCTTTCATTTCTTTCATCTTCTTTGGTCTGTGGTAGGACTTGATTTCATATAGATGATCTTAGTCCAACTTGCTTCATTCTTCGCCAATGTTGTAGCCTAAGAATATGACGTTTGACTGAAAAAAAATGCATTCGCGCAAGTTAATCTTGATCCCATTCTTATCTAACGAGTTAAAAATTATTTGTAAATGTTGTACATGTTCTTTGTGTGAATGTGAGAAAATTAAAATATCATCGAATGGCACGAAATTTATTATACATATTTATTCAAGATCTAATGTGTACAGAAACAGGGATGTTTTACCTATTAGGCTAACTAGGCTAAAGCCTCAGGCGCCATCGAACGCACCTGCGACCTTTTTATTTTTTAGTCGAACATTTTCGTTCAGAAGGAGTTAGTAATTTGTTGCGAACCTTTTCTTTTTTAGTCCTACTAGGGGCGTCAGATGATTTGTTAGCCTAGGCGTCTTGAAGTCTTAAGACGTCCGTGTACAGAAGGGCTATCCTTTATTCCGAAGGCTGATACATTCAAGTGGTATACGTTTCCGTTTATACTGAAGGCACAGGATTCCTCATCTAAGATTAACTATTAACGAAAAGGTTGATTTAGGTGTAATTTATAAAATACCTTGCTACCATCACAGTGCAAAATTAATATTTGTATCGTCTTCGTATTTTCGTAATCTGGCGTTATCCTTTTATCTATTTCCCTTATGTTCAAACATATTCTTAAGCTACTATCGGATTTCTTGACTATCATAATCGGATTGATATAACACGAATTAGATCTTTCAATAATTCCTTCTTCTGAAAATCGTTCTACTTCTTCTTGTATGTGTTCTTGAACCGGTGTTAGTGACTGGAGATTTAAACGCAAGATATTTTGTCTGGCATTCGAGGATAACGAACATGTTTGGCAACGTTCGAAGAACGGATCCTCGATCGGCTAACCTTCAACAGCGATCAACTTTCGGTGATCCAGTTTGATTTTTAAGTTGGGTTGTTCACGAAGCCTCAGGTTCTGAACTCCACTAAATGTACACAACTCCTTGCTCCTCATATTAGGGTGGAGAAATCCACTTCTCGTAGTCAACAGATTGATCACCTACAAGGCAATCTTAAGACTTATCCTGGCGTGCGGCGTTTTTGCGTAAGCATCAATGGCTCCCTTAAGACTGAAGCTAATCGTGAAGGCTCCTTGATTCTTTCGAAACTAGAGCCATCACGATTTCCAATTTTACCCTACTGAGAGTTCATTGCAGAGATCTTCAACGATGCTTATTCCGCATCCAGAACAGCAAAAATCACCAAGTCTCCCATAAAACTAGACATGCAGGTTACTTTAGATAAGTTCTAAATGAGAAAGCATGCCCGCAGAATATTGTTTTTCTTTTATAAAGGGCTACAATTATTTAATCGTATGTTCAGCATAATCAAACAGACTGCTAGTTTAAGAGAGTTTAGATGCAATTGTACATATTCCGTGGCTTAATACGTCAATCCTGGATATTAACAAGTTTTAGGGCTTTTACAACAACCTAAAGTAGGTATACGTTATCTTAATGATCCTAGTATGATTAAAAGTTAGGTCTAATCTGCCTTTGTTGATATCTATAATGAATACTTTTTGGGCATATCTGTTTTAAAAGGCTAGGTTATAAAATGTATTTATACATCAATATTGATTAAGAAACAAAAATAAAATTGTTCTCCAGAATCGTTACACAACAATCTATCACCTTACCTTTCTAAAAGTAATTTTCTGCTGCCTAAGTAGGTAACCTAAAATGATACCCATTATGTAGACAGTTAAGCGATGGGCTGGAATTATGTACATATAGTCAGCAGTAAGGAAGAGTTGCTCGGAACTGAAAAATAAGTAAGATAATTAGATATCTAACATATCTATGTATATTTGATTTTAATATGCTTCATAATTTAGTGTTACATTTACATATATTGTGTATAATTATTATTATTATTATTATTATTATTATTATAATTATACAGGGTGTGGCGTCTAAGTCGTCGGCTACAGAAATATTGGAAGTTATTACTAGTTAAATGTTGAAAATTTGGGGTTTTTGCTATTGATCTTTCAAATAAAAATATTGGCAACACTGTACTACTTCGCTTATGTTGGGCACGACTGTCAACTTGCTTATTTTAAATAGAAAAGCCTGTATATTATTTGATTTTCTGATAGCACACATTATTCAAAATAAGTTTTGGTAAGACTTCCCTATACATTTTTGATAGTCTTCGGGAAAAAGGAATTTTTAATTAATTTTGACGCTTTATCGACAGCGGAATAAAAAATTAATAACCGGGAAAATTATATCAAGTTGAAATTTAATGTAGAAAGTGCGTATTACTATCCAAAGTTCAAATAATTGTAAAACTAATAATACAGGGTGATACAAAAGGTTATTGAAATATATTAACTAATAAGAAGCAATATTTTAATGGAACATTCTGTATATTATTAATGCATACGATTTTTCTGATTATTCTTTATACGATATAATTAGCATTTTCTATATCTATTTCTAATAGTTTCTGAGTTATTGGAGTCTTTTTCGTGTTAGAAATATTCGGCATTACAGTTTTAGATATTGTAATCATCTTTTAATTTACATATTGCAGTAGATTTTTTTTTTATTTTATGTCGCTTTTCTTTGTACTTTTGTATTCACTGTACCTTACTTTTATTTTGTATTAATTTCCTCTACTTGGGTTGTTCGATACCTGTTTCTGTTTTTTTTTACGAGAGAGGGGAAAAATCTTCAAAAGACTTCCGGCGGCCCGTGTCGCCGGGGTATATCGGATTCCTACCGACTAAAAAAAAAACCCCCTCATTCGGCGGTGTGGTCCTAGCGCCCCTCTGGGACTGTTGGGACATTACTTCAGGGGGGGCATCCGCGCAGCTGTTCGGGCACATAGCGTTGGGGGTCTCAGGGTTTCTCTACGCACATCTCTCTCTCCTTAAGGGTAAGAATCTTTTGAGCCGTGTTATTGATGCATTTCCAGGCTTCCTTCGACTGCAGCATGGTGTCAACCAGATTTTCGGGGGTCAGGGTGCCCACCAGGTCGTAAAGATCCTGCCTAAGCTGCCGCCACCTGACGCATACAAAGAAGGTATGTTCAACTGTATCCCTCTCTCCACAGTACTGGCAATCTTCCGTGGCGCTGAGTTTAAATCTGTAAAGGTATGCCAGAAACGGTCCATGCCCTGCAACTCTTGACATGGCATGGACCGTTTCAGATGGTATGACACCTCGCCATGCTTCCGTTCGTACCAGGTTCTGACATCCCTTATCAGCGTTTTGGTCCATCCTGCCTTGCCGTCATCTTGCTCCCAGTACTTTTGCCAGCGGTTTAGGAGTCGCTCCGTGGCCATCCTCCTATCCAGCTTCCGCAGCTCCGTCTCACATCTATTCTTTGCCATTAGCTCGATTGGCGGGGTTCGGGCTAGGGTTAACAGCGCCTTTGTTGAGGTGGTTCTGTAAGCCCCGGTGATCTTTATCGCTAGCTTACGCTGCACCGCAAGCAGGACCTTTCTGTGGGTTTCTTTTTACAGCGCCTGAAACCAAACTGAAGCGCCATAAAGAAAGACTGACTGGGCTACCGACGCCAGGAGTCGGCGTCCTGGGTGCTCATCCCCATATCGGCGTCGAAGTGGATCCCCAGGTATTTGATGGAGTTCTGGCATGTAACCACTGCGGTGCCTACTCTGATGTTCAGGACCTTTTCTTTCCTCCCTCTAACCAGGAGTACGGCTTCTGTTTTTTCCGGCGCGATCTTCAGCCTCTTATTCTCCAGCCATTTGGTTACATCCGCAATTGTCTTATTAGCCACTTCTTCTACCTTACACAGAGTTTTTTGACTAATTAGGATGGCCAGGTCGTCCGCGTATCCTACCAATCTAACACCGTCCCTCACAGGTAACCTCAGCACCCCGTCGTAATACACGTTCCAGAGGGTGGGTCCCAGCACCGAACCCTGCGGAACTCCACAGGTGACCCTCATAGACTCTTCATCCCCTACGATGACCGATCTTTTCTCCAGATAGCTAACAACCATGTTGTAAAGGTATGGCGGGATATGTCTCCGAGAGAGCTCGCTTAGGAGTCCCCCCCAAGGGGCCGAGTTGAAGGCATTCTGTATATCAAGGGTTATCAGGACACACTTTTTCCAGCTTCCATAGGATCCTTGCTTAGCTTTTTCTGCTATTTCTTTGACGGCCATCAGAGCTGTTGTCGTGGATCTACCTTTTCTAAAGCCATGCTGTTGTTTTGCAAGCCCTACAGTTTTGGTGATTTCCTCCGTAAGTCTAGCCAGTAGTAGTTGCTCCAGCAGCTTTCCCAGGACATTAAGAATACAGATAGGACGATAGGTTCGGGCGGATTGTTCCCTTTTCCTTGGTTTTTCGATCAACACGAGCTTCGCTACCTTCCATTCGCTTGGGAATGTTGCGCTCACCAACATCTGATTCATCAGTTGGAGACACACCCCCGGGAACTCCCCAGCAACGGCCTTAACCACCTCTGGGGGCACGCCATCAGGGCCTGGGGCTCTTTTTTCTTTAATCTTAGCAGCTGCAGACTTTAGCTCATACAGGGTGAAGGGTGGTATGTCTTCTCTGTTAGCTTGTTTTCTTTCCCACGTTATATCCGGATGTTCGGGAAATAGCGTTTTGGCAATCTGGAGCTGTTCCTTGTCTGCCAGTCTAGGTGGGAAACTTCTTAGCTTCTTCCTGGCGATTTGATAGCCTTTGCCCCATATATCTGTGTCAAGCTCCGCGATCACTGGCTGCCAGGCGCTTCTCTTGGCATAGTAGATTGCCTTTTTTAGGGCTGCCCTGCTCTCTACGTATTTTCTGTGGCATTAATCTCTTATAGTGGTATCATTGCCTTTATTAGCCCTCGTCAGTGCTCTCCTACTTCGCAGACATTTGGTTCTTACGTCTGCCACTTCCTGTGTCCACCAGTATACGGGGTGCTTATTCTTACGGCCTTTCGTTCTGGGGAAGACCTTATCGCCCGCCTCCTTGATAGCCGACGTAAAGCGCTTGGCGTCATACAGTAATCCGACATCTCCCTGTAGGATCCGTCTGAGTTCTGCTATCATTGGCCCCAGGTTGTTGTGCGAAACTTTCCAATGTGGGCTTATGTTTGAAGAGCACACTTTCTCTGGATTCCTGTTCTCCGAGATTTTAAAGAGGATATTCTGATGATCGCTAAGGTTTTCCTCGTCCAGTACTTTCCAGTTGTTTATGTGTTGGGCCACGCTCCTTGTACTGAAGGTTATGTCTATGTGAGACTGGCAGTTATGCCTTATAAAGGTCGGTGTTTCTCCTTTGTTAAGTACTACCAGGTCTTCCTCACTCAACCATTCCGATAATATCGTACCTCGTTTATCCTCGAAACGTGACCCCCAGAGCGGGGATTTAGAATTGAAGTCACCGCCTACCACGATCTCCCTGGTGTGT
Organism: Cetonia aurata; assembly: GCA_949128085.1. Classification (NCBI taxonomy): domain Eukaryota; kingdom Metazoa; phylum Arthropoda; class Insecta; order Coleoptera; family Scarabaeidae; genus Cetonia; species Cetonia aurata. The sequence continues at coordinate 34,482,734 of OX421884.1, read as the reverse complement.
TAACGCATATCAGTCCTTAATCTGCTTAAGAAATTCTCATAGGTAGTAATATCTATGTTCGGCGATATGTAGCAACCGTAGATAACTAGGGATTCAAGCTCTAACCAGACAAACCCGGTTCCCTGACCATCCTTGACCAGCTTCACATTTCCACCGACGGTTCTAATGGCCACGTCCTGATGTTTATCCGCAAACAACCCTCCGTTTCTGATTAGCGATTTGTTAGGTTCGCTGACTATAAGTATGTCTACTTTCTTCTGTTTAGCTGTGACGTAGAGTAGATCTCGCGCTGCTCTCCTCCTCCCCATATTTGTTTGTAGGATTGTAAGGGTCATAGTTCTGTTCTATCTACCCGTACCCTCCTTGTTTCCGCCACCTGCGATTTCTTCCTTCTTAGCTGTTCCACCAACTTTTTAAAGTGTGGACACTTAAGCTGGTCCGCTCTATGACCGTCAACCTTGCAGTTCGTGCACCTTTCCTTGTTTTTACATTCTTTACCTTTGTGTCCCATCTGTCCGCATTTGACACATTCGTTGCTGCGATCAATCTCTGCTGAGCAATCCCGGGTTTTGTGGCCATACATTTATAACATCTTTCAACATAAACTTTCTCCTTAACGCCGCATTCAACCCAACCTACTTTGATTTTCCTCAGCTTGATTAATTCTGTGGCGCGAGCTGTAGGAACTTCCACAACAGCTGTCTGTTCTTCGTATTTTCCCTTTTTAAGTGCTTTAACACGTATATCCTGCTCCATCAGATTTCCTTCCCTCGCTAATGCTTGTCTCACTTCCTCTTCTGTTGTAGTTGAGTCTAACCCGAGGATAAAGATGGTAGATCCACCAGTGGTCCCGGCAGTTACTTTAGCATCATTCATTTTGCTTTCTATCTCGTTCCGCAGGGTGCTTGCCATTTCTTGCCCCCCCTCTACGGCCAGCAGGATGTCTCCTTTTTTTGTTTTCCTTATTTTCTTAACTTTAACGCCTATCTTAGAGATGTCAATATCTTGCTTGAGCTTTTTCACTACGTCGACGTAGCTTGCACCTTCCGCTTTAACGGTTACAAACCCATCTTCTCTCCTCTGGTATATTTGTCTTGCCGGTCCCTTTGCTTGAGATAAAATCTTAATGTTAATATTTGTGCCCACGAATATAAACTCACACATTTTCCTGACATATCCGATTTTTAGTCCTTTTGGTGGGATTTAGCCATTTCCCTGAAGTCTATTAACTTTTGATATACCACATCCATATGATTAACTCCAGACCGGTCTATATTCATTGGCATGACGTAGATAGCATTTGTTTTCTCCTCGTATTCATTTCTCTTCGTCTTAACTTTTACGGTTTGGATGAGGAAGTCCACTTGTTCCTCCTTACTATTAAGTAAGTCTACCAGCCCACTATATTTAACCTTAAGTGTTTCAACCACTTCATTTTGCTCGCGGTTGTTTAGGTCAATTAATAACGCGTAGTCCCCTTGATAACCATTTGCAGATATTGACGTTCGTTCCGTTAGTTCTGTGATGGTGTATATTTCTTTCGGCCATTTCTCGTCTAGGACTCCTGCCAGACGTTCGTAACTCTGCTTCCCCTTGAGGACGGCTTGTATTTTATCCTTTACTACTGTCCCGTTTTCATCATGATCTTTCCCTTCGGTATAATATACCTGTATTCCTACAGATCTTGTCTCCTTCTTTCGTACTTGGGTATGTTCATCGTACACACACACACTCTTGTCAATGTCATTCCATACCTTATGTACCGTAAGATGGGGTGGATAGGAACAGTTCTGACAATTTCGAGGGCTATACAGAAAAAAGAAAAAAATTTTTTTAATTGTTTTTTTCTGAAAAATTATGAACAGGGTTTCTGCTTTTAGCTTGCGAGATTAGAAAAAATGGGCGCATGCCAAAACCCTTATTTTTTAAAAAAAAATTGTTGTTCCTATTCACCTGGAAATGTGGTGAATAGAAACACTCATAAGAATACACGTTTATTTCGTTTAACAATGTTCCCAGATGTTTAGAAACACCATCAAAAAAAAATTAAACCAAATAGTACTAGTTTGCACGTGTTAGATTTGAGGTTACGTACAAACTCAACTTTGACAGTTGACAGCATTTTAATAACATTGGATATTAATAATAACATTTTCTTGCAATCTCAGCGTCACCAAATATTTTTAAATCTTTTATTGCTCTTTTAAAAACTTTTCCCATTTTTGTTCCTTTTCACCCACGAGTACCGATTCACCCCATCTTACGGTATATCGTTGCCCTGTCTTTTTAGTTTCTTAACTAAGGTTTTAATCTCCGTCTTCGTCTTAGTACTGGCCTCCGTAAGTACGGCGAGTTCTTCTATTGTGCTAGTAATCTTTTCAATTGCCTTCCTGAGTTCTTCTACGCCTAATACTCCTTCTTCTTCTCGTCGTCTTTTCAACACAGTTGTGATTTTCCTTTGTGCCAACTCCCCTACTCTCGGCAGAGAGTTTGCCCTAGGTCTACCAAAAAGTGCTTTTGCGCTGTCTACTGGCGTTTTTTACTTCCTCTTCTGTGGCTTGTTGTTGCACCCACTTTTTTAGGCCTGGGGGAGGGGGGGGGGGGGGTCCTACGAAGGGGTTCGCTCCTTTGAAAAACTTCCTCTTCCGATGTCATATCCTTCGCTTCTAAACCGTATATTGGACTCTCACACACACTTAACTTGTTTTCTTTAATGTTTTCAGATTCCATAGTAAATCCCACGAGTAGGGTCGTTCTACAGGTCCGGCGAGGCAGTGCGCCCTTACCTCGCTAAGGCTGGAAGCCCCCGGAGGTCGCCAGGTATCCGGGGCAATATGTTGGAAATATACTTATTATTATTATTATTATTATTAATATATTTAAAATTATGCTCATGTAATAATAAAGATAACTAAACATATTTTAAATGAAAACACAAATTGAAATAATAAAATCTTGTAAAAGGTTATAATAATATAATAATAATATTAATAATTATTATTATTATCATACATTTACACTTTCATAAATTTTATTTACTTGGTCCTTTTTCCCCTACCACATCGGTCTAAAGACAAGATGGGTAGGTGGTGCTAATGATTATTCTGCCCGTCCAACACCCGACGAAGCATGCTGCACATACTTAGGAAAACAGACTTCTGGATCGAAAGATAGGTTTTCTTTTCAATTACTAACGTTGTCAAAGACTGATGCATTTTCACAGGTATCTCTCCCGTTGTTCCAATTACTATAGGTACTACAACCACTCTCTCCATTGACCACATGGCTTTGATCTCATTTGCCAACGGTAAATATTTATTAATCTTCTCCGCATACGTTTTCTCAATATTTTCTGCCAACGGAACTGCTACATCAATCATATAAGTAACCTTCTTTTCTTTAAGTATTAATATTATATCTGGTATGTTATTTGGAATAGGACGAACAGTAATTATTTTCCTATTCCAGTAGAGTCGGACATCTTGAGTTTTACATACTTGTGCGGGTTCATATTTGTAGTATGGCGTGTCATCTTCTTGATCTAAATATTGGCCTCAGATCATAAGTTGGTCTATTGCTCCATTGCTGTCTCATTGCCGCGGCCACCTAAGACAATAACTTACAGATGTTTTAATAATTTTTGCCTAAATGCATTTGAGGGGGACTTAAAGGGGTAGGAATTTTGAGGATATAATATAGCATAAAGATATTAATGATAAGATAAATATTCTTACTAACAATATTTCTGACCTATTTAATACTCATGCGCAATTGAGAGCCATTTCTGTTCGTAGACCTAAATGCCCGTGGCTGACGGATGTTATTAAGATTATGATGTCACTTCGGGACCGAGCGCATTCTAAATACAAACGTACAAAACAGGCTAGCGACTGGCGGTATTATAAAGAATTAAGCAATTATACCAAATCGGCAATTGCTCGTGAGAAGAGAGCTTCTTATAGTCACCTTGCAAAATCTGGTGATTCTCGGCATGTTTGGAGAGAACTGAGATCGCTGAATGTGTTGCAGAGAGCGCGTGATGGGCTGCCTCTTGCACTTAATAATCATTTTATTAATTCTACTATTAGTCGTAAGTTAACTGATGCTGATGCTGACTTACTAAGTTATTATAAAACACACACAAAATGACATTACTACTGATTTTAAATTTCAATTGACTAGTGAGGTGGAGGTCGCCAAAATTATATCCGGCATGTCATCCTCTTCTTCTGGGTGTGATAATTTGACAGTTGATATGATTAAACTATGCTGTCCCTATATCCTGAGATTTATTGTGCATATTATTAATTCATATATCTTAGATAGTGTGTTTCCTGCTGTTTGGAGGCGGGCATTAGTGATTCCTTTGCCGAAGAGGCGGGACCCGCAGACTTGTTCTGATTTGAGGCCTATTAGCTTGCTCCCAGTTCTCTCCAAGGTTTTTGAGAGGGTGATTCATAGGCAACTGCTTCGTCATGTTACCGAATATAGTATCTTACCGTCTTATCAATCCGGATTTCGTCCAGGATACAGTTGCGAATCAGCACTATTAAAAGTCACTGATAATATTCTGAGAGCTGCAGATGGGGGTGATGTTTCTGTTTTGGTGCTTCTAGACCTCTCTAAAGCATTTGACACCGTCAATCATGATCTTCTACTGTCGATTCTTCATTTTATTGGTTTGTCTAGTGAGTCTATATCGCTTCTGGGCTCATTTTTAATAAACGGATCTCAATGCGTAAAAGTTTATAACAATATTTCTTCGAGTGCCTCATTATTGTCTGGAGTGCCGCAGGGTTCTATTTTAGGGCCCTTGCTGTTCTCTATATATACATGCAATCTTTTTTCTAATATTTCTACGTGTTCGATACACATGTATGCGGATGATACGCAAGTATATCATTCTTTTTCAGATAACTCCAGCTTACTTGCACTTGACGCTGTCCAGAGTGATTTGGATACCATCTCGTCTGCATGCTCTCGGCATTCACTCTCTCTTAACTCGTCTAAGTCTGCAGTGTTGGTACTTGGTAAGAAACGGTCGTGTGAGAATCTTAAGAAAATATTGCGTTTACATATTGATGATAATCCCTTACCAGTTGTCACGGAAGCTACTAGCATGGGTCTAATCATTGATAATACGTTTAGATTCCGGCAACAAATATCTAAGTATGTACAGCGAGCCTATTGTAATCTAAGAATCTATTCTCACCGGAAATATTTAGGTCCAGATTTGAAACGTCTTTTGTGTGATTCGCTGGTGTTATCTCACTTTATGTACTGCTCCACTTTATATGGGCCTTGTCTTGATGTTGGTACACAGAATAGGATTCAGCGAATCCAGAATTCGTGCATCAGATTTATCTTTAATATTAGAAAATACGATCATATATCGCACACTTTTGAAGAATGCCGTTGGTTGAATATGCATTATCGCGTGTTTCTAAAAGCTTCTTGCATGTATCATGTACTAATTACTTGTAAAACTCCACCATATGCCTACGTTTAAAAAGTTGTTGCGTGGTTTGATTTGGGATAGACAGCTACTGGATCTCTACGCTCTTGCTTTTAGTTAGTGTGTATATTTCTTACAATTATTCTCCAAATATTTTAATTTTTTATTTTGTATGCAAATATTGTTTTTTTTTTTCTCTTATACTAACGGAATTAGATTAGGTAATTATAGGCACTTGAGTATTTTGTTATGAATTTATTAAGGATGTCAAGGTTAAGTGAAAGAGTGGACGCTGACGGTTGTCAGATGCCAAACTTCGCCTTGAGATTTCCGTCACTTTAGTATTGCTTCTTATATAATAGGTGAATATATTTGATTTTTGTATATTTTTGTTCGCTGAAGTTGGACATAAAGATTATATTATTAATTATGCCGATTCAGATATTGCTTTGATGCCAACACAGAGCAACCAGCCATTAGATGATCTAGTGTTTCCTCTTTATTACCGCATATGGCATTTTATGTTACTTATTTTTTCAGCAAGAATTTTTCTCCTATAAGCTTTGGTTGCAATCACCTGATCTTGAATAGTCGCTATAAATCTTTCTGTTTCAACAAAAATATTGCCAGAACACAGCCATGCTTGCGATGCGACGGTATCAATATCAGGTCGGTCAATGAAATTGATATATTTCCCATGCAACGATTTACTTTTCCACTGTGTTTTCATGTGGTCTACGTTCCGTATCTTTACTGATGGATCGTAATTATTGTCTGCCAGTAGTAACGGTGTTATACCTCTATCTCTATTATATAATTATTATTATTATTATTATTATTGTTATTATTAGGTTTTTATATAAGAATTAGGTGTTTTATCCTTTTGTTGACTTCCTCCAGTAGGCTATGAAACTCTTTGACATTCCTCAACAGGAACGTCAAATCTCTAGTTTGAAATAGACGAGTGAGGAATTTTTGCTTGGTTGTAAAGTGAAGATCTATTAGTAATAGATAAAGGAAATGCCAATTATATCTTATAGAGAATAATCACATTGTATGCATTGATAATATACAGGATGTTTCCATTTAAAATAAGTGAGTTACTGCTTCTTATTAGTTCATATATTTCAATGATCTTTTGTATCACTCCGTATTATTAATTTTATAATTATTTGAATATTGCACAATACTACAACGTACTGGCTACTTAAATATTAAATTTCAACCTCCTAATTGAAATATTTCAGCTGTTATCGACTGTTTATTTCGTTGTCGAGAAAACGTCAAAATTCAGTAAAAATCCGTTTTCCTCGAAAACTATCAAATATAGGCATAGGGAAGTCTTATCAAAACTTATTTTTAATAATGTATCCGAAAATGAAATAATATTTCTATTTAATAACATAAGTTGACAGTCGTTTCCGGTATAACCGAAAGTAGTTCAGTGTTGCCAATATTTTTATTTGAAAGATCAATACCAAAAACCACAAATACAAATTTTCCGCATTCAACTAGTAATAATTCCTAATACATCGATAATCGACAGTTTAGATGCCGCACCCTGTATTGATATGGGTTATAAAAGTATACATAAGCCTTTTGTTAGAAGAAAATAAAACTTACGAAACTCCATAATATACATAATTAGCCAGATTTAGTGTGTACGTAGCGTGATACCTCAGCCAAGTAGAAATTCCTCCAATCACACAAAGAGTCAATATTCCGCCTTTTGGCCATTTCCAAACAAGTAGTATTAATAGCGGTGATATGAAAAATAATTGAGTGTCTATTCCAATGTGATGCGTGTGTGTGAGACACTGTAACAGAAATAAATTCATATTTACAGTTAAATATAAGGTGTCTCACCAATTATATGGCACCTAGTTATTTTTTTTTTTGGTAGAGGTGACTCCTGGCCCCCCAATTTGTTACATAAATTCCAAATTGATGATTGGTGATTCGTGAAAGAGATAGCATCCCCAAAGTTTGATTAACTATCTCGTCCACTGCAGCCACTAGGGCCTATTGTAGAGCGGATGTTATCTTAAACTTCATGCAACAAGTTGAGGCGCTTAGAGTATCTCAGAATGTTGTTCAATGAGATCTTTTCAGGTCTTTTAGGGAAAGCCAACCTTCCCAAAGATCACATATCTGATTCTCGTAGCGGTAGAGCATTAACAAAAAATGTGAACAACTGCCTCCTCGTTCCATTTTCTATAGGTGTCCAACCAGAAAAACTGGTGCCGTAGGTGCTATGCAATGGTAGGTTTTGGCACCTGAATTTGGTTCGCAGCACCCTTTATTAATTAATCAATATATATTTAAAAAAAAAATAAACAAATATGAGCACGGGCTGTTATTAATATAATATGCAATATTCTTTATTTTAAATATACATGGAAACTTCATATTAATTTAATTTACTTTAATACTTTCCAACTTTCCAGAGTCATCTATTTTATCTTTAAACAAACCTAAGAATTATATCCCATTCGACAGATGGCAGAATACTTGGATGTCCCCGATAGTCATGCGCTTAAATGAGTTTTGAACGCTCTACCAATGAATAGTTTCTAGTTTCTATTGCTTTAGTAGAAAAGAGGACGTAGTAGTGTCTGTGTCGTAGTCTGCTCTCCATCCCGTAAATATGCATAATAACACGTTTATATTCAATTAATATGTTCAGTAATTGTCTTATTATTAAGTGATGTATCTTTAACTTTTTAAACGAGTGTTTTTAGCCATTAAAATATAAATTATTTAAAATGGATAAATCCCGCACTTACATAGGTACTAAAGTTTATCAACAATTTCTCAGGTAAGTAGGTTCAATTATTATGTATAAGTGCCTATATTAAAATCAAATTCAACTTATATCAGTACTCGAGTCTAAATTCAATATACTTCCAAGAAAAATGATCTAAATAGCAGCTGATCCAGCCAGAAATGGTGTGAGCTTCCAAGTTGAATTTAGTCGTGCCTTCAAACATTGAAAATTAATACATCTCGCTATCAGGACAGTGTCTGTGGGTTTAGCTAATTACACGATTAAAATAAGAAGAAACTAATATATAACGTAGGCAAATGTGATTATACGTAGGATTCCATGTGTTTATGATCAATTTTCATTTCAATTTATCAGATCATACATCAAAATATGTATAAGAGCCGAAAAAGAAGACAGTTTTTATCGAAAAAATCAAGAACATTATTATTATTATCATCATTGAATTATTTTTTCGGCTACCACATCCGAAAGTATAACCTTACTACCCTCATTCGAGATAGAAAGCGCCACTTTATCGAATTGAACTATGAATTAAACGATCAACGCATCACTTCCGTTGCTTTATCGTCCATGGATGGTAGCGTACAATAAGTACATACCGAATTGAACTACTAACGCGTCACTTTACCATACTCTTCTGTAAAGATTCTGAAGTTTGTCTGGGTTCATTTGTCAAAAAGCTGTCAAACAACTGTCATTCAAATATTAGTCTTCTATATTCTGAACACTACAAATGCAAGTATAATATTTTAAAACACAAGTGTCACAATGACGTTTATGTAATGCGAGTACAAGTTTGAATCTCGAGCCGCGTGGCGGCGAGAGATTCAAAGTACGAGCATTACAAGTCATTGTGGCACACGTTTTATACAGTATTTTTTCTAATTTGCACATTAATCGCCTATATTACGTTCCGCCAAGAGTTTCCCCCACCCACGTGAATATCTCATTAGAGCACAGTATGCCGTGATATTCATATCAACACTGCGTCGTCTTTTGTTTTAGCTGTATTGCAACACCCAATTAGAAAAAAATTAATTTTAGTAAGTGGTAATCATGTGGTAGCCGAAAAAATTTTGTACGCAATACAGTTAACATTTTTTTCACTTCCGGTTTAATCGGCAATACGACCAACTTTTTTTTTTTAAATGGAACGCCCAGATTTTTTTAACACTTTTGAATGCAAAATAAAAAACTACGTTCAGGAAGTATTAAGATGTTTATTTTTATTCACAAGAAAACAGTTAAAAAATTAAAAAAGTGTCCTAATACAGAAAAATCAAGGTACCTTTGAAAAAAGTTGTTGTTTAGTGTTTGCATTCTTTTTGCCGTCACATTTGACAATTTTAAGAGCGTTTTAACTTTTGCATCGCTATAAATTTACTTATTTTAAACATTGACACATTTGAAAATGGCAGAAAAACTTACTGAATCAGAACGAATTGAGATATTAATGATGCGTGGGTACGGTGATCGTCATCGTTCTTTTGAAGAGGTTCGTATTTTGTTTAATACTGTTTATCCGGATCGTCACATTAGTAAAAGTACGGTATGCCGAACAATTCAAAAGTTTGAAGTCTTTCGTCAGGTGAAGGATTTACCAAGAAGGGGACGTCCATTAACAGCAACAGATGAAGAAACTAGTTTGAATGTGTTACTTACAGTGGAAGAAAATCATCACGTGTCCACAACAGAATTAGGTCAAATTCATGAGATCTCTCAAAAATCTGCTCATACGATTCTTAAATCAGCAAGAATGAAAGCCCATAAAATGTATCCCGTCCATGAGTTAACTGAAGATGATCCAGATCGTAGACTACAATTTTGCGAAACAATGACGGAATTGATCGAGCAGCAGCCTAATGTTTTAGATCACATCATTTTTTCAGATGATGCAACGTTTTGTCTCAACGGCACTGTGAACAGACATAATTGTCGCTACTGGTCAATTGAAAATCCGCATTGGATTGAAAAAGTCCATACACAGCGTCCTCAAAAGGTGAATGTCTGGGCTGGTCTTGTTGGAAACAACATCATAGGACCATTTTTTATAAGAGGAAATTTAACTGGCAACGTCTACTTAAATCTATTGCGAAATGAGGTTGTTCCAGCACTTGCGGCCCTCTTTCCAAATGCAAACATAGGTGATTACCCTAATGCACATTTTTGGTTTCAACAAGATGGAGCTCCCCCCCATTTTGCCCATAATGTCCTCGATTTGAATGAAATTTTTCCGGGACGTTGGATCGGACGTAGAGGAGCAATCGAATGGCCAGCACGTTCGCCAGATCTCTCGCCATTAGATTTTTTCTTTTGGGGTCACATGAAATGTCAAGTGTACAAAAATCGTGCCTATAATCTTGAACAATTGGAAGAGAGAATAGTTCAAGAAGCCAATCGCATCACTCCAGAACAAATACAAAATTCAATAAGAAATTTTACTGACCGTTTACATTTTTGTCAAATTGTAAATGGAGAGCATTTTGAACAATTATTGTAATCGCAACCTGAATAGACAGGTATCTTGATTTTTCTGTATTAGGACACTTTTTTAATTTTTTAACTGTTTTCTTGTGAATAAAAATGAACATCTTAATACTTCCTGAACGTAGTTTTTCATTTTGCATTCAAAAGTGCTAAGAAAATCTGGGCGTTCCATTTAAAAAAAAAAAAAATTGGACGTATTGTCGATTAAACCGGAAGTGAAAAAAATATTAACTGTATTGCATAAAATGCATTTATATTAACTATACCCCCATACCAAATTTCAGAAATCATAATTTTCAAATAACATAGTTATTCGACCGTTCCGGGACTTTTTACTAACCCTGTATGTATAAAACTATATAACTCATATATCGGAAGAAAGAATACAATTTTTTGAGCATTCTTAAAGTTGAGATTCTGACTTGGATGTCTATTACTGGTGCAGTTGTCGTATATAAAAGAAAGATTAATTTTTAAAAAACTACAAATGTAAATTGCATATTACATCTATCTTATGCTTTTTATAACATATAAAATTAGTTTTCACTTACCATATTTTCAAAGCCGAAATAATTGTGAATGAAGAATATATTTCTCCACCAATACTGTTTACAAATATTCGAATGGTGTGTAACTACAGAGTGCCATAGTGGTCCCGCATTCATCCACGGTAATATGAAGGTGCAGAATATGATTAATGCCATAAACGGAGGTAAAATTCGCAAGAGTCTTGATACATATTCTTCAATTATATTAATTCCGTTTGATTTTCTTAACTTCCCGAAGAAAGAGTACGCTGTCAATGCGCCAGATATCATAATAAACGGATCAGTATATAGACTTGCTGCTCTACCTATGACAGTCCACGGTTCGCCTAACATCTGTAAAGGTAAGTTTCTTTTTGTTTTCTTTTTCGTATGATTTCATTTCTTATTTTATTAATAAATAATTTTCTTTTACTTTTTTTTACTTACTTCGGTAGCAACGGTTCTATTCAAATAAGGCAAGAATAGTGAAGCCATTGACTTATGAGCAGCAAGTAACATTATTCCATTCACAAACCGAATGATGTGGATAGCGTCTATGTCGTTTTTACTATTCAAGGAACATAATTTTCCAATGTTAGTTTGTAGTGAGAATGCTAGAATAAAGTCATCTGAAAACATGAACAGTTAGAACACATCATCACACAATAGTTGCAATTTCGTACTTCTATCATTTTTGCAGAACATGTCATAAAGGCTTGCGAATATCTCAAACGCTATTATAAAAATGAAGAATACGCTGCAAAAGAGAATTATGGTTTTAAATTAGTGTCAACTTTTTACAGTTTATAACAGAGCTGTTATCAAAATCCGCATTATTTTAGACTCATTATTCGAAATCTCGAATTCGAACCCTTTATCCTGATTAAGTTTATCGTTATTAATATATAATAAATGTAGGAAATATGATAACTCAATTTCATTTTCAAGTAGGACATTGTTAAATATATATCGAATTTCGTCAATATATAATTAAAGAAATTAAATCTATACCTATCTCAACCCTACTGCCCGATAATTTGTATCGTATATGTAAATTCCATGTAATCCGGATTTTCGATGATGTAATCTAACGTTATAATGCGTTAGGTACTTTACAAGAATGGAGAGTGCAGGAGAATAAAAACTGTAGCTAGACCGTCTTGAATGTCATTTGCATATATGTAATACTAGTCATTTGTCACAGATCAATTTTCACAGAATTTGGCAGCATTGCTAAACTTAAATAGTGAAGTTTGAAAGTGAATCCACCTCATGTGGGTTTAACGTATGAAACAGGGAGTTCAAGATAACACAAATTTATCGATAATTCGACCATAGAATTATAGAATTAAAGAGGTAGTAAAAAAGTGTAATTAGAACACGGCATCTGCTTAGCTCATCAAGAAATACAAATAAGTAGAATGAAAACTTAAGAAGTATAAAAAAATAAAAAACAACTTATTTGAGTAAACTATTATTCCATATAATTAGATTACATATGGGACAGTTTCAGTAGATGCATACAGAATGAACATTTTATCAAAATTTGGGTTTAGTAGTAAGTATTGCTACCAAGCTAAGCAAAACTAAATCCTTTTCGGCATGTTGATCGATATATAAATACTTTATCCTACTCGAGATACCCTTGTGTAAGCAGAACACGGCGGTTCAGGCTAGTAATGGTCGATAAAAATCTGACTGAGCTATCGTGTCGTGGCTAATAGTCTGCACCAAGAAAGTGACCCCGGTTATTTCACACGCGCTTGTCATACTATCCCGCTTGGCAGTTCTGGGAATCTAGGCTTAATTGCACGGAGCAACTTAGTTCTCTTATGCAAAGCCTCTTCCTACTGCTGATCGCATTGCGGGGTACAATTACCACACTCTACTCGAGGTACTACTGTGTAAGCAAAGCACTGCGGTCTAGACCAGTAAAGGTGGAAAAAAGAATCTCCTGACCGAGCTGTCGTGTCGTGACTAACGGTCTGCACCAGGAAAACAGCGCCGATCGTAGAATGAATTTTATTACACATGCAACTGTCATACCATCCCCTTCGGTAGGTTTCGGGCCTAGGCTTCATTGCACAGGCCGAGAGGAGATAACCTCAATAATAATAAAAAAGAACTAAATCACAAGGTGGCGAACTAGGCCGATGGGATGCGTGGCTGGATAGTACAGTACATCAGCCACAACTAGTTCAACCTTGGACACCAGGCACACTCCATTGTACTAATGCCGTACTCTAGTAATGCTGGGCTCTGCTGAAGTTGCTCAACCTTTCCTTATCTACGCATGGGATCACTTATGGATGATCAAAGTTCTCAATTCCGACTCACACCTCCAAGCGAACGACCCTGATAACCTGAGCAACCGTCTTGGAGATCGGGTAAGCAACCTCGGTGGAAAAGCGGCCAGGGCTAACGTGAGCGGGACCCCCAATCCAGCGGTGTTATGCGACCAGTGCTGAGGGATGAATGACACCGGGGGCGAAATGTGGTACGGACGTAGCCTCTGGGAAACTGGGCGACCTTCCAGAGTCAGTCAGATCAGTATTACACCTGTACAGCGAGCGCTGCAGGTGTAGATAACCTTTTCACTCTTACTCGTGGGACCTATGGAAAACCCGAGAAAACAAAATCGAAAGCCAGAGCGGACGGATCAGGAGAGGGCACCGAACACCCCTTCTACCAGGACCTCGAAAAGGAACGTAGTTACGTTGGAAGTGAATACCAGACAAGACACGAACAGCGCTTCAAGGTCTAAGATTACGGCCAAGATAAGGCGAACCCAGGCGACCCAGGCGAACTTTCAACATAACAAGGCGGTTCGCAAGAACTTCGACCGCGCAGTCATACAGGAACCTTGGGTTTAGAGGGACAAGGTAAGGACAGGGGCATGGGAGGCATTGGATGTGAAGTGATCTACAGTAGAACCTCCTGCCTTTGGTTAAGGCAAACCTAAAAATACTGCCTTTAACCAACTTTTGTTACAGAGACTTGGTTGCACTTCTTCCCTGATCTACCACCAACCATGACCTGGTGATGAGCAGCAGAGCAAGTGGATTCCAGCTCATCATTGGCTGGGATGCGAATGTACCCAATGTGACCTGGACACCAACAACAAGCCAAGAGGAGGTAATCGATATAACGTTAGCAACCACTTATATAGGAAGCAACATCTATGATTTGTACGTGTCTGATGAGAAGAGTTGCTCAGATTACAGGTACATTAATTTTAATATAGGGCATCATGAACCTGTAATTGAAACTTATCGTAATCCCCGAAAGGTTGCCTGGGAGGCTTACACAGCAGAACTAAACTTCAATGTAAAACGGATTAAACATAAGATAAGCTATACAGTAGACCTGGCATTTGTAGCACTGCAAATTCAATACGCGATCACATCAACGTTCAATGATAACTGGCCCATGGTAAACAAGGGAGTTTCCAGGAATGTAACCTGCTGGAACAGTAATATTGAAGGCACGAGAAGGGAGGTAAGAAAAAAGTTCAATACAGCTTGGAATGAATATAAAAATTTTTCTTTTGGTGTCGTTTTGCAATATATTGCTACGAAACTTGTAAATATTTTTATAATTTTATTAAATTGATTTAAATTAATTCAACACTGTTTTATTAACATTACATAAATGCAGCGTCCTCTATTAAAGATAATTTTCTCCACAGATAAGCTATGCCTCAATAAGTAGATGTCTCTGTAGCACACAAGCGAATGACTACCTGTTTTTGAGTATACCGCATACCAATCGTAAGTAATATATCTTCAGTAAATCTTGGGACGTGGTGGAGTGTACTGCTCCAGACAAACCTATGATTATCAGCTTAACTGACTTGTTATACTCTCCGTTTTTCTACTAAATGCTGTACTAGTTATTCATTGGTGATGTTATTATATTATAATAAAAGCCAATATTGTATAAATAACTTTGTTTATTTCAAGTTAATAAAAAGTGATGAACAATTAAAGTAAATATTCTCTCTCTCTCAGGGTAAGTAAGTAAGTTCAATACTATTTAAGTTAAACAAAAATAAGATTCCTTGAATCTTAATCCAAACTAATAACTCAAAATATCTTGTTTAAATATCAAAGTTGAATTCAAATCTTCCGCTAAACTCCCGTCATAAAATCAAACATTGCTAATAACCTTTTACAGCGACAAACGTTTGGTTACATACAAAAAAGAATCCCTATCACTGCCATCAAAACACTCTAACCTCAGAATTCTATTTACGCTCTGAACGCCGGTTATAAGTTCAAAAGATGAATAATCGCTTACTTGAAGTACTATAAATAGCTCCCTTATACAGCAAATACTGATTTCATCTCTGCAACAATCTTTCCAGCTCCAAATCAGCGTTCCTACGATGTCACAGCTACTAAGCTCGAATCGAAGCCCCTTCTATTGGTCCCAGGAATAGAAAATACGCCACCCAAATCTTCGAAATTACTGGAATTCCAACATCTTGGCACAACATACACAACACTTTCTTGGCAAGTAAGTCTTAAGTTAAAAGACTCTTATGTGATTTAAATTTTGAAATTTCTAGATGTTATTAAAAAATACAACCAACTCAGGAAAATATCGAAAAAGAAGTCCCCACAATTGTTTTAAACAACTTTCATATCTCCTAGGCAAAACAGACCCCAGCAACGATGAAAGAATATCGTTTCCAACGATACGAAACCTTAAATCAACCCACGTTCGAACGATCAGCGAAGGAACTTTATACCTAAAAATCCATGGAAACGTGCCGTTTTTAATTAGATACAATATAGTGAGTGTTTAGTTTAGATTTTTACAATAAATTTACAAAATAGATAAATACATAACTCGTAATACATTGATATATAATTTAGTACTTTACGTATGTTGCTGTAAGTTGTAGAGGTTAGGTTGCATGATATAATAGCAATATATATATATATATATATTAATTCTGTGATTTACTGTTATAATAACAGAATACGGGTTTTAATAATAAATAAATACTATTTGTATTTTAGGTAACGTTTCGGAATTTTTATTATTCCTTCATCAGACCTAAAAGGATATTTATCACAACCAAGGTAATTACAAGCACAATTAACATTTTACTTACACTTATAACTATTAAACTTGAAGGAATAATAAAAATTCCGAAACGTTACCTAAAATACAAATAGTATTTATTTATTATTAAAACCCGTATTCTGTTATTATAACAGTAAATCACAGAATTAAAATAAACAGGACAAGCCAGTGTCGTGAGCGGCTTTAGATCCACTAATCTTACCTATATATATATATATAGTTGCAAAGAAGTACCGACCGTACAACGTTAGGAAATAAAAGTATCGGGTTAGCGGTCTGTTCTAACAATTGAAACTCAATTATTCATTCTCAATATTTCGTTATATTTTTATAACTTCATCAGGAGATGCTACAAAACAATGCAAATACGTAAATTAAAAAAAAAAAATTTTACAGTAGTAAACCATACTTACAATGTAGGTTTCTTAACGTAGTGAAAAATACATTAAAAGAATTATTAAAAAGTCAAAATTATATACGTCAAAAATTAAAATTACAACTGATGTTAAATCTAGTGTAGTTTGAAAGAGAATGAATTTGAAATCGTTAAAATATTATAATACTTTGTTTTAATACAACATTGCACAAACAACCTATAAGAACAGAATTTAAAAACAAGAAGTGTACAAAGCTAAAAAAAAAACAACCAGAATGTAAAATTTAAATAAATCTAAACAGATATACACAATTTGCCAAATTTAAATTAACGATTTAAAATGTTGCAATATATCGTACTTAAATGTTCGACATCGGATTTATAATTAATACTATTAACGGATTTCTTAATGTGACACATTTCTAGGAATAATCTTTTTTTATATTGACTTTCTGTAGTTAAAATTTTAACATTGTCATAATTGAAGTGATGATTAAATTGATGTACATGTTCAGCCAAGGCACACGATTTTTTACCCAATCTTGCATCACTCTTATGTTGTGTAATTCTCTGTTTTAGCCACTGTGACGATTGTCCAATGTAGCAACCATCACAGTCACCACACGGTATTTTATAGATGGAATTAATTTTATATAAAGTGGGTGTTTTATCTTTGGTAATGCTAAAAAGTTGTCCAATGGTAACAGTATTATATTTGGCTAGAACAATATTAGGAAACGGTTTAAAAAATGATACAACTTTATCTGTTAAAGTACTTACATAGGGGATTTTTTTAAAAATGAATTCGTTAGATTTAATGTCATCCGTAGGACCATCATACATGTTTGAAGAATATATCAGGTGATGAAGCAAACCCTTTGGGTAGCTATTATTGGCAAACAAATTGAAAATCATTTTTAAATTTTTATCCAAAAACATAGGATCAGAGATATGTGTGATTCTGTTTTTTGTAGCTATGACGGTATTCAACCGCTGGCTACTCGGGTGACTAGAGAAATAGTTAATGAACCTGCCTGAATTAGTGGGTTTGCAATACCAATCTAAAATAATTCTATTATCAGATGTTCTAATCACCCTTGTATCCAGAAAAGGAACACCACCATCATGTTCTTCTTCTACAGTGAATTGTAAGTGAGGATTAAATGAATTAAAAATATCTAAAGTGGCATTAACAGAGTCTTCAGGAACAGCACAAATGATGTCATCAACATATTTATAAATGAACGGTAAACGAAAAGGTAATAAAGGAATAACAATATCTAACAAATGATCTAAAACAATACAGGCTAGAATTGGACTTATGGGCGATCCCATAGGAGTACCAAATGTTTGCAAATATATATTATTGTTGAAACTGAAGTATGAGTTGTTCGAAATGAATTTTAATAAAGTTAAAAAATTATTTTTAGTTAAAGTAGTGTGAGGCTCTATGTGAACCCATTTTTGATTGATTATATCTATAAGTAATGTTATGGGTATATTCGTGAATAATGAAATAACATCAAGAGAAATTACAACAAACCCCTCTGGTAGTGTTACACCTCTGACATCATTTACAAAATTAAAAGTGTCCTGGATGTTATAATACGTGCGATCAGATAACGCATTGCTGAGAATACCAGCCATAAATTTAGATAAATTATAGGTGGCAGAGTTAACAGAACTAACTATGGGACGTAGCGGAACATCTTGTTTGTGAATTTTAGGTAAACAATACAATTTTGGTGTTGTAGAATTATATATCGTAAGTTGTTTAGCTGTCTCACCAGTCATTTGGTTTAGATTTTTAAGACGTTTAATGTGTTCATTGAGTGATCTCTGTACAGTTAAATTAGGGTCTTTGTTTAACCTTTTATACGTCGAATTATCTTGCAGTAGAATTTCTGCTTTTTCAATGTAGTCCGTTTTGTCCATAGCAACCACGCTACCACCCTTATCAGCACGTAACACCAACAGATTAGGGTTCGCTTTTAAAAACCTTTTCGTACGTATAAAAATAGAATGAAATGGGGAAATGGAGCTATGTTGTGAGTAAGAAAGATAGTTAGTGACAACATTTGTGACTTTAGCTCTAATACTGTTATGATGTTGTTCAGGCAATACTTCAATTATAGATTCAATATCAGCCAAAAAGTTACTAACATTCAACTCGCCTTTTTTGCATGGGACACCAAATTTAGGGCCCAAAGATAAAAAATCGCTGATGTCCTGGGGGATGACAACGCTAGAAATATTGTGAAACCACTTACTGTTATCACTAAACAAACGAATCTGCCTAACTGAACTGTTTCTCAAATTATTGAATTTATTAATAAGATTATTCTTAGTTTTAGTGAACACACTTTTAAAACATTTATTGAATCTGAAATTGGTGTCATTGAAAACAATAGATGGCAAAATGGTCATCAGTTTAGATTTAACAATGTAAATGTGGTTCTCTAATCTACTGATATGTTTATAAGTTAACTGAATTTCTAGGCTTAAAGTTTTATTCCCTAACCTGCGAATGAAGCTCTCCATTTTGTGTATTAAGGGGCCATGGTTAGTCGCCAATAGATTTTGTAGATTTTTTCTAGAATCAGTAATGTGCCTAGGTACTATATTCTCTCTTCTACACTTGAAAAAAAAAAATTTTACAGTAGTAAACCATACTTACAATGTAGGTTTTTTTTTTTTAATTTACGTATTTGCATTGTTTTGTAGCATCTCCTGATGAAGTTATAAAAATATAACGAAATATTGAGAATGAATAATTGAGTTTCAATTGTTAGAACAGACCGCTAACCCGATACTTTTATTTCCTAACGTTGTACGGTCGGTACTTCTTTGCAACTACTTACAGATGGGTTTTTATCAAGATATCACCAACACCTACGGGCAACATACCACCAAATTGCTCAAACAATGGAAGAATTCGAACACCAAGTTGGCAAAGTACATTAACAGAAGACATTTTTTACTCAAGTGTAGAAGAGAGAATATAGTACCTAGGCACATTACTGATTCTAGAAAAAATCTACAAAATCTATTGGCGACTAACCATGGCCCCTTAATACACAAAATGGAGAGCTTCATTCGCAGGTTAGGGAATAAAACTTTAAGCCTAGAAATTCAGTTAACTTATAAACATATCAGTAGATTAGAGAACCACATTTACATTGTTAAATCTAAACTGATGACCATTTTGCCATCTATTGTTTTCAATGACACCAATTTCAGATTCAATAAATGTTTTAAAAGTGTGTTCACTAAAACTAAGAATAATCTTATTAATAAATTCAATAATTTGAGAAACAGTTCAGTTAGGCAGATTCGTTTGTTTAGTGATAACAGTAAGTGGTTTCACAATATTTCTAGCGTTGTCATCCCCCAGGACATCAGCGATTTTTTATCTTTGGGCCCTAAATTTGGTGTCCCATGCAAAAAAGGCGAGTTGAATGTTAGTAACTTTTTGGCTGATATTGAATCTATAATTGAAGTATTGCCTGAACAATATCATAACAGTATTAGAGCTAAAGTCACAAATGTTGTCACTAACTATCTTTCTTACTCACAACATAGCTCCATTTCCCCATTTCATTCTATTTTTATACGTACGAAAAGGTTTTTAAAAGCGAACCCTAATCTGTTGGTGTTACGTGCTGATAAGGGTGGTAGCGTGGTTGCTATGGACAAAACGGACTACATTGAAAAAGCAGAAATTCTACTGCAAGATAATTCGACGTATAAAAGGTTAAACAAAGACCCTAATTTAACTGTACAGAGATCACTCAATGAACACATTAAACGTCTTAAAAATCTAAACCAAATGACTGGTGAGACAGCTAAACAACTTACGATATATAATTCTACAACACCAAAATTGTATTGTTTACCTAAAATTCACAAACAAGATGTTCCGCTACGTCCCATAGTTAGTTCTGTTAACTCTGCCACCTATAATTTATCTAAATTTATGGCTGGTATTCTCAGCAATGCGTTATCTGATCGCACGTATTATAACATCCAGGACACTTTTAATTTTGTAAATGATGTCAGAGGTGTAACACTACCAGAGGGGTTTGTTGTAATTTCTCTTGATGTTATTTCATTATTCACGAATATACCCATAACATTACTTATAGATATAATCAATCAAAAATGGGTTCACATAGAGCCTCACACTACTTTAACTAAAAATAATTTTTTAACTTTATTAAAATTCATTTCGAACAACTCATACTTCAGTTTCAACAATAATATATATTTGCAAACATTTGGTACTCCTATGGGATCGCCCATAAGTCCAATTCTAGCCTGTATTGTTTTAGATCATTTGTTAGATATTGTTATTCCTTTATTACCTTTTCGTTTACCGTTCATTTATAAATATGTTGATGACATCATTTGTGCTGTTCCTGAAGACTCTGTTAATGCCACTTTAGATATTTTTAATTCATTTAATCCTCACTTACAATTCACTGTAGAAGAAGAACATGATGGTGGTGTTCCTTTTCTGGATACAAGGGTGATTAGAACATCTGATAATAGAATTATTTTAGATTGGTATTGCAAACCCACTAATTCAGGCAGGTTCATTAACTATTTCTCTAGTCACCCGAGTAGCCAGCGGTTGAATACCGTCATAGCTACAAAAAACAGAATCACACATATCTCTGATCCTATGTTTTTGGATAAAAATTTAAAAATGATTTTCAATTTGTTTGCCAATAATAGCTACCCAAAGGGTTTGCTTCATCACCTGATATATTCTTCAAACATGTATGATGGTCCTACGGATGACATTAAATCTAACGAATTCATTTTTAAAAAAATCCCCTATGTAAGTACTTTAACAGATAAAGTTGTATCATTTTTTAAACCGTTTCCTAATATTGTTCTAGCCAAATATAATACTGTTACCATTGGACAACTTTTTAGCATTACCAAAGATAAAACACCCACTTTATATAAAATTAATTCCATCTATAAAATACCGTGTGGTGACTGTGATGGTTGCTACATTGGACAATCGTCACAGTGGCTAAAACAGAGAATTACACAACATAAGAGTGATGCAAGATTGGGTAAAAAATCGTGTGCCTTGGCTGAACATGTACATCAATTTAATCATCAATTCAATTATGACAATGTTAAAATTTTAACTACAGAAAGTCAATATAAAAAAAGATTATTCCTAGAAATGTGTCACATTAAGAAATCCGTTAATAGTATTAATTATAAATCCGATGTCGAACATTTAAGTACGATATATTGCAACATTTTAAATCGTTAATTTAAATTTGGCAAATTGTGTATATCTGTTTAGATTTATTTAAATTTTACATTCTGGTTGTTTTTTTTTTAGCTTTGTACACTTCTTGTTTTTAAATTCTGTTCTTATAGGTTGTTTGTGCAATGTTGTATTAAAACAAAGTATTATAATATTTTAACGATTTCAAATTCATTCTCTTTCAAACTACACTAGATTTAACATCAGTTGTAATTTTAATTTTTGACGTATATAATTTTGACTTTTTAATAATTCTTTTAATGTATTTTTCACTACGTTAAGAAACCTACATTGTAAGTATGGTTTACTACTGTAAAATTTTTTTTTTTTAATTTACGTATTTGCATTGTTTTGTAGCATCTCCTGATGAAGTTATAAAAATATAACGAAATATTGAGAATGAATAATTGAGTTTCAATTGTTAGAACAAACCGCTAACCCGATACTTTTATTTCCTATATATATATATATATATATATATATTGTCTAACGTGTATTGTCTATATATTTAAATATTAGTTTAATTCAATTAAACACCTTCTATGATGTATTACTAATTTTTTATCAAATAAACAATGTTTTCAAAATATATATATAGTTTAGTATTTGATTAAGTACCAACATAGATAAGGATATCCAAATTCTACAAATAATAAATATGAATGGGCTGTTGAGAGGCAGTCAAGTAAAACTAATTTCCTTTTTAAATGTCTAAGCTTTCGTAAATATTATTTTTTACTTCTTCAGATCCTCGATCTCTACATTAAAGTAAATAATACACAAGTTTTCCATAACATATATATTCAACTCCTTCCTATGATATATCGATATATGATGCTGGCGACATCTATCTTTCTATTACACAACTCGCTTAATATACAAATAATCTTAGGTGGGTAAGTTCAAATACCATATAAATTAATATATTTCAAACATAGAAACATTCTTCTATCTATATCCATCTAGTACACATTTTAACTGCTTAGAATTTATCTAAATCAATTTAAATTTCCGAGAAATATTTTAACGGCTTTTCATAATTCAGTATGTTAACATATACAAGTTTGCATCACTAAATACTCAAAAAGCATAGATCCATTTTTGAATTATACCAAAAATTACTACCAACTTTTACTCGACAATTTAATAAACAAACAGGAAACAGAAATTAATTTACAGACATACTGTACGTAGTTTAATTTATATATTTCATAAAATTGAAACGTTTTTGCTTACTATAGGATCATATACACCTCCAAAACATATGTTTCAAATATCAGACGATCAAGCAAAAGTCGTGAATAGTTTGGGCCTCCAAGTGAACTTAAGCTGCGGCCTCAAACGTTGGAAACCAACTACCAGGAAACCGGGATAGTGTACAGCACTTCAGGGTTCATCCAACTAACGAATCTCTTTCAAATTGTAAAAAGCTAAACAAAAGGATTTATCATTTGACCTGAGTAAAAATTTTTATACTTGCGATTCCATACGTTAATGACCAAATTTCTAATTTTATTTTTCAGGTTATACTTCGAAACAATTTTTTTTCGATCAAAAAATCGAAAGAAGAAGTTACATTCATATTATACAATAATAAAATAATACAAAACATTTTACACAACTAATAAAATAGATTTTATAGTATTCAACTCTTGGCATAATTCAACATAAATAAAAATATCATAGCAGTGCATACTTACCACACTATAACAGTAGAAATTGGCCAGTTTTCTGATTTAGCAGATGTACACAATTCATCATTAATTAGAGTTTTATATTGGATAGTTGTTTCATTAAAAATATTCGTAAGTACTTTATTTAATCCTATGTCCACATCTTTGGCTGTACAACTGTGAGGTACACATATAGCCCATTGTACACTAGAAAATCTTGGCACTCGATGACCTGTCTAGAATATTGACACTATAAAAGTCTAATTGGCATTTTCTGGGACCCTGTAGCGTTCTCGCAGTTAACAAGGCTTAGGGTTTATACGTTTCGGCGTGGTTTTTGGAGCGAGAAAAAAACTTGCCGAACACTGTTGCAATTTCTTACTATTAACCGTAGCAGCGTTTGGCCTAAAAACGGTTCGTTTTTATTGATAACAATCTGGTATTTATTGAAAGTTTGGATCATTTAACCTGTATTATTTCCCGTATTAAGATCGAACGGTCTGTAGATAAGACAGACCTTTTCTTATATAGGGGGTGAGTGGAAATGTATGAGGAGAGGGATAGGGTAGAGAGATATTAAACTACACAGAAAAAATTAGGAAAGTAGAAATTCGTAATACTGTGCATCCTATTAATTCAAGAGCTTTCTAAATATTAGTTGATGCTGTAGGTCGGCCAAAGATCATTTAAAAAAGGAGCACCCGTAGGGGAACCTGAAAATGTAGACATGACAAAAGATGAAATGGTCCATCCCATAAACCCCTTTGCACAAATCGTGCGTAATAAACTTTGCGATCCTTAGCAAGAGATTATATATTGTAACTGTCCAGAAAATCGAGGCCACCAGGAAGCCCCGAAGGAAACATGATATCAATTTTAAACGATAGAAATTTCAAGAGCGTGCGTTGAATTCTTTCAATAGTTAATTTATGGTAAAGATAATAGGGTCATTAAACAAGGAAGCTGACAATGAAAGAAAAGTATAGTGCATTAAGTGTAGAACAATCAGTAAAATAGTGTAACGTCGACATGATAAAGTCAAGACTTTTCAAAGAGGCCCCACACAAGTTTTTAATGCATGGCGAAAAAGAGAGACAGGAATGAAATAATGTACCTAAATGTTTTACTTCATTCAGTTTTCCAAGAGTAACGATGGAAAGAACCCACGCTTTTGAGAGTAAGAAACGACACATCACTTGCTAACAATACTTTTAAGCGAATTAGTAGTACACCATCCATCAAGTTATCCAAATTATGCTTCTAGGAATCAGTATTCCCAGCAGAATTAATAATTCCATAAATATTACTATCATCAGCCAAAGCTAAAGAGCGCGGAAGTAGATCATTAATGTGAGCAACAGCAAGTAGGGGACGAGGCTGATACCCTTGATGAACTTCCGAGCCAAGCAAATTCGTGCAACCGAAAGCCATTGAATTACATGTAGTTGCTTCTATCTGTTAAATACGATGATACAGTATCTGTAGTCGTGTTTTATATGACTAATGTGTTCTTGAAGAACTCGCATAAATTAAATTTCGCATAAATTAAGAGTTTTGTTAATACATCAACAATACATACAGTTTATAACACAATTTGAAGTAAATTCCGCAAATATTTATGAAAAATCAACATTCTCGGCATCGATTGTTACCGTTTTGTACTGCTCCTCGTTCTCCAAACTGTTTGTGTAATTGTGCCACCTTTAATTAACCTCATATTTTCGTTGGTGAGAAACGATACATTGTGCAAAAGAATAAGGAACTTTCCTTTCAGTAATTGTCAAAGTATACAGCAGAGCTTGACTCGAAATTGTGTCGTGTTAGAACTGCAATCCTTCACTCTGTCACTACTAAGAGGCACGTGTACCACACACACACACTCTCACTGGTCACAAGAAAAAAAAGAGCCATTTGTATTTGATTCACTTTCTATTTAGAAAAAAAAAAAAACGAAAAACAGAACTATCAACACCTACCTTTAATCAAAACGTATCTAATACTGTAGATCTGTTTTGGTTTTTTTTCCTCGAAATTTCTTGGTATGATACAATACACTACCACAGTCTTTGGCCTATTAAGCTATTTCTTTCCACATTTGCAACAGTTCCAAATGAACGAAACTTTTTGTTTTCATCAACACCAAGATTTTTCTATTGTAAATTGTTTGCCACTTTGACCATGTTATTGACATAATAATTTGATAATTAGTGTTTATGTCAATATCGCTTAGTGACAATAGTTCATGACATAACGCTTACACCATTAAATATTAGAAATGTCCAGTAAACTAGATAAGGCCGGTGTTTCCAAATTAAAGGCCGCCACTGTACAATACACACATTAAACCATAAAGTGGTACCTATTTGTAATAATTTCGTTGAAACGTTAAGTTGTAACACACCCGGTGTAAAACAATTTGGTAAAAAATATGTTAAAAATATATACCTACAAAAAAAAAACGCACAATCTTATCTGTCTAATTTTTATGACACTTTTATGTTATATCTTGTTTCGATGACAACGATCGACTGCATTCCTACTTTTTTATAGTATTTATGAGAAAATAATAAAAATGATGCCTCTATGATATTGTAACGTTTTTCAATGATTAAAATGTTGGGGTTCAAAGAAATAACACCGATTAATCAAATTAATCACTCATTGCTCATAAAACACTTAAATAACTATATACTTGTTTAAGTTCACTAATTTATTTCTGCTATGTAATTATTTCCACCGCATATTTCACCTCAACTCAACTAACACTCCTCTACCGCGTCATCGGATTTAAATACCACGCAACCACTTCCAGAACGTTCACGGGCCATCTCGACCCTTACATTGATCCCGATTCTTCTATTTACGCGCTGTATAAAGAAAACCATACCACCATCTGATGTTTCTAATGTAGACCTCGTTGTTTGGTTCAATGACTGCTAGCACCATCTGTGAGTGCACAAAGTGAACTGGCGCTCGTACCATTGCCTCTGTTCCGTCTCGGAACTGGAACTACCGCCTCCATGAAGGTACGGACATCTCTCTCCTTTTCTACACAACGACGTCTGGAAGAAATAGCACGCTACCGTCCATTGTCTTCTTTCTGGTAACCGCAGGTTGCAGCAACACACCAGAAACACCTACTATTCCTGTATATCGGTAAATTTCTTCGATCATGCTTCTCACGACTCTCCAGTTCAAAACATAGTGAATAGGCTTCCACCTATTTACTGAAATAGTCCACCGCAACCAAGATGTATTATTTCCGTCTTCTGTCGTGGTAAATGGTCCAGCAATATCAATTGCAATCTTTTCAAAAGGACTGCCGATATGGTATTGCTTCAGAGGGGCGCTCTTCCTTTCGGAGGGTCCACTGGCAGCGGCACAAGTTGTGCATTTCTGATACCAGTCTTTGACGTCGGTTTTACGAATCATCCAATGAGCCCCTGACCTTTTCCATTGTTCTACGAACTCCCAGGTGTCCTCCCGATGTTTCATCATGAAGAAGTTTTAAAGCTTGAGGAACTTTAAGTTTTGGAACCACGATCTAAAGCTTGTTATTATTCTTAATTTTCTAACACCCTTCTCGAAAGTCGATCTTCCACTATCAACGAGTCCCATTGTACCCAATAGGATTTTAGCTCCCAGGAATACGAAGCTACAATTTCCCAGTTAGATCGCTCCTCTTGCCTCTTCCATCCCATCACGTCCTTCAAAATTTCACCGGACCCTTGGTCAGCTCGGATTTGGTCTTCGCTCCAGCCACTATCTATGACAGTAACTTGCAAGCTGGTTGCTTCGTTTTTTTCTTCGGCGCGATAACAGTGCGGACAAGCCTTTGGGCATGGACTCATGGAAACCGTGTCAGTGGTACGACGACTGCTTCCAGGCCGATGTTGTGAGTTAACCTGTTAACCTGTGCAAACCTGTCCTTCGGGGTTTTTGTTTTATGACTTGTTAAAATAATGGGTAAGCAATATTGCGTATGGAGAAATGAAAGAGAAGTTAATGTTGAAAGCTTTGCGGGACGGGGGGAGGGAGGGGATTTGAACCCCCAAAATCCTTCCCCAAATCCGGCCCTGGTTATATGTACTAACATGTTAGTAATGAGAAATAATCATAAATTAGAAATAGATATACATATATATAGAAAGCCCACTACTAATAATAGATTTATTTCAGAAGATTCAAATCATTCAGGGAAATATAAACTAGCAACTGTTAACTTTATGGTGCATCATTTGCTTAATTCTCCTTTATCTATATAACGATATACCTATGTAATAAAGAGCTTAAATAAATCATAAAGATTCCTGCCTTTAAGGAATATTTAGAAAATGTCGTGTGTAATACAATTAGGAAAAGGAATAATAAATATGTTAAATTATCATTTTATTCAAGATACACGAAAGGCCTACAAAAAAGTTTCCTCAAATTCAACCTTGACATTGCACGTAGATACTCCAAGTAGTAGTGTCAACAGGATTTTGGGAAATCCGAAGGATCAAGTAGATAACTTTGAAAGAGCAGAAATTTATAAAATATATTGTAAAGATTGTGATCATGTACCCAAACTACAAAATTAATCAAACTCGTTGCAAGGAGCATTTGGCCCATCTTAAATTTAAAAGATTCGACAAATCTAGTGTAGCTCTACATATGCTTGAAAAACATAATGAAGTTGATAATGTACGATTAGTTAAGAATGTAAACTGCTATACACATGACTAGTTTTAGTTTACTGCTGATGATGATAGCTGTGCTATTAAAACGTATGTCTAGGGTAGTGAAATTTGTGATGTAGTATTTGAGGATGTGTACTAGGATACTTGTTAAAGGTACAATTTCCCGTAAAGTAAATTTGACTAATTCTTAGTCCCTGTATGCAATAATTTCAAACAAATGGACTCCTCTTATAAACTAATAATCTAGTTATTTATACATACCGAAGAAGTATTATATAACATATTAAACCTGTATTGATTAAAATGAAACAGTTACGCGCTCATAACACCACTGCATCAATTGCAGGGTCCCATTATTTCAGTTTTAATATATTCAAATACTTACATCTTTCAGGTTGCTTCTAATTATTCCGTGAGAATGTATCAAGTTGTATACAGCTGATAAATAGTTGCTTTCGGGAACATCAAATTGAATATTAGCTAAACAGTATTTACTGTAGATGTTAGCAGCGACGTTCTTGGACATCATGCACAAATCAAAGTCACCAAATTGTAAAACATTCCCACTAAGAAATCCAGAAGGTATTTTCGCAGTTGCGTCATACACTACAAAGAAATTTGAAGAAAAATAATTTCAGATAGAACTTTATATCCAATGTAAACTGAATGTTTATAAAGGCTTGACAAATGGGAGCGCAACATTTGGTTTCTATGGTATTTTCTTTTAACAAAAATAGGATCAAAATGACATAAATGTCAAATAGACGTAACCTAATTATAAAAAAAAAACAGTCTTACACAGATTAACAGCGCCATGTGCAACTTCTGGTAGAGAAAACGCACCAAATCATTTTGCTGTCAAGCGATTGATTGAAAAATTCAACTGCAACAAATTAAGCCAGTAGATCATGCAGAGCGGCTTGCGTTTGCCAATTGGGTAGAGTCAAGTTAAGAAATGGACGCTGGCTTTGCGAAAAAGAATTCTGCTCACTGAATGGTGCCGAATTCGATGATACTTCCTACGGTTCAATATTTGGCAGATAGCGGACTGAGAATTTCCTGATCCGCGAGCTATTTCTCGAGTACTAATGTGCGGATTATTAGCTACTGCAGCTAATACTACTAGGGGTCCAGTTCGGCACCATTCAGTAAGCACTGAACACCACAATATAACAAATCTTATTAAGATCTGTTTTTGATTTGATACAGTGTTTTAGAGATATTCCGTTGTCTCAAGATAAAAAAACTCACCCAGTATATTACTGAAGACGCTCAATATTTTGATGAGACATGTCAAACAAAAATGGGTTTCGGAATTTTCTCCAATTATGTACTTTTATTGATATTATTAATAAAGATACTGAAAGTGGAAGAGGTAATGTGTAAAATAGTCTTACAGGAACTACAAACATGAGCCCAAATTATAGTAATAATCAATAAAAAAGAACTATGAACAACCGACTCGAAGCACGTATAGAAATAGAAAAAATGAATACGGTTTAAAAGAATGTAATCTATATAAATGAACAATTAACAGTAAAGTCAAGTCAAATATTTTACTTTCACGCACAGTTAAAAAAGGAACACAGAATTAAGTACGCCTAAATAAGGAATGGTAAAATATATATAGAACAAAATGAAGTACGCGAGAAAATAAGAATCAGGGAAGGTTTAATTGAATTCCAATAAAAATGAATAAACCAACAGAGGCACAAACAATAAGAGACAAGCCAACATTCAAGATATGCATGTATAAATACAAACATAAATTTCTGAAAATAGAGTTATAATCTGAATTGTATACAACGAACCAGAAATAATAGCTGTAACTCCCTATAGCTCTTTTCCCCTGAAGAGAATTTATACAATATTGTCAACTAATAATTCGATAATATAGGTACTTTTAATTATAATTATTTATTATTTCTATCAAGTTCATTTTTAATTGATTTTTATTCTTAATGAAATATTTCTACAATCGCCGTGGTCGTAAGGTGTGTTTATCATTGAACTATTTTAAAAATTAAAAATCTATGTTATATACTTTTTACTTGTACTGGGAAAGACAATAATCGTTTACCGAAACGTTTAACATATTCTCACGACTCCTAAAACAAACATAGAATAAAAAAGACCTGATATTCCAATAATCCTTTTTAGTTTCATTTAAAAATTAAAAGGCTACTAGAACAAATTTTACATTTTGAAATAAGGGTTACAGAATCGAAAAAATAACATTTCTAAAAGAGTGGTCGAAGAACATGTAATAGATGAAAACCGAAACAGTACAAAAATCTGAAGAAGATACAATTGCCGATGGATAGATGAAAACAAAAAAAAAGGAAATGGAGAAAGAAAATAATGAATTAGAATATAGAAATAGGAAACAAACTACAAACCTAATTAAAGGGATTAAAGACCAGTCCCATACTGATAGGCATTACATACTGGGCAGGTTTTTTTTATCTTGAGACAACAAACTCTGGGTGAATATAATTCATTAAGCTCGAAGGAGCTTACTCATTAATATCAATCTCGGCCACCTAGTTCCACTGTAGGTGAAGGCGGAGCAACTTTCAAATTTCAAATAGGAACCCCCATCTGTTGCCACATATGTATTTCGATGCTGCGGTAAAAAGTACATATTGTAATATAATAATATTGACGTTGTGATTTTTTCGGAGAAATATTAACTAAAGAGACTCTTGGATATGAAAGAAATGTATTCTCAAGGCGTTTTTGAGGTTCGATTGAACGATACGACAATGCACTACTTATCTTGAAATTAATTTGAAATAGTTTATTGCTGCCTTATTTGGAAACTTATTTACGTTGGATACATTGAAAAAATTACAGTTAAAATTTAAAATATAACTTGTTGGTAACGAATTTTTATTGCCAAAAACTTGTGATTGCCGAAATATCTGAGAAGTGTAAGAAAGGTGATGGATACTTTCAAGCAAACCACAAATATTCAGGTAAATTAAATAATTTATATTAAAATAAGAAAAAAAAAAAAAAAAAAAAAACCGGAAAACAATAAAATTAACTCTTTGAACACGGCATTGGACTATAATTATCGTTTCGAACTCTATTTAATCGTATATCTAAGTAAATTGACCGTTTTAAACTTCTAGGTTTTGAACTACATGAATAAAACACTGAATGTTCTTAACTGGTGAAATCAATAAGATTCGATCAATAAATTTGACGTAACATAAAAATTCATCTTATGGCTAAAATAATGTGTACAGCAGAAACAATTACATGCTAACGTTCCGACAGGTAAAATACCTCTTATTTTTAAAAATAGTGAACACTACTCGCAGATTGTTTTTCACGTCTCGTAGACACACTCGTAATTGAGCTTGAATAGCCTTGAAATTAATCAGATTCTGTTACGAGCCTGGTATCTTGGTAGAACTTCTTCTCTGTAGAAAATCGACAGTTGATCTCGAGAATAAACACTGTCACTTTCGGGCGAGTTATCTTTGCTAAATGCTTTCTTGTAATTATAGACTTTTTCTTATTAATACATTTTAACTTAACTTGTTAATCCCTCAATTTTTAACGCGTCTATCTACCCATACTTGTTTTTCATTCCTCTTTCAAATTTTTCAAAAAACCTCTTTCCTGTCCTATAGGTTGCTAGGAGTTACATTCCAGACAATCTTATGCCGTAGGATTGCGTTCGAAACTGGATCAATCAACAGACTTCATGCAGATCCATCGGAGAATCTTCTAGTGTAACTAGTGGTGGGCACTATCGATAGCGACTATCGATAACTATCGATAGTTTCGACTATCGATAGTTGACCATCGATAACTATCGATAGTTGACTATCGATAACTATCGATAGTGAGCTATCGATAACTAACGATAGTTGACTATCGATAATTATCGATCAGCAATTATCGATAGTTCACTATCATTCGATTTCATATCGATAGTGGACTATCGATAGTTACCGATAGTCAACTATCGATAGTTGACCATCGATAACTATCGATAGTTGACTATCGATAACTATCGATAGTTGACTATCGATAACTATCGATAGTGAGCTATCGATAACTATCGATAGTCCACTATCGATATGAAATCGAATGATAGTGAACTATCGATAATTGCTGATAGTAGACTAACGATAACTATCGATGACATAATATTCGACAGTAAAATAATGTAAATCCCTTATAAAGCATTTAGAAATGGATTAGTTCAGTATTGATAAAAATTAGCCAATTAATGAGACTTGGTCCGTCTATTGATATACGGATAGTGTCTACCAATTTCTTTTCGCGAGATGTAATTTTGAGAACTGTCTTGTATAACTAAAAATAGCGTGAAAAGTGCTTTTAGATGATAATATGGATGGTCCAAAAGTAAGTGAATGTAAGTCGGGAAGATAACTAAACGTGTAGATACATAATAAATTATATTTTACAGCAATATAATGAGAATAATTAATTGCGTTACAATCATAACAGTAATATATTGTATAATTTATGTGAAAATTTGCGCAGTTGGTTTTGCAGTCTTCTGACAAGTACTTACAGTGAGCGGCTTCTGAATCCCTGATATATTAGTCAACAAAAATTTGATTTTAAAAGTTCTTTACAAATGGCAATAAATTGAATTTGAATTTGATGATGAAACAATGAACCAAAATACTAGTGTTAAACAATTTCCATTAGTATATTAGTATAACTATCGATAGTCGACTATCGAGAGTTATCGATAGTTATCGATAGTTATCGATAGTCAACTATCGATAACTATCGATAGTTGGTCCGACTATCGATAGTACTATCGATAGTTGAAAATATCGATAGTGCCCACCACTAAGTGTAACGTAATACAATTAAACTGTTCCTTTCGTTCAAATATTGTTCGTTTTATATCAATAATCTAATAAAAATAATATATTACACTCACAAAACTCTTTTTATTTTTTGGTATCTCAGGGTCGTTGATGAGGCTCGATTTGACCAATATTTGATATTGCTACTCACCGTGATGTAGCCAATTTTTGAATTTGCTCCCTTAACACCTCAAAAGTGAGGTTTATTTTTTCACTTTTTATAAAATGTGCGCCGACTTTTCTTTTTTAGACTAAAGTATTGTCTTTAAATTCCTTTTTCCCATTAAAAATCATATTTTTGAGAAACTTTATAGCACTGATTCTTAAAGTTGCGTGCGTTCTATACGCAAGCCAAAATTTTTCTTCCCTATTCAATTTTCTAAACAACTGTTCTTTTATGTTTTTTCATAGATCTCCTCGAACCTACATATCCTGTCGAATGCGTTGTTCCGAACGAGTTCCCAAGAAAACGTCAAACGATGCTGAATTCACTTGAGGTATTCGGAAAATATCATATTGCAACGTAACACCTTTGTTTATTATTACGCTAAAAAATGGTTCTTATTCACTCATGTTTGTTATTTTGCTTTGATAACACATTAAATCTTAATCATTTCTTATTTTGAAACAAATTAAAATTGACAACTTATTACAGATATCTGTCAACCTTACTTTTTCTGTTTCTGCTGCCACTAGATAACTGGCTTGACAAGTCAAAATTTTGAAATGGTTATTAAAATATTAAACAAATGAACATAAATTAACTCAAATTCTAATTTATTCTAATACTCAACGATCTCAAATAATGGATTTTTAATTTGTAAAGTTTTTAAATTTACATTTTCTCTTAATATAAAAAAAAAATCAATGAATGTTTGCATTTTCCTTGTTTGTATTCTGAATTTTGTGAATTCTGGGTTTGTATGTGTTAATTGTTATGTGTGATATGTTTTTATATCACAATAAGTTTTAAATAAATCAATTAATTACAAATTTGTTTGACAATTCAGCTTACAAGTTTTTATTTCTATACTAAATGATAGGAGTTAACGTTTCTGTTTTTTCGCTAGATGTCAGCAACTTGATAGATATATTTTTAAATTAAGTTTAAATTCCTAGTTATATAGTTTATTTTTTGTCTTTCATTAATTTTACCAAATAACCAATTCAAATTTATAATACATAAAGCTGTTTATAGCTTGTGCAATTCTCATTTGAGATTTTAAAGTTACCCCCACCCTCAACTACAGGATGTAGGGGTGGCGATCGAGATTGACTCATTCAGTAGGCTCCTCCAAGGTGAACGGATTCTGTTAATAAAGTTTCTTGATCCGATGCATAGCTTTCAGATAAAAAAAACAGTCTACAATTACTATTCTTTTGACGAAATCTTTGGCACACGTACGTATATTTTCCCGCAAAATCCAAATCTGTGGTACAGTAGGTGGCGTTGGGCGACCGAGCTTGATATGAATGAGTAAGCTCCTTCGAGCTCAATAAATTGTATTCTCAAAGATTTTTGATCGGATGCGTAACTTCCGAGATATGACGTTGTCTCAAGATAAAAAACCCACCCGGTAGTTTCAAGTAATATATGGAGAAAATATGTAATAGCAATAGATCTGAACTGAACTGCATTGCTGTTGTTTGTGTAATTTGTTATGTGAGTGGCGTTAGCTGAAGGACATAGTTACTATTATGCACAGTATCATTCCGGTGGAAATCACGGATTAGGTAAGTTGAAATCAATTGAACTACACAGTTAAGTTCGGCAAATTGATTTATTTTGAAGACGTTCCAAAGAAACGTTCCAGGCGTTAAAATTTATAGTGAAGTAGTCGAGGACATACCATAATCTACACCATATCGATAGAAAAATATGTTGCTGTATTTCAGGCAGAGGCATTCGCAACATTGGACTGCGTAATAAAAAGCAATAAGAGGGTTTTAAAATTAAGCAGATTTGTAGTTTACTAGATAGCCAGACGACATTGAAGGTATTATGTAACCTCAAGGTGAAATCAAGACTAGTCTGGGAATGTGCATGGGAGTTGAATAGCCTGACAGAGTACAACAAAGTGACTTTGCTGCTGACATCCGGAAATACAGTAAACGAAAAAAATAAACCAATGAGTTAACAAGAAAAGAATCATCGACTTTATATGTAAGGACATCCATAATGAAGATAGGGAAGGAGTTAGTTTAACCAAAAGCACAAAAATAGCCGGCGTTTTAAGACTTCAAGGCGCCTTAGGCTACCTCCTTCTCAACGAAAATGTTTGACTTAAGAAAAGGCCGTAGGTGCGCTCGATGGCGCCTCTTGAAATTTCGCGGCGCCCTTTGAGAATTTGGCGCGTGAGGCTTTAGCTTAGTTAGCCTAATGGGTGAAACGTCTCTGTTTGTTACATGATGAATTCATGAACGTCGAGATGAAGCGGAATGACACGACAAAAGAATACAACCCGGCCAGACACACCACAATAGTTGGCATTATGGATATTACTTCTGTTAAGCAGTTGAAGCAGGTTGGACGTCGAATTATTTAGGTACTTATTTTAAATAATATTTTTAAAAGATAGAAATTAGAATAACAGAACTGGGAGGCTGAAGGAAGTTAACTTATTTGGTTTTGATTATTTATAACATCGTTGGGTCATGAATATTCGGTTAGGATCAGGGTTTTACCAATTTCCTTTGAAATTCTAGTCTAGCAGAATACTAATATCAAAGCTCTCCGAACATATACGGAGAGAATATTAACAATAAGCACGTTTCTTTTTAGTTTTATTTTAAGTACAATAAGTTCACGCAATAAACGTTTTTTACTTTTTCGTGGTGGTCGGTAGGATATTCCCACTCCAGAATATTAATATCATTTACTTTTTTTTATAATTTTGGTATAGCAATATCCGTTTAATTGGTTTTCCTAATTCTTTAACACACAAATTGTGATCATCAGAAACTTATCTGTAAATAGTTTAGGTGTAAACACGTTAGTGGCATGGTTTCTTTCCGGCGGGAGTTTGACTTGCAATGCACCAATTGCCTGACTCATAGTGTAATTTGGTACTTACCGTATTTTACTTTAGCTTTGTTTTGAAGAAACATGTTTTTCGTAAATTTTAACACAATAAATGATGCTTGTATGACCATATTTTAATGCCACTTTAGTACGTGTTTGTAACGACCACTGGAAGGTTTACGCTTTTTAATGAAGCAAGACCGATCGGTTTCTGGGTAGTTTATGCATGTACGCTATGAAATGCATACCGACTCACATACATACTTACTTTGCAGTGCCCAATATTTGAATTTGTGCAGATCTTCGATATATTTTTGACTAGATTCTCGACAGTCTTCACTAACACCTTCTATAGCACTCATAACAAAGGGTGGAATTCTGCCAACTAAATACTCGATGATTGGCAGTGCTGATTTTTGGTATATATCATCTGTAATTAAAAAACGGTATTAGTAAAAATGTTTTACATATATATAAACCGGGTGTTCCAAGGTGGCTGACCTATGAGAAGTACACGGAGAATCAATCAGAATTAACTCAAATTTTGTATGTACAAGTTATTCGAGGTGAACTACGTTTCTAATATTTTTATCCATGCAGTGTTGTCGCTTCTAACTAAACCTGGTAACAACTTTCTTAATTCAAATAGAACACTCTGTATTACACTTACTTACTGTTACACTTATTTCCCTATACCTATCTTAATTTTCGAGATATAGATTAATTTAATTCTTTTTTTGAAAATTTGACCCTTACGCACATCTTTGCTTTTTGGAATAACTAATACTTCAATTTTTGAACATGGATTAAGGAAACCTTGGACTAACTTTCTATCTTATTTGAATTTAGTTACATTCTACGCCCTGTTCTGCTTTTGCCAAACCTTGGTGGTGAGAGACTGGTCCATATGATATCATATGGACGAGCCTAGCAGCAGGCTAAGCGCAACTTCATCCCCTTAGGCATAGCTCTTCCGCTGCCGATCGGAGTGCGCGGTATAATTACTGCACCCTACTCGAGGTACCACTGTGTAAGCAAAACATTGCGGTCTAGACTAGTAAAGGTCAAAAAAAAAATCTCCTGACCGAGCTATCGTGTCGTGGTGAACGGTCTGCACCAGGAAAGACGGCGCTGGTTGTAGAGTGAATTTTATTACACATGCGACTGTCATACCATTCCCTTCGGAGGCTGGGGGCGTAGGCTTAATTACACGGGCCGATAGGAGACAACCTCAATAAAATAACATTAATCCTAAGGTGGGGGGCTAGGCCGAGAGGATATGTGGCTGGATAGAAGACGAGTTCCAGCTAGTCCAACATTGGGGTACCGGGCGCACCCCATTGTATTTTAGCCTTACTCTAGTAATGCCGGGCTCTACTGGAGCGGATAGAGCTTTTCCTAACTATTCCTGAGATCAGTTATGGAAGATCAGAGTAAGTTTAAAAAACCTTTTCCCTAGATAGTAAAGCAGGGAAAAGACACAAAAAAGGATGTACCAAAGGTGGAGATGCCGGGTCCATCCAGTATTTCAAAGACCCCCGTGAGGGTAGACTCCGTGGAGGACGTGGATTTAATGTAATTAATTACAGTTATAGCAGAAAAGCATTTATTTGATGATTTCACACTGTAAGAAAATTGCACTATTCTGTTTTGGTTTTTGGCCGTGGAAAAACCCGAGCTGCCATCTTGAAGGATACTGAAATTAAAATCAATGATGAAGTTTCCATTGTATCTGATTGTGTGCGTAACTTGGGCATTCTCCTTAACACCAAACTTCGTTTTAAAAAGCACGTTTCACATTTAATTAAATTGGGTTACAGTAGTTTGTAGGTTTTGTATGGTAGTAAAGACTGTTTGAATGTCGGTTTGCGTAAGGCTTCTTTTCTAGACTTAAGTTTTGCATAAGCGTTTATTATTACTGCTGGCTGCTTGGACAGAGCTGAATTTTCTGCTACTATCTTTTTCCATAAAATTACCAAGTTACTTGTTCCGTCAAATTTTATTTAGAATAGATGTACACTGCAAAAAATTACAGTAATTTTACTATAGTAAATCGGAAATATTACATGAAATAACGTTGTGAATTTATTACGATAAATCATGTGAACCTTATTTTACCTGTTTTTTCCAGAATATTTGAGATGGAAAGAGAAGTTTCGGTAAAATTTACAGTTATTTCATGTACTTTTAAGATGTAATAAAAATGAAAAGAAACAATACTGTAAAAAACATGTAATATTTTGCGATTGCTACTAAAATTTACTGGAATATTTGTGTAAAATTACCTTCAAATGCACAAAATTCATACGCCGCAATGTGATTGGTTATTGGGTTATTTGCCTGTGCGCGTAGGTAATTCTAGTCAGTTATGGTGACGCATAAACAATCGCAAGTTGGGGTGATTGTTCCTGTTTGTGTGCTGCCTCAAGCATTGCAAAAGAATTAGGTAAGATGCTTTTATAAAAATACTCATTTTAATATATTTTCACATGTGGTTAATACAGCAATTCTTTTTTGCTTTAAATATTTCACCGATTTTACTTATTGTTAATACTTTGGAGGGTATTCTGATTCATGATGGAACACACGCCAATATTAAACATAACCTAATGTTTTCATAAATTATTTATTGCTCCATGAATATAAACACAAATTGATTAAAAATTTCACTATTATTTACGATTCACTGTTAAAATTAAAACGAATGCTAACTGTTACAGCTTATTTACTTAAAACAAAACCTTTAATACATTACTTTTGTAAAGAAATAATGCATTTATATTTACAGTAATTGCATCTCAGGATCTTGCTCCCGGTGTAGAGAACTGTGAGAACCTATGATGCAATTTGTATTCGTTTTTGTATAATGTATAAGAGACTTTTTAAAGATAACTTGGCTGTAATAATTCAGTAGTCGTTTTTAATGATTATTCATCAATTGGGTGTTGCGATAAGTAAAAATTATATTTATCTTTTCCTTCTTGTAGTGGAATATTTATTCGTGCACAAGCTGTAGGTACCTATTTACATTAATTTCATTTGATCTATTTACTGATATATACATATAATAATATAATGGAAGTAACATTTGTTTCTCTTTTTTTGTTTCAGAGCAAAATTCAATGAATTTGATAGCATTTGGTTCGGAAATAGCCATTAAATGTCAGATAAAGGAAATTTATATTTTTTATTCTACTGAAGATTAATAAAATATATTTGCTTATTCTTATAGCGTTTTCGACTTACTGCACTTTTATCCACTGATTGTATTTCCATCTTATTTTAATACACAATGTTAGTAAGGGAGATAGATATACTCCACGCGTAAAGTGCAATAAGTCGAAAACACTATTAGTTTTATTCCTATAACTCAACAACATTGACGTTTTGCAAGTTCTGAAGCTGCAACAAAATTGTCTAATAACTAAGAATTTTATTGTTTTAGTACTTATTATGTTTTATAATCCTATAGTAATGATACTTTGCCTTTAATTAAATTACTATTTATACTAGCCTGTGATATCCATATGTGTATTTGATAACATTACGGAATATTAATGGTGATGTCTAAGTAAAATTATACAATTTATATTCCTCAATGTTACCAAATTTATATTGCAATCATCGGCACTCTAAACAGGAATTTAATTCGAGTTACAGTATGCTGTAAAAAGTAATAAGGTTGTAATCAGAATCACACATGCAAGGGAATTTTCCGTGCAATGTATATTTACACCAGTAATATTCACCTTCTTAGTATTTTTGCCTGCCTTCGTTATAAAATTACATGCCAAAATTACTTGACTGTTCGGTAAATATACAATTTATATAAATATTACATATGAATTTTACAGAACAACTGAAAAATACATCAGTGTATGAAATTTACTGGTAGATAGCGATTTTACTAGATGAAGTAAATTTACCTGTAATATCGTAGGCAACTTTGTTACCAACGATTTTACATGTAATTTTACTAGAAATTTTTTTACAGTGTATGTACGTAATATCAAAGTGAGGCTTGCTAACTCCTCTAGTTCATCACCTTGAAATTTTTAACAGATCCTTTAGCTATAATATTGTTAGACTTTGGAACAAAATTCCACTAGCTATACGTGTTTAAGTCCGCTTTCTTTGTCCTATCAATTGAGAATGAGTGTTTACTTAAACAAGTACACGGAAAAGAAAAGAAATTGTTAAATCAATGAAATATTCATTGACACAACCCCGGTGGCTGGTTTATATATGGGCAAATATTTATTTCCTTGAAATAACTTATTTTGTCAGCATCAGATAGTCGATTTAAATGTGTACAGTATGTGTTTAAAAAAATAAATTGGATTAGTTTAAATATTTTAGAAAATTGGAAAAATGTGTCTACATATTTGAATCAATTACCATTAACTAAACATTTTAAGTTAAAATGGACAAATGCTACCCGTTATTTTAACTATGTAGTTGTGTTGTATTAAATACCAAATTGTGTTGAACCAAATGCAATAATGTTTAATGTAAGTAAATAGGTATTTGGACTATTAACGGCTGTATTATGTTTATCACCTCATTTTATGTTAACAATATGAAGTGTGGGAATATCTTTATTGTGGATTCGCAGCGGCCAAAAGTCGGTGGTGTGGCAGAAGTCGCGGTTTAGTGAACACACCTCCTATATGATCTGTATATAGTAAATACATTCAATTAATGCAATGAAATAAGAGAAGCGTAATTTTTACAACAAAAGCCTGTTTTGTTAATTTAACACCTGTCAACGTTCTCAGTGAAAATATGCATCTATCTGTACAACGTGGTACATATGTGAAATGAAATCTTAATTTTGTTGAATTTAACATTAATAAATATTTGTTTGATTCAATCAATTATTTTTTCTGACAAAATATATTTTCTTGCTTTAACAAATCTTTTCTTTTCTTCGTGTTATTATGTTTTTATTATCCTTTATAATGTTCTATTGTCGTTTCTCCGTATGTTTTGTGCGCTTAGACTTAAATTATTATTACTTTGTGCGTACGATTTTTTATTTATTGGGTTAAGTAATTAATGGTGCTGGAGGAAGAACAGCGGCTTAGGCTTTAAGCAGCTGATCCTGCACCTTTTGATTGTTAATTGTTGAATTTTAGCATTCATTTATTTTTGTACTATGTTTGATGTCAATAAACCGCTATTATTATTATTACTGTTATTATAAAAACCTGCAAGATATTTATCCAAACATTTGTATTGCCCTAAAAATATATTACTGCACAACGCAGCTACAAGTTGTTCAGCTAAAAGATCATTCTCAGTTCTACGCAAGGCTAAAAATTGCTTACTATTAAGTGAAGGACAAGATAGACTCGTCAAGTGTGCAGTGTTGTGCGTTGAATCAGTCATTACTCTAACGTTGAATTTTGTAGGTAAAACCAATAAAGACCGATCAAGAAGGAAACTTCTTATTTGAAGAACTTATAAACTCTTAAAAAATCATGTAAGTCAGGCGCGGCTGGTGGTTACTTCAGTCGGAGGCTATGATATTGATCGAACTTCTTCGTATAACTTCGTAACATATAAACATATAGAAGCGTATTTGAGGAGAGCATACGAAGAACTACGATCATTGCCATAGCCTCCGACTGACGTAAGCACGAGCCGCGCCTGATGTAAGTTAACAATGTATGTTTTTTAAAATTAGTAGGTACAATAAAATAATAGGCTATTGTATCTGTATACGTAAACTGAGCTTCTTGCTTTATTTGTCTCATTTCCTACGTATGAAAAGCACACACCTACCTTAAAAGTTCAAAATATACCTACATTACATTATTTAAATAAAACATGATTAATCACATCTTTGTCAAATAAAAAATGGTGCTGGCAGCTGGTTGGGTGTGGAGGCGGCAGAGTTTCTTTTGCACAGGAAACACCCTAAATCCGGTGCTAGGTACGGCAAACAAATTTTCACACATCAAGGTACTTTTACAGGGGAAAGGTACCTGGAATTCATAAGAAATTCATTGCCTGTTCGCTTGAAGACATTCCTTTGACCGAAAGATGTACAATGTGGTGGCAACAAGACGGAGCTCCGTCTTATAATATATATTTAGACACAAAATTTAATCTGAACTGGATTGGAAATGGAGGACTAATTAAGTGACCCGCACGCTCACCAGAAATGTGGCATATCTGGTGGTGCGTGCTAGATTTTTTCTGTGAGCACATTCCATGCAGATTGTTTATGCCGAGATACCAGTTAATATTCTAGACTTACAAAACAAAATACGTCAACCGTGCCAAGATATTCCTCCAAACACAATAAGAACAGCGTGTACAACATAACTTGAGCATACTATTTGAAAAGAATAAAATATTGAATCAAACATTATTAATATCCTATTTATTTCTGGAATATGATTTTGGTATAAACTTAAATTCTTAAAATAAATTTAAGTGTTTGCATTGCTTTTGTAATTACACCACAATAAGAAGAGCGAGAGAAACTCTAATGACACGGGGCTGCATCGAGGTGAAGAATTTTTAAATTCTAATATATATATATATGGCTGTACATCCCTGTCGGGATTGTAGCCACCCCGCGGGGTCCTATTGACTAATGTCAGTATGGATCGTCACTCCATTCCACTTCCACTTCGCGTATTCTTCCTTTACCACTCCTCATAACTTGTTGCTTCTTCTACCACTCTCCTCCACTCTCGCCTGTCCTGCATTTTCTCTCTCCATCTTGTAATTTTCATACTTCTTATGTCGTTGATTACCTGTTCTTCCCATTTTAGCTTAGGTCGTCCTCTTCTTCTTGATTGGGGTTTCCATTTCGTTATTCTTTTAACTATTGCGTTGTCACACATGCGATTTATATGCCCATACCATCTTATTCTTTTTGATTTTATTATTTTTACTATATGTTGTTTCTCTAGTATTTCATCAATCTCTTGGTTTGTCAATCTTCTGTAGTGTTCTTGGTCTATTCTCTTTCCTCCAAATATTTTCCTTATTATCCTTCTTTCGAAAATTTTTAAGTTTTCTTCATCTTTGCTCGACATACATATATTTTCTGCTGCATACATTACGACCGGCCTTATTGTAGTTTTATATATTCTTAATTTCGTTTTTTTGCTGAGCGACTTGTTGTTCATTAACATTTTGTATCTATAGTATGCCTTGTATCCCGATTGTATCCTTTGGTCTATTTCTTCCTTCCTATTGTTCTTATTATTTATTAGAATTCCTAAATACTTGAAACTGTCTATTTCCTCCATATTATAACTTCCAATTTTTATACTTCTTTTGCTGTTTTGTTTTTCACTCTTGCATACGTTCATATATTTGGATTTTTCTTGATTAACCTCTAATCCTCTCTTTCGTGCCTCTTGAGTAATTCGCACTATTGTTTCTTCTAGACTTCTTCTGTCCCGAGCTATCACAGCAATATCATCCGCATATGCTATCACTTGTATCGACTTCTCTATTATGGTTCCCTGTATTTCACACTCCCGCATTACTCCTTCCAATGCTATATTAAATAGTGTCGCTGACAACCCGTCGCCTTGTCGCACTCCTGTATTAATACAAACTTCCTCGGTCATTCCCTCAAACGTACGTATTGCTGCTTTCGAATCTGTCATTGTCATCTCTATTAACTTTAAGATTTTTTCCGGTATGCCTAGGTTTTTTGCATCTCTAATAATACTTTCTCTTTTTAGCGTATCAAATGCCTGCTTAAAATCTATAAATACTATCTCCACCTCAATTCCTTGTTCGGTACATTTCTCCACTATTTGTTTCATTAAATGTATAGCATCTACTGTCGATCTGCCTTGTCTAAATCCATTCTGGTATTCTCCTATGCCTTTTTCTGTAAATATCCTCAGTCTCTTCAGAATCAATGTGGTTAGCACTTTGTATGTTACATTTAATAGCGTTATTCTTCTGTAATTTTCACAAACCGTTGTATCTCCTTTCTTTGGTATCGGTATTATAATTCCGGATTTCCACTCCTCAGGCATTGTTTCGTTCCTCCATATTAGTTTTATTAGTTCATAGATTCTTTGCTTAACTTCCTTTCCTCCGTATTTTATAAGTTCACCATAGATGTTATCTGGTCCTGCTGCTTTTCTTTGTTTTAAATGTTGAATTGCCTCATTACACTCATCCTCTGTAGGCTCCTTTATTTCTTCTTCCCTTTTCAAGTTCTCGTCTTCATACTTCTGATTCTTGTCTTCGCTCTCTCCTATTACTGTTATTTCCCTCATATATTTTTGCCATTTTTCTTTACTAACGTTGGATATGTTCGCATTCTTCCGTCTTTGTTTCCTAATTTGCTCATATAATTTCGTATTGTTCTTGTTATCATTTTCAATTTCATCCATTATTTCTTGACACCATTTTTGTTTTTTGCATCTCATTATTTTTGATGCTTCTCT
Source organism: Cetonia aurata (assembly GCA_949128085.1). Lineage (NCBI taxonomy): Eukaryota > Metazoa > Arthropoda > Insecta > Coleoptera > Scarabaeidae > Cetonia > Cetonia aurata. The sequence goes on along the minus strand of OX421884.1, from coordinate 34,438,037 downwards.
CCTTATTTCTTTGTACTTTTCATAGTCATTTTCATTGTTTGTTTGTAACCATTTTAATCTCTCATTTTTCTTTCTTTGCATCAACAACTCACATTCCTTATCAAACCACCCCTTCCTGTATTGTACTTGTTTTCTTCCTAGTACTTTGTCGGTTGTTTCAACTATACTATTTCTTAGGTTATTCCATTCTATCTCTATATCGTTGTTTATCTTGGTACTTTTTAATCGTGTTTCCAGTTTTGTTTCATATTCTCTACGTATCTCTTCATTTTGTAAATCTTCTATGTTCCATTTTCTTTGGTATTTTCCAGTTTTTATATTCTCTATTATTCTTAATTTCATCTTAGCTATAACTAACTGATGGTCAGTGTTTATGCATGTACCTCGGTATGCTCGTACATCTTGTATCATCTTACATCGCTTCTTTGTTATCAGGATATGATCAATTTGATTCCCATCCGTCCTTCCTGGTATCATCCATGTTATTTTATGCTCTTTTTTGTGTTGGAACATCGTACTTGCTACTACCATATTCAACTGGGTTGCCAAGTTACATAGCCTTAGTCCATTGTCCGTAGTCCTCTCATGTATTGTGTGCTTTCCTGCCACTTTACTTATATGTTTTTCCTTTCCTATTTTTGCGTTAAAATCTCCTGTTACAATCAAGGTGTCATGTTTCGGGATGTTCTCACAGGTCAGCGTCAATGTTTCATAATATAATTCCTTCTCTTCATTAGTGGCTCCTTCAGTCGGTGCGTACGCGTTCACGATTGTTATATTTGCTATGCTATTTTTTATTCTTAAATATGATATTCTACCATTAATTCTTTTGAACTGGATAATTTTCGTTCTAACATTCTTATTTACCATAAACGCAGTTCCATTCCTACCTTGCTTTTTCTCTCCTCCATATATTATTGAGTATTTCTCTTTATCTATTCTACCTTCACCTTCCCATCTTATTTCTTGCAATGCCATTATTTCTATTTTATATTTTTCCATTTCTTTTCCCAATTCTTCCATTTTACCTACTTCTAGCATCGATCTTACATTCCATGTAGCAATCTTCATATGAGTTTTTTTACCATTTCTATTCGGTTTCCTTCCTTGAGTTTTCTTCTCATTACTTTTTTTCTCTTCTTCTTCTCTTTCTTTATTAACCATGTTTTGCAAATTTTTATTCACTTGTCCTTTTCCCATATCCATTTTCGTGTCCATATTCGTCAACATTTCGCCCTTCTCATCATCATTCAGTTTTTTGTTTCGTCATTCCTATTTTTTGACTTCTCAAGTATCCCCTTCTCCGCATTCCATCTCCATTCTTTTCCTTCCACCCACATTTTTTTATATCCTATTTTTACCCTTTTACCGTTTGCACTTTCTTGTTCAGCTTCCTTTTTTATACATTTTTGTATTTCTCTATCTTTTCTTGACAGATCGTCAGTTATATATATCTTTTCCTTCTTTAATTCTCGAAGCTTACTCTTATTTTTCATTACACTTTTTTTCTCTTCCTCATTTTTTAGTTGAACCAAGCATGTATGTGTGCCTAAATTTTTTACTGCTTCTATATGAACTTGCACATTCATCTGCATTTCTATTAACTCTTCTATTCTTTCTTTTAACACTGTTGGTTTTTCCATACTGTTCTTCAATCCGTGAATTACTACATTATTACGTCTTTCCTCATTTTCCTTTATTTCCCTCCATTTCATTAATTCTTTTACTTGGGACTTTATTTCCACGTTTTCCTGTCTTAGTTTCTCGTTTTCTTTTTTCAGATCTAATACTTCTGACGCGTATGCGTGTATCTCCTTTCTTATTTCTTTCATATCCTTCATTGTATCATATAACATTTCCATTATTTTATCCAGTTTAGCTTCGCCCATCCTTATAACGTACTCTTATTTATTTGTGGACGATTTCTTTTATCGTTTAATACGGCTCTGTTTATTTTGCGGCTTTTGTTCAGCTAGTATTTTTGTTCGTTTAACAAAAAACTTACGCGCGCTAAGAGCGGTCGCCCGGATCGACTCCTCGGAGGCTATACTCTCACGTTGTTTATATATTCTATTTCGTTTTCTTACACAAATATACTTCTTACCTTTCTTATTTCAATTCACCATTAACTCTTTTCTCTTATTACGTCTTTCTCACTTGACACTCACAATTTAATCCACTTTTAACGTCTTAAATTTGAGTTTGTTTGCGGAGCGATTTATAATAATACTATTCACTTTGCGTGCAGGACAGTACATTCTAATATTAATTCAATATTGTTTCTTGTTTGTTTTTAATATGTTACATTTTATTATATTTTGTATTGTGTCTCAGTTTCCGTAATACTTTTTTTAATACAGTACCGGGTTTTCCTGTAATGGTTTTATTACAGAATAAATGAATTATAAATTATATCATATAATAAGCATAAGCAATAATAACCTGTGAGCATAAATTAATGATAGAAGAGGACTCTATTTTTCTGCTGATGTTATAAAAATTACTTTCCATTTCTGTTAAATTGCACAATAGTGCCATTTTCTTACAGTGTGAAATCATTAAATAAATGCCTTTCTGCTATAACTGTAATTTTAATATGAGGAAATTTTCTATGTTAAAAATTTTACGTCGTGATGGATTTGAACCAGGCACCTCCCACTTGCCGGGCGGGTACTCTACCAATTGAGCTAACGAGGTGTCTGGTAGATCACAATTTGAAATGTCTCAAATACAGATCTTAGGAAGTCGGCAGGACGGCAAATATCCAATAGTGCAATTTTCTTACAGTGTGAAATCATTAAATAAATGCTGCTCTAAATTGGTAGAGTGCCCGCCCGGCAAGCGGGAGGTGCCTGGTTCAAATCCATCACGAGGTAAAAATTTTAACATAGAAAATTCCCTCATATTAAAATTACAGTTATAGCAGAAAAGCATTTATTTAAACAAACATTTGTTTGTTGGTTTTCCTGTCATTATTGCGATCATGTGGAGTCATTTGACATTAGCAGGGATGACGGCGGTCTAAATCACATTTCATACGATCGACGCACTACAATCATTTGTGGTCCCATAGATTTCTCTGGGATACTTTTAAAAAAAATCGAATTAATAGATATGACTGTATAAGCCTAGTAATTACCAAAACGTACGAAAAATGATGACCGTACAATTTGAAAAAAAAAAAAAGGGGGGACGAGAGTAAAAAGCTATTCACACGGGTAGTGTCATAATGGCAGAATCTTACGTCGTCGCACATTGGAGGTTACTACCTACATCTTTTTATCTCGATTGGTTTTTGAGTAAATATGTGGGAAAATAGTTGTGAGAAAACCTGTATAAAACTATAAGCATGACTTACTCACAACACTAAGTATTAATTTGAGAATGACAAATACGATTTTTTTTTAAGATTTATAGATTTTATGTATCAGATAGTTTAAAATGAAAGTAGCACACTGAACCTTTTACACTGCAGTGTTAATTTACCGATAGAAAAGACCTTGAAAGAGAAATGAATGAATGATCGCGTTATTACGTAACTAAAAGTGGTTTTGTCATTATATAAAACCTGTTCCAAGCCACATGTCTTTGTTGCAACAGCTACCTTGAGTCGTTACGAAATTAGTGGTATGTACTTACCTATATAATATACTTATATATATTGTGCGGTCATTGGTTTGTACTATGTATGATGCTGCATACTATGGATATTTCTTCTTACACGGCTTTCTGTTAAAGGTTAGACATGTGCCTACCCTTTTTTGATTAGGCATCTGTTCTTTTTATTTTACCCCAGTCGCTGGCACAATTAAATAACCCGAGCACATTTTTAAAACTAAATTACAGATATGGTGTTTATTTAAGACTCTGCATCCGTAATGAAATTATAGTATGGTAATGCTTCTGTGATTTATTTAGGTTTAGTAATAACTATATTATATTGAAAACTTATTGGTATTACGGTAAGTATAATAGATTTTATGATAAATAGAGTCCAAATATTTAGAAAAATGACAGTTACCTGTTTTTTTTTGTCTTCCTTTTTATTAGTAGGTAATATCCAAAATCTCTCTTTTTTGATTCAATGTGCTTTTTTTCAAATGTCTTTTTGCTTAGATTTGTAATTTGTCATGGTTTTTCTATGTTCGGTTATCATGTAACTTTTAAATAATAGATATATACAAAAAACACATCAGGAATTTTCAATGGCTTATATTGAAAATTCCTTCAAGGGCAGCGGCACACAGTGGTCAATGAGAGGGAAAAACCTATACTTTTTTATTTTCTCTAAATATGTTAAATATGTCTAATACAGTTTGTTGTGAGCTCGGATTTTCATGAACCAGAAATTTTACAAATACGATGAAGAAATACTTATTTAGAATTACAGACTTTGTTTTTAATCCATTGAGCCTTAAACTTTTTTTAAAAAAATATGTTTTTGCATAAAATTTAACTGTAGTAGTATAATTTCCTTTAGTTTTCCTGTACTTTTCAATCGGGAAATACGTTATATTTTTAACAAATTCACAATTAGTGTTTTTAATGTTTCTTACCAGGAACTAGTGAACGTTTTATTAGAATGTGACCGTAATGTAGATAAATGTTTAGAATCCATTTTTGCGAATAATCTTTACTTAACACCAGCCAACTTGGATTGCATTCGAAAGCACCTGACCAAAACAGTTATACCACATTTTAATAAAAGGTGGAAACAAAAATCAAAAGCGCTCGATTTACACGATGATGTTAAAAAACTATTGTTTTAAGTTATTTGTCGATTTAAGTAGTACTTAAATGTATTAATTTTAATATGAATGCTTTAAAAAGATATATAGTAATAAGAGTGTAGTTCTGTCCAATCGACATTTATTTACTTAATTTTTTTTGGGAAATATTTTGCTCGTTAATCGAGCATCTTCAGGCAAAAAACGTCAATGATTTGAATTCACAAAAATGATAAAACATCAAAATGTGTAAAATGATGTATGATAAAAATTTTGTAATACTGAATGAACTATAAAATATGATATATAAATTAATGTTGTCCAAATTTCAAAATTATATATATGTATTATTTTTCTTAATAAAGTGTCCTTTTACATTTAATTAATGACACAAAATTATCTGGACTGTTTCTTAATTAAAACGGGTTTGCTGCATATCACTCGTATTGAGAAATTTTCTATAATATATGCGAATATATTGAGAATGATATGAATGTGTATATAGATCCTATAAATTTTTTCCGCATTTGGCGAGTTTCGGACCAGTGTGCCCCGTATTTTATATTTAATCTTTTTCTCTTTTATGTAATCCAAATCGCATATATTTAATCCCATTACACTGAAAAAATCATTTAAAAATTCCAATTCTATAAAAAGTTACAGGTTTTTTTTCCGCAAAAGCGCGATTCTAGACCACTGTGCGGCGGTCGGTGCATACGTTACAGCGAGGACTCTGACAATGATCGAAGTTCTCTCTCGTCAAGTATGTACGACGTTCGATCATTGTTAGAACTGCACTGCTTAAAAGTATAGAATTAAAAACCTATACACAGGATGCAAGCCCATTTAAAACCAAATAGCGTTTTCAAAGCAACTGGGCTATCATCTTGGAATCCAAATAATATGGTTGATTCTAGATGTTAAGAGGGACTGCCTGCTATTTGCGTTGATGGACTTGAACCTTTAACGATTGCATATGCAATATTTAAGCAAATAGTAGGAGATAAATCAGCACAAGAAGAAAATCTGAAAGTTCTTTGTAGGCTAACGATCAGGCGCGGCCGATGCCTTTGTAGACATAAATTTTCTACCAGATCATCACCAAAAAGAAAACGAATATCATGGATCCTAGAATGTGCTAGAAGAGTCTGAATTCAGTCAATTTACAGATAACAGTAGTCTTGGATACATTCCAAGGCCCCGACGATCTCATAATGCTCAAGCAATTGATGAGACTATTGAGGGTCTTTAGAATCCCAATTGAAATATTTTCGAATAGTATTAGGCAGCATAAAAATAAACAATCGGATCAATTTAACAAATATCAAGAATTACATACACGGCGGCCTTAAACCCCTAACAGAAAGGGGGAAGATACTGCAGATAAACATTTTCAGTAATAACTTTAATACGATATGGAGAAGAATTAAACCGAAAAGAAAGTAATGGGAGAAGCAAAGAAACGCACAAAATGGAAAGAGGAGAAAAGAAGGAATAGAACAAACCATAAATAGGAACAAAATTATTGATCTCACGAAAAGGATAGTCAAACTTTAATAAATAAAACTAAAACATTGGAAATCAGGGGCCAATCTTTACGGAAATTGATAGTCATGATGAACGGTTTGAGGATTATGGTTGGGTCATTTCTGAATGGCAATCAAGTGCCGGTTTCTCATGTGATGATTTGTTTAAACAAAAATCCAAACACTGTGCATTAAATATCTGAATGGTGAAAAAATGAGGCGACGTGACAGTTGTGATTGATTTTACTTAATGGAGCTCAATAAAATCTTGTATTATTTTCTCTTTGAGAGGTAACCATTTTAATTTTATTCAACTATGTTTCAGTTCATTTTCTTTTATGGGATTCTCACAATTTACATACTGTTAGTAAAATAAGTAAAAAATTTGTTGATTTTTTAACAAAAGCGATATATTGTCTTTGTCAAAAACATTTACTGTTTATAATAACCGATAGTACAATATACTAAACGTACTTTTTATAGTTTTTAATTTTGAGTAACTTTTTAATTAAACATTAAAAAGTTACTCAACAACGCAAGTTATTTGATACAGAGGTAAACTACTGTAATCTAGATTTATTGCGTATTCAAGTGCAACGCAGTGTGAATCTAGGTACACAATTTTACATAAGTTGAAGTATGAAATAGTAGATAACTAAATTACAATTATTAACAAGTAAATTAGAATTTTTCACGATCTTAAATCTGGACGGTTACGTTGTTATTATACGGTACCAGCGTAGTAGTACCACGATATCATGTGCATACTTTGCACAAGTAACTTATGTAGTTCAATATTTAATTTTATGTACGTTTATATTTTCTAGCCAATGTGTATACCGTTTTATTCAAAATAAAGCGACTAATCCTACAAGAAATCAATATATAGGTACTCCTTTACCAAAGTTATTCCTAATTTTTTGTTAACACTGTATATAAACATCAATTACATAAGATGTGATAAAAACAAAATCGTTTATTATTTGTATATTGATTAGCAAGCCGCGAATACGTTCAATTTATGAGAATGGTACGCAATTTATTTCAAATTATGCGTATTACGATTGCTAGGTACGAATTAGAGGTAACGGTATAAATGGTAAAATGTAAGTTTCGTTCCAACTAATATGCTGGTTGTAAAATAATAACACGACTATTCTGCTCAAGAACTATATTCAAAACTAAACTGTTAACAATTTCTTTACATCTAGTTATGATTGATATTCTTTGTTAACAATACGCAGCTAGAATTTGGGTTTCGCGCGATATACCTTTGGATCGATGATTCACAATAATATGCAGGGTCACTTATATACTAGTATGCAATAAATGTGATAACAATAAACCCCTTTACCACCACTCAAGAACAACACTGATTAATAACAGTAATAAATAATTAACATGGTACTAATTTAATGAATTCTGGATTATAAGTGGGGTGGTAGCTACGTGTACTTAGGCCACCTATGCGGCGCACAGTGGGACAGATCGGCGAATAACGTCTCAAAAATGTATAATTTTTTTATTTATTGTTCTAGATTAGTGAAATTTGGTGTGTATACTAGAGCGCTGCATAAGTATATTTAAACTGTGTAGGCGAGCAAGTGTATTTTGTTGTGTAGAGGTTACCTTTCCCTCTTTTTCTTTTTGATCCACTCTTTAGTGTTGTTTGTTATTCACTTCGTTTTTCGACTTGTCACTAATGTAATGTTTTTATTAAAAGCAACTTAAAACTGTTAACATTCTAAAATATAGGTACAGGTTATTACCTATAAGCTGGGGTGCGTCCGATAATGACGCTCGTACAAGAGCATAAAATAAAATTTTTTTATTCCTTTAAAACCTTTCTACCGTTAGGTGTAAGGTCATTTCGAGTGAGGTTAATTCCTTGCCCTTATCTTCTCTCTCCACTTCTTCCGGTCTTTTGTCATTTCTCTTGCCTCATGCCAATTCATTTCTCTCTCGGTCAATGCTTCCCTTATCTCATCGTTCCATGTTCTTCTTGGTCTTCCTCTTGAATTTTTTCCAGATATTTTAATTTCATAAATCTTCTTAGTTGTTCTTTCTTCTGACATTCGACAAATATGTCCATACCATCTTAGCTGTCCTTCTTCTATTTTCATTCGTATTGGTATCACTCCCTATTCTTCCCTTATTTTCTCATTCCTGATTCTATCTATTCTCGTTTTATTTAATACTTTCTTTAATTCTTAGGAATCTCATATCCATGGCATTAATTCTGGATGTATGTTTTTTGTTTAGCGTCCAGGATTTGCAGCTGTACATCAGCGTTGGCCTTAATATTTTATTTATTACGTCGACTTTAACGTTCTTTTGCACCTCTTTTTTTTTCCTAGGAATGTCTTTTTCATCATATTATATATTTTTCCACCCTTCTTCATCCTCTCATCTATTTCTTTGTCTTTCCATCGGCTGCAATTATCGTCCCGAGATATTTGTATTCGTTGACCTTTCAATTATTTGCCCGTTTATTTTAATGTTATGTTTTGTTTTCTCTTTTGCCACTATCATACCCTTTGTCTTATCTGTATTTATTTTCATATTAATTTTTGTAAGTTCTTCATTTAAGATGTTTATATTATGTTGCAGGTTTTCTTCGGTCTCTGCCACTACCACCATATCATCGGCATACATCAACTCTGCTATACTAGTGGGTTTCATTTTCCAATATCCCAATTTTAGTTGTTTCATTTTTGGTCTTGCCTTCTTTATTGCGTCATCTAATACACAGGAAAACAAAATGGGGCTGAGAACACATCCCTGCTTAACACCTATTTCCGTTTTGAATTCTTTCGACTCTTCATTATTTATTCTTACTATATTTATGGTATCCTTGTACATTGATTTTATGACTTCTACGGTTTGTTCGTCGATTTTTCTCTTTTTTAATGATTTCCATATATGATCTCTTCTTACCCTATCAAACGCTTTGTGTAGGTCGATGTAGCTTATATGTAATTTTTTATTTTTGTTAATCACTTTTTCACTGGCTTGCCTTATTATGAAGATTAGGTCTTGCGTACTTCTCCCACCTATAAATCCATATTGCGTATCTTCAATCGTGTCTTCCACAATTTCTCGAATTCTTGTGTCCACTACTCTTGCTAATATCTTTCTCGGTATACTTGATAGTGATATTCCCCTATAGTTTTTGCATTCCCTTTTATCACCATTCTTAAAAATGGGCAGGATTATGCCTGTGTTCCAATCCCTTGGCATTCTTTTTGATCTAATTGCGAGGTTCATTATTTTTTGGAGTTCTTTGATTCCTTCGCATCCTAAATATTTGATCATCTCTGCCGTAATGTTATCTGCTCCCGGTGCTTTTCCTATTTTGATTTTAACTATAGCCTTCGTTACCTCTCTTTCAGATATCTCCTTTATTTCTGGTTCCATTTCCATTTGATGCTGATTGCTTTCATTTAAATATGTCCTGTCATTCTTGGTCAACTCTTGGAAGTATTCTCTCCATCTTTCCATTATTTTGTCTTCATCCGTTATTACCTTTCCCCGTTTATCTTTTACGTTCATCATTGTATATTCTTTTTTGTTTCTTAACTGTTTGAATGTTCCATAAAACAATTTCTGATTTTCTCTAAAATTTTGTTTAATTTTTTTTCCCCGAATTTTATCCATGTATCCTTCTTCCCTATTTTTACCGCATTATTCACTTTCTTTCTCTTTTCTTTATATTTATTATAATCTCCCGATATTTTAGTACGTAAGTATTTTTTCCATAAATATTTCTCTCTTTTCGCATAAAATAAAATACATAATAATAATACAAATAGTTAGCACTAATGTGCGTTCAGAGGTTGGGACAGAAAAGGCCGGAAAGATGCTTGTTCGGTTGTTGTTAACGTTGCTCAGCATGTCTACTGTATGTATCGTATTCTATGAATAGTGCGAACAATTAAATTGATATACCTATACTTATTAAACGTGGGGCGGGTATTGCTGTTATTTGTTTAAAAATTGGAATGTAAGGTATTATAAAAACCATCCGCTACTGGTTGCTCCTGTATTTCACGAAATATATTCACACATCTATACATTAACGTCGTAAAGGTAACTTCCCTTCATTGTTTACTTTCGCACTTCAATATTCACGTGTGATAATAGATAGCTGCACATACGAATGAAAGGAAAGTTTATCCCCACACTAGTTCTGACTATAGGTCACAATATAATCATAAGACTATATGATGTGTATTGGAAAATATATACTTACGTATTTCTTTTACTTTGGTCTTCATCGGTTAAGATGTTAAACATTTCGTAACAAGAGGAATAATAAATTATACAACTAAAATTTTACACATCAATTGAAAATGTATATCTATTCATAAATAAAGGTCAGGGAATAATCTTTTATAAATACATTAATCGAAATAATTCGTAGTGCTTTAATATAATGGACTACTAATTTGACAAATTAAGTGTTATTACCTTAATTGGAAATGTGTCAAATTTAATAACTTTCACAACACCTTAACCGTTGGAATTACCTACATAATATGTAGGTAGGTACCTAACGAATTTAGCGAAATATAACCTTAAAAACTGTACTTTAATTAAATCTATTAAGGTTGGAAACTTGAACTTAAATATCAACTAAACATATTGCTAGAAAGTATAGGCAAATAGTCTATGATATTTGATATTATGCATTTATATTTTGTTTGACATACATACAGCTGTCTCAGGAAGTTAAGTTAAACATGGCGGCCAGATCAAATGTCTTATGTGTAAAGTGTAAATTAATGTCAGAAAATGTAAGTGATAAAGTTATAAAGTGTAATGGGGATTGCAATAATGTGTGCACCACGGTTGAAGCCTACAAGGATAATGTGAAGTGGTATTGCGACATATGTGCAGCTAGGAAAAAAGACACAATGGTTCGCAATCTATATTTAAAAGTTTCTAATCTAGACAAAAAAATTTATTTTTTAAACGTGATTTTTGAGCAGTCAATAAAAATTGAAAAACAAAATTCAATCATGAGTCGGTTAGAGGTTAACTCGGCACCCGTGAAACAATCTCAGGCTGAACAGGATTCCAGTCGCGGACCGAAAACAAGATCAAAAAATATACCGAAAAAACTTAACAAAGAAATAAATCTTCTAAAGATTTTCTCAGGGTAAGTAGACTCTTTTACTAAATAGATACACTATAATAAGATTTCTATAATCTTAATTCAGACTAATAAACTTACACACTAAAAAATATTACACTTTTCCTACGGAAAATTCCTGTAATGTATAGGGTAAATTTACCAAAAATTGGGAAATTTACTATAAAACTTTGGGTAAATTTCCCAATTTTTGGTAATTTTACCTTATACATTACAGGAAAATGATACGATACAAGTAAGTTGTTAGTCGGCATTTTACAAAAATTACATAAATAAATAGATAAAAATACACTTATATAAACAATTTTGATTGTTATCGATTCTGTGGGGTTCGTTTAGCATAATCACATAGTAAAACAACAATATACACATATATTGCTACGAAACTTGTAGACAATATTTTAACGTTTAAGTTATATCTTTTATAAATTAAATAACTGTTTAATTCTACAGAATATCATTCAGAGTCATCTGTGATACTCATTACAAATTCCGTAATAATAAAACAGACCTCAATTTGAAGGTGGTCCTAACTGTAAATTCTTCCGCCGCTCAAACGATTTCGCTCCCCTCTAAACAAATAGGAAGATATACTAAATTATTCAGTAGCTCATGGGACGTATCGCTGTGACCAAAGCTCGTTATAGTTCTCAATATAGTATTTAACATCTATGAATCTTTAATGTGATTGTTTAGTTATCATTTCGTGATGCTTTTCTATACGTTATATTGAATAAAAAACTGTTTTACAAATGGTATTTAATTTATTCGTATTAGTGTTTTCCCCTCAAAAATGTGACAGAGATATAAGCCGTCTACCGATACTCTCAGGTTAGTAGGATCATTTACTATATAAAATATCACAATAATAAAGATTTCTATTATCTGAAATCAGACCAAGAACTTAAATCTGTGGTTTTACAAACATAAGTAAAATTCAAATTTCCACCAAATTTCACCATACGAACTTTCATAAGTCAATGCGCCAACGCATGAACACAAAATATAGTGACAAGAAATACGTATACGAACACCCAAAGAATCGTGCCAACCTCAAATATACAAATTACTAAATTTTCACTGTATATATGTCAATTAACACAAATATCTAACTTTGAAATATCTTGTACGTATTTTCGAAATTAAAAGTTCAAAAGAATGATAGTATCGCTTACTACATGTACAAACAACTCATCCCATATAGATTTCGTATTATAGAAACCATTTCAGCTCTCATGAAGTATACAAAACACCAGCTGGAAACCCACAGAAAAACTCGCCTCGAATGTTGCTCTTCAAACTCCAGGATTAAATCAGGGACGGTTCCAAACCAAAAAATAACTGGATACATATAACCTTTGCACCAAGCACGATATACTACCATTCAAAGTAAATAGATTAAACTATTCTTTAGAATTTCAAATTAATAAATAATCAAATTTGTAGATAAAATGTTTTGAAAGATAGTATACCTCAGAAGATCCAAAAACAAAAAAAATCTCCCATTTGTTTTTCAACAAACTACCCATTTCCAAGGAGAACTCACCCTGGCAACCCCAAATAGAAATGCGTTGCTACAGATACGACTGAATTAAAAATTCCCAACGACGAACACTAGCTTGACAAATACGAACATCCCGTCATATCTATAGTTACGGTTACTTAATAAAATCTATACGATCAAGTAGATTATTAGTCAGAAATTTACATTGTTACATTGATATAATATAGAATGTACTTATATAAGCCAAGTAAAATTAATTAAAATAGTAAACGATTTTTTGTTTCATGTGAGTTTTATAATTCATAGAAAATAACATGGCAATATATATATATATATATATATTACTACGAAACTTGTAGATATTTTATTTAAATTTTATTAAATTGATTTTAAATTAACTCAACACTGTTTTATTAACATTCAGACATGCAGCGTCCTCTATTTAAGATAAAAAAACTCCACAGATAAGCTATGCATCAATACCTAGATGCCACTATAGCACACAAGTGAATGAATACCTTTCCCTCTCCTTGTTTTGAGCACACCGTATACCAATCGTGTGATATTCCTCAGTAACTCCTAGGGCGTGGGGGGGTGTAGTATTCTCGACAAAGAAGTAATATTATAGCTTAAATGACCTTTTATTCTCTGTGTTTTGATTGTAGAAACTGTATTACTTATTTAGTTGTGATGTTATTATCTTATAGTGAATAAAACCAAATTTTTATACATAACTTTGTTTATTTTGAGTTAATAAAAATTGAATAACAATTAAGATGAAAATTCTCTCTCTCTCAGGGTAAGTAAGTAAGTTCAATTACTATTTAAATTATACAAAAATAAGATTCCTTGAATCTTAATCCAAACTAATCTCAAAATATCTTGTTTAAATATCATAATTGAATTCAAAACTCCCGCTAACCTCCCGTCATACAATCGCGTATTGTCAAAAACCTTACTACAACAGCAAACGTTTGTTTAACATCAAAACTCCCTAGAAATCACTGTTATCAAATCATTCTAACCTCAGAATTTAATTACGTTCTGAACGCCGGTTATAAGTTCGAAAGATGAATAAACGCTTACTTTAAAGTACGATAAATAGCTCCTTGATATTCCAAATACTGATTCCAGTTCTGCAACAATCTTTCTAGCTCCAAACCTGCGCTATCGATGTCTCAGCCACCCAAAGTTGTATCTCAGTCCCTCGATTGTGGCTCCAGGAATAGAAAACACGTCCCCCAATTCTTCGAAATTAATGGATTACCATCATTTTTGCACAAAACACACAACACTTCATCCTTGGCAAGTAAATCTTTAGTTAAATGACTCTTATAATTATTTAAATTTTGAGATTTCTAGATGTTTTTGAAAATACAACCAACTCAGGAAAATATCGAAAAAGAAGTCCTTTACAATTGTTTTAAACAAACATTCATATCTCCTAGGCATTAAGACCCCATCAACGATGAAAGAAAATCGTTTCCAACGATACGACAACCTTAAGTGAACCCACGTTCGTACGATCAGCGAAGGAACTTTACCTAAAAAATCCATGGAAACGTGCCCTTTTAAAATTATATGCGATATAGTGAGTGTTTAGTTTGAATTTTTACAATAAATTTACAAAATAGTTAAATACATAAATTAAAAATACAATTTATTTCAATAACAAACGTTTGATGTTGTATGCTGTTGATTTTAGGTAGGTTAGGTAATTTGATATCATAGCAATATATATATATTATATTATTATATTATAATTTTGTTGCAGTTTTGTGTTACAAGTAGTAATAGTTCCTAATTGCGCCGTTGCTATTTGTAATAATTATAATTAAATTATAAAATGTGAGGAATTAATTAAAACGCAATATTCCGTCAAAATAGTTCTCTGTTGAACTAGAGCATGTACCTACCTGTTACATGATTGCGTTGCGCTACTTCAAGAAAACTGTAAGAAGCTGGATAAAAAAATGTCAGTTTACAAACAAAAAAAAAAATAATTTCCACAAATATTTTTTTTTATTCTGTGATAATAATATTAGTTTCATAATAAATTGTTGTGTATCCCAGATAAATGTTTTCATATTTACGATCCATCCATCAATAAATATCTTTATTTGGAAATATGTAACGACTACTACTTTTCCTTACTATTAAAAGTACGCTTTTAATTTACTTACTGATTTTCTAATGTTTATTACTTATTACTAACTTTTCAGCTCCTTACTTTTACGTTGTAAATAATAAATATGTACATTATTAAAATATAAATAAATATTTTTTAATTTTGACTGTTTAATTCTGGTGATAATATGAAACGAGAATCTATAGGCTGAGTTTTTTAAATAACAAAGTTCATTAACTAGATAACTTTTAATTGAGCAAAAAGTTTGATAATTCAAATATATATTGTTGTAAAAACTTCGAAAAAGTTCGAAAATATTTTTACATACACCAAGTGATCGGTAAGCTTGTCGGGAATAAGATATTTTTTTAATTGGAACATCCTGTATATAAGCGGTATTATATTCCACATTAAATTCCGAATATATTCTGTTCGAGATATTTTTCCACAAATGGCTTAGTTTTCCGCGTATTCTCAATTCTCCTTAAAAATGGCGGAACCGTATCTACGAATTTGTCTGATTCTTTTCCAAACGGTTTAAGTTTGAGCAATCAACTTCTATACTATTACAGTATAGGGATCTCAACATTGTAGGACGACATAAGCATTTATAATTTTTATACTGTGTTGTGCTTGCGATCGCAAGGTCTGGTTGCATTAGAAGAACTTTAATTGCTGAAAACTTTTTATTCGAAATGGAACATTCTGTATTTTTTTATGGAATCTTATAACGCTAAAGAAGCTTGACAACTTTTGTTATATTTACCAGTTATAGTTTACGAGATAATTAGTGTTTTATGAAAAATTACATAAAAATTTGGTATTTCAGTTACTATAATTATATAATCATAGTAGCTGCGAAAACGGCCACTTGCAAATGTCAAACAATTAGTAAATGTGCTTTGTGTAATTATTCTTACATTATTTGCTCTTTTCGCTATTTCCTTCACTATATGATTTTGTTATATGGTTATATCTGTCACTCAGTTTAATTTGTTGGTTATTTATTGTTGAAAATAGGTTTTACTGATATGGTACACATCATTGGCTAAAAGGAATTGCTTACTTGCAGCACGAATTTATCAAATACGATATCCAGGGCGACGTTAACTATTAGATTAGGCGAAAAGGGAAAGAAAGAAGACTGTTGCTACAGATGAAAAGGAACTAGAAATACTGCACTCGCACATTAGCCGTAGAGCGTTAGGTGTTATTATTGACACATGTGTGTAAATGAAGTAACGAGAAAATATAAATTTTATCAATATCATATTAAATTGCATCAAATAAATTTGATAGAAGAACCTCATTTTGTCATGATATAATAAACGTTAAGAATGTTAATCCAGAGTTTACATCTGTCATTTTGTTTTCCGACGAGGCAATATTTAGAAGCAATGGTAGTAGTGTTAATCGATGTAATTATGCATTGTAAGTAAAGTAAACGTTTATTTCCAAAAAAGTACATAAAACCTATAGGATAAAGTCAAGAAAGAAAAAGAGAACATAAAAATAAGGAAAAGTGCAAATGCAATATATAATAATAATAATAATGTAATAGGAAATTTGAATACAAAAAAGAATATTCTTCTAATTATAAATATGCTAAATACACATATAATGAAATAAGTACATTCTACTAGTACAGTAAAACGCAAAATAAGTCAAAAACAAAGTCTCGGCACTAACACATATATATATGTAAAACAAATAAGTGATATAATCCTGAATTTTAATTATTCATGAATTTTAATAATTTTGATAATAATGCTAATAAGAAAATAATATAAAAAATTCTGTAAGAAAGTAATGGTGCAGCATATTATAATAAAGAATTACTAAAATATTCTTCCAAACTGTAATAAGGTCGGTCGAGTAGATGTTGTTTCAAAGTAAATCTGAATTGATAGTGGGTTAAATTCCGAAAAGTATATGGTAAGTTATTATATATTTTAATTCCGATGTACATAAAGCTTTTGGATGTGAGGGTAAGTCTGTGTTGTGGTATATGTATATCTTCGTAGCGTATGTTGTAGCTGTGTACGGGATTATTAATCTCAAAAAATCTTTGTTTATTACCATGAACGTACAACGATACCTCTAATATGTACAACGATACTACAGTTAATAGTTGATATTCTTTGAACAAAGGTCTGCATGATGTCCGTTGTGATACTCCTGCCATTGCTCTGATTGCACTTTTTTGATTTATTAAGATTTTATTAGCAGCGGTGCTAGATCCCCATATCAATATTCCATATCTTAATTTTGTTTCTACGTCAGCAATATAGACCTGTCTTAGAACTTTTGGATGTACCATGTTTTTTAAATGTCGTAATTTAAATACTGAAGACGAGATTCGTAAGTTTAAATCATTTATGTGAGTGTGCCATTTGAGATCGTATGATAAGTGTATGCCTAGGATTTTGATAGAGGGTGTTTGATTTATCGTATTATTTCCAAGAAGAAGATGTAAAGGAGGAAAATGTCGTGTTGGATTTGAATTAAAAAGAATATATTTTGTTTTTGATGTATTTAATGATAGTTTGTTAGAGGCAAACCCTGATGTATTTAACTTATTTAACGCGTCATTTGCGGTTTCTTGAATATTATTCATGTTGTTATCAATCAATACCGTAGTATCATCTGCGTATATTGCAAGTTTGTAGTTGTGAAGGAAAGCAGTTATATCATTAATAAAAACTGAAAACAATATTGGAGATAGGACAGCTCCCTGCGGCACTCCGATTGCTACCGGCAGCATGTCTGAGGTAAATATATGCTTTCTATTATTATTTAATATAGAAAATTGAACTAGTTGTGTTCGTTCGGATAAATATGAATGAAACCATTACTATACTATTGAGATTCCACAGTGGAAGTAAATAACCAAAATTACTGTTCTATAAAGATATACACCATATCAATCAATTTTTTTTTGCAAAAAATCTATTTTGAACAATAAATCAATAAATAAGCTAACAAACAAATAAATAAACAAATTCTAATCAAAATCAAACATAACAAAATTAAATAGTTTGAAAGAAATAGGGAAAAAATGGCGAATACTTACAGGAAGCACATTTACTAATTGTTTGACATTTACAAATGGCTTTTTTCATAGTTACTATGATAACTGATACTTGAATCATAGCAACTGAAAAATGAATCATAATTTTATGTAATTTTTCATAAAACACAATTATTTCGTAGACTATAAATGATAGGTATAGCACATGCTTAGTAAAAATTTTCAAGCTTCTTTAATTCTCCTAATGCAACCAGAGTTTCCGATCACACAGTATTAAAATTATAAATGCTTATGCCGTCTTAAGATGCAGGGATCCTTTTACTGTAGCTTAGTTACTGAAGCTACTAAATCGTTTGGAAAAAAATCAGACAAATATGTAGATGCGGTTCCGCTATTCTTTAAGGAAAATTGAGTATACGCGGAAAACTAAGCCGTTTGTGTAAAAGTATTTCTAATAAAAGATATTCAGAATTTAGTGTGGAATATAATAAGCTACTTCTATACGGGCAAATAATTTCAAATTATGAAGCTACTACAACAATATATATTGTAATTTTCGAAATTTTTATTCAATTAACAGTTACTTAGTAAATGAACTTTGCCATTTAGAAAACTCACCCTGTACGTGGACGGTTTCAACGTACGAGTTGGTACAATGTCGGGCCAGAAAGCTATGTCGGCACCGAACTTACGAAACAAACATGGCTAGGAATAAAACTGCGTGATTAGAAGCTTTGCGGACAACAACTGCCAGAGCGAGGATGACTGGGAATTTTTGCGTGTATCAGAAGTTTTGCCGACATAAACTGCCAGAGCGAGGATTGCTAGGAATTTCTGTGTGTATTAGAAGCTTGGCCGAGACCAACTGCCAGAACGAGAAAGGCTGGGAGAATGCTTGCCTTACCGTTAAACGCGCGGTTTATATACACTAAGCGGTCCCCCACGCGGTCACGATGGTGGGAGTTAGACGTGCGTGCACGGACGTACCGTCTGTGGAGACAATACTTGGCGTAATAAACAAGAATAAATAAACAAACTGAATGCAAAATATCATACGGTAGTAACGATACCGAACTATGGGAAAATAAATCAAATGAAAGAGAATTAATAATAATTTACGATAAACTCAAAATTTATACTAGAATGGATTTTCTCACAAGACGGCAATATAATTTTATGTAAAAAGCAGATAAAAGAAAGTTTTTATTTTATTGTATATTTGTATCATTTCTTATTCAACAACTCATAGAATTTAACGTTCTCAATTTATGTTTTTGTTCTAGTAACATGAAAAATGAGAAAAAGAACCTTACAATAATCTCATACAGAAAATATATATACCAAAATAGTACACATATAGGTATTGTCGTCCAAACATTTTTAAAAATTACGGCAATAAACATCTATTGGTGCGCTTAACTGGTATGCATTCCAATTACCTTTGGAATGTCTATCTATACTTATTTATTGTATACACTGCAAGTATCTCTTACCCCCACGTCGCAAGTGACGTCAGTTCAGGATGCGTGTCGGCATTATATGTATCTTGGGTTGAATGTACTGTACCTAACTAACTTCTCACAGTTTGTTGATTGATTAACTTTAAACAATAACTATTTGTTTTGTAAATGACACATGAAAACACTTTTATAACCTGACCTCTCAAGGTTATAAAAGTGTTTTCTTAAAAAAAAGGAGTATGCTTTACTTCATGCACCAAGTAAGTACCTGCTTATGAACTTCCTTGATGTTATTTATTCCACAAAAATAAACATTAGTACGTACGAAGGTGTTTATTTATAATAAGTATAAAATGCATAATTTACAATATTAAGTCATTCTACTTAAGTTAGTTCTCTATATATTTGCTGTAGTAAACTATATTTCATTGTAACAACACTGTGAATTCACGGCTATTAAACCATATGTTTGTCCCTATTTTATGTTTTTCTACATTTACTAAATATTTAATGGTGTCACATAAACCTTTTCTCACTGTATACACCAAGAAATGGGATACCGCGAAAATCAACGGTGTTGTTTTGAAGGAGCGAGGACTTTATATCTAACAATAAGAAGGTGAAACTATACTGGTAGCTACTGCATCACAAACATACATATACAGTATGCACCCGCATCAAATAAATATACGGCATCTCTTAATGTAAAATGTAGGTAATAGTGAATTAACTAAACTAAATTATTACTGGCAAGTTATAATTATGTTATAATAATCTAATGTGATAAAACATCCCAACAATAGACTACGAGCCTCGCTATGTGGCATCTTGCGGTTCTAATCTAACTTGTATGTGAAAGATAATCCGTAATTAGAGTTCTAACTATAGATAATTTAAAGTGTGTATTTATGTCAACTGTACAATATAATCACAACAATGCAGTTTGCGATGTTTTTATTTAAATTGTTTCGGATTGCTGCTTCTCAGGCAGGATTTCACGTAAACAGTGTAAATGCCATAATATATGCACAAGGTCCGTCAAACTGGCACCACACTTTTGATTTTTCAAAATTTGACTATGCCATCATTTTGTACTAATTTGCACTGTAAAAAAAAAAAATTATGCTTTTTCCGTTTTCGAGATATTGACGATTAAAGATTGGCGATCTAACTTGTTCATAATTTGGGAATTCTCCAGAAGTTTAAGATAACAACGACGTTAAACTTATTGTTATAATCATATTACCTTCTAACTACAGATAATTTAAAGTGTGTATTTATGTCAACTGTACAATATAATCACAACAATGCAGTTTGCGATGTTTTTATTTAAATTGTTTCGGATTGCTGCTTCTCAGGCAGGATTTCACGTAAACAGTGTAAATGCCATAATATATGTACAAGGTCCGTCAAACTGGCACCACACTTTTGATTTTTCAAAATTTGACTATGCCATCATTTTGTACTAATTTGCACTGTAAAGAAAAAAAATTATGCTTTTTCCGTTTTCGAGATATTGACGATTAAAGATTGGCGATCTAACTTGTTCATAATTTGGGAAATCTCCAGAAGTTTAAGATAACAACGACGTTAAACTTATTGTTATAATCATATTACCTACATTTAGTAAGAAAACTTGCTAGAAAACAAATATTTATGATCGTATATGGCCGCCGAGACGTGCCGAGTTTCCGAGGAGTGGATCCGGGTAAAACATTTACTGCGGTGGCCGCTTTTTTATGCATTAAGAAAAGATTCATTTACTATCTACCAACACAGAACTAACTTAGAAACACTACCTACATATGTACATTCATTTTGAGGTACATACATATCTAACTCATTAACGTCCAGTGATCTATCTACAGATCAAGTAAATTTTACTTTTATTTCGTAACTTCAAAGCCACAAGGCGGTATTTGTCAGTATGAAGCATTTAAAAAAAATTGTTTGGTTAATGGGTTAATATCAAAATAAAAGTTGTTTATGTTTTGTTAGACTATATTTGTGGATATTTTACATAGTACACATTTTATGTTAATATACCTAATATCCTCCTATTTATTTTTTTACGTGGTTTTATTTATTTACTTAATTATATTGAGTATTATAATGGCTTATGCCCTTGTCTTGCCTGATTTTATTGCATTATAATTTGATCTCCTAGGAAGCGGACTTAGTAAAACACCTATTTCTCCTATCAAAATTTGTTTAATTTCTTAATCTGACGTTTCGCTATTATAATAACATTATAATAAAAAATGGAATTATATATAAATATCTTATTGTATAGATCCCATAAATATATATAAAAATGTGCAATTTGAGAGCATTGTAATTTTTTATGTTGAAATTGTCATATAGGTGTAATTTTGTTTGTTTTTGTTATTATATGGCTTATAATTGTCACAAATTATGTTGTACATCTGTCATGATGATAAATGATGATGATAAATAATAAACAACAAAGCAATACTTTTATTAGGACAAGGAGTGGCAGCATAAGCTACGTATAAAAAACATCGTCTGCTGGCCTTAGTGTAACAATAACCACAATTCTTAACTTCGTCTATATTCAAACTATAATATTCTCTAGGGTTGAACTAGTAAATTCCGGACCGTTCACCCAGCCAATTAAATAGTCGTTTGATGACGTATTACGTGCCAAAACAGCGAACCCTCTAACCCTCCACTAACCCTCGTACACACCTGTGGTTTGGGAGCGTCGGTACACCCTGTATATTCCTGCCTCTCACTTGTAAAAAGACTCGACGCTTCGCGTCTCGCAGTCGTTGATTTAATAACGGATTACGACCCACCTCAGAAGACCCGCTAAACCCCTCCTACTTGTAAAAAGACTCGCAGTCGTTGGTTTGATCCCCATTACAACCCACCTCAGCAGACCCTCTATACCGCACCACTCTCCGCTAACTCCCGTCTACACCTGTGATTGATTTGGGATCGTCGGTACACCCTGTATATTCATTTTTCTTAATTAAAAATTACGCATACTGTATATATTGTAATAATTAAACGTGAAATTGACACCGTGTATATTCATTTTTCTTAATTAGAAATTACACATACTGTATCATCATTATTCTCCGTTGTAACACTAAAACAATCGAAGAAAACCATTTCTTCGATCCCCTTTGTGCTTATTTTATAAAATGCATAATTTACAATATTAAGTCATTCTACTTAAGTTAGTTCTCTATATATTTGCTGTAGTAAACTATATTTCATTGTAACAACACTGTGAATTCACGGCTATTAAACCATATGTTTGTCCCTATTTTATGTTTTTCTACATTTACTAAATATTTAATAGTGTCACATAAACCTTTTCTCACTGTATACACCAAGAAATGGGATACCGCGAAAATCAACGGTGTTGTTTTGAAGAAGCGAGGACCTTATATCTAACAATAAGAAGGTGAAACTATACTGGTAGCTACTGCATCACAAACATACATATACAGTATGCACCCGCATCAAATAAATATACGGCATCTCTTAATGTAAAATGTAGGTAATAGTGAATTAACTAAACTAAATTATTACTGGCAAGTTATAATTATGTTATAATAATCTAATGTGATAAAACATCCCAACAATAGACTACGAGCCTCGCTATGTGGCATCTTGCGGTTCTAATCTAACATGTATGTGAAAGATAATCCGTAATTAGAGTTCTAACTACAGATAATTTAAAGTGTGTATTTATGTCAACTGTACAATATAATCACAACAATGCAGTTTGCGATGTTTTTATTTAAATTGTTTCGGATTGCTGCTTCTCAGGCAGGATTTCACGTAAACAGTGTAAATGCCATAATATATGTACAAGGTCCGTCAAACTGGCACCACACTTTTGATTTTTCAAAATTTGACTATGCCATCATTTTGTACTAATTTGCACTGTAAAGAAAAAAAATTATGCTTTTTCCGTTTTCGAGATATTGACGATTAAAGATTGGCGATCTAACTTGTTCATAATTTGGGAAATCTCCAGAAGTTTAAGATAACAACGACGTTAAACTTATTGTTATAATCATATTACCTACATTTAGTAAGAAAACTTGCTAGAAAACAAATATTTATGATCGTATATGGCCGCCGAGACGTGCCGAGTTTCCGAGGAGTGGATCCGGGTAAAACATTTACTGCGGTGGCCGCTTTTTTATGCATTAAGAAAAGATTCATTTACTATCTACCAACACAGAACTAACTTAGAAACACTGCCTACATATGTACATTCATTTTGAGGTACATACATATCTAACTCATTAACGTCCAGTGATCTATCTACAGATCAAGTAAATTTTACTTTTATTTCGTAACTTCAAAGCCACAAGGCGGTATTTGTCAGTATGAAGCATTTAAAAAAAATTGTTTGGTTAATGGGTTAATATCAAAATAAAAGTTGTTTATGTTTTGTTAGACTATATTTGTGGATATTTTACATAGTACACATTTTATGTTAATATACCTAATGTCCTCCTATTTATTTTTTTACGTGGTTTTATTTATTTACTTAATTATATTGAGTATTATAATGGCTTATGCCCTTTGCTTGCCTGATTTTATTGCATTATAATTTGATCTCCTAGGAAGCGGACTTAGTAAAACACCTATTTCTCCTATCAAAATTTGTTTAATTTCTTAATCTGACGTTTCGCTATTATAATAACATTATAATAAAAAATGGAATTATATATAAATATCTTATTGTATAGATCCCATAAATATATATAAAAATGTGCAATTTGAGAGCATTGTAATTTTTTATGTTGAAATTGTCATATAGGTGTAATTTTGTTTGTTTTTGTTATTATATGGCTTATAATTGTCACAAATTATGTTGTACATCTGTCATGATGATAAATGATGATGATAAATAATAAACAACAAAGCAATACTTTTATTAGGACAAGGAGTGGCAGCATAAGCTACGTATAAAAAACATCGTCTGCTGGCCTTAGTGTAACAATAACCACAATTCTTAACTTCGTCTATATTCAAACTATAATATTCTCTAGGGTTGAACTAGTAAATTCCGGACCGTTCACCCAGCCAATTAAATAGTCGTTTGATGACGTATTACGTGCCAAAACAGCGAACCCTCTAACCCTCCACTAACCCTCGTACACACCTGTGGTTTGGGAGCGTCGGTACACCCTGTATATTCCTGCCTCTCACTTGTAAAAAGACTCGACGCTTCGCGTCTCGCAGTCGTTGATTTAATAACGGATTACGACCCACCTCAGAAGACCCGCTAAACCCCTCCTACTTGTAAAAAGACTCGCAGTCGTTGGTTTGATCCCCATTACAACCCACCTCAGCAGACCCTCTATACCGCACCACTCTCCGCTAACTCCCGTCTACACCTGTGATTGATTTGGGATCGTCGGTACACCCTGTATATTCATTTTTCTTAATTAAAAATTACGCATACTGTATATATTGTAATAATTAAACGTGAAATTGACACCGTGTATATTCATTTTTCTTAATTAGAAATTACACATACTGTATCATCATTATTCTCCGTTGTAACACTAAAACAATCGAAGAAAACCATTTCTTCGATCCCCTTTGTGCTTATTTTATAAAATGCATAATTTACAATATTAAGTCATTCTACTTAAGTTAGTTCTCTATATATTTGCTGTAGTAAACTATATTTCATTGTAACAACACTGTGAATTCACGGCTATTAAACCATATGTTTGTCCCTATTTTATGTTTTTCTACATTTACTAAATATTTAATCGTGTCACATAAACCTTTTCTCACTGTATACACCAAGAAATGGGATACCGCGAAAATCAACGGTGTTGTTTTGAAGAAGCGAGGACTTTATATCTAACAATAAGAAGGTGAAACTATACTGGTAGCTACTGCATCACAAACATACATATACAGTATGCACCCGCATCAAATAAATATACGGCATCTCTTAATGTAAAATGTAGGTAATAGTGAATTAACTAAACTAAATTATTACTGGCAAGTTATAATTATGTTATAATAATCTAATGTGATAAAACATCCCAACAATAGACTACGAGCCTCGCTATGTGGCATCTTGCGGTTCTAATCTAACATGTATGTGAAAGATAATCCGTAATTAGAGTTCTAACTACAGATAATTTAAAGTGTGTATTTATGTCAACTGTACAATATAATCACAACAATGCAGTTTGCGATGTTTTTATTTAAATTGTTTCGGATTGCTGCTTCTCAGGCAGGATTTCACGTAAACAGTGTAAATGCCATAATATATGTACAAGGTCCGTCAAACTGGCACCACACTTTTGATTTTTCAAAATTTGACTATGCCATCATTTTGTACTAATTTGCACTGTAAAGAAAAAAAATTATGCTTTTTCCGTTTTCGAGATATTGACGATTAAAGATTGGCGATCTAACTTGTTCATAATTTGGGAAATCTCCAGAAGTTTAAGATAACAACGACGTTAAACTTATTGTTATAATCATATTACCTACATTTAGTAAGAAAACTTGCTAGAAAACAAATATTTATGATCGTATATGGCCGCCGAGACGTGCCGAGTTTCCGAGGAGTGGATCCGGGTAAAACATTTACTGCGGTGGCCGCTTTTTTATGCATTAAGAAAAGATTCATTTACTATCTACCAACACAGAACTAACTTAGAAACACTGCCTACATATGTACATTCATTTTGAGGTACATACATATCTAACTCATTAACGTCCAGTGATCTATCTACAGATCAAGTAAATTTTACTTTTATTTCGTAACTTCAAAGCCACAAGGCGGTATTTGTCAGTATGAAGCATTTAAAAAAAATTGTTTGGTTAATGGGTTAATATCAAAATAAAAGTTGTTTATGTTTTGTTAGACTATATTTGTGGATATTTTACATAGTACACATTTTATGTTAATATACCTAATGTCCTCCTATTTATTTTTTTACGTGGTTTTATTTATTTACTTAATTATATTGAGTATTATAATGGCTTATGCCCTTTGCTTGCCTGATTATATTGCAATATAATTTGATCTCCTAGGAAGCGGACTTAGTAAAACACCTATTTCTCCTATCAAAATTTGTTTAATTTCTTAATCTGACGTTTCGCTATTATAATAACATTATAATAAAAAATGGAATTATATATAAATATCTTATTGTATAGATCCCATAAATATATATAAAAATGTGCAATTTGAGAGCATTGTAATTTTTTATGTTGAAATTGTCATATAGGTGTAATTTTGTTTGTTTTTGTTATTATATGGCTTATAATTGTCACAAATTATGTTGTACATCTGTCATGATGATAAATGATGATGATAAATAATAAACAACAAAGCAATACTTTTATTAGGACAAGGAGTGGCAGCATAAGCTACGTATAAAAAACATCGTCTGCTGGCCTTAGTGTAACAATAACCACAATTCTTAACTTCGTCTATATTCAAACTATAATATTCGCTAGGGTTGAACTAGTAAATTCCGGACCGTTCACCCAGCCAATTAAATAGTCGTTTGATGACGTATTACGTGCCAAAACAGCGAACCCTCTAACCCTCCACTAACCCTCGTACACACCTGTGGTTTGGGAGCGTCGGTACACCCTGTATATTCCTGCCTTTCACTTGTAAAAAGACTCGACGCTTCGCGTCTCGCAGTCGTTGATTTAATAACGGATTACGACCCACCTCAGAAGACCCGCTAAACCCCTCCTACTTGTAAAAAGACTCGCAGTCGTTGGTTTGATCCCCATTACAACCCACCTCAGCAGACCCTCTATACCGCACCACTCTCCGCTAACTCCCGTCTACACCTGTGATTGATTTGGGATCGTCGGTACACCCTGTATATTCATTTTTCTTAATTAAAAATTACGCATACTGTATATATTGTAATAATTAAACGTGAAATTGTCACCATGTATATTCATTTTTCTTAATTAGAAATTACACATACTGTATCATCATTATTCTCCGTTGTAACACTAAAACAATCGAAGAAAACCATTTCTTCGATCCCCTTTGTGCTTATTTTACACCAAATTCGTCGTCGTTCAAGGTTTCGATGTTTTGATATTCGATGTACGACTACCTGCTGGTCACCAGCAATATTACATGATCCAACCCTTCTCGTCGGCGCGCGGTGATCGGCCTTGGGCATTGTCGGTCCGTTACCAAAAAACGTGAAAAATCGAAATTTCGGAAAAGGTTTACGCGTTTTTCCGCTTTTAACGACGAACGGGGATACCCCTACTACCAGACGACCGACCGTCTACGACCCCTAAAAATACTCCGGCGCCTATTCGCGATCTACAATCGGATCCCTTGTAACAAAACATACCGGCTAGAGGCGTCCACACTACTAATAGCGTACTGCTTTTGGATGCCTTTTAGTATTGTTAAAAAAGGTAGCACCACCAAATTAAATCTTAATGGTACAAATTAACATAAACGGACACAAAACCAAGGCATAGTCAAATTTTGAAAATTAAAAAATGTGCGTGCAGCGTGAAGTTCGATCACTCATCTTTAATCGCGCATATCTCCAGAACTGAAAGAGCCCACATTTTTTTCTTTACAGCACAAAACGGGCGCAAAACGATGATGTAGTTATTTCTTTAAAATTCTGAAGTATGCCCGCAGCGTCATGTAGGATCGCCAATCTTTAATCGTGAATATCTCGAGAACGGAAAGAGCATTTTTTTTTCTTTATGGCATAAAACGAACACAAAACAATTTTTTTCAAATTTTGAAAATTCAAAGGTGCGATCGTATCTTTAATCGTTAAAATTCGAGAACGGAAAGAGCACAACATGTTTTCTTTGCAGCAAAAATCAAGAGTGTGGTAGCCAACTTGACGAAGCTTAATACACTACTACAAAATTCTTGTGTTTCTATTATACCTAAGTACTACGTCTGGTGACAATTTTGGTATATATAACCTTGGATAACTGTAGTTATTTTTTCCCATCTAACGATAAAGCAAAATATAATTTTAGAATTTCATGATGTACTTGGCACATGTCTAGGTTTTATCCTAAAAGTTTTTAATTTATAAAATAGGGGGAGATAAAAAAAAATAATAAAATGCTAATATAGAAATATAATATATTGTGAATGGACGAAACTAGATAACTATCACACTGACAAATGTCAATGCTAGGTTTTCCACTATCACCAAACAACAATGCATAATCTCTCGACGCGCGTTTCGCTAACCAAGTTAGCATCATCAGGAGATGATTAACAGAAACGCGCGTCGAGAGATTGTGCATTGTTGTTTGGTAATAGTGGAAAACCTAGCAATGACATTTGTCAGTGTGATAGTTATTGTTACACCAAAGGTTCCAAAACCCAATTACTGGAAACACAAGATATTTATTTTCTTTACACATCGTTACAGTTTTACTATATTTATGCTTATAAATCGATTTAGCAGATTTGTTTCAGGAACTAACGAGCAGAAAACAAACTTTTACTGTAAGCGCAGCTTGTTATACAGTGCACTAAACAGATGTTCCATGGTTTTTCGGTACCGCTTCAAAGTACTGAAAATTGTAGTATCCTGGTATTTTGCACGATACGCATATATTTAACTTTGTAAAATATTTCTAGTTGTTCAATCGCAACATACCTACACGAAATTATACATCGTCACACAAAAATATTTTTCTTCCGTTTAACACCTAACAAAAGTGAATATTTTTATTTATTGTATTTATAGAACAGTAATGATATACATGCATAACGGTAGTATTTATGTACCGCGTCTGAATTGTGAAAGATGTTACCTGTTTGTCATAAATACTTCTACTTATGATATACAATCTTAAACATTTTAAAACAGTTTTTCGAAATAGAAAGTATTGTTTACGGTTATAGGAAAACATTCTACGTTATATAAAATAGTGAAGATGTTTAACTCATGCAGGTAAGTATAATAATAAATCTTTCAATAATGCCTTTCACGTATTGTTATGGAAGTCAGTTATGATTTATTTAACCCAACAGCCTAGAGGTGTATTTATATACATCACGTTTTTGAGTTATTTTGTAAATTTCTATTTGAAATATTGATTTCCTTTAGTTTCTTAGACAAATTAATATGGGCACTAGTGGGTTAAGATAACGAAACCAAAGATTCCTTTGCGTTTTTATTAATGTTTTGCCAATTTTGTTTAGTTGATCATCCCATGAACCATCAAATCTTCCATTTGTCATTTATATCTATAAATAAATTTTAAGAAATAATCATTGTTGCTACTTCACATAACACACTTTTTTTAATAGTGTTGGTTTTTGTAACATGGTGCTGTGGTCTGGCACCCCGGTTTTTGTAAATTCAGTTTCTTTTTCTTATTGATTCCAATAAGCTTTTGTCAATGTTGCGAGAAATTTCAAATTGTTTTATTTTTATAAGATTTAGTTAATGTTTTGGATTGTTTAATTTATTTATTTTATTGTTCAGTTGTTTATATTAATTTCATTCAGTTGTACTTTTTGCGTTCACTTGTATTGTATATCTTGTTTTGTTTTGCTATTTCGTCCGTTGGCGGAAAGATCTTTGTGTATTGCAGCGCACGCGGCTGTTATTTGATTTGTATACGATTGTTTAACCTTGTAAGGTCAGTTTCGTTATAGACACGAGTAAGTATATGTAAAATTGTCTTTCATTGCTGCCATTCTGTGATTTTTGGTTTCAAGTTTTGAATTCACGTTTATGATTTTATCTCGTTCATCACGAAACTCATTTTATAATAATTGATATTATATTCTTGTGTACACAATTTAGATGTAAGATCTTTTATTATTTTACGTGCAGAAAGATATATTAAGTTTAAAGAGTTAATTTTTGTTAATTTTTTTTATTTTACTCTTTTGTATTTTAATAAGTAATCACCTCGGGTTGGGTGAATAGAAGCATTGTGCTTGTTTTTAGTTTTCATTTATGTAAATTACTTGAATTGTCCACGTTTAATTTAGTTGTTTAAATATTGAGACCACGTGGATTGAATTGATATAAAAAGGTTTATCTTCCTGAACTATTAGTTACCTGTTGGTTTGATAAAGGATTTACCATTGTTTTTTATTTATTTATAGCCTAAATAATAAAATTATTGTTTATTTACGTCATTCAAAATTCTGTTCTTTTATTTTTGATTAATCCTTTTAAATTTTTGGAGTATTAAAGAAAGTCAGATTTCTTTCATCCACATTTTACTTTTCATGATAAGTTTAATTGTGAGAGTAACCCTGAGTTTAATTGTTCTTTTGCGCCCTTTTCAATTTTTATCTTGTGAGCTAGCTAATTTAATTTTTCATTTTTAATTTCATTTTGCATTTTTGTTGGTACTTTCAGTACACTGCAATACGTTTACTGCAGATAAGCATTTTTAGAAAATTATGGGCGGATATAAATTCCGGACTAATAATTCTTTGGCGCTCAATAAGGATTATTAGTTTTCTATTTACATCTGCCCAAAATCACTATTAGAACTTTTTCAGTAAAACGATCAGGAATACGTATACCAAACCCTACTCCCAATGGATGTGGATTTTTGCGTTGTCATGTTGTGTTCAATAATAAAAATACTAAGGCAGTCAAAACTGTTTTTAGGATCCGGGTATCCGTTCAACGTGCACTAACCGTTTCCGAGTTTTTTTTTTGTTTTTGTTTTTTTTTTTTGCGGGAGCCGTCTGACAAAGTATTTGGTAACATTGCAGCCTCTTGGTTTTCTGTATTATATATCCCATTACTTTTATCCATCAAATTATGCCAGGTAGTCCAAAATCGTGGTACCCTATCTGTACAGGTCTCTGGTTGGTTGATCGAAATAAACCTCTACGTTCAAGTTTGGCTTGCCAAAAATTGCCTGACACTGGCATATTTTGCTAGTAAAATTGTGATCATTGTGTTTCTCACATGCACCACTGCCCAAATGCTAGATAAAAACATCGCCCATGAGGACAACTAGAGGGTGCCCTCAAAGGGGAGTACTGTCACCACTGCTGTGGAGCTTAGTCGTGGATGATCTGATTAGGTCATTAAACAACGGAATATGGACGCAGGGATACGCTGATGACATTGTCATAGTGGCTAGAGTGAAGTTCCCGGGCGTATTGGCAGGCATCATGCGTAATGCACAGCGAAGGGTGGAGGAATGGTGCCTCTCACAAGGACTTTCAGTTAATCCATATAAAACAAAGTTGATTGCTTTCTCCAAAATGAGGAAACTCAATGATCTAGGCGGCATTAGACTGTTTGGGCAGGAGCTACAATTAACCAAAGAAGTAAAGTATCTGGGTGTAACCCTCGATGCGAAACTGAAATGGAACAATCACCTAGTTAAAACAACGACCAGGGCTACGCAACTATTCTGGCGCTGCAGGAGAGTTGTTGGTAAAACCTGCAGACTGAAGCCGAGGATGATCCATTGGCTATACGCGGCTGTGGTGAGACCGGCGATGACTTATGGGGGCAGTGATCCTCCGCAGTGAAGCTGCTGATCGCTGTCCAGAGACAGGCATTGCTGGGAATCATTGATGCAATCAACAGCACAGGGACCGCTTCCAACATTAGGGTTGGAGGGCACACTGTTACTACGAGTACGATACTGGACGGGCCATTGCTTCAAATGCCCACGGACAGTATGGCACCCGAAATTATCTTCACTGAAAAGGTGAAAATCTCTATACCGAACAGAGACCAGGCACGTAGGGTTATTACTGCTCTTGATGACTGGTTCACGGACGGATCCAAATTGAGCCAGGGCACAGGTGCCGGTATTTGTTGACCGAGCCCTAATCAAAGAGTATCCATAATTCGCTGGCGCAGGATCACAAGGTGTCGCTGATTTGGGTGCCGGGACATGAGGATATAAAGGGCAATATAATATCCGACGAACTAGCCAAGGAGGGTTCTAAAAGACACTTCATAGGTCCAGAGCCCGTATGTGGGATTACTAAGGATTCTGCTAAAAGGGAGATCTGGACCTGGTTGAACAAAGCAAGTACAAGGAGTTGAAAGTACTCCGGCAGAAACATTTCGAGAAGGATTTATTGAAGCCCTCGAAAGTTTTCAAGTTTCCACTGGGCAAGATACTGGACTTTATAGAGAACACCAAGTTGCTCGAGTGGAAGTAAGAGATTTAATAGGGACGGTACCATGAGCACCTAGCTCAAGTGCCTGGACTAAAGGTGTCCACCCTAACCTCATGAATGAATGAATGAATGAAATTCACCACTGTAGTTCCAGTTCCAGTTCCTGCTTTTGATCCGTCTGTAAACCAGACAAGTTTACCAAGCGTGTTTGTGTAGTTGGGCTGATTCTAGCATGTCTGATCCGTGACTTCCACCTCGAAATTTCTATATATATGTATAACATGTGAAATAATTGGAAGTGACACAGTTACTGATCCTGTTCTTCTGATATTGATAACAATTGACTATTACTTGCTTTATTAAGGAAATAAATCAAGAATTCAGTTTTGTAATTTAATACGTTTATTAGCTTTGTGACGTTTCGGTATAATTATACATGTATCCTCTCTTCAGACCTATTAGGATGTTATAAAAAGTTAATAAAGTTTGTAATTAACTCGGAGAGTGACAAAACTTACATTTGCTTAACGTTGAAATACAAAAATTTAATAATTGACCTGACTCTCTAAGATTTGGTGGTAAAAAAAAAATTCACTACGATTATTGAAACATTATAACAAGTTAGATCGTTGTATAAATAAAATTTAACACAGACAATTTAATATTTGAAAATCTTAAAAATAAGGGACAACATTTTAAAATGGAGACAACTAAGGTGTGGCACACGGGAGGAGAGATGTTGCAGAATTTTTTTTGTTAAATTAACTAACTAGGAAACATTTTTTAGGGTTAACTCTGGTATCACTCTTATGTTGTGTAGCCCTTTCACGCCATCTCTGGATGGTTTGCCCAATATAATGGCGGGAACAGTCGTTACACTGAACAACATAAACGATGTTGCTCTGTTGTTGTGGAGGAATTTTACTTTTCAGATTGGTCAAATGTTTCCTGTATGTACATTAAGAAAAAATACTTCGGTTCAGTCTCGGCGTTTTCAACACGAGATACATTGCTGTGGCCGGTGGAAAGTAATAACCTGCTGACAAGACAGTTAGGGTACTGGTTTTCTAAAAGAATGGTTTTTACATATTTGAGGTTGGTAAGTAAGAAATCGGTATGACTAATTTTGACAATTCTATTCTTCATTGCCAGAATCAAGTTTATCTTATATTTCGTAGGGCTACATGAGTTGTAATTTAATAGTCTGGGTTTCCTGTATCAAGACTGACATGTCTGACGTTCCTCCCGTTTCTGTGTATTAAGGTGTCGAGAAAGGGGAAGGTGTTATTAACTTCATCATAGGTAAATTTTAATTTAGTGTGAAAGCTATTAAGAATCTGTAGGATGTTATCAATTTCATTTTCAGGGACAGAGCAAGCAATATCGTCGACGTATTGACACAGGAAATCAAAAACAACGGGCACATTTTCATTTACCTTTTTTAAACTAGTATTCATAACAATGTCCGCCACTATCGGGGACAGATTATGTATAACAGATATGTCGAAGACATGTGGTCCGATCTCATCCCCACGAGGTTGCCTTTCGCATAGTGGACAATATTCTTGTGTTACATTCCTGCATATCTGCCAGTTGGTATTTCGTGCAATCTGAGATGCCCCATTCTTGCTTTCCCCATTATCACCAAATGGAGAGGTGAGAGGTCTACGAAACATTGCATTGCCGCTGTAGGAGTAGTCCTCATTGCTCCTGTTATTCCTAAACATTCAAGTCTCTGTATATTGCTGGCTTTAGTTTGCTCCTGCACCTTTGTCCACCAGACCAGAGATGCATAAGTGATCATGGGTCTCACCACCGTAATGTATGTCCAATACGTCATATTTGGTCTTAACTCCCATGTTTCTCAATGGGCTCTTCTAGCCAATATAAGTGTTTTAATTCTCTGAAGCTGTCGATTCCAAGTAAGCTTGAAGTCGAGAATAGCACCAAGATATTTCACTTCCCCAGACAGTTTTATTTCTTCACTCCGGAGCTTTAGCGGTGCTAGACCATCTAACTTGCGCCTACTCGTGAATGCTATTGTAATCGTTATGGAGGCACTAATATTTAGGCCCTCCTTCTCGGTCCATTCTTGTAGAACATGTAGAGCCAACTGCATTTTGTCTCG
The DNA here is from genome assembly GCA_949128085.1 of Cetonia aurata. Lineage (NCBI taxonomy): Eukaryota > Metazoa > Arthropoda > Insecta > Coleoptera > Scarabaeidae > Cetonia > Cetonia aurata. Next base: position 34,403,255 of record OX421884.1, on the reverse strand, counting down.
CACTACGTTATTGAATATATCATGGGCCAGAATCACAATATCATCTGCGTATACTAAAGTTTTATGCCCTTCATTGTCCAGTCTTACTAGTAGCTCGTCCATAACCAGGTGCCAGAACAGAGGGGATAAAACCCCACTCTGCGGACATCCTCTTTCGGCCCAAGTCACCAGTATTTTTCCCATGATGGTAGTGTAAGCTGATCTCACTTTAAGGATGCAGTCTATCCACCCATAGCAATCGTTCCGGAAGCCGCCTTGCTATGTTGAAGGTTCGCCTGAATCACCCAGGATCTTGAAGTTAATCCCCAGGAGTTGAAAGAAAGCCCGGTACTGGTTCTTGCCAAGGATCCCAAATGATTCTTCGTCAATGGAGAATGCCTTGTACGTTATATCCTACTTCACGTTGGTGCTGAGTAGAAGCCAGCCTCCCACGCATAGTCCTGGATTTTACCTTTCGAGATATGTCCTGGTCGCCTCTACTGAATCATAGCTAACACTCTTGGCCTCTTTGGATTCAACAATGGTTAAATCCGCACCCTCATAGAGATCCGCCATGGATGTCACAGCCTCCATCAGCCAGGTCTTAGTTACTTCGTTGTGACTGGTCATCCATGGGATGACGGTTTTCATAAATTGTAAGGGATTAGTTCTTCCACTCGGAATCTCATCCATCGAATTCACGAGCCTTTTCTAAATCAGATTCGCTTGCTCTTGATTCAAGCGTTCTTTTCCGGATGACATTTTTCTTGGGCACCGGATTCTAGTACCGGATACTAACGATACCCGACAATTTTCAGTTCATAAGAAATATCTACATTTCGTGCAATTACAAACTCATAAATTCGTTACTCACTTGAATTATAATAACCCACTCATACACATACAAGTTATGGGCATGTGCAGGTTTACTTTAATTTAGTGCACATAGTGTCGCGCTGTAGGTAAGCGTAATTAAGAGTCACAGTGTTACGTTTCATTGCACTTTTTTTCAGTATATATTGTTTTTAGCAAATTTATTTTAATTTTGCAGAGGTGATTCATTGACCGAAAACAGGCAAGAAACTAAAAAAAAGTGAGGGCAAAGTCATAATGACTGCAGTGTTGAAGGTAGTGGAAAACAAATGAACAGATCAACAATTCTTTTGTCTTTTTTAAGTTTTTCAGTGTTTACTTTAATAGTTAAAGAATAAAAGCTATTTTATCGCAAACTATGGCGTCTTTATAAGTATGATATAGATAACACCTTTTCGGCTTCGTCTCAAGTTGTTCACTTTAGCGTTGTAACACGTGTCATAATCATTGTTTTACATCAAAGCTTGCATAGTTTTGTCTTTAATAAGAGAATACTTACTCTAAAATCTAAATAACATATTAGTTTATCATCCATACTGGTTTTAGATATTTTTTGGAAATATTTCAGAGTTAAAAACTTGGAAAAGAAAATTGTAAGTAGTGTTACTTACAATTCCCACCTTTCCCCTATTCAACTATTCGGTTCTAAGACAAATTGGGTACCTTATATATAGTATAGGAATGAAAATGAGAGTTTATAGAATTTGAAAATTATTCGCGTCCTTCCTGTTTTCGTGAAATTGAAACGTGCCGTTCTTTGGGAATATCCATCTTAGTGTAAATTTTGAGTTTTTCGTGAAATAATCATTAATTCTTTTCGTTTGGTTGATTTTCCCATAGTTGGTAGCGTTACTGCCGCATGATATTTTGTTTAATTAAGTTTTATTTATGTATTCTTGTTTACACGCGAGCATCGTCTCCATCGGCCGTTCATGCACGCCCAACTCCCACCATCGCGACCGCGTCGGGGTCCGCTATAGTGTATTTAAACCGCCCGTTTTACGATAAGAAAAGCATTCTAAATATCCTATCTCCAGTCATTCTCGCTCTGGCAGCCGTGTCGGCACAGCTTTTCTGATACACGCAGAGATTGCCAGTTATTCCCGGTCTGGCAATTGGCATGGGCACAGCAGGCATTCTACCAGCCTTCGTCGTTTTGGCTGTCGCATCGGCAAAGCCCACTGATGTACACAAAGATTTATTCCTAATCATTTTCGTTTCGTAAAATTGGCGCTGGCACAATTTTCTGGCCCGACATATAACGTTAAAACCGACGGCGTATTTCTGAGCTGATCCCGGTATATAGATTTTCATTTTCCTCTCGACGCTGTTGAAGCATGCTATCGTTAGACCCTCATTCAAGAGAAGTGATAGGAAACTAATTGAAAATTATAGGTCAATTATGTCTATTATCGCCATTTTCAAAAGTTTTAGTAATGACTGTCAACAAATTTTATCTTTTTTTCAAAAATACAAGCTATTCAATTGTCATCATCACGATTTTTTGTCCGACAAATCTACGACCACCGCTTCGAATACACTGAATTAATTTTAAATGCATTTGAGAATAATTGTAAAAGCAGGATTATTATTTTCTCGGCAAAAACATTCAATGTCACACAAAATAAGATAGATAGATTATATAATATACGGTATAAGCGGCGATCCTTATGGCTGGTTTGAGCCATACTTGTGGGATAGGCAACAAATAGTGAACTTAAGTTCTCCTCAAGAAAATATCTGTTCGAAATGATGGAATACTTTTACAAGTGTAGCACAAGGTAGTGCATTAGACCTTTATTATTCTTAATGTCTATAAATGATATATAGTTCGTCAAATGCTGTTGCCGACCATGGAATAGTGAATTTTGCGGATGCCTCGAATTTACTGTTCTGTGGTAGCAACTTTATAACCCTTCAAGAATGGTTCCTCACTGTTCAGCAGTGTTCTTCACTGGTTTAAACAGAATGAATTGACGATAACTACAAGTAGAACCAAAGCTATCCTCTATCAATTAAACGATACTATCACGTGATAAAAATATTAATTGTAATAATTAATTTAAATTTCTAATAAGCAATTGATTTATGAATAATTAAAATGTACTAAACCAAAGGCAAGTGAATCACAAGTTAACCATATACAAAATTATAATGAATGGTGTATTATATTTGACGTAGTAAATAGCAATATCCTTGAAAATCTTCAGTAATCATAATTAATAATTTACTATTGTGTGACAACACTACTGACACAAATGCCGCCCTGTAAGACAAAACAAAGACTAAATATAATAATATATGTATATAATGTACTTATTAAAAATAGAGTGTAATACATATTTGCAATTTGTTGCCAAATCCGAACGTTGGAGGCCAAACCACTTTCTACTACTACATGTTCATACGCACAACAGCGTACATATTTTTATTGCTTCTGACTGATTTAATATTAATTCAACTACACTTAGCCCAATATGTAGACATGCTTAAAATATTATTAGTTTTAATGATTTAATCATCTCATTATCGGCACGATATTACTTATGTAATAAACAATATGATCTCAAACAATTGTTCGTTTCTTGAATTACATATGTATATTGTACATACACTATATGCATAAGTAGTGATGTTTCTATATCTCCGACATTAACGAATTCACACATTCATTTCAACATATCCCATATTTTTATCGATTTCTACTATTCGATAGTATGGAAATATGAAAGGAAACTGTACAATATCGAATCCCGCATGTCTTCTTAATGCAGGTTACAGTTGTGTTATATGATGTAAATATCATTACCAATATAAACACATAATTTTTATGGATTCGTATTGTAGGAGCTCAAGAAATTTTATTTCAACAAAAATATCTTAACAAATGTTGCAATAATACTCCCACTTGTATTTACAACATAGATACACATCTTATACCAGGTGTGATCATCACTGTGACAGTCCCCTGGGTGGGCATCGAAGATAGTTTTCATCCAGCGCATGTTGATCAAAAGAAACTCACCATTTGGACAGGTGGTCGTTCGGCTGGCAATGGTTTCTGCAGATAGGGAATTTATTGGGGTACAAACGTGTAAAATATCCTCGAATTATCCAAATCAAGTCGGGTAATTGAAATTATTTAGTATCCAATGAAAACTTATATATGTATTTTGCGATTGAAATAGGTTTTCCAAATGTCCTTTTCTCAGCTTAGAGGCAATAAGCAGCTTCCAATATTAACGTTTAATAATATATAAGTAAGAGTATAGATGACAAATAAGGGGCATTAATTATTTTGGTACTTTACATAATAATGTATTCGGAAAGAAATGAAGAATTTATAAAGTTCAATATTTACATTAAAATTTGTGTAATTAACTTGTTTATAGACGTTTTAATAGGAAGCACGGAAGAAACAGTAATATGTCATAAATTCACCGATAATTAAAATAGTGTTTAATCACTACCAACAGAGTAAAGTAAAAGTAAGGCTTTGGTAAAATTGGTCTTTGAGTGAGAATAAAAACATTTTTTGTATGGTTATATTTTTTTATTTCAGTACCCATACTCCCTTTGAAACAAATTTATGGTGGCTATTACAATTTGTAGTTATGTAATTGCTATATATATAAGCAATAGCTCAAACAAACAATGAGGTAAAATGTAACAAGACAAAAAGAATATTCTATAAAAATAAAGAAATAAATGAAAAGGCAAACTTAAGTTTTTGCAAGTTTACAGAAGAAAAGTTAAGTTATTGTAGTGAATCGGTTCTTAAGTTTTTGAAGGCTTTAAAGTTCGAAAGGAAAGGTACATATATTAGAAGTTGAATAGACTTAAAAACTATATGTTGCTTTGTTATGTATGTACCTATTACAAAATTTAATTTGATTTTAATATGTACGATTTTATCACCACAGAAATAGTTAATTTTATGAATAGTATGAAATTTTGTTGATCAATTAATAATTATTATACGACAATTATTATATTGATCGATCATACGAGTGCGTAATAACTAAGACACAGTCCATTTGACAAATATTTCGCATATATAATAATAGCTTGATCAGGATCAACTAACAGTCGAAAATCTTACAAGCCAACTCAAAAGTACTCAAAAAAATTCACTTCGTAATATTGATGAACAGTGATTATGGAATAGTATTTCGTTGTGGCAATGATTTAATTTATTATTAAAACCAATTTTTTGACATGTACTTGGTTATCTGAACAATAATTTAATACTATTTGTGAAAATAACTGGAGTGCATTAATTAATAAGGGACAATTCGTTCAGCCAATAAATTGGTTTCGTATATTTAATAAGAACGTTAATTCTAACAACAAAACTCGTTATTGAATGAATACATTATTAACAATTAACTTGGTTTATTGTACCAACAAACAGATTTAATCACGACAAGGTATGTTTCAATAAAACAACCAAAAAAAGTTGTTAATATAAAGATAACTCTGATTATTACATTGATGTAAAATATTTGTTATATCAACAAACGAATTAATTAATCCACGAATGCGTTCATTGTTACTATTAAACGCAACTAATGCGTTTAATAGTAACAATGAACGCATTCGTGGTAACAAGAAACGCTTTCGTAGATTGATAACCGCAGTTGTTAAGACAATAATGATGCCGCTTGGAAATTTGAAATATAACAGCTTTTTGCGTATCATATTACTTGGGTCTAGCCGATTCCGATACGATTTGCAATTCGCCATTTCGTTTTCGACTTCCGAAGGGTTTGTGCCGTCAACGAATGTTTTCGTGTATTAAATAAGGTAAGTAAATATGTTTTTACAGCCGACTTCATTATTTATTATGCTCTATCATGTAGAGTATAAATTGTAAATGGGATTATTATCGCAAAACCCAGAAAATATAATTTTCGGTTGCATTTTGAGGTTAAAATTTGAGGTTTTACCGAATCACTACTTACTATACCACGTTTATTTAATAATATTAATCTCCGATATTAGTTAGTAGTAACATTCTTCCATACAGGTTTACCTTTATTGAAATATTTGAAAACTTTGTGATTTGGTTCAAAATATTATGAAATTAAACTATATTGGACTACCGTTGATGAACCAATGTGGAGGAAAAGCAAATATCAATTTTTCTTCATTCAGCAATCCAAGCACTTCGCCATCCAATTCGCGTATAATTTCCAGAGAGAGTCAGTGATGGATTTACGCCTAGGCCTGTGAGGCCCGGGCCTAGGGCGGCATAATTTGAGGGGCGGCAAAAGTTTTGAAATGCCAAAATTTCAGAGGCGAATTTCCTTATATTTGCAAAAATCTTCAATTACATCTACAAATTTCAAAAATTTCTAAAAATCCAAGAGCAAGAACACAGTATATACCTTATGCAGTAGTTTCACTCCGGCAAATTGGTTGTTCCATGTTGCAACTCGCGCACGGAACGGCGCATGTAGGGACTCAGGACAACTTTGAACAGGCCCGGATTGGCCTAATATTGGGGAACGGATTAACGGCTTGTTTACAAACAAAGATACAACCTATAAAACCACCTGGATGGGACACATGCGCCACATTTTGTATTCTGTCGTTAGCATAGCTTTGTGTCTCTAGCAGAGTATTTGCAAGTGTTCCATAATTAAAATTAACCGCCGTACTAAGTTTAGTTATACGTGAGTTTAATATTTTCGTCGTAGAATTTTTTCTAGCATATGGTATATAGATACTATCTTTAATTTTAATTTAATAATAATTGTTGTAGGTTAATATTTCTGCCTTTCATATTTACAGGTGTTTTGTGTATGTTTATTCATAGATTAAAGTTTACTTGATAGTTTTAATTTAGTGTGCATAGATAACTTATACAAATCAACATGAAGTGCTGGGTTCTCAACTGTAATAGGAGGTCTGCAGTAAGCAATGTCGTAGACGTTTTCGATTTAACTTTTTGCTTTTTATGACGCTTATTTACTGTGATTATATTCACCCCATGATAAGTATAAAAATACAAATAGACAAATCTAAAAATTGTTACAGCCGTGATAAATGGATTGCAGCTCTTGGTGAAGATATCCTAAAACCAAATGCGAAAGTGTGCGATATACATTTTACAGAATTCGATTTTAAAACAGGGCTTAGAAATAGATTGGAAAACGATGTGATCAGTAATGGATAGATGTATTCTGTAAACCGTACAAAAAAGAATTATGGAGAATTGCAAGAAAACCCAAGAGGTAAGTTAAACAATAATAAAAAACCTACTATGCGCCGTTCAGTGCGCGAGGTAAAATTTAGAACATCGAGATCAAAGGTGCCGACACGAAGTGAAACTACTGCTTAGGTATATACTGTGGCAAGAATTTCGAAATTTGTATTCCACATGTTTACAAGAAACAAGAGCGCTACGCTTGACAGGTACTGACGCGTTTGACTTTGTTTTGTTTAACGTAGAAAACAAATCATCGCGCTTCGCGCTGTAGAAAAGTCACAGCCATCATTTTAGTTTTATGAATGCTCTTCATGTGTACTAGTCTCAAATTATTTTATTCTGTTTCCTAACACTGAAAAAAATAATTGATTGATAACTTTAAATTAGGCGCTGGTTTTTTTTATAATTTGTGGTAGTTTTGATTTAATTTTTGAATTAAATATGAGTGGCTATCGAAAAAAATTAAGTGGTGCAGAATATCGTAAAAGAAAAGCAGAAGAATCTACGAAAATAGATAATTTACTTAAAAAACTTCCAAAAATATCTAGTTTTATGACAAGCTCAAGTAAGTCTTCTAATAATGACCAACAACCATCATGTTCATCTGTCGTAAGTATCTTATTATAATTGCTAATACCTTTTTTTTTTATATATAACATTAGTCGGGATAAACATTAAACAAATGCCAGTTGCTGAAATTGATTTTTTTTTCTAGCCGGACTTAGAAGAGATTTCAGAACAAGATATTGAAGAAATACAGTCACACCCTTCTCTATCACAAGATACGAAGGAGACGCCGTCAAATTTTTCTTCATCACAAGATATTGAAGAAATCCAGTCAACAACTGATATTTTAAAATTTAATACTGATCCCTTTTTATGGAATTTGAATGAAGAAACACGGGATTTCATAGCTATAAATGGTATACCACGAAATGATAATACTGACTTTAAAAATTCCAGAAATGTTTATAGTGATAAAATGAGGTATTGTTCCAAAAGTTTATTTCAACGTACTTTGAAAAACGGAGAAATTCAACGCCGTGAGTGGTTAATTTATTCAGAAACTAAAGGGTCTGTATTTTGTGTTCCATGCTTATTATTTGGTAGAAGTGGTGAAATGAATGCTTTTACTGGTGAAGGATTTCGTGACTGGAAAAACTCAAAAGCACGCATCGGAGCTCATGAAAATTCGGATTTTCATAAAACTAACGTTGGTCATTTTAAAGCTCGAGCAGTAGTTCACGGGCGTGTTGATCAACGTCTAATAAAACAACTCGATGAGGAAATAGCGTATTGGAAAAAAATTTTATACCGAGTAATTGCAATTATTAAATCACTAGCAATAAGAGGGTTGCCATTTCGAGGAAATTCAGAACGAATAGGAGATCTTCATAATGGGAATTTTTTAGGAACAGTAGAGCTTCTTGCTGAATTTGATCCATTTTTATCTGAACATTTAAAATTGTATGCGCACCCTGGTAGTGGAAATACGTCGTATTTATCTAAAACAATCTATGAAGAAATTATATTGTTGATTCAGAATAAAGTACTACAACAAATTTCCAGTGAAGTGCAATCTGCTAAGTATTTTGGTATAATTGTAGATTCTACGCCTGATATTGCACATGTCGATCAACTTACTATAATTATCAGATATGTACGTGATAACTGTGAAGTTGTTGAAAGGTTTCTAGAATTTCTACCAAATATCGGCCATAAAGCTAAAGATATTGAGGATGCTTTGTTAAAATCTCTAGAAAATAATGGTTTGGACATAATGAACTGTCGTGGTCAATCTTATGATAATGCAAGCAATATGTCAGGTATATATTCAGGCCTTCAGACACGAATCAAAACAATTAATCCTTTAGCAGATTACGTTCCTTGTGCCGCCCACTCTTTAAATTTGGTAGGATCATGTGCAGTTGAATCGGTAACAGAAGCAGTCGACTTCTTTTCTACTTTGCAAGAACTATACAATTTTTTTACTATCTCTACACATCGTTGGGAGATCTTGGTGCAGCGTACAAATTTAAGAGTTAAGAGTCTTTCTCAAACTCGTTGGTCTGCTCGACATGATGCATGCTACGCATTAGAAAAAGAGTGGTCTGCAATAATTGATGCACTGGAATTTATTGCCGAAAGCAGAGATGAGAAACCGACTACGCGATCTGAAGCTAGGGGATTGCAGCGAAAATTACAGCATTTAGAAACAGCAATCCTAGTCATTGTTTGGAATGTAATTTTAGATCGTTTTAATGCTGGTAGTAAGAAGCTTCAACAATTTCAAGCTGATTTATCATCCGTTGTTCAGATCTATAGTTCTTTGGCTCTATTTCTTCAAAACATGAGAAACAGACAGTTTTCTGAATATGAAGAAAAAGCCAAAGCACTATCTGGAGTTCACGATTATTATCGTTATGATACTCGTCGCAAAAAAACCAGAACAATTCAGCCAGATGAGTCACGGGCAAATGAAAGAACACCTTTTTCTGGACAAGAAAATTTTCGTACAAATGTTTATTATTCTATTCTAGACACTCTGAGTGTACAATTGGCCGGGCGTAAAAGTGCATATGATAAGCTTTACGAAAATTTCAATTTTTTGGATGATTTATCTGAAATAGATACAAACGAATTGAAAAATCTTGCCAATAAACTAGTCAGTAAGTATCCTGACGATTTGGAAGAGACGTTAGGCAATGAATGTATTCATTTGCATTTTCAACTCAAAGATTCCTTAGCAAATACGGAAGATGTCCGCTCTGCACAAAAAATATGCAATGTATTGCATTCACGGAGTCTTCGAGACGTTTATCCGAATGTGGACATTGCTCTCCGTATTTTTTTGAGTATTCCGGCCACAAATTGTTCAGGAGAAAGATCTTTTTCCACTCTAAAAAGAGTAAAAACCTATTTACGCGCAAGCATGGGCCAAGATAGGCTTAATGCTCTTGCATTATTGTCTATTGAAGCTCAACTAGTCCAAGAAATTAATTATGATGATATAATCGACGTTTTTGCGCGAACCAAAGCCAGGAAAAAAAAATTTTCAAATTGATTAATATTAAAAAAAATATTTATTATTCATCTGTCTGAAGTTTATAACATATTTATCTGTAATGTTTGTTAGTTATATTTAAAAAACTATATTTCAATAAATAAAGTTATTTTAAAATAAAAATATTGGATCAAAATTAATGAAATTCACTTTATCAAAAAGGGCGGCGCATCGAACGGGGCCTAAGGCGGCAGCAAGCCTAAATCCGTCACTGGAGAGAGTACACCTACACGTTTCATGCCCTACGAGAGACCAACTACTCCAGAAGAAGACATTTCTTTAGCTGATATCTTGAATGGAGCTCACAAAGGTTTGATGCTCACAGAATACTATACAAAATTTAAAAAGTTTAAAGAGGAGCAGCGTATTCTTCTGGTAGGCTTAATCGCAGGTTATTATGAAGAAAAGTCGCTACAATTAACCTTAGCATTAAGTCACTGTTTAGAGCAGGAAATTTTGGAGCGTTTCCCTACAGAAAAATTGGTAATTATTTTCTATTAGGTCTGAACTGTCGTTAAAAATATGTTATTACAGGCATTTTATCGTGTTGCTAAAAGAGGTAAAATTTATAATAAATACTGCAATATGAAATCTACTTTTAAATCTGCTGTATCTGGCCATGTTGTACAATCAAAAACGAAAACCAAAGAAAAGGAAACCCGGCACGAAACAACTTTTTTGGTACGTAACAAATCTTGAAGCAGTAAAACATGACAACTAATACCCATTATTTTTAGAACCTGAAGACAATGCAGAAAGCTGCATTCGCTGTTTGAAATATGACAATCTGAGTGTTGAGGAATTTGACCAATGTTGGAGGGCATGTTCTAGGTATCGCTTGATTCAAATAAAGAAACTTACTTCCACAAAATCTATAATGGAAGCATGACCATTTTATAAAACTCCTTTGGGATATCGTTTGGTATGTGATTGATTATAAATAAACAAAGGATGAATTTGTGATACTCTTATTTTAAACTTTCTTTTGACGACAACGATGGTCTTATTTCAAATTGGGATACTTATTTTAATACCCTTATTAAGTTTTTATCAAGCGACGGGCACATAAAAGATAAGAGAATTAAAGAAATGGTTGAGAATGTGAAGAAAACTCCTGATTTATCAGAAAGCGAGTCTTTTACGTAACGTTTTAGTCATATCTAAATATATATTTTTTAAATAATCGTTAATCCTTTTTTTATGTAATCTAGTTTTAACTTGCCACCGAGCTTTCTACCCATTTCTATTTGCTATTGTTGACCTTGAAACCGAACAAAATTTACTTTTTCAGATGGAAAAAATGGAGCAAATTTTTGGGCATTACATGGGTACTTCGTCCCAACAAAATTGGTTGCCGTAAAGAAGGATGGCAAAAAAACGAACACCAAATATACAATTAAGGACTCCCAAGAATCCTTTGTATTTGTAGGAAAATCGCAGCAAGAAGTAGAAGACCATCTTCTTCACATAAAGAGCATGAATACGTCTATTCAGCCGTTTATATGTTGCGTTGGTGAAGACATTTTAAATATTAGCAATATATTTGTATATTTTGATATCAGATACAGTTTTAAAAATTTTGTTAGAGCAGTTGATATTTGTTATAAAATCATTTATTTATTCGATTTGGAATTTCCTCCAGCATGTCTAACATTTTATAGTGCTGGCAAAAGAAATTGGATTTTTTAGGTTTTCTCCATTGGAGGAGATTCTTGGGGATTACACCATATCTATGAACTATTTTGGCTTGTTTATTATTAACAAAACGAACTTTGTATATATTAGTATTCTTAGATGCGATAATGTTACAACTCCTTTTCATTTAGGGTTGCTACATTCCTTTGAGCTTATTCGTCTTCCGCGCAGAATATTAAAGCGCTTCTTATATAAAATTGAAAGTGTATGTAGACAAAAGCAAATTATAATTCTAGCGACGTTCAACACAAGAATACGTCAATCGTTTTTCCTAGTCAAGTAACATAATTTCTGGTATGTCGTGTGCATATTTATTAGATCCAGCAATTGTGTGGCTGCATATAGATTATGTAAATCTATTTTGATAACTTACCTTCTTTGATGCATTTTTCAAAGTTCTTTAAACAACGTTTCCCTTTCATAAAACCGCTATTGAAACCTTCACTTTCAATCCGACTGCCGGAGCGATTTGTGTCAACGTATTTAAAAGTCACATTACTCGTAAGTACACTATTTAGAATAACTTCTTGTTTGTTGGAGTTATTAAGCACTGATGTTTTACGAGCGTCTCTTTTACAATCACCATTTACAAATATATATAAGGTCACAAAGTACACACACCACTTCATTTTTATTTAGTCATTAACGCTGAGATGAATGCTTGTTACAAAACTGCAAAAACATTGTATTAGTAATATTAAACCTCCAGGTACATAATTTCTTTATTATAATGATACAGATTCAACATTGCAGATTGAACTCACAAACTTTTTGTAGTTTGATAGCGGATGACCATGTACGAATTGATATGAAAATTTCAATATATTGGGTACTATAAAAAATACTTTAGCCTAAGTAAGTATCCATAAATTATTTTAATACACATTGAATTTACAAAAACCCAGAAGGATGTAAGGTTTCTTATGCAATACGAACTGCATGCGTTACATAAGCGTGACAGGTACAAAAATGGCAAACCTTGAGAGTGAACGGAGTAGTTTAGTTTTCGTTGGACTATTTATATGTATTAAAACGTGCACTACAGATTTGAAATACCATTAACATTTTATTAGGTTAATGATACGAAATTAATTATTATACGAATATGGCTTTGTATTTTAAGACTGTGAGGTTTTCACAATTAATTTAAAAATTAATTTATACGTAAAAATAATCATCAAAACGAGATCAGTTGCAACTGTAACACACAAGTATTTATCATTATCTATTTAAAGTATTAAGAAATGTCTAATGTCTAACTTCATACAAAATGATTGCAAATTTCAAACTGGCTTATATCTTTAAAAGTTTCTTATAATTTACCAAAATAAACTATGGAGAAGTTTAGGAAGTTTTATGTTTACACCCCGTGGTAAATATATCTTATTTAAATCTTCGATTACGGCAAAATTTACTGATGGAATGCTTACCATAATTTCCTCTCGTAATCTCTCAATATTGTTAACTTCGGTATATTTGCATTCAAGCATTTTCAATTCAAACGTCGATAATACTTTTTAATTATATTATATACCTACTGTTCTAAAATATTCAACTTTTATTCATAAGAGTTCTATGTTTATAGTACCTAGAATTTTGCGATATATGTAAGTTTTTCTTCTTATTTACAAGCAATTTTATCCGTGGTAAGATATATACATACTTTGTCGTATATGATTTAAGATCAAGCAATATTCGCATAATAATCACTCGCACAAAAAAGAAAGTTAAATACAATTTGGGACAACATCAATAACATTGATTTTTATAAAATTGAATATTACTCTACGTCATAAATTTGAAAAAAAAAACCTATAAACATTATGAGTATAACAATGAAATCGCAGTGGAGTATGCTATATAAGTTATATAATTCATCATAGTTTCATTTGCCGATTCTGTTATCTGCGGAGATTCAAATAATTCTCATGAAGAATATGTTAAAATGAGCCATTTCAACTATTAATTTAGGTAGATTAATCTATATGTCAAGGTTGACTACTATTCATTCGAATTTAAAAATTAGCATGCTTTCTGTAAAATTAAAGTTTTTACGATTATTCATTTAAATTGCCTATATGTAACTGGGTATTTCGAGAGAAAAAAGCCTAATTATTACTCTAATTTTTATAGAAATAACTAACTACGGAAAAGATATTCCTTCAGAGTTTGCAGACTGAATAAGAAAGTGAAATATCCTGGCACCTTAATTTATTTATAATTATGTATATTGAAAATTAATATTTATAAATCCCAAGCAACTCAAAGTAGTTGAATATATGTTTTTGAGCCGAAACATTCCTGATGGAATTTAAGCCGCTCCTTATAAGAGCTCGCTGATTCATCGCAAATCCATCCATTTAGGTGGAATTTAGATTTTATAAACATATTTTACCTTTGACCTGTTTTAATCAATTCTGTTTTAATATCTGCAAAATTTATGTCTCTTTCCTCTTTGAATAAATAAATCACACTAATTAATTGTTTAAGCAAAGTACAAACGATATAAATAGCATAATAGTTGTGAAAAGTATGTCCTAAGTAAAAGTAAGATAAATGCAATAGCAAAACTACAAAACTTGGGTATATAACCACATTTAAACTATCACCAATAATTCACGAACATTACGTAACATCTATTAAAAAACCCAACAAGTATAAATAATATAAACGCAAAATGTACCTTGAAGTTTATATTACGCGTGATAGCAAATTTACACTGAGCAGGCACTATAACTATACAGAAAAGCCATTTAACTGTATCTCTTAGAATTAAGTAGATATACACCGGAGTTAAGTTCTGTTACTGTTAAATACAAGCAAACTACGGGTATCCTATCTGCTAAATGCTGTTTCCTTGGGATATCCCCACTTGGTATCCAGAGCGAACAAAGCTTTGATGGTAGGAGCACGTAGGAGTTTAAACACAAGAATTAAGCCTATACCACGCGACGCGTTGCTATTGTTAACATGTGTGCTTTTTCAGGTGGTGTACTTTTAATTTTGATTTCTTTCCTTTTACATGTCTTTTGGCAAAAATCAACGTATGATATAAATTTTTCAGCATAAGCGTTTTAGGTGTTTTGATAGTAAATCACCACATTAGCACAGTAAACTATTACAATTTAAAATTGTAAGTATCAGCGGATAAAATTACACAAAGAAACTAAAATAAAACGCAGAATAGATAGGTAGAGCGAACAATTAACATTTCACAAATTCATCTATATCGTAATAAATTTTTTCAAGAAGATTTTTTTAAATTGAATTTGAATTCTATTAATGACTGCAAACATTTAATTGAATTAGATAATTTGTTGTACAATATCATCAGTTTCAATGTGAAATTATAACTTTGTTGTACATATGTGAGGATATCGTTAAGTTTTGACCATAATACACGATACGGTAAAAGCTGTAGTAATAATAATAATAATCATACATAATTTTATAATTCGCACAGTTTTTGATAAAAGCTCCTCGTTGGTTTTATAAAATATTAAAATCTTAAATACGTAAAGACAACCGCAAAATATTTAATTGTTAGAAGACACCATGGACGATTTAATTATACATATGTTGTCGTCATAATCGCGGCCGATCGCTTTAAATAAAAGAAACACGTAGTTTTAACAATTTAATTAAGACAAAAGAAAAACTGACAACAAAAGTGACGTTAAACACACAACTATAATATGATCGTCATTATCGCGTTTCTGCGCAACCACTAAGCGTCGGACGCACTCCTTGTTCACCGGCACCTGTCGCCCTCTATCCGCTCGCAAGGGAAGCTCGGCGAACAGAGATCTGCGTTATCACATATATTAATTTAATTATACTTTGTCCTAATATTTTTTAGCGCCAATTGATTAATCCAAAAAGATTAGACCGTGACGGAGGACTGGCCCAACGAACGCGAAGTAAAAATCGTAGTAAGTGCGCATTACGTATGACATACATAGCAGTGGATAACTTATCCTCCAATATGTCATAAGGGTTATTAAATTTTAGATTTTGATCAAGGATGAGCTCCAAAAACTTAACCACTTAAGTACAAATTTCGCGGCTTACGTCAATATTTCAACGTATATTGACAAATTAACAAATATCTTCGCTAAAATGATGAGTTTGAGATCTTAAAACTCTCATACGCTATATACAGGGTTATTATTGTATAGTACGAAATAAAAAAAGGGGTGCATGAGTAATGCCCAAATACAAAAAATTGCGATTCTATGCATGTTCTAGTGCATGTTGTAGTTTTTAAAATTTTAGGGCCCAAAATGTAGTTAAAGACGGCTTACATCTGTGTTTATTGTATGCATACACATAAATCTGATAGGAAATGAATTTCAACCATCTGTAAGTAAACATCAAATGCTACAAATAGTGAATTCATTCAAAGCAGTTGTTATTTACACAAGATTTAAACTGAGATAAAACGGAAACACCAGAATGCAAAGAAAGCATTCAGGTGATTTTTTTATTGTGATGTGCTTTTGCCATGAACTCGTATATGATGTAAAATACCTACTAGGACATTTTAAACGTTAAATTTGTTTTAAAATAAACTTATTATGTTTGTAATAAAACCAATGCATGATTATTAACTTTATGTAACGTGTTTCAAATCTCAAATACTGTATAGTATGTAAATGTTTTCAATTCCTTTTACGAAATTCGTGGTAGTCCTAAAAAGGACTGATGCAGGTGAAACAGGACAAAATATGTGATTTATAAAAAGTGTTCGAAATGCCCACCAGGTCGAATGCAAGCATCAATTCGGCGACGAAAGTTGTTTCGTACGCTCGTAAAATTTAACATTTCCTCGCGAATGCGTTGAGCTGCTACGGAAACATGGTTTCGCAGATCATCGGCATTTTCTATGTCAGGGCGACGATCATACACTAAACTTTTCATGTATCCCCACAGAAAAAAGTCTAGTGGTGGTTAGATCTAGGGGCTACGGGCTGGCTACGGCATGTGACTTCCACGTGAGAATATCCGATTTAAAAATTGTTGAACAACCCTACCACTATACGCGGGTGTTCCATCGTGCATGAACAATAATTGTGGGCATGTCGCTAATGGTATGTCGTCCAAATATTCAGGCAATTCATTTTGAAGAAACAGTAAATAAGATTCCGCATTTAACCATGCTGGAAGTACATGTGGTCCAAGTAGGCTACTAGCCCTGCCCAAACATTGACGGATATCCTAACTTGAGAGTAGCCTTGGTTATAATATCATGGGGGTTTTCATACGCCCAATGGTAAATGTTGTGATAATTTAAGATCCATTATTGGTAAATGTACATTCGTCCGCAAATAGAATTACTGACGCAAGATCCGGCTGACGAACTTCTCGGCGTTGGAACCACTCACAGAAGGCAATTCGGCGGGGATAATCTATGTCCGTTAATCGTTGCACGCTTTGAATATGATACGGATGAAGTAAATTCCTTTTTAAAATTTGATATACTGTAGCTTGGCACACATTCACTTCCCGCGCGAAGGTTGTTGTACTTACGCCGGGATCCGCTTCTACGATATTTAAAATTTCCTCTTCGGCTTGTAGCACTCTGCGTGGTGTTTGAGGACCATGACCTTCAAAAGGTGGTATTACTGAGCCTGTCTCTCGAAGTCGATACACGGCTCTTACAAATGTTTCAGGAGAAGGATGATGTCGATGCGGGAAATCTATTCTATCTTATATACGCTGCCATTGCATACGCACGCATCCACTGCGAATAGCAAGTGCACACTAAATGTAAATTCCAACGTTCAAAGTATAGGGACGATCGGTGATTCATCGGTATGTTAAATGAGTCAGAGAGTGACTTTCTCGGTACTACGTGCACTTAGAACCGCAATTTTTAGTATTTAGCCATTGCTCATGTATATTTGTCACCCCCTTTTTTATTTCGTACTATACAATAATAACCCTGTATATGTATATTTTAGAATTACTATATTAGAAATATGTAAATGAACATTAAACAAAAAAATGCCAGTACTTTGAAGCCGGATGACTACTGCAAATCATATGTGCGTTTATGTAAACTGTTTGAACAACAATAAGAAGTAAAAGAATATAAGTTTTTGTGAAAGGTGATCAAAGTGATCATAGTCCAAAAGAGTGCATAAAAAAGTGTTAATATTATTACGATGGACATTAACGATTTAAAGAATAAATTATTTCTGGAGAACACTTTATGCCAATAGATATTATAATAAATTTATTATAAATGTAAACTCCTAAAAAGGACTGCAGTTCCCTATCATATATAATAAAGCAAGTTAGTGCAATCAAAGTGTTTAAATTACGATTATACGAATATTGTATTTTCCGAAGTAACTAGAATATTCTTTTTGGAAATTAACTGAAACGACCAGTTTATAAGAAATATTTTAATCGTTATAATGATAGGTTATTGTTATTAGTGCTGGATTAGTCAATCACGTACACTTTTTCTATATACAGTCTCTTTCATAAGTAATTACTCAAAAGCTACGAAGGCAAAAAGAAACAGCGATACGCTGCATGCTCATTAGAAACCTTAAATATTATTGCATATCCTGCACGCCGTATATTGAAAAACGAGGATAATTCTTAAATTCATCGATACATCCATCGAGCATAGTGTATCTCTGTTTAGTTACATTTGTTAGGTACCTATACATTGTTAAGTATAATCGATGGATCCATCAATGAATTTAAGAATTCTCCTAAGGTAAATGAAACGTGTACAGAAAGGTTAATTACCAAAATAAACAATAACAAATTATTGAAGTTTTATGAAGATTACACACGAAAAAGAAATATCCAATTACCTCTTGTATTTGAAAATATCATAAGTTTGTTATCAAATGAATTTAGTATAGTGCTCGAGAGGAAATTGAGAAAAGGATTATAAGAGGGAGCAGAGCTGCAGGATCGTTAACGAAACTTTTACGAGAGAAGAACTTATCTAGAGCAATAAAGACGCGTGCATACGAAACAATAATACGACCGGTGGTTTTATATGCGAGTGAAACGTGGACAATAACGAAACAAGACGAAGATGAGAAACTCGAAATCTGGGAAAGGAGGGTGCTGAGAAGAATCTTTGGAGGGGTGAAAATGCAGGACGACCAGTGGTGAAGACGAACAAATAGAGAGCTGGAGAAAATATATGCTAAACCAAGAATTACACAAGTGATCCGAGCACATAGAGCAAGATGGTTGGGACATATTAGACGAATGCGGGAACAAAGGATACCCAGGAAAGTGTTGGAGGAGGGAGTTGGTTGAAAACAAAGAAGAGGGCGACCAAGGCAAAAATGGCTGCAGGAAGTAATAAAAGATGTGGATGGGGTGGGAGTGACAGACTGGAGAGAAAGAGCAAAGGATAGGAAAAAGTGGAAAGAAGTCACCGAAAAAATAAAACCCAAGGACCTCCAAGGCCTGTAGTGTTGCTATATATATATGAAAATATATTGAAATTTGAAATGGGAATCCGAAACCTTGCAGTGGAACTCCCAGATGAAAAAAAAAGTAGTATATCTCATTAATATTTCTAATTACTATTTTAAGTTCTATTTGAACACAGTAATCGCCTTTGTTTTTACACTTTGAATACAAATAGGACGGTGTTCTTTATTCTCCATCATTTTATATTCTTATAATCTTATTTTCTTCCTTTATTAGGCTTTAAAATTTACATCTTAATTTACTTTGCTTTTGTTCTTTTTTATAAATTGGGCTTGTTCTTATTAAATAAAAGAATATTATCAAACATTAATTTACCACACATTTGTTTTATTTTACACATATAACACACGAATGACTCATATTGCTAATAACCTTGTATACGTTTAAGTACGATATATTTTCTGACAACCAACAATATAAACGAGAATTAAAAATATGTATCTTCTGAGGATTCCTGGTAAATTTACTAAAATTTTTTAGTGTGTGTGAATTGAACTGAAGTGCCCATTTCTACTCGTAGGTAGCTGCACTTTCCGCAAGTAATATTCTCATCAATGAGAGAGAATAGAAAAGGATGCACATGGAGTTCGCTTTTTGCCATGTAGTTGCTTCTCTCTACAATTCTTTCACTCAACTGCACTGGCGTAAGTAAGTTAAGTCGTTGGTAAATTTTTCAGGTTTTAGTAATTTTGCAAAAGATTGGACATTTACTCATAAAACGTCAAGCCCCAGGTTTCATGGGTAGGTGGAACGAACTGTACAAACCGTGAAAAACATAATCAGAAACCAATAATATTTAATAAACTTGTGTCTTTTAGAATTAATCAACACACCGATTTCGCCCACGATCCCGAGTCCAGCTCAAACATTACACTATCGAAGACTTAGAACAATTTTACCGACAAAAGATACTTTATGTAACACTATTATTTATTATATTATATATTATAATATTAAACTAACCTTTCTCTCAAAAGTAAGAAATCAATTTGTGTTAAGACAAAATGAAATGAAACAAAATTTTGAGAAAACTGCTGAAATGTTATTCTATTTATGTTAACTTTTATTATAAAAAGGTTAGGTTGGGAACAATCAAGAGAGATTGCTGTGGTGCTACGAAGATTTAGACAGAAGTGTAGCAACAGACATATACAGATTATGTTAAAATAACCCATTTTAACTATTAATTTAGGTAGAATTAATCTATACATACATATGTCAAGGTTGACTACTATTTCTTGATGAATTCATTCAAATTTAAAAATTATCATACTTGCTGCGAAATTAAAGTTTCGGGTTTTCGTAAACATGTTGATAGACACATATTTGTTTCAAACAAATAACTTTGTCTGCTGTATGATCTGTATGTTTTCAAAGTTTCATAATTTTTTGAATTTCCGGTTTCAGAATCGTTCCTAATAGTAGTAGTAGTAGTACCTAGTACATATACATGTGTTGATTTACACAGTAACAATAAAACAAAGAATCAAGTCCAAAAGAGAAATGGTTAAGGAAAAAAATGCCTAAGCTTTATGGCTTGCTTTTTCCTCACAAATGAGGCACACTCAATACATAAAAAGTAAAAACAAAGAAACCACCATCATTACACAAATAAGTCAATGTGCTGGGGCCACACCCAGCATCGGCGCACCAAGCAGGACTCCGGACCTATTCGACGCAGCTTGTCCCGCAGAATCCCGGGTTTCTAAACACATCATCCGTCAGTAGTCTAGTGCCATAACCATATGAAACAAGCTCAAGATCATTACACTTGTATTTGATAAAAAGTTTATGCACCGGTTGTAGCGCTAGGGCAGAAACACCGTCCATCGCCCGTGCCAGGCGGTGTATTTTGTATCGAGCACACTCTATCGATCTGGTACTGCGACGCCGTTCCCCAGACCGCAATACCATAGGCAAACTACCTTCAGAGACTCCGCGCAGTCGTAAGCATGTGGGAATCTTATGTGGATTACGTTAGTCTTATGCAAGTTAATGTGGAGATCTCGGCCATGAGCCCACCGACAAGATCCAGTAAACTTCAACTGAAGTAACCTATTCGCCTCGCGGAGATCTCGATACCATGTGAAAAGATTCATAATCCTAAGCCTAATAGATTATTGATCGACTTTAGCTGGTGAAGTACGTAGTCGAATTAAAATAGTTCCAAATTTATAACCAAAAATTACGAATTTTTTTGTGACAGAACTGTGAAATAGTAATGTTTAAGTAACTTGTAGATGCTCAGTGTATGTTGGTGAAGAGTAGTTAAAATTGCAACTATTAAAGAAATAACAGACGAAACAGCTGGATAAAATTTTCGTCCGGTAGTTGAACTTTCAACTGAGTCTCACGGTGTTTGTGTATGTCATACATAAACAAGTAGGGCCGAGTGAAGAACTGGAAACCGAAGGATAAATAAATGAAATTGTACAGTAAAATACATCGTGAGGTAATTGGACGATAATTCAACTCATGAATGAAAGAACACCAACAGAATAAAAGACAAAAAGATGAAATAGATGGCATACTGAACGTAATAAGAGGCATGTGTATGGAGCAGAAAGGAATAAGAGGAAGAGACGACAAATCAGATCAAAATGTAGGAAATTTAATAAGGAAATAATAAAACTGAAGAAAAAAATACGAAAACAACGTGGAGTAGATGGGGAAAAAAACATATAATGGACAGTCTGGTAAGAGATATGAGGGGGACTGAATTACTAAGAATGTAAAAAAAAATCATAAAGTAGCAGCTGCAAGCCGGCATAAGTATTAAAACAGCAAAAACGTGAAACATCATACTTGATAGAGATGGACAATGTAAAATGTGATTGGAGTGCAAGTCAAAATTCCAAGATTTAGGGCTTGAAACATCTATAGCGATTTAACATGGAATGAAAGAGAGCGACTCGAACATATGATAAGGTTGAGAGCACAAGTAGAAAAAGAAAAAGGGAAGACTGTAAAGTTGGGGACAGGCCCGTGCCAACCCGGTGGTGCAAGCGGTGCACGGCACCAGGGCGGCACATAGAAAGGGGCGGCAAAAAGCAACAAAGGCACGGTACTGCATCAAACACAAACCAATAACTTGTGTAATTACATATTTTAAATAACGTGCGATGACGTGTACACAATAAAATGTAAAATGTGCTAAGAGTGCACATTTTACATTTTACATCATGATATAACACGACTTTTAGCAAACAAAAATAATTTAATATAAACGCCGGTACTGGATCACAAACGAGCGAGTGCTTTATTTATAGTTATTGTACTTATTGTTATAAACAACAACCACGTACAAGACCGAAAAAATTACGTTCTTAATGAGTGTGATGCGCCATCCTGCACACAATTTAGCTAAAAGATTAAAATTTGGAATTAAATACACATTATTGAAATTTTGATAATTTTGGAAATGGCATATACCTAAGCCGACTTAAAACAAAAGTGATTTATGAATGTAATAAAATGAGGTTACTATGCAAAAAATAGAAAATATATTAAAAGTGCCGATGTCATTCAATATAGTACAAACAAAACAATTTCTTGATAAACTTAGAAGGAAAAAGTTTATTTTTTTTTAATTTAGAAAATTTAATCGTCGAAGTAATTGTTTATGAAAATTAAAAATATATATAGGATATTTTATTTATGCACGAATAAGTCATAAATTGACAATTTTACACGAATTTCTACGCCATAAACGTCTTTTTATAACACTAGCGCATAAGTCTTTATTCCATAGGGCTATAATGAAACGTCAAACAACGACATTATACGTAATAGAAATACTTTAAACCCTTACAGTACCCCTCCGGAGTACCAGGCGACCCTCCGGTGTAACTAGCCTTGCCGGCGTAATGCGGGGCTCTGCGCCGGTGGACAGTTAATTCCTACGCTACTCGTGGGACTACTATGGATTCAGAAAGTTCAAATAATTTAAATGTATGTGAATGTCCGACCTTAAGGCCGGGAGGAAAATTCCCACCTTCAGCAGAAGGCACTGGGACTGGGACCGGGTTAGCCGACCCGCCGGAGGATCCCTTTAGACGTAGGGAATCGATACAAAGAACTCCACCAAGGGGTAGGTCCTTCTCGTGGACGGGAAGTATGGAAGAAAGCTCGACAACGCCGGGAGGAGCAGTCAAAAGGAGCAGAGAAGGCGACTCACCAGAGGAGCAAGGGAGGAAGAAGGAGATGCTAGACACGTCGTTCTTCAGTGAAGTAAACACGGCAGATATGAAGGCAGTCAGGAGTATGTTGGCCAAGGTAATAAGAAGGACCAGGGAGCTTAAAAAACTAGTCAATGAAAGCTCAAAGACCAAAGTTGAAATAAAACAGGTTGCCAGGGAAGTCGCCCACCTTACGGAACAACTTGACACTAAGGTCAAACAATATGAGAACACCCATACATGCGCACATAGGGAGAAGACTCCAAAAGACGTAAAGATCGCCGCCCCACATGACACTCCTCGTCACTCAATCAGTACACAGACTGATTGGGATGACGTAGAGAAAGAGAGAGAAAAAACTATAGAAGAGACCACAAAAGAAATTAAAGATGCTTTAAAAGCTGAAAAGAGTTTCCAAGGCATAGCTGGTATTCTGGATAGAGCATGGCCCGCGGCCCTATACAAGAAAACTGAAATAGAAGCAGCCGGTAAAGCAAAAAGGAATGCCGAAGATCTCGCTTTCCTGCTGGACCCAAAAGATTCTGATTCAAATACGGCCTTGGATTTATTAATGTCGACGCACCCAGATTTGGAGGAAATGGTCAAGAAAAATGAGGGTCAGCTGGATTATGCAATCAAAACTGTTGCTACAAGGACAAGAAATAGGGCAACAAACGAGACAACAACTGCGATCTACATCCTACCACTGACAATAGATCGAAATGAGGTAAATAGGGTGGAAGACATCTACAACATCCTAAATGAATTAAAGGACCCTCTACATGTACACTGTACACACTCGATAAACCTAATACTAAGTGAGGGCCTTAATCCAGTATATGTGAGAAAGATCTGTGAATACATTTTCTCCGACACAGAGATTAGGATTGCCTTGACAATTCCCAAGGCTAAACAGAAGACATCAACTCCTAAGACAGAGAGGAACCAAAAAGAGAAGGTAATAGTGAAGCGAGTCAAGATGGAATATGCGGACCTACTAAAAACAGTAAAGGAGAACGTGGATATTGAAAAGGTTGGAGTCAGAATTAAGACTATCAAGAAATCCACGGCTGGTGACCTAATACTGGAAGTGGATGGAGATAGGCAGAAAGCAGGAGCTCTTAAGGAGGCAATCAGTAAGAAAACTCAACAAGAAGTGAGACTCATGAACAACTTGGTAACACTACATATCCTAGATATTGACGCAGCAACAACAAAGGATGAAGTTGAAAAAGCAGTGAAGAAGCTAGTTGACCTTCAGGAACCACAGTCCTTCACCGTTAAATCAATTAGACCCACTCGGGACGGTAACCAAATAGCCACCCTTCAAGTAAGTAAAATAAATGCCAGGAAGTTGATAAAGGTGGGAAGGATTAAAATTGGGTGGGTAAACTGCAGGGTTCGAGAGAGAATAACCATTCCCAGGTGTTTTAAATGCCTAGAGTTCGGACACAGGACCGATGGGTGTAAAGGAGAGGACAGGTCTAGGTTATGCCTGAACTGTAATAAACCTGGACACAAAGCCAAAGAGTGTAAGGATAACCAGCACTGTATGACCTGCGGGATAGAAGGCCACCGAGCAGACACAACAAAATGTCCCCGCTTTAGAGAGCTGTTGAGAGAACAGAGTAAGGGAAGAGGTCTTGGTGGAAAAAGGGAACCCAACAAAACCAATTAATAATGAATATCAAGGTCCTACAAGTAAACCTCGGTAGAGCCAAAATTGCACACGACATTCTCTACGCTAGCATGTGTGAAAAGATGATCGACATCGCTATTATTAGCGAACCTAATATAAGAATCTCGCAAGAAAAAGGTTTGTTAATAGACAAAAAGAAAAATATTGCAATCTACCTTAGAAACAAAGATATGGGTATACGAGGACACTCCGCAGGGGACGGATACCTGTGCATCCGGTGGGACAGCTGGTGCATATACGGATGCTATCTTTCTCCCAACATACCGTTGGAGGAATTTAAAAGATCTGTGAACACTCTAATGCAAGAGATTAAAAACACAAATCTCCATACAATCCTTGCCGGTGATTTCAACTCCAAGTCACCGATGTGGGCGTCACCTATCACAGACACTCGAGGGGAATATCTCATGGAATGGGCTGCAGAATTAAATCTAAACGTAATAAACGTAGGAGACACCCCCACATTTGAAAGAGGACACAGCAAATCCTTTATTGATATAACATGGGCATCGCATAATATGACGAAAAGGATACAGAACTGGATGGTCCTCCAGGAGGAAGTGCATACATACCACAATTATATCTACTTTGAAATTGCCCCAACGCAAAAGCTAAAACACAGGTTGGCAGGTGTGCGCCATATATTAAACAAAGAAAGATTCACCCAAAGGCTGAGACATTTCTCCCCAGACGGCATTACCGAATTATCACCAGCAAACTTCATTGACGCCATCACAAAGATAAATAGGGAGTGTACAATATCAGCCCCACAAGGACCTAAAACCATGCCGTACTGGTGGAACGAAGAAATAAACGCCACGAGAAGAAACTGTCATCGCTTGCGTCGAAAATGGACCAGAAAAAATAAGTCCCAAGCAAACAGGAATACTCCCTCAGTTGAGAATATGGAGTACAAGAACGAGAGGAAAAAACTAAAAAACCTTATCCTGAACGCAAAACGTGAGCACTGGAAAGAACTTTTACTAGAGCTGGAAAGTAACATATGGGGAGACGGATTCCGGATAGCAATGCGGTATTTGGGTGCCTTACCCACTCCGTATAACCCGCCATTAGATCAGAAGGCAAGCATCATCAGGGCACTCTTCCCAATGAAATGCGACACGTTCGAGAGGCACTCTAGCAAGGAGGAATTAATTACACCTTTTAGAGAGGAAGAACTACTCGCAGCCATACAAAAGATGAAAGGAGGTAGAGCTCCAGGCCCAGATCATATTACGGCGGAAGCCATGAAAAACATATTCGAAGTGATTCCGGGTACCCTCCTAAGTGTTCTAAACCAACTACTAAGACAACACGAGTTCCCTCTAAAATGGAAAGAATCTGCTGTGGTACTAATATGGAATGGGAGATCTACAGGCTTACCTTCAGATTATCGACCGATCTGCCTATTAAGTATCATAGGAAAAATATATGAACGCATGCTTAAGAATAGACTGGAGGAGGAACTTGAACACAATGGTGGTCTCTCAGAAAAACAATTCGGGTTTAGAAAAGGGAAATCAACAGTGCATGCGATCCAAACAATTGTAGAAATAGCCAAAAAATCAAAAGAGAAATGGGTAGCGCTTATCACGTTGGACATTAGGAACGCGTTTAACTCGGCCTCATGGAGAATAACTCTTGAAGAACTGAAAAGAAGGAGGATTTCGCAGTATCTAATTAACGTCATCGAAGATTATTTTAGCGAAAGAAACATCATCATGAGTGGCAATGACAGGATGAAGGTGATGGCCGGAGTTCCGCAAGGCTCGGTATTGGGGCCGACACTTTGGAATGTCCTATACGATGGAATACTACACCTCAAACTAATCCGAGGCGCAACAGCAATAGCCTACGCGGACGATCTCGCTCTGGTAGTTGAAGCGGATAGCCCTAGAGACATCATCTTTAAAGTCGAGGACTCAATGGATAAGATAGAAGAATGGATGGTAGCAAAAGACCTGCAAATCGAACCAACAAAAACAGAGGCTATTATCTTGAAGGGGAGCTCTAAAGTGGAGTTAATTACCTTCTCCGTCTTGGGGTATCAGATACAACCAAAAGATCACCTAACTTACCTGGGGGTGATTTTAAATAGAAAGCTAACTTTCGCTCCACACGTGAAGCATGTAATCAGGAAGGCAGAAAATACTCTGACAGCTTTGCTAAAAATAATGCCGAATGTCGGCGGACCCAGCGGCAGAAAGCGGAATATCTTATACGGAGTTATCCAGAGCCAGATCTTGTATGCGGTGCCAGCCTGGTCAATAGCCCTAGAAACGAAAAAGAACAGAGATGCGTTAGACAAACTCCAGAGAAGGGTCCTCTTAAGGGTGATCTGCGGTTACAAAACGATTTCCGCAAGCGCGGCCCAAGCTATCGCGGGCATACCACCGATATCTCTCCTTGCGGAGGAACAGCGAAGGATTTTCTCGTCCACGGGTGCAGGCTCGACACAAAGATCGCAAGCAAGGGAAGAGACACTAAAAAGTTGGCAAAACAAGTGGCTAGAGCGAGGACAAACAGCAGAGTGGACGAGGACTGTAATACCAGATATCAGAGATTGGGCAAAATGTAAACATAGGACGACAAACTACTACCTAACACAATTCCTGTCGGGTCACGGACACTTTGGGACGTACAGAAAGAGATTCGGACTGGCACAGAGAGAAACGTGTTGGCACTGTGGGATCCTTGACTCACCGGAGCATGCTTTGCTGGAGTGTGACAAATGGGCAGAAGCAAGAATGGGACTAGAAAGCGGGATTGGTCAGAAGATCACCTCAGGCAATATAGTCAAGCTGATGTTAGCAAATGTAAAGAATTGGAATGAAGTATGCAAGTACATTACAATGGTAATGAAAGCTAGGGAGAGAGAGGAAAGAGCTAGGCAAATCCCAACCTAAATAGGAAGGCACTGTGACCCCATGCAGACGAACTGTTGAAAGAGTCTCCCTGTGTTCCTCTGACGGTACGCTGATCAGGCAGTTCCAGAGTCACAGAGGTGAAGAACGGGGGGTTTTTAGTGGGTAGGACGGGCGAGAGTCCGAGGAGTCCCACACTACCACGGAACAGAGACGGCAGACGTGGTGTTCATGAAGCATTTTCCCCTCACAACAAAAAAAAAAAAAAAAAAAAAAAAACCCTTACAAAATGAAGAGGTTTCATTCGCAACCAAAAATTGTACTTTTTATTGAACATTTATTTTAGGTAACATGCATATGTTAACAACACAATTCGAACATCTTTTATCCGTATTATTCGGACGTACCCCCCAAATCAAGTTGGCATTTTCAAATTTAGTCAAATCAACCTTACAAAATTCAATAAAATACATATTTTTATTTTAAATTAAAAACTCCGCATTTGTGCATAAAGTGATATATGTACCACGGCCGTAACTTGCTTTTATGGCCCTCGATGTATTTTTAAAATTATGTATTGGATCATAAAAGCAAGTTAGGTCCGGCAAATAATTGTTCGCACCAGGGCGGGGATTTACCCAGAAACGGGCCTGGTTGGGGACATAATACGATTATCCTTCAAGATCCACAAGATGACGGAGGAGTGTGATGATACTCATAAAAGTAGGGACAAACTGTGTAATTTCTGCGAAACATTAATACGGAAGGGGTAAAGATGTAGCGCCTGCAAAGTATCTTTTATACATTTAAAGTGCTTAGAAGTGAAAACTGGGTGTAAAGTGCGTGCTCGTCTCAATCAAGTTCTTCAGAGTCAAGCTATGAAGATACTACAATCATTATGGATAATGCCTGCAGTTGTAATCAGTCTGAGGTGCTCAGAAAAGAAAATGAATCGTTAAAATCATAGACAAGTTTACTCAACAAGATTAAATTAATTAATTGGAGTATATTAATACATTACGACAACAAAAAAATCAAGGCCATGGGTCAAGCAGTAAATGTCTTAATAGTGAAACCAAATAAAAACCAAGTGGCATACATGTGATAAAATAAAAAGTGCGGTGAATCCGTCTAGTATGTCTGTAGAAATAAATAAATTAGTGACACGAAAAGATGGCGGTGTGATTATAAACGGTAAGGAAGTTAAAAATTTGGATGTGTTAGAGAGATCATTGCAGGACAAATTTGCTGACTGTCACAAGGCTACTACATCCAAATATTGTTGACGAAAATATCGTAACGTTTTTCAAATATTATAACGTTGTCGGGGTTCAAAGAAATAACACCGAACAGGATCTACCGCCTTCATGAAGGTACGGACATATCCCTCCTTTTCTACACAACGAGGTCTGTAAAAAATAGCACGCTCCCGTTCGTTGACTCCTTTCATCCATTCGTCTCCGCAAGTTCGAAACCTAGTCATCTCTAATCACTTCTTCATTCGATTTAAAGTTGAACTTAAGGTCGTGTGGTAGGCGCAGTTCTCGTTAGAAAAGCACATTAGATGGACTGTGGTCCGTAGTTTCGTGGACCGGTGCTCTATATGCCAGCAGGAACAGAGAACAGAGCTGGTCCTAATCTCGCTGGTCGTCTGCGAAAACTTGATAACTGTTCTGTTCATACGCTCCACCATGCCCTCCGATTGGAGGTGCAATGCAGTTGTTCTGATCTTGCGTATACTCAATATCTTGCATACCAACCAATCCCATGCGGAGTTACAGTTTCCTAGTTAGGCCGTGCTTCTTGTCTCTTCCATTCCACCACGTGCTTTAAATCTTCATCAGACTCTTGATCGGCTCGGATTTGGTCCTCGCTTCAGCTATTATCCATGATAATAACTCGCAAGCAGGTTGCTTCGTTTTTTTCTTTGGCGCGACAAAAGTGCCCATTATGCTTTGGAAAGGGTCTTTTTCTTTACGATGACTTGTTCCAGGTCGATGTACTGAGTCAAAATTATACTCCTGCAAACGTTCTATCCATTTGGCAACCTGTCCTTCTGGGCACATCAATGCCGCATGGTCGATTCTCAACAAGAATTTTCTGCCATAGAGATATTTATGGAAGTGTTCTATGGATTTTACTACGCCCAAAAGTTCTTTCCTGGTTAGACTTTGCTCTCAGGTTTTGACAACACTTTACTGAAGTAAGCGAGCACTTTTTCGTAGCCATCTTGACCTTGGAATAGCACGCCTGCGAGGTCGACGTTACTGGCATCAGTAGTTAATATGAACTTCCCTCCAGATTGTGGATAGCTCAAAATGGGCGCAGTGGTTAGCATCTGTTGCAGTTCTTTAAAGTCACCAGGTAGCTCTTGTCACAGACGAGGTATCTGTCCTCTTCAGTTAGTCTCGTAAGAGTCTTGCGATGTTGGCAAACCCAGGAAGGAATCTTCGGTAATAAGCACATAGCAAAGCTTCTTACTTCGTGCTTGTCCTTTGGTACAGGCCAAGACTTAACCGCTTCTATCTTTCCTATATCAAGGTAGTGCACTTTCCTCTGAAACAAGTTGCATATCTTTAGGTTTAGTTTTAGGCCTGCTCTTTACAATCGCTGGAATACTTGCTCCAAGTTCTTTAAATGATCATCAAAAGATTTTCCCAAAACGTTTATATCGTCGAGGTAAACTAAGCAAGTTTTCCAGGATAGTCCTCGCAGAACGTTTTCCATCAGTCTTTCAAAGGTTGTGGGAACATTATATAACCCAAATGGCGCGTCGTCACTCCTGTTGGTGACGCTGGCGTCTCTATGGTGGATTTGCGGGAGCCGTCAACAAAGACCAACCGTGGAGGCGGATCGACCTAACTCTGTCGTCCAATGTCTCCACGTGGTCTAAACATTATACAAATTAATCTGCAACACTGTCGGGCGGCTACTGCTACTTTACGTAGGCACCTATACAGACAGCAGGACATTTTCCTAATTCAGGAACCATGGTTTCTGAAATCCAGAATCCTTGGCCTGGATAATGTCAGAGGTGCTGTTTTCTCCGGCAGTGAAGACAAACCTAGGACGTGTATTTACGTACCAAAGTGTATTAAAGCCTATCCCATACCAAACTATTGTGGCAGGGATGTAACAACTGTACAACTAACCTGTGATGTACAAGGGAGGCAAATATCAGTAGTGATTGCTTCAGTATATCTAGCGAATGGCGAACCGGTCCCATCCCGTCGTCTGGTGCAGCTGGTGGCACACTGTGATAGATATAACAAACACTTGGTCATAGGCTGTGGCTCAAACGCTCATCATGTAGCGTGGTGCAGCCGTGACGTAAATGATCGGGGTAGGCTCCTTAGTGAGTTTATCTCTAGCACCAATCTTGACATACTCAATAGAGGATGCGAACCCACGTTTGTCACCTCGCGGTGCCAGACAGTAATTGACATTACACTGGCATCGGTGGGTATCTCAAGCAACATACTAGACTGGCGGGTGTCTGATGAGGCATCAATGTCAGACCAGAGATGGATCTGTTTTCAGATCGATCAAACTAGGGTTCAAAAGGTTGAATACCGAAATTCGAGGCAGACGGACAGGCGGTCCTGCGGGGATCTACTGTCTGTCAACCTGCAAGGGCTGAGCTCTCTGGGGGGCCTGGAGGTTGATGGCCTCCGCCAGCTAGCTGTTGGAGTGCAGACGTCGATTGTGGACGCCTTCGAGCGATCGTGCCCGCTAAAGGTTACATCGGAGAAGAGTGGGACTCCATGGTGGAGTCGAGATCTCTCAAAGATGAGAACCAAAATAAGAAAACTATTTAATAAAGCTAAATCAACCAGATCCGTAGAAGACTGGGCAGCCTACAAAGTTCAATGTAGGCAATATAAAAGGGAGATCCGTTGTGGTCAGAGACAAGCCTGGACAAACTACTGTAACTCCATCGAATCTGTCACAACGGCTGCTCGTCTAAAGAAAGTATTCAGTAAAGATACTAGTCACCAACTAGGATTGTTAAAACGGGAGGAAGGGACTCTCTCGTCGTCCTCTCTAGAAACAGCCGAGATACTCATGACCACCCACTTTCCAGGCAGTGTGGTTTGCAACACACTGGCATGGCAAGATCCTTACAGCTCTCCTCCTACGAAGGAGGACTGGGATGTGGCGGAAAAGGTGGTAGAAGAATCCCGAATTTGCTGGACAATTAAAAGTTTCCAACCGTTCAAGTCACCTGGCCCGGATGGTGTGTTCCCTGCTCTGCCTCAGTGGGGCATGGATGCCCTGCTAGGCCTGTTGGTGACTTTATTCAGGGGGTGCATCGCTTGGAAGGAAGGGAGTAGATGACCTTGTCTGTATGCTCAATGTGTATGGCCAATCGATGGAAGATTCGAGGGTGTTCTCTGTAACGTAATGCAGACCACCTTAAGATCAATTAAAAATTGGTGTAGGGAGGGTGGCCTCTCTGTAAACCCAGATAAAACAGAGACGGTACTCTTTACCAACAAAAAGAAAGTTGAACAACTACAACCACCACAATTGTTTGGTACTGCTCTCAGTATTTCGGAGTGTTACACTTTGCATTGAACCGAAAATGACATTGATTTCAATAATTCATTTCGCTTTCTTAATCATAGACAACATCAGCGATATAAACGTTATTTAGAAGGCAAAATTTAAATTCATTCTCTTTACTTTTAATCTGGCAATTGCAATTACGACTTTAGAAAAACCGTTACGTCACTTAGCGGTTCCTTTTCGCGCGGGAGTATGCAACTTACGCGCCACGGAATTTAAACTTGCTTATTTTAAATTCATTCATTTACGCGCCAACTCTTAGACGCGTCGTCTTTTATGATCCTTTGTGTACCTACTTACCGAGCCTTTAAAAGGGATGTGCACGAAAAACGCACCCTCTGTCTCTCTGGTCTTCGGTTCGCGTTCAGTTGATTTGCCGTGTGACGTACTCGTCTTGACTCGAAAACACAGATGCCACGTGCTCCCCGCAGCTTCCGAAACCCCCTTTGTTTCAAGCTAGAGCTCAGTACACTCTGTTCTCTTCAGTTAATTCCGCCGTCGCAACGATCCTTTTTAACTCGAAACACCGAAAGCCACGGAACAGCAGCATACACACAAAAGCGTCGAACTCAGCTTCACGCTACAGCTAAGTACTACTATTAAAAACGTATCAATTGCTCTCTTTTACTGTATTTCATTACTGTTGCTATTTATACTTTTAACTTGTAATTGCCAGTAACTTTGCTCTCGCACTAGCAGTCATTTACATATTTACTTATAGAAACGGATTAATTGCGTCACATTTAAATTAATCTCAGAAATTCGGCTACCACGTGCTTCTTTTGTCTTAATTTTGATATCAGAATACAGCGAACACGTGTTGTTTCTTTTACATTAATCTTAACCTCAAAAATCAGCAACCACGTGGCCAGTTTTTTTTTCTTTTTCTTTTTTTTACTATTACAATAAAGTTATCGTTACGTTTTGGATCTCTCTTTGTTTTATTAATCATTACAGCGACTCCAAGCGTCATACTCGTGTGTACCGCTTTTTTACCAAGTTACATCAGGTGTAGCACACACTGCGTTCGCACCACCACACGCACGCCTGACCGTAACAATTGGCGCCCAACGCGTGGGGCAAGACCGTAACAGGAGGATGTCAAATATCTGGGCGTTGTGTTTGACAAGAGGCTGAGCTGGAGCAAGCACGTCAAAACAAAAACTGAAAAAGCATGTATGGCTTTTTGGCAGTGTCGCCGCATTTTGGGTAAGCCTTGGGGACTTTCCCCGAGAATTAGCTTGTGGCTGTACATTACCATAATAAGGCCCATGCTAACCTATGGCGCTCTCGTCTGGTGGCCAAGGGTGGGACGAGTGGTTGCCAGGAACGAAATGTCACATGTGCACCGCATAGCATGTTCCGGTGTAACAGGAGCAATGCGCACAACGCCAACGGCGGCAATGGAAGCACTCCTATGTGTCCCCTCTGGACTTTGTTGTGCTGGTTTGTGGAGGAGGCGGCGCGTAAGGCGGCTATAAGACTGAGATTTCTGGGTCTTCTGGACGTGGCGGGAGGAAGCCGCCACGCGAGCATCATTTATGAGGCCGCCGCCAAGGTGCCTCTCCTTGGTGCCGCAAGGGATACCGTGCCTCTCGTGTTTGCTTTCTACCATGTTCTTATTGACCCTGAGGTCGAACTGCAATCCTCGATCGCCATCTTTACAGATGGATCGAAAACGAAATGGGGAGGGGGGCAGGAGTTTTCTCCTCGGACCTTGACCTCAATCTAGAACTGGCGCTGGGCAGGTTTGCCACAGTTTTTCAAGCCGAGGTGTTGGGGATCCTGCACGACGCCGGAGATATTTTAGCAAGGGCCATTAGGGGACGGCGTATTGTCCTTTACAGTGACAGTCAGACTGCTCTTAAAGCTCTTAATAATCATAGGATCACTTCGGGCTTAGTACTTCAGTGTCACAATGCCCTAGAAGCGGTCGCTATCGATAATGCCCTGACACTCAAGTGGGTTAAAGGTCATAAAGGAAATCTAGGTAATGAGGCTGCTGATGGGCTGGCGGGGCGGAGCTCGCGCTCTCACTTTGTGGGGCCGGAACCAGCTCTTCCTATTTCGTCGGCTACACTCAACACCATGATAACGCAATGGACTGCCACTCTTCATGAGAATAGATGGAAATCCATAACCAGCTGCCGTCAAGCGCGTGAGCCCATCCCCAGGCCGTCACCGAAGACAGCAAAATACTGCCTGCAGCTTTCGCGCTGTAACCTACGTCAACTTGTGGTGGTTTTGACCGGCCACTGCAAGCTAAACAAACACATGCACTGCATGGGTTTGGCTACCAGCCAACTGTGCCGGGCATGCTGCCAAGAAGACGAGACGCCAGAACACATTTTATGTGATTGCCCGGCGCTTGTCCAGATTTAAAGATTCCATTCTGGGGGAGTACCGGCCCAGTATGGCCGATTTTGGTGGCGCCTTGTCTGCTGCTCTGCTCGAGCTCATGCTCAGTTTGGGCTGGCTCGAGTAGGCTGAGGGCGAGCGACGCCACCTAGGGGAGGTAGCACAATGGGCCCGGTAAAAGTGGCCTAAGTGCACGTGTTTACCCCCTTCCCCGACATAGAATCCAGAACCCAAATGGCATCACGTTAAATTGCCACGATCCTATCCAGATCGTAAATGCGGTCTTCTCCTTATCCTTTGCCTCCACTTCGACTAGCCAATAACCACTCTTTAGGTCAAGGATCGAAAATACTTCGCAGCCACCTAGGCTATCCAAGGTGTCGTCGATTCGGGGCAAGGGATAACTGTCCTTCTTGGTTACATTGTTTAGTTGTCGATAATCTACGCGGAACCTAGTCTTTCTGCTCTACCAGCACCACTGGGGAGGCCGATGGACTTTTTGATGGTTCCATTAAGCGATTCCGTTCCATTTCTTGTGTAATTTATTTTGCTTCACCTAGTTTTGCCAATGGATCCGTTGCGCATCTCCAGTATCTATTCGATGTTGTACAACGTTAGTCTTGCCCCTCGTGTTCCGGCCTTCTGCTTGAACGACATCCTGGTAGCAAGCAGTTGTATCATGATATCGCGTTGCTATATTGTCAGGTCCTTGCGAAACGTGCTTGTTGGCCAAGGTCCCGGTTCCAGCATCAAAACTTGCTTTTTGGGGATGTTTCCATTCACGCTCGCCTCCACAATGACTTCACCGCGGCTCGCCACGGTTACATTTTCCGCTAATACTACGCATGCTGACATATTCTTGCCATGGTTGAGGATAACCTCTTCCTTACCAACTTTCAATACTCCTGCTCGCAAGTCCAGTTTAAAACAAAATTATGTCATTATGTGCATTCCTAGAATTAGGTTTTGTTCTATATCTGCATCTATTACATGATACCGCAATGCGGTATCACCAATCCGGAAGCGGGTCATCGTCCTCCCCAGTACGTTGACTGACTGCCCAGGCGTAACGTCCACCTGGTTGGAAATATTTGATTCTCCCTACCTCCGGCCGAAGAATTGTTATTGTTGCACCAGTATCTAGCAGTAAATTTCTAGATTTTCCATTCACATTTCCATACATAACGAGACTGCTAGTCACTGGCTACATGTCACTGACGCAACAATCACTGGTGTTATTGGGGCATTAGCCAAATGGGTCGACAATCGCCCCTTCCCATTTTAGTTTTCCTTCTGCTTGGGCGTTTGTGAATTGGGACAGCGACATCGTAGGTGTCCCATCTTTCCACAATTCCAGTACCCTTTTCCTGGTGTCTCACGATGTTGGGAATGAAGTACCTGCGGAACAACCTGTAGTCAATTTTCACCCTTTGGACGTTGGGGTTTTCTGATGAGGTTGCTCTTGCGATAAGTAAACTGAAGGCCAGCTTTACTGCCGGACATGATAATTTGCCCTGTTTCCTCATTCGGGACTGTGCGCCTGTACTTAGTGAACCTCTCACTTTCATTTTTAACCTTGCTTTACGGGCCAGTGTCCTTCCTTCTGGAAGGTTGGCAGAATAACGGCTGTTCACAAAAAAGGCGATCGCAGAACTATAGGCCTGCAACTATACTTTCTAGCTAGTAGTTGTGCTAGTGCCGTCGTACAAGACGCATGTGTATCAGAAAGTCTTAACTTTATCTGTTCATTTTTCTACTTAAATATGCCTAGCACAAGATCAAATCCTGATAAGTACGACGAATACAGTGTTAACGTTATTAACTTCCTAAAAAGCGAAGAATTTAGTGAGATAATTAGCAAGATTGTAATTAGTGAAACTCATCACCTGCAGCAGCAGATAGCCGAACTCAAGAACGAGCTAAACGTGCTAAAACAATCCAACATTGATATGGTCAGATTATTGTCCAATCCAAATCATCCCGAAAGTAAGCTAGTTAATAATGAATCTACATATATTAAAAATATAAAAACCACGCACTCCTACGCGGACAAAGTAAATCTTCAGTCGAAAGAACAAAAACCTACACGCCAAAAACAAGTTGTTTACGAAAAGGATATCTCGCATATGATCGATTTGACAAAAACAAATACAGAAGATACACGTAAAAATGTAAAGGACGCACTTGAGAAGAATACAGGGTCGTCGAAAAGTGAAGAATGGGTTTAAGTGAAAAAGAAGACCGTTAGGAAGAAATCAATTATGGGTAATGGTGACCTCAGTGACATCAAAGCGATACCCAAAACCATATCATTATTTGTTTCAAGGATCCAACCTCATACTGATAAGGATGTTTTTAAAACACACTTGGCCAAGTATTTTCCAGAGGTGAATATTGAGGAACTAAACTCTTCCCATCCCGAAATTTATAAGTCGTTTAAAGTGACAATTAATCAAGCGAACTTTGAAGATGCCTTTGATCCAATTAAATGGCCTTCTGGTGCCTATGTAGCAAAATTTTTTCGGCGACGCCCGCTCAAGCCGAGTCAGCCTTAGGAACGAGTGGAGGCCTTCCCAAATTTAATTCTCTTGGGAAATGAACCCATTCACCTAACACCAGTAAGCAGTACTTCGCCGTTAAATTTTGATTTTAATTTTCTTTTACTGAATTGTCAATCTCTTTCTAATGAGAAAGTCGACGAAATTTCAGTTAGTTATTTACAACATCACGTCCCTAATTTTCTTTGTTTTACAGAAACCTGGGGATCTGCTGAATGCCTTCAATGTGTCCATATGAAAGGCTTTAACTTAAAAACTAGTTTCTCTAGACTTGGCTGTAGAGGCGGGGGAGCGGCTATCTGGGCCAGTATAGGTATTAATACAACTTCTATTAATCTTGATGAATTCTCTGTTGAATGTAAAGTTGAATTTTGCGGTCTGTATTGGAGGGTGGGTAATATGACGCTTTTAATATTGTTATGCTACCGACCTCCCTATAATTCTTTTAGTGATATTTCACTTTTTTTTGATAAATTAACAACCTTGCTTGAAACCTTCTTCAATATAAACATACCGATCATTCTGCTTGGCGATTTTAACATTGATCCTCATAGAGACTATGAACATTTTTTTATCCTAAATAATATTTTGCAAACGTATAATCTCACCAATGTTATAACTATTCCCACTCATGACAAGTACATTCTTGATCATTTTTACACTAATTATAAGCATGAAAACGTCAAAGTATTGGTAGTCGACAACTGTGTGTCAGATCACAGAACCATACTAATTGATTTCCCTGTTACATGCAAGAAAAACAACTCAAATCTCGTTACTTATACTAGAAAGTATGATACCTCTAGCGTTAATTCTTTCTTCAACGACTTGATGAATGAAGACTGGCATGAAGTATATATGCACTCAAGTATTCATGAATCTTTTCAATCATTTTACAATATCTTTTCATTTTATTTTAATAATTACATCCCTTTAAAAAAAACACAAATCAGTAATAAAAAGAAAACCTGGGTAACGTCTCATATTATCACATCATCGCAAAATCTAAAATTATTATTTCAATTAAAACAAAAACATCCTGAGTGGGGTGATTTTTATAGAAAGGCGAAAAAAGAGCACCACTTACTCGTAACTAATACTAAACGTCAATACTATCAAAATAGAATTCTTGCTTCCAATAATCAAATGAAATCCGCTTAGTGTGTCATAAAGGAACTTTCGCACTCAACTACTTCTCCAGAAAATATACAATTACATGTCGATGATGAGATAATATCTGACCCCAAACTTATAGCTAGTTACTTTAACCACTTCTTCACTAGGATGGCGTTAAACATTTATGAGAAGTTACCTGATACCACCGCTCACAATAAACTTCCAACTACTGTAAACAAAACTATTTTCCTAAAACCATTTTCTTTTTATGAACTTGCTAACCTTTTACATTTTAAACTAAAAACTTCTTTCTCTACTGGACCTGACGGTATCCCTTCACACATTCTGAAAGCAGTCTTTACTGCAATTGTACCCGTTCTGACTTATTTGATTAATATGTCCTTTGAACAAGGAGAGTTTCCTAAGTTACTTAAAAAAACTAAACAAGTACCTGTTTTTAAAAAAGGTGATAAATTTCTACCTGAAAATTACCGCCCCATTGCACTAACATCTTGTTTCTCCAAAATATTTGAATACTGTTTCTTAGACAGACTCGAGAAATTTCTTACTAGTTTTACTATTATTTCTGATTACCAACATGGTTTTAGAAAAAGTCACTCTACTTCTACCGCTCTTAGCGCTCTTCTCAGGGAAATCATTGTTGCTATTGAAAATGGTTCTTATCCTGTGGGTATTTTCTTTGACATAAGTAAAGCTTTTGACTGTGTTTGTCATAATACTCTATTAAATAAACTACCTGCTTACGGTATCAGGGGGAAAGCCTTAGATTGGATAGAGTCATTCTTGCTAGACCGAACCCAATATGTTAATACCTCGTACAAGAGTAACAACTCCATTAATAGTTTTGCATCAGAGATTTTACCTAATGATGTGGGAGTTCTCAAGGTTCCATTTTGGGACCAGTGCTTTTCTTACTTTATCTTAATGATTTGCCCCTAAATATTGACAAAGCGTCCATTACTATGTATGCAGACGATGTTGCCCTGGTAATTGCCGACACAGATACTCACAGGTTGGGTAATACTTGCAATAGTTTGTTGGAAGACACATCATTATGGTTTGCAATTAATAAACTTCATGTCAATGAAAATAAAACTTCTTACTTACGATTTCATCCTTACCAGCTTCTGCCTATACATGACTTTTATTTAAATCTCTCACTTAATAATAAGCCACTTACCAGATCCGAACAAACTAAATTTCTGGGAGTTTGGGTTGATGAACATTTGAGTTGGAAAGTATGTACATTGTGAGAATTTGCTTCCCACGTTAAATACTTTGTGTTTTTTAATCCGTAATTTAAAATCAATGTTAACTCGCCAGCAGTTACTTAATGTTTATCATGCCTACATTTTTAGTAGGCTTAGCTATGGAATTATATTTTGGGGCAATTCAGGCCTGGCTAAAGACATTTTCATCTGTCAGAAACGGATTATTCGTTGTTTAATTGGTTTAAAAGCTTTCGAGTCTTGTCAACAAGTTTTCATTCGTTATAAATTATTAACTTTACCTTCCATCTTAATTCTTAACCTTGCACTTCATGCCTATGACAATATTAATAAATTTCAACTTAACAAAGACAAACACGACTACCTTACTAGATGTAGAAATGACTTAGCGTTGCCCAAGTCTAGATTAACTTTATTTCAGCAGTCCCCAGAGGTTCTCGCTATTAAAGTATACAACAAACTCCCAAAACATCTGAAAAATCTTCCACGTGTACGTTTTCAACGCCATGTGCGTGATCTATTGATGGTGAATGGGTTTTATTCCCTACATGAGTTTTTAATTCATAAATTTAACTAATAATATTTTATAATTATTATTATTTCCTTCAGTGTGTCTTTATGATCTTTATGATCGCTGTTACTATTGTCATTATTATCTGTACGATAATTTACTATCGGTATTACTATTACAGCTTTATTTTATTGTTATCATTATTGCCATTATTACCATTACTATCACTTTGTCATTATCATTAGTGTTTTTATTATTATCATCATTATCATTATTATTAATTACTATTATTATTATTACCACTACATTTATTTATTTTTTGTTTATTAATAATCTCTTATAAGAGTAATTTCATTCATTCCTTCATGCTCACTTTTCTTTTTAATTTTATCATTTATTTATTCGGATATTATGATTAGTGTTATTATTATTATTACCATTAACTTTTATTTTGCTTTTTTTTTTTTTTTTCTGACGTTTCCTATATTATAGTTTTATGGTCTTTGGAAATAAAGTTTACTTTACTTTACTTTACTTTAGCTGTAGCAAAAGTTTTGAAATATTATTATTTATGAAATTATATGCCTGTGTCACGCCTTTTCTTTCCATCCATCAACATGATTTTATCGCTGGCAGATCCACTGTAACCAACTTAATAGAGATTACACAATGTATTAGCGAGTGTCTTGATAAACGTCAACAGGTAGATGTTATTTATACTGAGTTTTCTAAAGCTTTCGACACGATTAACTATCCTATACTTATACAGAAATTATCATCTCTTGGTTTTACTCCTAGATTTACGGATTTTATTCAATCATACCTTAGCAGAAGGTTTTGCTACGTTCAGTACAATGGTTTTGCATCTCCTCCTTTTTCCGTTACTGCGGGCGTGCCGCAAGGATCAAATTTAGGTTCTCTACTCTTAAACATCTTTATTAACGACCTATTTCAACTGTTAAATTGCGGGGTTTTAGCGTATGCAGATGGCCTTAAGATCTACCGCAGTATAGCCTCTACAGCTGATTGTTTGATGATGCAGAGGGATGTTAATGTCATTGGCGAATGGTGTGCGGTCAATCACATTCGTTTGAACATTGAAAAATGTGCTGTGCTGTCCTTCACAAGATGTGCTACTGCACTTTTTTATAATTATATTGCATTTCACTC
This sequence comes from Cetonia aurata, assembly GCA_949128085.1. Taxonomy (NCBI): domain Eukaryota; kingdom Metazoa; phylum Arthropoda; class Insecta; order Coleoptera; family Scarabaeidae; genus Cetonia; species Cetonia aurata. The sequence continues at coordinate 34,361,684 of OX421884.1, read as the reverse complement.
CCACATTCCTAGAGTGTCACAGATCAATGATCTAGGAGTACTCTTTGATGCGCACTTAACATTTTCTCCCCACGTTTTTAATGTTTCTGCTAGTGCTTCCAAAACTCTAGGTTTTCTCATCCGGTCTTGCAGAGATTTTACCAATCCATTGGCTTTAAAAGTTTTGTATATCGCCCTAGTTAGATCTAGATTGGAATACGTACCCGTTGTTTGGCATCCACCTTACTTGCACCAACAACTTATTATTGAACGTGTTCAAAAAAGATTTCTAAAGTATCTTGCCTTTAGAGATGATGGTATATATCCTATTCGTGGAACCGATTATTCTAGTCTGCTGGAAAGGCATAATTTCTTTTCTTTATCGCAACACAGAAATGATGCTAGCGTCAAATTTCTTTGCAATCTAATTAATAATAATATTAATGCACCAACCCTACTTAGCCAACTCAACTTTAGTGTGCCCCGCCTTAATGGTAGATCTTGTGCTACGTTTTCCCTTTCCAGAGCTCGCATTTTACTTAAGGCTCCCCTAACGCACATGTACCAAAATTATTGATCAAATAGTTACTGATCCGTTCACCGGAAACGTTTAATTTTATTTCTATTATATATTCAGCCAGTACTACCACTTCTCTTTATTTCTATTATTACCTGATTACCACTGTACCTATAAGTACTTTCTTGTATTTGGGTTTAGTTTATAGAATAATTTTCTTGTATTGTAATTTGCCTTTCTTTCTCATTTCATTTGTTTCATTCTTAGACATTGATGTATTTGTAATTACTTTCTTTCTCTTTTTTTTGTGAAATAGCTTCAGTTTGTATAATTATCCAGTATTATTATTATTATTATTATTATTATTTTCTTTAACACTGTAACTACTTACTTTTTCCTTTATATGGAATGTTTTTCTTTTGGATAATAAAGATTATTATTATTATTATTAACCGTGACTGTACCTCGGTCTTCTTCCCTCTTGCAAGTAAACGGCGACTTTTGATGTCGGTGTCCGAATCCATCTCTTCTGTATGGAAGTGAGATATGGGCGGAGCGCTCCAAAAGGAGAAGTACCGCAAAAAGATGGCCGCAGTCCAGAGGAGAGGAGTTCTGTGAATAGCAAGCTCTTACAGAACAGTATCGGAGGCAGCGACCCTGGTTATAGCAAGAGTGGTTCCTATAGACCTAGCCAAAGAGAGAAGGTAAATCTATCTGGACAGGCTGCAAGGCGGAATAACCACGAAACGTGAAATGAGAAGGCCGAGGAGAAGGCGCACCATGCGGCTCTGGCAGGAGCGATGGGAGGCAGACATCAAAGGCAGGTAGACAGAAGAGTTATTTAGCGACCCCTCAGTCTGAATGGACAGAGATCACGAAGAGGTGGACCATTACCTCACTCAGGTGCTGATAGGGCACGGGTACTATCACTATTACATATGTAAAGTGGGGAAAGTGTTTAAGGTGGAAACCGCACAAAGATCGAGACGATGTTGCGGGACCATGTATCTCGGTCTCACAAGGTCTCCGTCTTCGCAAAAACGATTCTAGTTAACAAGAAGCAGGAAATGGATGGACGCTAAGCATGAGAGTGACGTTTGTTAGTGTATGAGAGTCCCACACACCGGGTTGGAGACCCGAAGAAACATAATGCACTTTTCCTGCCACAAAAAAAAACAAAAAAAAAAATATTACTATTATGAATCCAGGTGGGTAGGAGGGAAATAAAATACCTCCCGCGGACCGACAGGATTTATTGATCAGCTACATCGGCTTCTGCTGCTATAGCTCTGGGAGTGCTCGCCGCCCGGACGGTGTTCTCGACCGCGCCTTGGGCGTTGATGTGAGCTTGCTCTGCCGAGGGGTTGTAGTAGCACGAGGTTTGGGGCCAGCCAATTCGGGCCCTAATCAGGAAATGTGCGATGAATGTGGTTGTCAGAAACCGCATCGCCCCAAGCGAGTTCCAGTCCGTCCGTGTTTTCCGGAACTGGTGAAGTGAAGGTCGGGCCTCAGGGAACTGGGGTAGGAGGAAAACTCTCCGAGGGTACACACACTCCAGACTATTTTAGTCTGCCCATTCGTCTGCGCCTTGATAACGGGTTGGGGGCATCCACTAGGCGCGTTTCCGGGTGGTGGATAGGGAAACGGCCATTCCAGTCGGGTTACCCACGACGGGATGGTTAATGGCGGTTATACGTTGGCCCTCTCTGTCCAAAATCGGAGCAGGGCTGACTAAGGCCGCTACCGCGAACCACCTCCCCTCACCCTGCTGTCGTGTCGTGGCTAAGGGCTTGCACAGGGGTAAATGGTGTCGGTTGTGACCGTTTAGGGTGCAACCGCTATACCATGTGTCTCCCGTTGTCTGTGGACATGTCTCGCGGACGGGTTGCACGGGGGGCCTCTTAGAGGCCAAGAGGACTAAACCTCAATAAAAAGCTCTCCGGATGAGCGGTGACAGCTCGCTGGTCTGTAATATTATTCACCCTCGTGTTTGTACCGTGCGAGGCGACCCGATGATGGATGAGAGGTTCCTGGTAGTTGAGCTGCCTCCGGGAGGGGGTTAGTTTCCTGGAGGTTGGTGACATACTGCTTTCGCCTGGATTTAATCTAGACTGGAGGTCAGGACTAACCCACCCCTGATCAATCGGCTGTGTTGTCGAGTCAGACCGACAGGGTGAGCTTTCTGGGTCGTGGCTGGTGCGCCGGAGCCATGCGACACGGACACCCCTGGCATGGGTGTTGTCCGCTGCTGCGGGTGCCTTCGTCGCTTCCTGGGGAGCTATATAGGACTGGTAGCCCTGGCGTTCTTTGAACGTCCCCTTGCTGGACTCCGTGGCGGGTGGGGAGCCACAAATATGAATACATACTACCGGCATGGAACCAAGTGTTACAAGTGTCGCCCCTCGGATGCCCCCAGTTTGAACCAGCCGCAACTGCAGCTTTGCGGCAGCAGGTTGTCGATCGACTAAACCCTATGGGTAAGGTAAGCCAAGCCCTGGCGGATAAACTAGAAACCACCTTCTACGAGGCGTTGACGGATCATGCCCTCGCTCTGGAGCGTGGCACTCAGGCGCCAAATTTTGCGGGGTACTCTGGTGAGATCCTTAGGGTCTACTGTACATTCCCTAAATTGGCTCAAAGCCATTCTGGCGAATCTGCCAACTCCAGGGGAAGGGGCCAACTTAGTAGTTGTGGCGGCTGACGAAGGCGACCTTTTGGATCCTGGGAGAAACGAGGCGCGTAGTCGGACTGCTGGCGACCCAGAATCGCTGGAACAACATTGACACGTGGTGTCTCTTCCATGAAGCAGACCAACCAGGTGGAAAACTACTGGTCTTCGGCGTCGACACAGATGCTGCGGACCGGCTAAAGTTGCATGATTGCCGACTGAGGTTCTCCTTTCGAGGCGACGTGCATGTAAAGCTGCAGAAAGCTGAGGCCGATACGACCTTGACCTCCACGGCTACCACCTCGGACCCCCAGTCTGCCACTTAGAGTGTGCCGACTGGGCAATCAACGGCGGATGTGCCCATGGATACATCCGCACCTACGGATGAGCCTACTGTCTCTGGCACGGGTGCCGTCGTCACTCCTGTGGGTGACGTTGGCGTCTCTGTGATAGATTAGCGGGGGCCGTCAACAAAGATCAACCGTGGAGGCGGTCCGACTTAATTTCTGTCGTCCAATGTCTCCACGTGGTCTAATACAAATTAATCTGCAACACAAGTAGGACTGTTAAAACGGGAGGATGGGACTCTTTCGTCGTCCATGCAAGAAACAGCCGAGATACTCATGACCACCCACTTCCCAGGCAGTGTGGTATGCAGCACACTGGCACGGCAAGATCCTTACAGCTTGCTTCCTACAGAGGAGGACTGGGCTGTGGCGGAAAAGGTGGTAGAAGAATCGCGAATTTGCTGGGCAATTAAAAGTTTCCAACCGTGGAAGTCACGGATTTTGTGTTCCCTGCTCTGCTTTAGTGGGGCATGGACGCCCTGCTAGGCCTGTTGGTGACTTTAGTCAGTGGGTGCATCGTTTGGAAGTACGTACCTGAGGTATGGAGAGAAACAAAAGTAGTCTTTATACCAAAGCCAGGGCGGTCTGACTATACCCTAGCCAAATTTTTTCGGCCAATAAGCTTGACCAGTTTTCTGCTGAAAACACTGGAACGACTGTGCGAGCGTTATCTCTGAGAAGTGGCCTTACCGATTGTTGGTTATTAGGGCTTGTGGAATTAAAAATACAATTTCTAATAACACAGTTTTATTAACACGATCTTACTACTAAGAACATCGACGAATAACTAACTAAAAAACTAACTCCGTTAGGTAAACCGCACGGGCAGGTATATTGGAGAGCGCGTGAGTCATAAGCTCGAACAATGAAAATGCACTATCCTACGATGAGATCATCATCGATAGGGTTCTTACAAAGAAGTTGATTTGTTTTTTTTGTGTTACTATTTCCAATACCGATGTATCAACTTCACACAAATGAACATGCATACATTCCGAGGAGATCTACCGAGTCTGCCTTTTACTCAGTGGTGCGGCGGATAGAAAAATCATTGGACAACAAAATGTCTACTCTGGGTGTATTCTTAGATATAGAGGGAGCCTTTCGTAAAGCGTCCCTCAACAGTATTGTTAATGCCCTCACTCGGCATGGCGTTGAGCCGATATGTGCCGTATGTTAGAGCAGAGGGCAGTACAAATAAATGTGGGGGATGTCAGGGTCAGGGGGCTTGTGGATCGAGGCTGTCCCCAAGGAGGCGTTTTGTCACCACTTCAGTGGAACCTTGTGGTAGATGACCTTGTCCGTAAGCTCAATGTGTCTGACTACCACACAATCGCATGTGCGACCGATATCACGGTACTAATTGGTGGAAGATTCGAGGGTGGGCTCTGTAACGTAATGCAGACTGCCTTAAGATCAATCGAAAATTGGTGTAGGGAGGGTGGCCTCTCTGTAAACCCAGATAAAACAGAGACGGTACTCTTTACCAACAAAAGGAAAGTTGAACAACTACAACCACCACAATTGTTTGGTACTGCTCTCAGTTTTTCGGAGGATGTCAAATATCTGGGCGTTGTGTTTGACAAGAGGCTGAGCTGGAGCAAGCACGTCAAAACAAAAACTGAAATAGCATGTATGGCTTTTTAGCAGTGTCGACTTATTTTGGGTAAGACTTGGGGACTTTCCCCGAGAATTACCTTGTGGCTGTACACTGTCATAAGGCCCATGCTAAACTATGACGCTCTCGTCTGGTGGCCAAGGGTGAGACGAGTGGTTGCCAGGAACGAACTGTCAGATGTGCGGCGCATCGCATGTCTCAGTGTAACAGGAGCATTGCGCACAACTCCAACGACGGCAATGGAAGCACTCCTGTGTGTTCCTCCTCTAGACCTGTTTGTGGAGGAGGCGGAGCTTAGGACGGCTATAAGACTGCGATCCCGGGGTCTTCTAGACGTGGCGGGGGGAGGACGCAGTCACGCAAGCATCATTTAGGAGGCCGCCGCCAAGGTGCCTCTCCTTGGTGCCGCAAAGGATACCGTGCCTCTCGTGTTTGCTTTCAACAGACACTGCCATGTTCTTATTGACCCCGGGGTCGAACTACAATCCTCGACCGCCATCTTTACAGATGGATCGAAAACGAAAATGGGAACAGGGGCAGGAGTTTTCTCCTCGGACCTTGACCTCAATCTAGCACTGGCGCTGGGCAAGTTTGCCACGGTTTTTCAGGCCGAGGTGCTGGCGATCCTGCACGGTGCCGGGGAAATATTAGCAAGGGGCATTAGTGGACGGCGTATTGTCCTGCATATCGATAGTCAGGCCGCTCTTAAGGCTCTTAATAATCATAGGATCACTTCGGGCTTAGTACTTCAGTGTCACAATACCCTGGAAGCGGCCGCTATCGATAATGCCTTGACACTCAAGTGGGTTAAAGGTTATAAAGGAAACCTAGGTAATGAGGCTGCTGATGGGCTGGCGGGGCGAGGCTCGCGCTTCCACCTTGTGGGGCCGGAACCTGCTCTTCCTATTTCGTCGGCTACACTCAACACCATGATAACGCAATGGACTGCCACTCTTCACGAGAATAGATGGGAGTCCATAACCACCTGCCGTCAAGCATGTGAGGCCATTCCCAGGCCATCACCGAAGGCAACAAGATATTGCCTGCAGCTTTCTCGCAGTAACTTACGTCAACTTGTGAGGCTTTTGACTGGCCACTGCAAGCTAAACAAACAGATGACTGCATGGGCTTGGCTATCAGACCACTCTGCCGGGCATGTTACCAAGGAGACGAGACGCCGGAACACATTTTATGCGACTATCCGGCGCTTGTCCAACTCAGAGGTTCCATTCTGGGGGAGTACTGACCCAGTGTGGCCGATTTTAGTGGCGCCTTATTTACTGCTCTGCTCGAGCTCACGCTCAATTTGGGCTGGCTCGAGTAGGCCGTGGACGAGCGACGCTACCTAGGGGAGGTAGCACAATGGGCCCGGTAAGAGTGGCCTAAGTGCACGTGTTTACCACCTTTTCCGACCTAGAATTCAGAATCCCTTCGTCTGCGGTGTGAAAGGTCACAAAATCAAATAGTGCACAGGAAAGCCTAAATGCTACTTGTGCAGTGACACGACTCTGGACCATGTCCTCGGCTCCGGCAAATGAGAGAGGTTTGAGGGCGCTAGAGGTCGCCAGAAAAACAGCAAGGTTGCCATCGTGAGGCTCCTTCAGGCAAACATGCACCGGAGCATGACGGACGACCCTCTTTGCCAGCCACATCTAGAATTGGCAGTGACGCCGTACTCATCAGTGAGCAATACCGGGACAGGGAAGGAGCCGACTGATATGGGGACACTACTGGTACCGCCGCCATATGGATCCCGGCGGATAGCAGGATCTTGGTCGAGATGCATGGAGAGGGAAGATGCTACGTTTCGGCCAGGTTTGGCATATGTAAGTTGTTACCTTACGCTGAACGAGCCAAGAGCCGACTTCCGTGAAAAGCTGGACAATCTCGAGGATACTCTTCGAGACATGAGTGGGGCAGACATATCCTGGAAATTTCATTCCGATAACCGTTGGACGGTATGAACGCGGGACATACCACGAGCTTTCGTAGGCCGGGGTAGGGCGAAATCATATTGGAGGCTCTGGGCCACAACGTTGCAAACTAGAGAGTCGTTGAGGATTGTACTGGTAGCAACCACCCATATATAGTCTTTGATATTGTAAGAGGACAGACCGAAAGGATTGTCAACAAACGGTACTCTCCGGAAGCGAAGAGAAATAACGCCCAGTTGGACGACGGCGCTTTGGTCGCGGCTCTTGGGGCCGGCCAGAGCAATATTATTAAAAGCGCAGAAGGAAGAATACACAGCATATGAAAAATTATGGTCAAAATTTAAAAGTGACCCATTGATAACGAATTGTTACCGCCAAAACTTGTGATTGCCGATATATCCGAGATGTGTAATAAAAGTGATGGATATTTTCAAGAAAACTACAAGAAAACTTCAAGAAAACTACAAAAGAATCTATATTAAAATAAGAAATCTTTAGCATTAATACATTAACCACATTTGTAAACAAATAAAAACATTACAATTAACTCTTTTAACAAAACAATGATTGACTTTTGTTCGAGCTCTGATTAAAATGTAAATCTAAGTAAAATTTAAGTCAATTGACCGGTTTTAAACTTCTAGGTTATGAACAAATGAATTTAAAGTAATATTTAATGTTCTTTACCGGTGGAATCAACAAGATTCGATAAAAAAAATTGAGGCAACGTGAAATCTCATCTTATGGCCAATATGATCTCTACAAAGGAACATGAAATCCTTACGTTCCAACAGGTAACATACATTTAAAATATAGTGTATCACTACTCACACTTTGTTTTCAACGTCTTAACTCGCAGTTGAACTTAAATAGTCGGATTCCGCCGTTTCTCGATGTCTGGATTCGAATTGTGACTCGGTCGGACTCTCTGCGTTGATGCCAGAGTTGGGTACCTTATCGAGCGAGTTTACCCCTGAGTTACCCCGTCACGCACCCAGCTCGTGACATTTGCTGGAGGCACCTCTCCACGTAACGTAGCAATATTAAGAAATCTTTAAGATTTGTTTCGTTTTGGAGTAAGAATCGATCTCAGAAATAAACACTGCCACTTTCAGGTGAGTTATCTTTATTAAATTGATTTACATTGAGGTAAACTTTTTCTGTTAATGAATTTATCTAAACTTTTAATAACACAAATTTTCACGCATCTATCTATCCACGCTATTTTTTCACCTCCGTACTCAAATTCTTTCAACAAACCTTTTTTCTTTTTCCCATAGGTTACTAGGACCTACATCCCAAACATTCTTATACTGTTGGATTACGTTCGAAATTGGATCACTTCCGGTGTAACAGAACACAATTACACTGTTCAATTTGTTCAAATATTGTTCCTCTTACACTAATTTTACAGTAATCAGTTTAATAAATTAATTAATTACAAATTTGTTTGACAATTTAGCTTACAAGTTTCTATACTAAATGATAAGGGTTAACTTTTCTAGAAAGAAAACTAAAATGTAACTTACAACATGCTTTAATAACATAATGATTCAGAATTTTGCTTGATATGGTGGTAACATTAATTATCAAGAGCGCGGACCCCGCGGAGAAGGTTGCGGGCGCCACAATATTCTTGTTGCGGAAAGCTTGTGACGGGTCCATGCCGCGGATACGTCGCTCTGGTGGAGAACTGAAAGCTACTTACTGGTGAACAAAGAAGATCGCTGAGCTCCGCCGAAGATGTCTGAATTTAAGACGCAGAGTCACCAGGACAAGGAGACGAGATCCAGATCTGGATGAAAAAATTGAAAACCGCCAAGGAACTTAAAAGGGCGATCAACGTGAGCAAGAGAGACAAATGAGAGGAGTTGCGACAAGAATTCACAACGATTCCTGGAGACTCGGCTACAAAATCGTCACCAAGAAGTTGAGCATTAAGTCTGCGCGTCACAGTCTGGAAGCGACACAGATGAATCGCATAGTGGATCTGCTTTTCCAAAGGCATACGGAGCGATAGTCAGATGAGGGAACGCCCTCGTGCGAGATCGTAAAGGTGACCCAAAGCATCGGCCTATAGGCCGCTCTGTATGTTGGATACAGCTGGGAAGGTGCCAGAAAGACTCCTAAAGTCGCGGCTCCTGGCCAGCGTATATGCTGCCGAAGGATTATATCCCAGGCAGCATGGCTTTAGGAAAGGCTATTCAACGATTAGCGCCGTTTAGGAGATAGTGAACACTCACCATATTCAACAGCGCAGGAATAGACACACCTGACGCTTGTTACTGTTGCGTTTTATGCAGTGGTTTGGATTAATCAGGATTAATAAAAGAAGATTTGAGAACACGTTTTAATTTACTACCATTTTACTACAACTTTCACCACGGTACACATTTCACAATCATCAACTTAACTTACACTTTTGCCAACTGTTAACTGAAATACCAACATAGTAACTAGTATGAAACTATGTATGTAATCTATAAAGACTTTCCATTGTACATTTCATGGTTACTCTGAAACGCCTTCAATAGCACCAGATGGGATGTGATTCTCAACGCCCTGGAAAACCGCTTCCGCATTACCTTCTATGGAAACTGAGAGGCTACCTGGCCGATAGGGGATACCGCACGGTGAGGATAATGGCGGGAGTCGCCCAGGGATTAATCGCGGGTCCACAGCTGTGGAACATTTCCTACGATGATACCCTCTGTATGGAGATGCCTTCGGACACCTACCTGGTTGGCTAATCTGACGATATCGCAGTTGTGAAGATCGTTTCTGACATGGAGGCGGCTGAATCAGGTCATCAGGACGGTCACCACCTAGATGGGCGAACATGGGTCGGAACTGGTCACACAAAAGATGGAGATTGTTTTGCTGACCGAACGAAGGACTCCCCAAACACAGCGTCGTATTTAAATACCGCGCTACCACTCGAGAATGTTTGACATTACTAGAATTTAATCGCATCTGACGTTGCGTACGTGAACTTATTTCTCGATGCATTGGCCGCTGTCGCCATCTGTGAGCGCACAATGTAAACTGGCGCTTGTAACAATATGTTACTCAATTCTCAACACATTGTTTTTGGGCAACACAGGAATAATCGTTTCTATTCATAGAAATAAGTTACATCAACAAAGTATTGCAGAATTTATTCTAAAATGCAACATCAAAAAAATGTTGCACGGTAAAGTAAGCTCTTTGTCAATGCAAGACATTACATATAAACGATTTTTTAGGTTATAGATACAGTTGGTATTCTGCCTAGTGTTTTTCTTTTTGGCAGATTGCCCAAAATATATCGGGCGCGCCATTAGTGTGTCGGCGGAATTTACCACGACAACTACTAAAGGTAGGAAGGTGAGATTTTCTATGTGTATGTAGTGTATCAATGCGCATTTTGTAAAATTATTTACAAATATGCAAGGTGTTACAAAATCCCAGAGCTACTTTCAACTTTTTTATTTTAAATGGATTGCTATATGTTTTAATAATTGTCTCCGCCTAAAATACCTTTGTAGTAATATATGATTATGTGTACTTCCAAAAATTAGTTCAGACTATATTGCAAATTTTGTCATAATTTTGACAGTTGCGACTCATGAGATTTTAAGTTTTACCTTAAAAACGGATGTAGTGTGGCACGTTATTCTGTTGTTATCAATTTGGAGACTAATACTGTTGTATACGCGAAATTTTATCGCTAAAAAACAGGTAGAGGGATGAAATAGATATGTCGTTATATATTGTAATGAATGTATGTTATCTCACATAGTTTGTAGTTTTTAAGTAAATAAACAGTTAAAATACATAACAAGTGGTGACGAGGATGTCAAATTAAGAAGTTTACGTGTAAGAAGAATTCAGATACTCTTGTACGACGATAAACCTACCTACAGACAGGTAGAAGTTGGGCAACCGTTGCTTAACCCTACTAACGTACTAAGAACGCACTCACGTCGAAGAATCAAAAAATCCAACGTTGCATCATGAGTAGTACCCCGCTATTTGGAGAATATAAACCGGAAGAAGAGGACTTTGGTTCGTACATTGATAGGTTCAACTGTTTTACTTTAATCCGAAAGGTATCTGATGAAAATAAGGTTAGTTACTTTATTGCATGTGTCGATCCAAAAATGTACAGCCAATTGAAGACCCTTTGTACTCCCAAAGCCCCTAGTGCCCTGTCCTTTGCTGAAATATATACCTTATTGTTGTGTATGTTGTAGTAAAACACACTGGATAGTAGACAACAGTATTTATTATTACAACTTAGACAACTATCAACGCCATTTTCATAATACTGTCATGCACGTCCCCTCCATCAGTGTTACCAACTTGTTTTTGAGGCGCGAATATACAACAACTCTCTCCCTGCTAAACAAGAAATACATTGTACTTATAAATTTAATTTAGTTGGAGGTTTAATAGTGCGTTTAGACCTCCGCAAGCTGGGTAAGGTATCTGAGCAGGATGCTTCTACAGGTAGTTCAATAGGTTCATCAGGTAGGTATGCACTCATTGAGCTTCTCAGGTAGGTACGTCTTGCGTTTCAGATATCTTCTCAGTTTCCGGTGGTAGTAATGATAAACTATTTGGAAGAGTGAGTGCTGGCATTTTAGGTGTTACAAAATTCTCGTAACTTCTTGTTTATGGTGATAGGTGTATCTTCTCCCATCGATCGCATTTGTTCAACATGCCTCTTCCATAATCTCCCGTCATCTAGTCGGATTAAGTAATGTAGTTTCCCGAGTCTTTTATCGATCCTTCCGAATTCCCACTTGTGATCATGAATATAGTCGCGGATTTGGACTCTCTCTCTCCTTCCTTGTAACTACGTAACTTCTCTGTATCATATTCTTATTATTGTCTATTGAACTAATAAAATCTAAGCGTGAGCGTATTTCCCTTCCAAACATCATATAAGATTGACTCACACCAGTTACTGTATGTGGTGCTCTTCTATAACTTAATAGAAATTTGGCTAATTGCTTATCTCTATCTGTTTCGTTCCCTTTTAGTGCTCTCACTGATTGTTTGAATGTCTGGACATATCGCTCAGCTAACCCATTGGTCCCTGGATGATATGGCACTTAATTTGTGTATAATACCGTTTTCTCGAAGAAAACGTTTAAATTCGTACGAAACACATGTTGGGCCGTTATCCGAAACCAGAACATGTGGAATTCCGTAGGTTGCAAATATGTTTCTTAATAACGTAATAGTATTTTGAGTAGTTAAATTTTTTACTTTATGTATTTCAGGCCATCGTGTATAAGCGTCGACTAATATTAGATATGATGAATTCAAAAATGGACCAGCTAAGTCAATGTGTATTCTTTCAAATGGCATTTTTGGTGGGTCCCAGGGGAGTATTGGAATTTTTGCAGCATTATTGCGGGTCTGATTACAATCAACACTGTTTTTATATAATGTCTCAATGACGTACGAAATTCCGGGCCACCATCAGTGCCCTGTAGCCAGTAATTTCATTTTCACCATACCGAAATGTGCAGCGTGCACTTCATCAAGAACTCTTTTGCGTAAAGACTTTGGTATTACCGCCATGTGCTGCCTAAAAATACACTTGTTTTGTAAACAATACTCTATTTGTGGTATGTTAAATCTACTCGATACATTAATTTGTTTACCATAACGTAAACCGTCTAATAAAGCTTTCATTTGTAGGTCTTTGCTAGTTTCGTTGGCCAACTCCCATAATGTAATTGGTAAAGTGTCTATTTGACCGATTTCAAATTGGTAACGTTCCGTAACGTCACACTCGTAATCATTTGCTTTCTACTGGTAGTCGTGAAAGTGCGTCGGCATTAGTATGTAATTTGGTACTTTTGTATTTAATGTTGTATGTAAACCCTGGCAAAAATAAAGCATAATGTTGCATCCTGGTTGTCGTTAAGGATGGCAAGCTTTTCGCGGTTGAAAATATTTGGACCAACGGCTGGTGGTCTACTAGCAATGTAAACTGTCTACCGAAAAGATAATAATAGAATTTCTTTACACCAAATATGATCCCATACGCTCCCTTATCTATTTGCACGTATTTCTGTTGCACCGCCGTAAGTGTTTGTGAAGCAAAATGTATCGGACGCTCGGTTCCGTCAGGGTGCACATGTGGTAATACTGCCCCCACCGCATATGGGCTAACATCAGTTGCAGTAATGTTGGATCAAAGTGCGCTAGAACACGGTCTGATCGGATCTCCTCTTTTATTTTTGTAAAAGCTTTTTGGCACTGGCTGTCCCATTTAAAATTGGTCGTAAAGTAGTACCAGGATTGTCTAAAAATCTATTGTAATAGTTTACTGATCCCACAAAAGCTCGAACTTCCGTTTTGTTCGACGGCGTTCTCGCATTATAAATGGCTTCCATTTTCTCTTTCGTGTTACGAATACCGAACTTGTCTATCATATAACCGCAGTATTCAATTTTGTTTGTAAAAAATTGGCATTTCTCGTGATTAACCCGTATATTGTATTTTTGTAATCTATCGAGTACTAATTGAGTCGTGTAGTTTCAAAATCAGACACATCCGATTTTTAGCAAAAATTATATTAAGTCATAATTGTGTTCGTTTTATAGTTCTATACATAATATATGATCGCTGTAGAACTAAACAGAACACATCTAGTTCAAATAAGTATAAAAGTTGGTATTTAGTAGCAAAACCAGACACATCCAGGTTCCTGCAAATTCCTATAGAGGTCGCTGTCTCTAGTCGTAGATTTACAAAAGCGGGACTCCCCATTTGGGCGTTGGCCGCTCACGTTGCGCTTTAACTTAAGTGTTATTCCTATATGTAAATTCAGTTTATAAAATGATAATGGAGGTGCATGTGGAAGAGAATGTTAAATGCCCGAGAAAAAAACCTCGCAAAGAAAGGAAATTAAATTAAAGGAAATTAAAAAAGAAAACGTAATTATCAACCCCCAAGAATACGCAACTATTTTTTCAAATTATGGTACGGTAGTTCCCCTCGCTTCAGATGGAATCAACCGAGATTGGAAAGATGTTGTACGTAGTGTAGTGCGACCACCTGGAAAATGGAAATTTAAGTTTAACCCTTGCAAACGATTTATGTTTAAACGGAGTAAGAACGGCAGAAACGTTCTAATTAAAGGTGAAATTCATTACAAGACGGACCTAATGCAAAACTACACAAATGTATGCAAAAAATCAAAAGATTTTAGAACCATTAATCATCCCCCTACCATTCCTCCTGGAACACCTGTAGCTCCCTTAAAGCTACGAGATGTGTCCAACTTGTTATCAAAACATTTTGGTGATGACTGGAAGAGTCTCAATTCTCTAAGTTTTTATAAAAATCTAACAATGGCAGAATCTGAAGATGATAACCCTCAAGATGTTTGCCAAAACAATGACAACGATGAATGTTATCTTCTTCAAGTGTAATATTTTTTATATTTTCAAAAATAAAACAAAGTTTTTTGTACTCATGGTTATGTACCTCTTCACTTTCATAAATAAAAAAAATATATATACTAACCTATGTTCCTTTCATTGCAAGACCAGTGAGATCCTTTAATTGGTTTCAAAGTAGGATACATCCAACATTTAAATTTAATTTTGGCGGCCTGTATTACCAGTTGTTTTATGAAACTTTCAAGTTATTTTGATGCATTTGGAACGTATCGATTGGTGGAGGTTGCAATTTAAAAAAAAAATTTAATAAAGAAACAAACATTTTTTTTTGTTGCTGAAAAATTTTTACATTTGGATGCGTCTGGTTTTGAAAATATACGACTCAATTCTAAACGTTCAAAATGTGTATTATCATCGGGTTCTGTAATTTTTATATCGTCTGAAAAAACAGACACCCTCGATATATCTTTTAAAATATTCTCGCATTCACGTTGCCAAATCGCAGGTGCGCTAGCGATTCCGTAACCTCGTACTTTTGTATAATCCCTTTGGTGTACTTAAAGTAAGATACTTGCTGTCTTCCGGACGTACTTCCATTTGTAAATAAGCTTGTTGCAAATCAAGCTTTGTAAATTTATCTCCCCCAGCTAATGAGGAAAATAATTTATCAATTGTAGGTAACGCATACTCGTCAATTATTAAATTCGGATTTAAACTACATTTAAAATCTCCGCAAATCCGGACATCTCCATTGGCTTTTAGGACCCTTCTCTTTCTAGCTGAAATAATTCCGTTTCTACTTTCGGTAAAAGCGCGTGCGGCACTTAGCTTTGAAAAAAAAAAGGTTGCTACTCTTTCTTTAATTTCAATTGCTTGTAATCCCGTAATTTTGCCCATCTCTTTACTAAATACTGCCGAGTATTTATCTAGTAAATTGTCTAAACGCGAATTAATGTGCTTGACCTTTGAAGTATAGTCCAACTGAATTTCAAGTTGGGGTAACCACTCTCTCCCTAACAAGGGTGGTTTATCGATGTCGATATATACAAATTTAAAGATTTTGTTACATTTTTGTACATTACTGTAACAGTTGTAAACCCCATTACATTAAGTGTACTTTTGCAGTATGTAGACAACTAAATGTTTGTACTTTGTAAAGGTAAGTGAGGAAAGTTTCGTTTAAAATCTGTAAAGCTTAGTAGTGTAGACAGCTGCCCCTGAATCAATTTAAAAATTTAACTCGACATTCTCTACTTTTAATGATAATGTAAATTTCTGTCGGAATTGTAAGTGTTCCGCTTGCACCATATAAATTTCCTCAATTTGCTCTACCTTACCTGTAGTCTTCATGCATTCCTCGCTCAGATAACCCTTCCGCTTGCCTTTGTGACAGGTTAAATTCTGTTTATCGCATTTATTGGTTAAATGTTTCTGCGAACCGCACCTAAAACATTTTAAATTATGAATATTCATTCTATTCGCGTTGATTCTATGCGATTTGATCACTGATATTAACTCTTGGTATGATTTGTTATTAGGTCTTTCTGCAAAGATTTTATCGCACACTATATCATAAGCTTCAGCCCCCATGTAGTGTAGTAAATACGCGGCTCTCTTTTCTTCCGGTACTGTAAATACATCGAATGCGCTTTCTCACCGCATTAACCATCGATCAAATGTTTTCGATACATTGAACGTTTCAATTGAAAATACTGTATGTATTGCATGCGTTGTATTCGGTTGTCCTGTGTTAGGCATCTTTTGCGTATACAAACTTGAAATTTTGTAATGTACGTATAATGTTTCACTCTTGGAGTTCTTCCTGCCTCGTCGCCAAACTGTGTATGTTGTAGTAATGTAGTAGTAAAACACACCAGAAAGTAGACAACAGTATTTATTATTATAACTTAAACGCTAACAACTATGAACGCCATTTTCATAATACTGTCATGCACATCCCCTCCATCAGTGTTACCAACTTGTTTTTGAGAAGCGAATAATACAACACTTTTTTTTTTATTATTTCATTTTATTTGGCGCCTACAGGATCGAAGCCTATGCACCTTTGATGAGGGCCACAAACAAATATATTACTATGAAACTGTAGATATTTTATTTAGAATTTTATTAAATTGATTTTAAATTAACTCAATACTGTTTTATTAATATATTTAATTGGCGCCCAACGTGGGGCAGATTTACTATTCTATTTTACAAGTTAGAAGTTGGGTGAAGATGGAAGGCAGGAAGGAGAAACGAGGACGAAGGTCAAGGTCGAATGTTACTGTGGTTGCAGCTGAAGAGGGTGAAATGACTTTAAATGAGTTCTTTAAGATGTATATGCGGGATAGAGCAGAGCAGAGGAAAGAGATTGCTGATTTGAGGGAGGTGGTAATAAATATTTGTCCAAGGATGCAAGAAGAGTTTAAGAAGGATCTAGTTGAGCAAAAGAAGGAATTGACTGTGAAGATTGAGGGTACGAATGAAAGGATTGATGGTTTAGAAGCAGTAGTTGTACAACGTACAGAAAAAATTGAGGTGGAGTGTACACACAAATTTGGAATATTAGAAGGAAAGCAGATTCAGAATGAGCAGTGTTTGGAATTGGTGAAAGGGGAATTGAGGAAAATAACAAGGGTGGAGCCTACTTATGCCACGGTAACTCCAATATCAATAGATAGTATACCGAAATTCTGGAACGATCAAAAAATAAATCCGATAAAATATTTACAAAGCTTAAGTAAATATGTTGAAATTTACATGAACAACGATTTTGAAAATGTTAAAGTCATGGACCTGGTGAGAAATACATTGAAAGGAGAGGTTGAAATATGGTACAGTGTTGTCGAAGGGAGAATCGGGAATTTTATGGAGTTCAAACAACTATTTTTAAAACAGTATTGGTCGGAAATAGAACAAGATCGAGTCAGGGAGAAGGTATGCAATGGAAGATACAATGAGAGAAGCTCAGAGAGTAGGGAGAAATATATGTTGAAAATCTACAACCAGGCTATTTATTTGGATATGGGTATTTCAGAAGGGCAGATGATCAATAAATTAGCGAAACACTTTGGACCGAGTATTGTTATGCAGGTAGCGACGCAGAATATAAGCACTTTAGAGCACTTCATTATCTATTTAAGAAGAATTGATGATGCAGAGAATAACCAGAGAACAGGAAGAGGTGAAGAAAGGTCAGAAAATGATGATAGAAGAAGAGAGTACGATAATTGGAACAGGTATAGAAATTATGGGAATTTTGATAATGGATATAGAGGAAATAGTAGTAGGGGTGGATATCGTGGAGGTTTTTCTAATGGGAATTCGAGAGGAGCGAATAGAGGAAACAATTATCGGAGAAATGGTACGTTCGAAGGTCATAGTAACGACCAGAGGAATGATGAATCAGGCAGACAGCAGAGTGCCGGAGTAAGTAATGGGGACGGTAATAAAAAATGGTATGAATCACAGAAACCGAGCACAAGTACTAACAATATATGACTACAAATTAATTTCACTTACACACATCCTAAAGAATTTATTTATACCGATTATGAAAAAACATTTGATGCAGATATTGTATTTCCGGAACTTCCGTGTATTACTATTTTTCTTGAGGCTACGCCACTTCATACGTTGTTAGATACAGGTGCCGAGGCTTCGTTGATATCCGAAGAAGTTCTCAAGAAGATGGGGTTGGATGGTCACATACTACCTATAAAGAAAATGAACATTATTTCGATAAACAAGAAAAAAATTACAAATGTAAACAGGATGTATATGGGGAAGGTTAAAATTGGTTCAAAGACTGATGATATACAATTTCTAATCGTGCCAAACATGAATATTGCCTGTGTGATAGGAATGGACTATTTGTTAAAATGGGGGATAAATATTGATATGGAAAAGAAGGTGATTAGGAGTAGAGGGGAGATTATTAAATGGGAACCGTTTGTAAATGAAGGAAATAAGGAAAGTATAGTAGAAATGAATAATTTAGTTATGAAAGAAAGAAGTGAAGAGAATAGAGTACAGATGTATAGTTTGAGTATGAAAGGGGAAGTAAATGAAGAAAGAATGTATTTATGTCCAGAGGGAATTGTCAAGGGTATAAAGGATTTAATTGGGAAATATAGGAATTTAACAAATAGTGAACATAGGATCGCAACGAATTATATTCATCAGTTACAACTTAAAGATAACGAACCATTTTATTGTAAAAATTATCCCATACCATTTAACTACAGAACTTTAGTTAATAAAGAAATACAGGGCATGCTGCAAAATGGAATCATCGAAAGGTCAACAACACCATATTTAAATCCACTTGTAGTAGTGAAGAAGTCTAATGGGTCTATACGGTTATGTCTGGATGCAAGGAATTTGAATAAGCGAACCATTCCACAACATGAAGCACCACAGAACATAGATAGCTTATTAGGACGTTTGAGGAGAGTAGAATGGTATACAAAGATGGATTTGAAGAATTCTTTTTGGCTGATACCACTACATCAAGAATCAAGAAAGTACACAGGTTTCAGTGTAGAGGGGATTGTATATCAGTTTGCAGTAGTACCATTTGGGTTGGCGTCATCTTGTGCAGCTTTAGTAAGAGCAATGAACCAAATTTTAAATAAGTATGAAGACTTTTGTATACATTATGTTGATGATATACTGATATTCAGTGAAAGTGAAGAACAACATTGGGAACACATTAAGATTATTTTTGAGGAATTGGATAATGCTGGTTTGAAATTAAATTTAGAAAAATGTGAATTCTTTCAGAAGAACGTGAAATTCTTGGGCTTACAACTAGAAAGAATGGGACTTAAGATAGACAAGGAAAGACTGAACGAGATCAGAGTCTATAACAGACCTCATAATCTGAAAACACTAAGGGGATTTTTGGGAATTTTAAATTACTATAGAAAATTTGTTCCAAATTTATCAGAAAAGGCCAAACCTCTATTTGAATTGTTAAAAAAGGGTAAACGATGGAAATTTAGCACAGAAACTGAAAGCGCTTTCATTTTATTAAAAGAAGAATTTGCAAATACATTAGAACTTAAACATCCAAATTTTGAATTACCTTTTATTTTGAGAACAGATGCATCAGACAACGCGATCTCCGCAGAACTGGTACAAGTCAAAAATGGGGAAGAAATCCCGATATCTTTCATATCAAGAATATTAAGGGGATACGAGCTGAAGTATAGTGTGTCAGAAAAGGAAATGTTAGCTATTGTGTATGCACTGCAGAAACTTAATTGGGAATAAATTCACCATTGAAACTGACCATATGGCTTTAACACATATTCTTAAAACAAGGTTTACGAACAACAGGATTTATAGGTGGAGCTTACTGATACAAGAATATGACTTCAACATCGTACACAAGAGAGGACGAGATAACATCGTAGCAGACGCATTAAGTAGGCAAGAAGAAGTCAACATCAGGGACATACTTATTGGGTTGAATATTTTCAAAGAAGAGAGGGGATTATTTTCAGGACAGTACATCAAGGATATTCAAAACAGCAGTCAATTCAGTTCATTAAAAGAAAAATTGGGGAAGGGCTTTTTCAAAGGTTATGGAATTATACAGGGATTTATTGTTAAAACTATAGGGACAAAAGAACTGTACGTGATAGATCCAGTTAATACCGAAGAAATTGCAGGAAGGATACATACAACTTATGGACATATTGGGATTAGAAAAACTTGGTTGGTATTTAGGGAGAATTATTATGCAGAAAAAGATTACAAAATTATTAGAGAGTGTATCAGAAAATGTCATTTGTGTCAATTAGGAAAGAGTAAGAATCATATAAATTTCAACAAAATTGTTCTATATCTGTTAAGAAACCGTTAGAACTAGTTACAATTGATTATATTGGGAATTTAATTGAGGGTGAACACGGTATGAAACATATTTTAGTTGTCACAGATGTATTCTCGAAATATGTGAAATTGTATCCTACTCGTCAGTGCACAACAAGCAGAACTATCAGGGAATTAAAGAAGTACATTCAAGAAGTTGGAAAGCCAGTTAAAATGTTAACAGACAACGCGACTTACTTCAACAATGAGAGATTTTTAAATTATTGGAAACAAAGGGATATTAAGGTTGTTTACACAAGTATACGTCATCCACAAGGAAATCCATGTGAGAGATATATACAAGAGGTTGTGAAATATTTAAGACTAATGACTCATGCTCAACAAACAAAATGGGAAAGTTTTTTACCAGTGATAGAATTATGGCTTAATGAGGTACCAAATACCATTACTGAATTATCACCAGTTGAAGTATTAAAAGGAGTAAAACCAGACAGACCATGGGTGAATCAAGAAGATAATGATCCTGAACAGATGTTAGAATATGTAAATGCCAAATTAACAAAAGCAAAAAGAAAATATTTGGAAAGAGAAAATAAAAAATTGAGAAAGAAAGTAACATTTAATATTGGTGATTTAGTTATTGTAAAAAGTTTAAGGCTTGCAAACAGAAAAAAAGGCATTTGTGTTAAGTTAAGTTTGCCTTTTCAAGGACCTTTTCTAATCAATAAGATATTAGGAGATTCTACTTATGAATTAAAAGATTACCAGGGAAAAATAAGGGGGAAATTTCACATTAATTTATTATATCCTTATTTTAAATAAAATAATAATCAAGTTTGTACCTTATATTGAGTTTCCATTCAGTATTTGTGTTATTAAAAATCTTATATATTTAAATTTCTCTGTGGTAGATGGGATTGCCAGCTGTAGTTTCATTCCCAGTTTGCAAGGACGGTAAAATGGGGGCAAGAAAATGTACTGCAGACGCAAATCTGTCTTCTCACAGTGAAATCTTTTGTTTTGTTCCTAAAAAGAAAGATATATAAAATAAAATTCTAAATAAAATATCTACAGTTTCATAGTAATATATTATATTTCAAAACAGTATTAAGTACAGAGTGAGCAACCGGATGTGACCACCACGTGACCTCAAATTTTAAGGTGGCAACATTGTTAAGTTGGTAGTACAAGATATGTCACATTACTGATTTGTCAATATG
This sequence comes from Cetonia aurata, assembly GCA_949128085.1. Classification (NCBI taxonomy): domain Eukaryota; kingdom Metazoa; phylum Arthropoda; class Insecta; order Coleoptera; family Scarabaeidae; genus Cetonia; species Cetonia aurata. The sequence continues at coordinate 34,340,154 of OX421884.1, read as the reverse complement.
TTTATAACTTAACCTTAAAATAAGACGTGCCATATATTTTTTTCCAACACGTTAAATGTCAAATGACAGAACGTAAACAACAAGCAGAGCAGTAAACAGTAAAACAAAAAAATACACTTTTTCTGTGACGTTCGTGATCACGTGGTGGTCACATCCGGTTGCTCACTCTGTATATTATTTATAAATCAGAATTGCTATGAAAAGATGAGAGTATTTCTAGGATGCACTGGGACACTCATTTCACATCTCGGGGCCTATCGAGATGACTAATACAAAGACACACATTAATTCGGTCACGGTAAATGGGATGACCCACACAGGTAAAAGGGAAAGGATACTGTACATCTTTGTTATATTTTGTGTTGCTGGGATCCGAAGAATATATTGTGAGGTGAGGGTATCTCCCCAACGGGACGCCCCTGGCGTAATAGACCCCGCCGCCACTGCAGCTGCTGCCCGTAAAGCGAGCAGCCGTGCGAACGATATTCAGTTAAGTGAAGTTGTCAAATGTTAAAATGTAAGTCGTAGTCCTTTCTTGTAATTAAAATAATAAAGAATTAAATAAGTGTTGTTCCTGACATATAAACGCCTGCAAATAGAGACACGGCCTCCTACAGTTCTCAGAAGTGGGATAACCACTGAGATTACCAGGATTTACTTGGAAAATACGGTTTTTGCTTTTCTTGCCGTGATAGTTGACGACTACGACATCGTTACGAGCTATTAAGACGGAAGAAAAAAGAAACAACCGGTAAAACAAGAAAATAGATCCGTAAGTCTGCATGAAACAAGTAGAAATTGTCCGTAACTACAATATTAAATAAAAGAAATGGCAAATATTGATGACAGCACCGTAGAGCTTGATGAAGCGAGCCCGCCAATTTCAGATAGCGAAAGCGCGGCAAATTTGAATATGGTTCGTCGACGTGAACGGAATATGGCAATCATGATGGCGCAGCTAACGAACATGATAACGATGTTGCAAGAAAAAGATCGCGAATTAGAAAGGTTTAGACAGGGAAATTTGCAAGATAGGGAAAAAGATACAGTCACAGTAGAAAATGCTAAGTGTAGAGTTCCATTTTCAGAGATAAACACACAAATTCCAGAGTTTAATAATGACACAGATCAAATAAATGTAAATGAATGGATAAAAAGAGTAGAAAGCATCAAGGACATGTATCAGTTAGAGGATAAAGAAATCAAAATTCTAGCGTCAAATAAATTAGGAAAAAATGCAAAGAGATGGTACGAGGGAGGCGAAGAAAATTACAAAAAGGGATGGACAGAGTTTAAACAAGATTTACTTGAAACGTTTGAAACACACGAAGATATAGGAAAATTAATGGACAAGATCCGGAACAAAAGATGGAAGAGGAATGAACGAATTGAAGATTATTTCCACGAAAAATGTGCATTGGCAAAACGAGCTAAATTAACAGATGCTGAATGTATTCACCACTTAATACACGGTATAAATAATTTCACGATAAGAGCACAACTCGCAACAGCTCAGTGCACTTCGCCAAAAATATGTGAAACTACTGAAGTTACCAGAGAGAGATGAAACATGCACGCTTGTCGGTTTGGGAGGCACCAGAGTACCCTGCAAAAGGTAACAACTTTTAAATTGCTTGTAGATAATCTGTCTTTCTGGGTAGATGCCGTGCCTGTCCCTGATGACAGTATCACCACCGACTTAATACTAGGGCAGAACCTCCTGGATCACGTGTCATGGACTGTGAATAAAGACAGGGTCGTTTTTAACGAGAAGCATGATGGCGACGAGGCAACGATCATGAACATCAATGTCGAAGCGACCGAGGCTGTACTAAACATAAATCAACAGGTGTCGAACCCAACCAAATGGGAAGTGGAGCAGTTCATAAGGGACTCACAAGTAAATGATGAGGGTACACCAGCGGAAACCGATGTCCAGATGGAAATACAACTAACAAGTACAAAACCAGTTAGATCCGGTCCACGACGATTGGCCCACCACGAGCGAGATGTGGTAAATAGTATCGTAGACGACTTGATGGATAAAGGAGTCGTCAGACCCAGTAAGTCAGAGTATTGTAGTCCCATTGTATTGACCAAGAAAAAAAACAATGAGTATAGGCTGTGCGTCGACTACCGCCAACTCAATAAAATGACTGTCAGAGAGAATTTTCCCTTACCTGTTATAGACGATTTATTAGTTGATTTAAGTAATGCTAAATACTTCTCAGCGCTAGATCTGAAAAATGGCTTTTACCACATAAATGTTAGTCCAGAATCAGTAAAGTTCACGTCATTTGTCACCCCCGAAGGGCAGTATGAGTTCTTAAAGATGCCCTTTGGGTTAGCAAACTCTCCACTTGTTTTTCAACGGCACATACAGTCTATAATCCAAGACTTGATAAGGAAACACAAAGTACAGATCTACATGGACGATATTTTAATCGCCACGGAGACAATCGAGGAAAATATAATTGTGTTAAAAGAAGTATGTCGCTTGCTCAAACAAAACCACTTAAAGCTAAGATTAGACAAATGCTCATTCCTCATGGAATCAGTAGAGTATCTGGGCTATATGATACAGAATGGTAGCATACATCCCGGTAGAGCAAAGATTAAAGCCGTAAGGAACTTCCCTGTTCCTAAGACAGTACGCGATGTGCGGTCATTTTTAGGGCTGACCGGCTATTTCAGGAAGTTCGTGAAAGACTATGCAATAAAAGCGAGACCACTGACAGAACTTTTGAAGAAAACCGAGTTTAAGTTTGGTCCCCAAGAAAAAGAATCGTTTGACCAACTTAAGTTAGCTTTAGTTTCTGAGCCTGTCCTAAAAATTTATAACCGAGATCTGGAAACGCAAGTACATACCGATAGTCAGTAGTCATGGTTATGGAGCCGTGCTACTGCAGAGGGGTTTCGATGAAAAGTTTCAACCTGTATATTATTACAGTCAGAAAACAACAGATGCTGAGAGCAGGTATAGTAGTTTTGAGCTGGAGATGCTTGCTATCGTAAAAGCCTTGGAGCGTTTTCGAATAGGTATACGTGCTAGGCAAGAAGTTCACGCTTGTAACAGACTGTAACGCGTTAAAGCAAGCAATGACTAAGAAAGACATCAATGCCAAAATATGCAGATGGTGTTTGAGCTTAGAAGAATACGATTACGATGTACAGTTTAGACATAATACCCTCATGAAGCACGTCGACGCGCTGAGTCGCCAGTTTGACGTAAATGTAATCGAGGAGTTAGATCTACAAGTTGTACAAGACAAAGACGTAGAATTGAGAGAGCTCAAAGCCAAATTGGAACGAGGAGAGACCATCAACGATTATATACTAGTTAATGGTGTTGTCATGAAACGATACGATGACCGGAAACTGCTCATGGTTCCACGACAGATGAGGAGAGAAATAGCTACGAAAGTCCATGAAGCGATATCTCATCTAGGAGTCGAGAAGACCGTACATGAGATAAAGCAGAAGTTTTATTTCAAGAACATGACAAAATTTGTCAGGAAGTGCATAGCAAATTGTTTGAAATGCCTGGAGTACAACCATAAAAACTCCCAGAATGAAGGCTTTCTGCATTGCATCCAGAAAGGGGTAGTTCCCTGGGACACTCTACACATTGACCATTTGGGGCCGCTAGAGAAGACCAAAGCGGGCCATAAGCATATACTGTGTAAAATTGACTCTTTCTCGAAGTTCCTATTCTTGGAACCCACCAAATCGATTGGGACGACTGAGGTAATCAACGCATTGCAGAAGTTATTCAAGATTTTTGGAAGCCCAAGTCGGATTATCTCAGATAGAGGAGTGGCCTATACTAGCAATGAGTTTCAAGAATTCTGTGACCAACGCAACATAAAGCTAGTGCATGTTGCCGTACGGACCCCCCGTAGCAATGGACAGATCGAACGATATAACAACACTATAATGCCCGCAATATTAAAGGAAATGACTGAGCCAGATGAATGGGACAAGACTTTAGAAAAGGTTCAAACTTCCGTAAATTCGACGATACAAAAAACAACAGGATATAGCCCTGCAGAGTTGCTGTTCGGATATAAAATTAGGGATACCACCTATACAAACGTAGATAGTATAATTGATGAGAGGGTAAGTGCCGATGACCACCTACAAGCACGACAAAGGAAACAAGAGATCGCATCAAACAACACTGTGATTCATCAGATGAAGGCCAAGGAGAGATATGACCGAAAGAGGAGGATGCCTACCGTGTACGAGGAAGGGGGCCATGTTGCCATCAAGAATGTCTCCAGCGATGGGCATAACCCTAAAATGTCAAGGAGATTCACGGGACCATACTACGTAGAGAAGGTTTTGGATAACGATCGGTACGTCATCTCCGACGTCCCGGGGTTTCAACTAAAGCAAAAGCCATACCGGTCTGTACTGCCACCCGATCAACTCAAACACTGGACTGAACGTGTAGACAGCGATGATTCAGACTCCGATGATGATGACGATGGCCAAACGAATGACGGGGTTACCGATGCTGCAGCCGACGTCCATAGCAGAGACTCTACCAATGACGACAGAACGACGAACGAAGAACCCCAAAGAAGCGACACTCCCTGCGAAGACGACATCAGAGGTGAAGAAACCTACGAGGAAACCGCAGAAGAAGAAGGCGCCGAAAGACAGTCCGAGGGCATTGGGACAATGCTTCGTCAGGAAGGGCCGAACTGTGAGGGTATCTCCCCAACGGGACGCCCCTGGCGTAATAGACCCCGCCGCCACTGCAGCTGCTGCCCGTAAAGCGAGCAGCCGTGCGAACGATATTCAGTTAAGTGAAGTTGTCAAATATTAAAATGTAAATCGTAGTCCTTTCTTGTAATTAAAATAATAAAGAATTAAATAAGTGTTGTTCCTGACATATAAACGCCTGCAAATAGAGACACGGCCTCCTACAATATGATTTAAGTCCGCAGAGTCATTACCACAACTACATGTTGAGGATTCTATTATTTTCATTCTGCCCAAGTGAAAAGGAAATTGGCCGTGCCCGAATTTAAGTCTGGAAATAGTAGAACGATAGAACCTTGAAACGTTGGAGTTAGTGTACCGAAATTTACAATTGACGTTTGGATGGATGTAAGCATACTGATATACAACACTTATTAACTGAACATTTAAATCCGAAACCGATAGAATGCACTGAAAGACAAAAATTCCGTAATAGAAAACAGGGCCATAATGAATCATTTACAAGTTTTTTATCTGCGCTTAAACAACTGTCATTGAATTGTGGATTCAAAGGGGATGAGAGATGACATGAAGAATTAAGGGATCAAATAATATTTGGTATTAGTAATGATAGTACACAAAATTATTATTTAAGAACGCCTAATCTCACATTAGATGATGTTATAAGGAAAGCCTTAGCGGACGAGCAAGCTACACAGGGGGTACATCAATTTAAAAACATAGACGATACAAAAGTAAATAAATTGAATCTAATTGGTATTGTATATATGTTAGTATAATACATTAATATTAGTATGCATGTTTACGTAGGTTATCGGAGATGCGCGCATGTGCATGTATGTGTGTGTCGGAGATACCTGTTATTCTAGAGAGTTCTACGTTCGTTTATGTGTAACATCTATGTATCGTTAGACAGTTATAAAATACATCATATACGTAAGAACCCATAAGTTTAACTAGTAAATACATAACATTTTGGCGACGAGTGTTACGTGTGTGTATGTATTAGAAGTTAGGACCGGTTATCTCAAAAGAAAAGGAAAAGTGGATGCAAAAACGTAACCTAAAGAAGGTAGGTAGCACATTGTTTAAGGTACAACTAGAATCCAAAAGTATGGCTCTCATAGGTAGTATTGAACCGTTTAAAGGAAACGCAGAGGACTTTGAATCCTATTTGGAGAGGATTGAGCATTTGTTCAAGGTTAATGCGGTTCTCGAGGATATTAAAGTATCAATGTTTATTACAATGGCAGGATCTAGTGTATATCAAATATTAAAAAATCTAGTGGCACCCAAAAAGCCAAATGAGCTGGCGTATAATGAGGTAACAAGCATTTTGTCAAGACATTATGCACCACCTGTTTCGGAGATCTATGAAAGATTTATTTTTAATAAATGTGTACAGAAGAGTGATTAGAGTATTGCAGAATATATAATAGAATTACGTAAGTTGGCTAGTACAATGCAATTTTTAGATGAGGCTCTGAGAGACAAGTTTGTGTGTGGGATTCGGTCAGAGAATACTCAAAAAAGGCTCTTAGCAGAAACCAAGTTAAACTTCAAGAGTGCATGTCAGTTAGCGCAAGCTGGAGAAGCTGCAGAAAGGCAGGTCAAGACATTGGCTGATGGCAGCCATAGTGATACAAGCGTACACCACATAAACCATTCACAAAGAAAGAGGTTTGACTAAGTTACGGGGAAGCAGCATCCTAGAAAAAAAAAGCAGTTTTGGCCGTGGAAAGAACACTTGTGGCAAATGTGGGCAAGAGCACGAAAAAGGTAAATGTCCAGCAGAAAAGTGGAATTGTTTATCCTGTGGCAAGTATGGTCATGTGAAGAAGTTATGTCGGTCAAAAGGAAATGTGGCAGCAGTGGAAGAGCAGAAGGAGGAGATAAGTGGACATATTAATGAAGATCTTCTTAGTATAAATAATGTAGGTAATAGTGTATCACCTCATAGGTTAAGCTTACAAATTTGTAATAGTGTAATTGATTTCGAAATCGATACGGGTGCATGTAAAACTCTTATGTCCTTGCAAGGTTTTAAGAAACAATTTAATCTTCAGTTAAACCCGGTTAAGTATAAATTGCATGTTGTTTCTGGTCAAGATATAAAAGTGGCTGGCGAATGTCAAGTTGAAGTCCATGGCAATAGTAAAAAGTACTTGTTGGATTTAACAGTCATTGACTCTAGTAGGGAGTTTGTACCACTTTTAGGCCGAAATTGGCTCAGTATATTGTTTCCTGAATGGCAGAATAACTTTGCTGTAAATCAGTTTAAGGATACAACTGCGATTGCAGAATTCAAAGACAAGTATCCAAATGTGTTTGATTTAAATTTATGTAGTCCAATAAAGGAATTTGAAGTTAAATTTAATATACAGGAAAATTTTGTACCGGTTGTAAAAAAAGCATAGAGCATGCCCTATGCACTTAAGTCTAAGGTAGAAAGAAAATTGGAACATATGGTATCTGTGGGTATTTTAAAACCAGTAACACACAGCGAATGGGCTTCACCCATTGTTGTGGTCCCCAAAAACGATGGATATGTGCGTATTTGCTCTGATTTCCGATTAACCGTCAATAAGGTTCTGAATGTTGACCAATATCCGCTTCCTACACCAGAGGATATCTTTGCTAGTTTGGCCAACGGTACGGTTTTCTCAGTCCTGGACTTGTCAGGTGCATATCAACAATTGAAAGTCCATCCGGAGTTTTATAAATATTTAACCATTAACACACATGTAGGGTTATTCCAATTTACGAGTCTTACCTACGGGATCTCGGCTGCGCCGGCAATCTTCCAATTCGTAATGGATCAAATATTAAGTGGGATACCAGGGGTTAATTGCTACTTAGACGATATTTTGATTGCGGGAAAGACCTTGGAAGAGGCAAAGCACTTGGTTAGCACGGTATTGGAGCGTTTGAATAAATTTAACGTAAAAATAAATTTAGAGAAATGTGTTTTGTTTAAAGAAAAGGTGGAATATTTAGGACATCGAATCGATAAAGATGGTATACATCCGACAGAAGAAAAATTACGTGCAATCAAGGAGGCACCAGAACCAGGTAATATTACTCAGTTAAGGGCGTACCTGGGTTTAATTAATTACTATAGTAAGTTTGTTCCTATGCTGAGTGCGCATTTAAAACCGTTGTACGAATTATTAGAAAAAGAACATTGAATTTAAGTTTAGTAAACAGTGCCAGGAAGCTTTCAATTTAAGTAAAATATTATTACAACAAAATCAAGTTTTACGCACTATGACCCGAAAAAGGTAAAAATCGTAAATGGATAAATATACACTGCATGACTAAAGGGACAAACATCACCCAAATAATTGAAAAATTGAAACTATGTTTTTCAGTAAGAGGATTACCAGATACGATTGTGAGTGATAATGGGCCCCCTTTCAACTCAGCCGATTTTGCAAAATTCTGCCAAATAAATGGCATAAATATTTTGAAATCGCCCCCGTATCACCCGCAGTCCAATGGTACTATAGTGCGGAAAGACACGTACAAACTGTAAAAACCGCTTTACGTAAATTTTTATTATAAAAGTCTACTTTAACTGTAGAACAGCAACTTGTAAACTTTTTGTTTAGTAATAGAAATTCTCCTTGTGCCTCTACAGGTTTAACTCCGAACGAGTATATCTTTAAAAAGAAACCTAAAACAAGATTAGATTTGTTAAAACCAAAAAAGAATGACAGTGTAATATTTAAGAAAACCTTTGATTATGTAAGACCTAATCTATTTGTAATAGGGGAAGAGGTATTAGTAGGTAATTTAGGACCGTATGTTAAGGAAAAGTGGCAAAAAAGTGTTATATTAAAAGTTATTAGTGCAGTCACATATCTAGTGAAGAGTAACGACAAAGTTGTATACAAACATGTGAACAGTTTAAGAAAATGTATACTAGGAAATGAAAACCCACCAACACCGCCAACGGTAGAAGTACCCCAGTATGGTGGTACACCCGATTACCAACCAGTCCAAAAAGGGAAATTTAGAAAAGATACCTGCTGATGAAGAACCTACAATTGAAAAAGAAAAAATCGACAAGCAAAACGAGATGGTTAATGAAGTGTCTAAGCGTTCGGTAACACCCTGTCTGCCACCGAATGACACGTCCGAAACAATTGTAAGACGTAGCTCGCGCATGCGAAAACCACCCCAAAAATTAAATTTGTGGTCTTATTAAAGTGAGGATGAGAATATTGTATCTGTTAGTTTAATACATTAATATTAGTATGCATGTTTACGTAGGTTATCGAAGATGCGCGCATGTGCATGTATGTGTGTGTCGGAGACGCCTGTTATTCTAGAGAGTTCTACGTTCGTTTATGTGTAACATCTATGTATCGTTAGACAGTTATAAAATACATCATATACGTAAGAACCCATGAGTTTAACTAGTAAATACATAACAATTGGAAATTAAGAGGAAAACGACAAAGTGGTCAGAGAACGCGAGCTTTAAAAGTAACTCTCAGGCAAATACACAATTGACCACGAAGAAAACACGCGACATGAGGTCCACACTTCGGCAGAAAATACGACCACCTGACCGTTATAGATATGGCGTTATATATTGTAATGAATATATGTTATCTCACATAGTTTGTAGTTTTTAAGTAAATAAAGAGTAAAAATACATAACAAATAGTTTATCTGTTTCAAGGTGGCAGAACGTGAAAATATATACAAGGTAGTTAAAAATTCATATGATTCCTTTGAATTTTTTTTAAATAAAACCGATATTTTTCGATATTATGAGCAAATTCCTTGTAAAATTCCCTTTAAAATGGTACCAATAGCGTAACACTTATTTTCAGTATTTTCAAAGATATTACAATTTTATGGAAAAGATGTTAATAATATTCAATATGTGGGACATACAATATGATTAGATGGCTATGATTTTCAAACAAAAGCTAAGAATCTAACGAAATGTCAAATCTCTGCTTGCTGACGATATTCTAATTGCATCCGCGAGTCCAGAGCAGCACATGTTACACTTGCGTGAAGTTTTTCAGCGACTTCGCGATTATGGGCTAACCTTGAACCCATCCAAGTGTACGTTCGGTGTTACCGCAGTCGAATATTTGGGATACAAAATCACCCCCGAAGGCAGGAACCCGTTACCCGAAAAAGTCAAAGCAATCTTGGATTTTTCAAAACCACAAATGGTGAAAGAACTACGACGTTTTTTAGGAGTCGTAAATTTCTACCGACGATTCATCAAAAACGCGGCAGACATTCAAGCGCCGCTGCATGAATACTTGAAGAATAACCCTCGCAAAGGCGATCATACAAAAATTGCCTGGACTACCGAAGCTGACAGCGCATTTACACGGTGCAAAACTCATTGACATCGGCTGCGCTTCTCGCACACCCCGCAGGAAATGCGCCCCTACGACTTACGACAGACGCATCCGACTTTGGGATGGGCGCAGTTCCGGAGCAACAAATCGGAAGCGAGTGGCAACCACTAGGTTTCTTCTCTTGCAAGCTAAACGCCGCTCAAAAGAACTATAGTACATACGACCGAGAGCTACTGGCTATCTACGAAGCGATCAGACATTTTAGATTTATGGTGGAAGGCAGAGATTTTGTGGTACAAACGGACCATAAACCTCTGATATACGCATTTCGCCAAAAAGCAGGGAAGAGCTCGCCAAGACAACGATGTCATTTGGACTTTATAATCCAAATTTACGACAAGAATTGTACATCTCTCTGGAGAAAACAATATTGTCGCCGACGTCTTGTCACGACTCGAAGAAATTACGACGCCAACCATAATCGAGCCAGAAGTATGGGCGCGGGAGCAAGAACAGGACCCGGAACTAAAGGAGCTGTTGAAGTCACAAACAACATCCTTGCGGCTTAAGAAGTTATCACCAGTTGACTCGACCACATCATTCTTCTGCGACACGTCAACTAGCAACATCCGGCCTTATGTTCCAAACTCCTTGCGAAAGAAGGTTTTCGATATGTTTCACCAACCGGCATATGTCGGCGTGCGAGCCACAAGCAAAATTTTGAAGAAAAAGTTCGTTTGGCCGCGCATGGAGAAAAAAATCAAAGAATGGGTTCAGACGTGTGTCAGTTGCCAGCGTTCTAAGGTAACACGCCACACCAAAGCCTCATTTAAATTTTTCGACATTCCAGATTGCCGGTTTGAACATTTACACGTAGACATCGTCGGGCCTCTCCCATCGTTCGAGGGATACCGTTACTGTCTCACCATGTGCGACCGATTCACCAGGTGGCCTGAAATAGCGCCAATGGTGGACATGACAGCTGAAATAGTTGTAAAAACCTTTTATAACTCGTGGGTGTCAAGATTTGGCTGTCCACGACGCATCACTACGGACCAGGGACGCCAGTTCGAAGCCGGCATCACCACCGCATTAACCAAAGTTCTTGGCATACAGCGCTGTCGTACAACCCCGTATAGATCACAATGCAACGGTATGATTGAGCGTTGGCATCGAACGATCAAAACCGCAATCAAGTGCCATGAAAGCAAAAATTGGTTTGAAGTGCTACCAACTCTCCTCCTTGGTCTTCGCGCAAGCTTAAAGGAAGATTTGCAGTACTCTCCAGCAGAGCTAGTTTATGGCACGCAACCGCGACTCCCAGGCGAATTTTTCTTTTCAAATAAAGAGGTTTCCACAGATCCTGCATCGTTCGCCGCACAGCTGCAACGACGGATGCAAGACTTGAGGGCTGTACCGGTAACACACCATGGAAGCAGCGATACTTTTGTCCATCCCGCGTTGAGCAATTGTTCTCGTTTTCTTAAGAGATGACAAAGTCAAGAAGCCCCTTCAACAGTCATACAGCGGTCCCCATAAGGTTATAAGTCGTTCAGAAAAGAACTTCAAAATCTTTGTAAATTGCAAAGAAGTGATGGTGAACATCGATCGCGTTAAACCTGCGTTTCTAGCAAAAGAAACGGACCAACCTGGAGCGCTGAATCATAGAGACGCGCAGAACGAGACTACACGGAGAGGACGGCCAACCAAGCTGCCAGTCAGATTCCGCGACTACGCACCCTAGCTCGTAGTCACTGGGGAGGGAGTACTGTGGCGACAGGCATTGACAACTTCGTAACGACGGCAAAAAAGAAAAAACTCTCACAATAGATATGTCAGATTGATTATTAATAAGTCACATGTTTTTGTTATTAATAAAATTCTTTTCAACCCGTTCAACTCATTTACAATTTCCGACAAAACTAAGTAAACAATTTATCAGGTGCGGCTCGTGCTTACGTCAGTCGGAGGCTATGACGATGATCGTACTTCTTCGTATAACTTCGTAAGATATAAACATATAGAAACGTATTTGACGAGAGCAAACGAAAAACTACGATCATTGTCATAGCCTCCGAGTGACGTAAGCACGAGCCGCGCCTGCAATTTATATATTTTTTAATTAAATACCGAAAATGTCGAAAATCTCGGTTTTGATTAATCCAATATTGATCCTGATATTTTCAAGTATTAATTTTACTCCGATATCCCGGTATTTTCGAGAGCCGGTTTGCCACTCCTAATTGCAGTAGATCCATGGGTTCAATTGACGACATGTACAACATGCATAAGAACATAGCAATATCCTTTTACCATTGCTAACACGTCCATATAAAAAGATTTGAAAGTATTTGTTTATTAAACTAATCGAACCTTACTGCAGTATATTTTACTTTCTTTGAAGCGTTTTTAAAATAAATAACACTTTTTACTTGTAAAATTCATTCTTTAATTCAGTAAATAGCTTGACAAGTCAATTAAATGTAAATAACACGTTTGCACGTATTAACGATCACACATTAAATCGAGAGTGACACAAAAGCCGCCTTCACGATTCAGGTGCATTTCTTTACGTCGAATCCCGCAGAAATCTGTGTGGTCGCGATCATCGTATCCCCCCGTCCCCCTAGTATCCACAAACTTTTCAAATGTAGATGGCGTAGTCTGTTGTGAAATACCAGAAAATACAAAATAAAAAATAAAAAGTAAATTCTTGTAAAATAGCGCGTCACGCAACTCGGTGAATCACGCAATGTTCTCAGTTCAAGTGAAAGAGTATTTTTACTATAGTGCTTTTACTTATTGGTGTTTGAAGAAAAGTGAGCTGTTACAGGATTGTACAAGTGTTATTTGTTAGTGTAGTGCGTTCGAAATATAGAATTAGTGTTTATCTATTTATTTATTATTGGATAGTCTTTAGAACTTATATTAGATTTATAAGTGGCGTGAACAGCGGAAAAATGTACATTTATAGTAACTGCTTTTATATAATGTAATAAGTGTAACTATGATAAGTATAATGTTATCTCCTTCTGTTCGTAAATTAAAACACACAAGTTTAATTACTATTTCTTAAGGCGTTTTATTTATTTAAAACTACATAAAAAACACAACATGCACATTAACACTAGTGGTGGGCACTATCGATAGCGACTATCGATAACTATCGATAGTTGACCATCGATAACTATCGATAGTTGACTATCGATAACTATCGATAGTGAGCTATCGATAACTAACGATAGTTGACTATCGATAATTATCGATAGTTGACTATCGGTAACTATCGATAGTCCACTATCGATATGAAATCGAATGATAGTGAACTATCGATAATTGCTGATACTAGACTAACGATAACTATCGATGACATAATATTCGACAGTCAAATAATGTAAATCCCTTATAGAACATTTAGAAATGGATTAGTTCAGTATTGATAAAAATTAGCCAATTAATGAGACTTGGTTCGTCTATTGATATACGGATAGTGTCTACCAATTTTTTTTCGCGAGATGTAATTTTGAGAACTGTCTTGTATAACTAAAAATAGCGTGAAAAGTGCTTTTAGATGATAATATGGATGGTCCAAAAGTAAGTGGATGTAAGTCGGGAAGATAACTAAACGTGTAGATACATAATAAATTATATTTTACAGCAATATGATGAGAATAATTAATTGCGTTACAATCATAACAGTAATATATTGTATAATTTATGTGAAAATTTGCGCAATTGGTTTTGCAGTCTTCTGACAAGTACATACAGTGAGCGGCTTCTGAATCCCTGATATATTAGTCAACAAAAATTTGATTTTAAAAGTTCTTTACAAATGGCAATAAATTGAATTTGAATTTGATGATGAAACAATGAACCAAAATACTAGTGTTAAGACAATTTCCATTAGTATATTAGTATAACTATCGATAGTCGACTATCGAGAGTTATCGATAGTTATCGATAGTCAACTATCGATAACTATCGATAGTTGGTCCGACTATCGATAGTACTATCGATAGTTGAAAATATCGATAGTGCCCACCACTACATAACACATATGGGGTTGATGATGTATCTTTTCTGTAATATATAACGGATAGCCGTTACGTTATGATTACGTTGGCGGATAACAGGTGGCATTACGGAAAACGTCAAAGTGGTATGATCTATCTCCAAAGTGACGGTGGCCGTAATCGCTACTGTTAAAAAGGAAAGAAATATTGCGCCCAACGTTATATTGCAGCGGAAGTTACTATTTTATTCGTTGTACGCATGTGCGCCCGAGTTTTAATGTCAAAAAAGTATATTTGGTCTGTGATGTGATTGGATGTGATGTACTTTACAGTGGGGGTTATGATGTATCTTTTCTGTTACGGATAACGTCGACGTTAAGATACTTTTTAACAGATTTCCCTAATATAACAAAAATTCGTATGATGTATCGTTTTTTCTTGGCAGGTGTAATTTAACGCGCCCGTAATGTGCGTCAGATAACGTCTTATAATAGAGGGACTTCTCGACGTGCCGCTATAGGATTACGGCAAGTTATCCACTCGGTTATCTTTGTTTAACACATTTTCTCTATTGTTCACTGCCATTGTTTACCAACCAACTTCATTCGATTCGTGTTTATTTCATGCATAGAATAACCTGACGTTATATGTTTATCATGGATAGTCTAATTAATATATTTCTTCTAGATGAGGTTATTGATGTAAATGATAGGTAAGTAGCATTATGTTAATTGTTTGATTCCTTTGATTTGATTTTGCCATTATTTCAGGAACTGTATAAATATACAAAGAAGAATTTTATAAGATCTAGCATCTAAACCCTTTGAATTTAGGGATCTGAATTTCAAGAAATACTTTCGAGTGTCGAACGATGTAGCGAGGTATAAGAACTACTGCAATACACTTGGAACAGAAAATAGTATACGATATAAATATATGTATCTACTAGTGTTGGGAAATGTCAATCCTTTTATGGACTAGTTCCTTTTATTCCTTTTGTAAAAAGCATTTCACATAGCATTCATCTAATGTAATCTACATCTACATATACCGTATGTATTATACATGTGCATAAGTTACATATTAAATAATAAACCCAATACAGACTTTATTTATTATGGTAGATGTAACTTATCAAAAAGAAAACAGAACGTTTTATTTTTATTTAAAAACACGTAAACAGTCCACAGTCAAGTCATATGAACAGGCTTTCAACACCAGCAAATTGCTTAATATCGATAACAGTTTCTTGTATAGGTAATCATATAACACACCGACTGTTGACCGAATTCAGTATATGTTAAATTCATTTTATTCCGATCAAACTCGGTTTAAAGGAACGATGCCGGACAAGGAATGTACCGAACTGGTAAGCGTACTACAATATAGGTACATACATTTAAGTCCGGACTCGGAACGATATAGCGGTCTCGTTCCTTTTAGTTCCATGTGCGGACTAGTTTCTTTGTACCTAGTCCTTGTGGAACGACACATCTCTAGTATGTACACTAAATATTTAAATGTAATTGTGGGTAACCTAATTGTGTATAAGGTGCTATAGTAATGCTTTTCTTCTGTAATATATAACGTATTATGTTTTTAAATAGTGACTATTAACTTACGAAGTTCATTAAATCTTCATACTGTTTTTTGTTTTTTTTAAGCGTAAAATTCCTACCTTTTCCGGCAAATTAAAGTAGAAAAGAAAGGCAAATTCCACCGCGAATACTGTACAGTACATCAAATCACAGACCAAATATACTCTTTTGACATTTAAAATTCGGGCGCACATGCGTACAACGAATAAAATAGTAACTTCCGCTGTAATATAACGTTGAGCGCAATACTTCTTTCCTTTTTAAAAGTAGCGATTACGGCCACCGTCACTTTGGAGATAGATCATACCATTTTAACGTTTTCCGTAATGCCCCGTTATTTGCCAACGTAATCCGTTATATACTACAGCGATGATACATCATAGCCCCCAGTATTCGCCGTGAAATTTTCCTTTTTTTTCTACTTTAATTTGCAGGAAAAGGTAGGAATTTTACGCATAAAGAAAACAAATAAAAACAGTATGAAGATTTAATAGACTTCGTAAGTTAATAGTCACTATTTAAAAACATAATACATTATGATATATCGCAGAAGAAAAGCATTGCTAGCACCTAATGCACAATTACATTTAAATATTTAGCGTACATACATATATTTATATTTGTGGCGGCATTGTCAATCCAAAACTTGGTAAAGACGGCAACACAAGCGCTCGGTGACAGATAAAACAAAAACGAAGAAGCACTCTCGGTCAAATGTCAGATTGACTATTAATAAGTTACATGTTTGTTAGGCGTCGTCATTCTTTATATTTTGTTGTTATTATTAATAAACTCTTTCCAAAGCGTTCGACTCGTGTTTTACAATCTCCGACATATAGTATACTACTTCTGTTCCAAATGTATTGCAGTAGTTCTTATACCTCGCTACATCTTTTGATACACGAAAGTATTTCTTGAAATTCAAATCCCTGAATTCAAAGGGATTAGATGCATCTCATAAAATTCTTCTTTGTATATTTATGCAGTTCCTGCAATAATGGCAAAATCAAAACAAAGGAATCAAACAACTAACATAATGCTATACCTACTTACTACCTTTCATTTACATCAATAATCTCATCTAGAAGAAATATATTAATTAGACTATCCATGATAACAAACATATAACGTCAGGTTATTCTATGCATGAAATAAAGACGAATCGGGTAAACAAGGGCAGTGAACAATAGAGAAAATGTGTTAAACAAAGATAACCGAGTGGATAACGTTGCCGTAATCCATTACGGGCACGTTAAATTACAGCTGCCAATACATCATATCATCATACGAATTTTGGTTATATTACGGAAATCTGTTAAAAAGTAGCTTAACGTCGACGTTATCCGTAACAGAAAAGATACATCATCAAGCCCAAAAACAGCTCATAACTCTCTACCTAGAATGACCTCTCTCTAATATCACGGTACTTTTAGCCCGTCAAAATCATAAAATAATCCTCTAACAATAACTTCAAGTAGAATGGAATAGGATAATTTATTGTCATTACCAGGTATTAGTTGCATTGTGTCATAATTTCTGTTTCACAATAAAATCAGATGCCAAAGAAACTTTTTCCCTCGAGGCAAAGCAAGCTGACAAAAAAGCATCTGTCACAAGTTATGTGTGGGAGCGCAGACAGTTTCCAGTAAATATACTAGTAATTAAATTAATAATAGGGGTATAAAGGCACATATTTACAGAGCACTTGCATTGTCCTCACAGATTAACGGAGTCTCTCAATCGCATACATAATTATTGGTACGTATGTATATGCCTTATGAAATAACGCATTGCATGATCATTATGATTTATAAACCTTACAAAGCCTCCAAGTGCAAATAATTTTGATAACTTCATAAGTTTAACATATAACTCACCGAAATTTTTGCTTTTCATGGAATCTTTTTTGGTAATGGATGGGGCTGCTGTATTTGCAGTATAATGGGTGCTCATTATGAAATGCAGGTGCCTCAGTTATTATGTTTCTTGCAGTGTTATCCAAGAGAGTCCACCACAGAGTAGTAGTATGGAAGGACAGTAGAGTGCAGGGGGTGCAGGGTATATAAATGTATTTATCTAACATCACATAACATATATCTCCCACAAACTGCCTTTTTCATAGTGTAACAAAGGTATCAACGGAAACACAGACGGATTTAGTTATCGATGTTGAGCCTACAAGAGAATCTGATGATCCGTGGGACAATAAAAATGAATATGAAAGGTAACAATATTAAAAGTATGTTGATAAAGTATGGGTTAAGGTTGAAAAAAAATATTCAAAACAAAATTTTTTTCTTAACAATTGTTGTGAATATTGTGTCAATTAAGTATTCGGAATATTCAATTGTTACCCATAATAATATTTTTAGCAGGATAACAATGAAGATCCAAAGCCTCTATTGAGTGGAAAACGTATTGCAGATATTCATCATATTCTTTCCACAATATTAAAAGTACAATATAATCACACACGTACCTTTAGATTATTAAGACCAAGTGGAATCGTTCTTCCAGTGCAATGGAAGCTGATATCATAGTTCGAGTGATTTAAACAGAGCGTGAACATGCATGGAATAATGCAGCTAATTGCAGATGGAAATGCCAGCGTGTACAACAAAATACAGAAAGAAGTAGAATACGGGTTACAAGTACAGAAAGTTGAGTGTGTTAACCACCTAATTAAAAATTACGAAAAGGTTCTAAGGGAATATCGATGCTGAAATGCTGAAAATATATATTCTGTGTTATTGCATTGTCATAGGTCAGCAAAGTATCTGATTAAAAGAGAAATTAATGTCATCTGGTTTAGTTTACCATTTAGAGCGTACATTTAAGTTTTATGGAAAAATGTCAGTGAATTAATTAACAAAATTTACCATTTTTTTTCCAAAGATTTCATTCGTCTGTATGAGAATTATTTGTTGTTTTATGTACTTTAAAAGATTGCTTACATTATTAATTTATTTTTATTGTTCTTAATTGAATATTATTTTTGTAGTAGTATCTTTTACGTTTATTGATGTTAATCTACTTTTTTTATGTTTTCTTCTATTTTTATTTGTTGTATTGCATATTTCTGTATTCGAGAATAAATATTTGCTTTAATTGTTACCTCTTTGTTTTAACTTTACCCAACTTCCGAAAAAATAGTTGTGCAAACTGATTAAAAAAAAAACCGGCAAGATCTGTGTTAATTACACCATATTTAATTTTATTCACCTAAGCATACGTAATAAATTGTGCTATCTACATATACTTTTCTTTATTTTTAAATTAAAAGCTATTAAATTTCATATTTTTTGCCAGCGCCATCGTACGGATAATTGCCAAAGGTTTTCTTAGGTGACTCATCTAGAAACTATCAACAATAGTTATTTGTATCACTAGGCCAGAAACTATAGTTTTGCGAGTGTGAGTACGGTTTGTGGGGCCGAGGCGAAGCCGAGGTCTCACAAGTGCGAATACTCGCAAAAGAGTTTCTGGCCGTGTGTTACACACTATTTTTTGCGCCGACAAATCTTAATTTTGTTGAAAATAATAAAAAGAATTAACGCTAGGGAGTTAACAGTACAGGTTGGCAATACATGTTGCGTATGAATTTTGAATTTGAAATCAGGGTTGTTACCTTAGTATTTTGACGTTTTAATTTTCTTCGCAGTTTTGATACATATTCAATAACAATAAGAGCAATGGAGACTTCAGCTCATACTATAGAGGTTGCGCAACAAGTTATTAACAATTTGTTACCTGTAAAATCTTCCAAAAATTGATTTGGAAAGAATATGAATTAATTAAGAGATTGTGTAACGAAAATTCTGTCATCTGACGTCTGTCATCGAATCTACAATTAATTACAGAAATGTCAGTAACTCGAATATATATGTTGCCAACCTTTAGTAATCTTTTTGACGGCCTAGGCCGGAGAATGGTAAGTTTCCGGCCGATTTAAAGTAAGGCAAAATCAGTGTTTCTGGACGGAGGCGCAAAAAAATAATTAATACGTTTTTCAAAGCTTTTCCTAAAACAAGTGCGTATTTTCATTTCATCGTTGTACCATGGTTGTACCACGTTGTACCTACACTACCTACGAAGCATACGAAGTTCATTGCAGAGCGGATTGCAATGGATTGTTATGTCCTTTTTTCTGGTTTTTCTCTTTTAAGATTAATAATTATATCACGATAATAGGCCATTTCAATCAAGGACACACATTTATGCATTTTCATTTCGAGGAATTTTTCCACCCGCAGAAATTGCCGATGAACATTTGTATATAAACAGAAAACAGTATCATTCTATAAATGTTCAATTGGTATGTTGTATTTATCTACCATATCGCTATACCTTTTATTGAATTTGTTACTTACAATTAGATATGTGACAGTAGTATGAAAATACTAAACCTAAATGCTCGTTTTCCTGGATCTACTCATCACAGCTACATATGTGGAACCAATCTCGTTGCCAAGATGCTTAAGAGATTTATATCAAAGGACACATCGTTCACTGTTTCTGCTAGGTAGTTAATTTGTACACTAATTCTCTTTAAGTTATATTATCAATTTTCAACTTTTCACAAAGTATTGATAAAAATCCGAAAATAATAAATGATTCAAAATATGAATAACATTGTAGGTGACTCTGGATATCCTTTAAGGCCGTGCCTATTAACACCGTATGAAGGCCAATTTCAGCCAGACAGTCCCGAGGGCGTATTTAACAGACACCATAGACAAACTCGAGGTATTATTGAAAATTGTAATGGTGTATTAAAAATGCGTTTTCGCTGTCTTCTAAAACATCGAGTGCTGCATTATAGTCCACAAAAAGCGGTGCGTATAATAAATGCTTGCTGCGTACTACATAGGTAATATCTGCATTGACAATAATGTACTTTTACCAGACCTGCATGAAGAAATTGAAAATGTGGATTATGGAGTTTTCGACAACGTTGACAATGCGGAAGTTCTTGGTAGAATTAACCCATACTTGGCAGAGGGCCGTCGGGTGCGTAATGTAATCAGAAATTATTTTGTACGTGCATAAATTGATACCGAATTTACACATGGTTTACTTTAGTTATTATAGGTGTTTACAGGTAAATGTAAACATTAATTTTTATCATTATCATTATAGATAGTGTTAGTGTGTGAAACTTTAAAGATTGAAGAACATTTTTATACCTTCCATCAGATTGAGAAACCTCAAAACCTTATTTGTAATTATCACTACTTGATAAAACCACCTTTGACTATCAGTAACGACTTCCGTTTTTTCCTCCACCTTAAAGTATTAAAACAGCATTTGTTATATTACGAGTTCTTGAAATGAACACCTGATATAAATTCGGTGCCTTGAATATGAAAAATAATTTGCGTTTGCTTATTTGCAATAATTTAGCCTTTTAATACACTATTTAATAAATATATTCCATATCTTGCATCTGTTTAACTACATACAAAATTAGTGTAATACGGAATTATTAGACGTTAAGTGGTTATAAGTTTTTTCCTTTTTTTATACGATGTTGAAAATTAAATAAAAGTATTGTCATTTTTACCTATTCTTTTATTTAAATAGGAAGCTTTATTATTTATTATTTGCGCTGTTCCAAAATAGTCTCTGCTAACAAATTCAGAGAACTCTTCACTTAATTTCTCTTGCGCAGCCACACTTCTTTCCATGCAATCAATTTTTTTTTTAGTACCCCCTCTTAATCTCCAACTTCTCTTTTAATAGTGTATACATTTTGTTGGATTCTTCCAACGACTTTTCTAATTTGTTAGATGTTTTTGATTTCTTTTTCTTAGGTACAGCGCTGCGGCTGGTTGATGGCTGTGGGTCTTCTTTTTCTTCGTCAATTGTCTCTTCTTCCGGAATAACTGATGGTTCGACAGCGCTTTCCAACTCCATTTCAGTGTCTATTTCTTCACAGTGCACATTTTCTTCGGTAGAACTTTCTATAAACCCTACATTGGTCTCTGCTACTTCGGTCATTCCAGAAACCGCGGTTTCGCCTAAAATTTGTATTATTTCTTTTTCAAGAGGTGTGAAAACAGTATTTAAAGCGCCACCACCTCCGGTTTGTGTTGAACACTTGTTGAAACTGCCCCTTTCGGATTTCGTTCGGGACAGCATGTCGTGCCACGTCTAATAATGCAATTTTACTCTTATATTATATATATATGTATATAAAAAAAGTTATTTTAATACCTTTCGCCAGTCCTTATAGCTTTTATTTGCCTCAGGTGTTGAATTCAATACAGTTGTTAGTTCCTCCCACAACTTCACTGCGTCCGCTTGCGTAAAATCAGAGGAGAATTTACCACTCACAATTTTTTTGTTAAGTTTAATAAATTCAAGCATTAATCGCTTTTGTTCAGCACTAATTGGAGCTGATCTTGTTGTTTTTTTATCCATATCTACTATATATAGGATGGTACTCGTCTCAAGAAACAACTACGACTGTTATTTCTTACTTCGGTATTGCAGAAAATAAAAAACCACCCTTCCCAAACCATATTACTTATCGCTAGAAGAAATTCTCAACTTGAGGTAAACTGTCTCTTCCGTAATAATTTATGTGCTACGAAGTGCAAACGTGTGAAAATGGATAGGTTGTTGAAGTAGTTATTTAGCCATCAAAAAGGATTTGGTGCGCAAGTTACAAACTGCTAATACGATAAACAACTGTTATTAAAATTCTTACCTATCTATACTTATGGGGGTTTAATAACTACAAAAATGTTATATTCTCTGCACTTTCTGCATAGGCAATACGTTTACCGTACGCTGACGAAGGAGTGAAAAACGGTGTTGCCGCTTGTTTCATGAACGTATACGTTTATGAGCGAACGAAGATCATTACAAAGAGCGAAGGTAGTTCAGGAATACGATTTCAGAATCGTATACGCTTAAATCGTTCGTACATTAACGAATGCGTTCCGGGAACGAATGATGTCGAGAATCGGGTCCCTGGATACGAGTCCGTTACAAGTGACGTTCCCTTATAAATTTGCGGCCGGCGCCGCTGATTATAGTATAAAACTGCAGTAGTATTTCTTTCTCAACTGATAGTTTATTAGTAACTGTATTTATACATACATAAATAACTTGTATCTAATTTAATAGTGCTGAATATAGAATATAATAACAAAAAACATAAACAGTAACATTAACAATATACATCTATCTTTCGATAAAATTCACAATATTAATAAAATTAGAAGGCTATAAAAAGTAGAAAGCAATAAAGTTACATAAAGTTCATGTTTAGTATATTTTCTAAAACATACATTACATATATATATTACATAAATATTAATAATACAATCGGACCTCCATACTGCTGGGCGTGTCGAATTCAAAATGTGAACAATAAGTATAATAAATAAATATTCGATATTTTCGCTTATACTTATCGGAGACACCGTGCGGAGTGTTTTTCAATAGTTGGTGCCGTCACTTACATACATATAATCACAGCTAAATGCGATAATAGGAACTTTTAACTGGACTTGCCCCACTTGCAGTGTATATTAAGGAATCTTACAATTCGTTACGGTATCATTGCGAGATAGATGACACTGAAGTTTCTATGATGCTGATAGTTACCAATATAACTTGTGTTTGGTGTCGATTTTGTGCCTGCTGTTATTTTTAAAATTGAAATATAAGAAATATATTTACATAAATTGGGTTTTTCTCGCGTAACAGTAATTTTCCATATATGAAACTCCGATTGTAATTACATTCATATATTAATAGTAAATATATAACACTTAAACCTGTTTATATTTTTAATAATTATGTGCACTACAATTTCGATTATCGTCAGTTTTGTCCCTTGTTTTCTTTAGCCTTAACAAATTATATTATCTCTTGTGTTATAAATGGAGATAAAACGACAGGTCCTGCACTTTAATCATTTACATTTAAACGTATAGGCTTCATAAATTACGTACTTTCAACTGGGACCTGAACAATTATTAGTAATTTATAGTGTTCATAATTAAAACTTGTGTACCAAACAGGTGACTGTAAGAATTCAGACTGTTGCTTTTAGTGGTGGGTAGCTATTCTAATAACTAGCCAAATAGCGGCTATCGAGGAAATAGCTATAGCTATATTTGTCAACGCGATAACCAGCTATTTCGGCTATCACCGGCTACGGTCGCTACGGTAACTAAACGGGCGATCGGTGGCGTTGGGAACTATGGCTACTGGCCACTACGGCTAGACAACAACGAATATCCGTTTTATTTGCCTCGCGGATCACTAGCGATCAGATAAATAAATGTATAAAGAGTTACACATTTCAAACCTCGTAACTCGTAACATAAACGAATGTCGTACTTGACTGTATGGAATACCCAATAGCTGAAATAGCTGGTTATTTAGCGGCTATTAAAGTACCACTAGCCGGCTAGTTAGGTTATTAAAATATCCGCTAGTTACCCACCACTAATTGCTTTTCGCAGTGTCGTGTCGAAATGTTCAATTTGTGATAGTCACATTTTAATGGTGCCCTGTAACTTTTTATGCACTTGATATCGACAAGTCCGAAGGTGGAGCTTCGGAAAAGTGATATCGCTTTTAGATGTTTAAAACAGGAAATCCGATCGCTTTTTATGCTTACCACAATTAAGTCACCCGGGGTTGCCCGAGAAAATGACTATAATACTTTATGATTCTATAAAGGCAAGCGTCCACTAGGGCGGGGCGGGCAACTGCCAACACCAATGCGGTCAACATAATTAGATATGGCTTGCTTGCTCTGATAAAGAAGTTTTTTTTATTTCAATTAATATTGTTTGATACTAAAAAAAAAAAAAATGTAAAAAAAGATAATACCAATTGTGGATCCATGACATATATATGTTTTAAAAGAAAAATATTTGGGGAGTTTTATATACTCTCCGACGTAAAGTTTTTCTAATATTTTAGAATGTTGTACAGTAAATATTGCGAATTCGAAATATTAATTTAATTTTTTGAGTGAATTGATGAAATATATATTATTATAAAGTATGATATAATAAGTTTTCTTTGATGATATACCGTTATTTGTTTGTTTTTGTTCGAAAATTAAAAGACAAAAAATAGTTAATAAAGTTGTCAAAATTGGTTCATTTTTGATAAAATTAAATTTTGATGCTTTCAATATTGTTGTAACTGTAAATAAACGTTCAAAAAGGAGATTACATCTGGTATTCGCCCACCTGTAACTTTTTTACTTTTGGGATTGGTATAGCAAACCATATATATTCATAAGTGCGATGATAAAACCCGTTGGATCATCAATTTATCTTTGCGATGACATCTGTCAAAATGACTGTCAACATTTTTTTTTTCTTCAAATCACACCCTGTATATTTTTTACACCATAGGTATTTTATTTGTAATTCCGAAAATATATCACACTCTTTACTTTTGGGTCGCGATATAGTAAATTCCAAGAAAAAATTAATACCCATGAAAAAAAAAAAAATAATGTCAATTAACTTTAAACTGCCAACAACAAATATCACGGCGCGTCATTTAGCTGAAATTTCATTAAAAAATGTTTCAAATCAAGAGAAGTTAGATATGATTTTAATCTACTGGGAATGCCAAAGAAATAGTAAGGCCGCTATAGAGGAATTCTCCAACAGGGATACCCAGAGAGATCATTGCCATCTGACAAGTTATTTGCAAAATTAGCAGAAATGTGTTTTGAGTTGAATGGTGCAGATTTCGAGAATTAGATAGTGTTTTTGCTAAAATTATTAAATAAATTTTCGTAACAATTGTTTTCATCGTTATGTACTTGTTTCGCATTTTAATAAATTTTTATTATTTTTCTGACTGCTGTGACACTTATTCGGAATTAAAAATAAAATACCTATCAAATGCTGCAAAAATGTACTGGGTATTCAAAAAAAAGGTGAAGTCACCGTTTTTACACATGTCACCGCAAAGATAAATTGATGATCTCATCCAACAGGTTTTGTCATCGTATTTACGAATAGGTATATATGGTTTGCTATACTTTTTTCCAAAAGTAAAAAAGTTACAAGTGGGCGAATACCAACTGAAGCATCTGATATTTTAGTACATATACATACAATAAGCAGCTAGACATGTTACGTAGGTATACGAGCAAACACATTGTTTACACTAGCGGCAGTCGACGCCGGGCGGCATCGCAAAAATATGTCAGTCGGGCGATTCATTTTTGTGTTACGTTGCGATGCGTTCGATGCGTATCGTTGCGGCCCGATATGGACTATATTACATGTAAAATGTATGTAAGTCATTCAAGGGGATTATCGTTATGCGATGCGATGCGGCTCGCTCCGCCCTAGTGGATGCTTGCTTTAAAAAGTTGAGTTCATGCAGCAAATTTCGTTTTAAAACGACAGTGCAGGAACGACACAATATTGCATGTGCGACAGTCCAAATTACCTTAAAAAATACAGAATCATCCCAGATAAAGTGCATTTCAATACGTAGTAAGAGCAACGTATTTTAGTATAAAGCTATGTAAAGCAAAACTTAAGTTAATTTTGTTCATACACCATAGGTGACAGTTGGCATTCTTCTCTTCAGGTTTTCTTTTATTTTTCTGGTTGTAGATCGAACCAAGAATTTAACGGCTGCGTCAAATTGTATCGAGAAAAGTCTATAATAACCTATAAAAGATTTTATGATATATTTCGCAAATCTAAAATAGTACAAAGTGGATATGATATTGGAGTAGGTAAATGGGTACATAAGTTTTTAAAACTGTCACTATTTTAGGAAAGTAAGAGGTCAATTTCAACAAATTTGTATTCTAGAAGCTAAAGATAAAGTACAAGAGCATGTTCTTCACTCCGTAGCTAATACAATTTGAAGAGTTAACCTGATATATAAAATAAATACAACTCAAAATAGAGAGGTATACACACACATCAGGTAGGTATTATATCTGCATTTTTAGTAAATAAATGCAAGCAAAGAATATAGGATGGATCAAATAATAAGTAAATTACACGTTGCGAAGATACGAAAAAGTGAGATAGGCAGCTCACAGCTACTTTTTATGTATAAGAACCTAATTAATGGATTCCTTAGTACACGCATCGCTTATAGTTCATTGAACTGAGTAAATAACTGTCGTCCGCATACTGAATTAGTTCAACATCCAGTAGTACTTAAACAAGAGTGCACAAATAACAGTCGCTTGAGCCGCCCGCTTGCATGTTATTCTGCTTTTCGCTTTTACAAATTTTGGCTACGTGATCAAATTGCAAACATTTGTAACACTGTACAACACCATTGATGTATGCAAACCTAATTTGAGCAAAGTACACGGCGCGTCGTGATATATGATGGTGAGAATTTTGACGCCTTCGAACTCGATGCATTCTGTTACGCTTAACACTAGTAGGCGGAGGGGCAATAACTAAAAATATCTGTACTAGTCCGCTCTCATAGACTAACTTTTTTATAACTTTTTTATTTATAAATATTTTTTTTTTAAAATTTGGATTGTACTATTCACTACAAATTTCGGATTATTCAACCTATTCTATAATTTTTTATCACTTCCGGTTTTACCGGAAATAAAAACAAATTAAAATTGTAAATGGAGGGTTTAAATGGAACACCCTGTATAATTTTGCATATTCGGATTCTGTGTAATTTTCTGAGTCTGAAAATATATGATTTGTTAGTTTTCATTTTCATGATTACCAAAATTTGGAATTTTTATGTTTGAATGCCGCGAATACGCTAAAAATATTCCTAACTGTCAACATAACACCTACAAACTACAAATGTTACACTCTTTTGTTTCTTACGCTAACTAGAACGTGACAAAGTACACTCTGACAGTTTTTTCATAAAAAGTGATTTTTTTAAATGCATCCTCATGGGTCCCCAAACTTAATTTTACAAAAATATATAGGGTGTTACATTTAAAATATATTTTTTTTCTTATTTCCGCTAATACCGGAAGTGACAAAAAACCCTACATTTTTGATAAGTTTACACATCGGAGTTCAGATCGGAATGGCTTGTCAGAACAAAAATTATACCGAGCGATGTTATTAGCATATTTTAACTTGCTTAGGCTTGAAAATGTAAGAAAATTTGTTCGATTGCTCACCTGCCCCATTACATTTGAACTCGAATAAAACAACTGCTTCTGGGTACACACAGTAACTTCCAGTTGTTGACTATTTAGTTCACCTTGGGATATTAAGTATTCAAATTTCTCATCGAAAGTGGGATTACAGTTGTCCTTTATTACCTTAAAACATAATGAATAATGATATAAAATAAATCAGTGAACAGTATTCACACTGTACCATAGTTTTTCGTTTACTTTCTCTAGAACGCTCTGGCAACAAATACAATTTTACGTAAGGGTCTGGTATGTTCGACGGATCTTTGAGAGGAAGATTCCTACAAAAATCATATGTATGTATGCTTTTTCTTTTGCGTTCCTTCGCTAGAAATATATACAGTGTGTTTCAAAAAAAGTCGATACTATCGCTGTCTTTCTGTTTTTCTAGAACTAAAACTATAAGACTTATGTTTTTTGCTGTTTTATAATTGGTTGTCGTAAGATTTCAAACAAAAGCTAGATTTCACAGTTAGCGTAGGCGCATAGGTATTTATTTAAATGTATGTATTTTCTTGCTATTGCAAAATTCAACGTTCCACAAGGACACAAAGTTCAAACCCTCGAAACGACCGCAAAATATAAAGCTAACTGATTCTAGTTTCCACCAAATTGATGACGTGGATGTGTTAATTGGTGTTGAGTTTTGTTACATTATAGTATATTATGAATTTGCTAGCCCACGAGGTCCGTCAAGTTGGCTATAACCCTTTTGATTTTTCAAAATTTGACTATGCTATCCCTTTCTGCTGATTTGTGCTAACTCGTGATGCGTAATTCTTGACGATGGGTTACAAGAATATGAGTTAGTGTTGTTTGGGCTGCTTACCTTCTAATACAACAAGGTTAACTACAATGAAACGGGACAACATAAACCAAAGAACCAAAAACTGTGTCCAGCATTCTACGTGAATGTGAACACTCATACATTGGTGAAACAAGCAGACAGCTCAAAATAAGAGTAGAACACAAAAAGATCTGCAGGAAAAAGGCATGGCATGCTTGGGAAACAGATTATAAAATATATTGGGAAAATACTTCCATCCTATCTAAAGAAGATGGACAAACCAAAAGGAAAGGGAATTGGATAGGGTATGACTGCCGTTAGTGCGTAACTGCATACAACAGGGAACTCACATCGGTGATCAGACCGATTTATTTTTGCCACAGGACTGTAGTATTTGTGATTTGCTTTATTGTTTGTTGTAATTTTTCCAATACCTTGCATATTCAAGTGGACACGAACACAGTGCCGTGGATGGAAAAAATATGATAAAGGATGTATAAAAGCGTGGTGTGGGTAGGTTATGCGACTGTATAACAGTCGATAAAAGTGATTGCTGATAAGCATTAGAGTATCGCACCGTTTCAATCCTCTACCTTATTACTATAAAAAACTCAAATTTCTCAATTATTTAGGTTCTTGCGAGTTAGAAATAGATAATTTTTTTTTTTCTAATGGAGTGTAATATTCTTCTGTATAAGTTATAATATACAGCGTGTTCTATTAAAAGTTGGGCAGAATCGAGAACTGTTAAAAGTCGAACTTAAGAATCGAGACCTTTTGAGAATTGTGAATCCAGAACTGAGACCGAGAAGAGAATCGAGAACTAAAACCGCTAACACTGAATTGAGATCTGACACCGAGAACAAAGAATCAAGGGAATACCATTGCAAACAATGAGGAACACATTGTAATCGCATATATGCATTAAATACTAAAAATTTTAGTATTTCTTTTTGTTATTTGGGTGTGGTGAATCAGAACGAAGAGTATGTAAACAAAAACTGTTAGCGGAAAATATTTTCTCTGGAAAATAGTCCATTCATTCTTATGTCATGTTTATTATTTGTACAACAGCGTAGATTTTTGTTCATTGTATAGGTTTTAGGATTATAAAAATTGAGAGCTTTAACACCTAATAAAATTTAAAATTATGAAAAAGAAAGCTCTGTCAATTAAAAGTTCTTGAGAACAACGAACAGTTTCAAGAGAGAGAGAAAGATACTTTAGATTTTTAATGGTTGAGAACTCCCCCCACTTGTTTTTACTGACATATTTGAGGATTGCTATTTACGATAATAAATCAGTTATTTTTCTGCGGGTTAGTACGAAAATACAGGACTTAGATAACTTAACCACCTCTGCAGTTCTAAAAATAAAGCTAGCAAAAGTAACTGTATTACTTTGGAACAGACTGTATGCAAATGTTACATTTTGTATACTTACGCGACTTGATTTACAATAACCGCCAATCTTTGTCTCTGAACACTATACCGCAAAGTTAGTTGAATGCGACCCAGCCCAGCTTCTCCAGTTGACCTTACATGTAAAAGTCACAATACAAAATAAGTTTACCATTGTTAAATTTAGAACAAGCACAACAATGTTCAACTAAAATGCACGATTGAAATAGAATATGGTAACGATATAAGCGATATTATATGTCAAGAATTGTTCATAAATTTGTCTGTTGAACTAATTCTAAAGTTTGTAGAAAGTATTTGTTTAGTACCTATTTAGAGGAGTGTTATTTAAACAATCAAAACACTTGCAGGAACAAGGGTGGCCAATTGGTTCATATTAGGAACAACAAGTTTATAATATAACAGATGAACAAGCGAAAAGATAAAACGAAGGGTCACTTTTTGTCGGCGTTTTTTGTTTGCGTCGCCGAAAAATGACCGACAGCGATAATACATTATTTTAGCATCAGATGTCTCGTCAGCTTTCTTTTCTAATTTACACCAATAATCAGGAACGATGGTTAGATAAGGAACTAAACTCAAAATGGCGGTTACACATGCACGCGCGCGCAAAGAATAACCAACTCTATATAACTATGATATGACATGTTTCTTAGTTTTTCTCTTTGGCGATGAATCACTTCCAATCTGAAAACAATCTCTTATCTTATATGAATTGTAATTAACAAGTGTAACTAAATTTATATGAAATTAAGTAATTACTTTCAAGGACTTTGAAGATTAACGTTAGAACTATTACTGCAGTGGCACCCTCTAAAAAATGACAATTGACCCTTCTTGTCTTATCTCTTCGCTGGATGAACTTAAAATTAGTTTAAACATGTATACGTACGATGTAACACTTGGTGTTCTATGAATTAGATTAGGATTAGTGGGCGTTGCTGAAATAAGAGGAGATGTTTCTTTAATGATTTCAATTTCCCCACTCTCAGATAAAACGTTTGCTTCTGATTTGATGATATCGGCAGACGAATCCTTTGCAGTATGTGTCGGTGTACTCTCTGCAAATATAAAATATGTATTAGAGAGAATTATAGGGAAATTATTATATTGTAAGTTCGGCATCTATTCTACTTTGATATACAGTTTTTATACCTTGACAAGGGTTGGAAATGGTGTCTGGTTGGTCAGTCCGTATTTCTTCGGTAGATTCATTCTTTAGTATCTGCAATAATTAATAGACAAATCTATTTTAACATATTTATACAAAATCTGAGGTAATATTAAACTCAATTTATCCGCTATTGACAATTTATTGCATTGAAATGCCAATTTGATACTTTGTTAAGTGATAATAAAAAAAAAAAGAGAAAGAAACTTACGCGTAATCGCAATGAAAGAATAATTTTACTATTCGGTCCAGATTTTAATAGAACGAATGGCTGCTTCAGAATATCCAGATTCGGTTTATTGGATAATGTATTTAAATTTATTTCCAAATTTCCAAGTTCCGAATTTGTCTTTTGATCATCTACTCGGATGTAAAGCGTGTCGGTTTCAGGATTGCTAACTAAGAAAGTAAAGCCTTGTTCCCACACAGGATCGCTACTTCTCATTTGTACACCTGTTTGCTTGCTCGTCTTATATAGAGTAAATACAACAAAAGGATCTGGTTGACTTGTTGCCCGTGCTTGCTGTAACAAAAATTATAACTGAAGTATCATTCAATATAATTTGTTATACATTGTTTATATAGAAAAAATATTTCTTGCTGTAGCTGTAAATTAGCTTGAACACCTTAAAGGATATTACATACGAAACAAACAATGGTAGGTATTTACGCAATATACCATTTTCATTTTTGTTTTATCGGCTGTTAACTGCAAAACCTATGGCTATAGGCATTATAAATTTAAAATCAAAGTCAATTCTTTCTTTACTGTGACTTCTTTTGAATTATATTATTTGACAGACAAGGATATTTAACTTAAACCATAATTTCTCAAAAAATAAAGCTGTACAATTAAGAACCTTGCATGACGAAGGAGTCAGCTCCAAAAAACACAAGCCAAAATTAAATTGTTGAGATTTCAGGTTCAGTAACATACAAAAAGTAATAGAAGTTTCTGTTCCTCTTTATAGCCTAAAAATAAAACTGCCTCCTTCTTGCTGCGTCCTAATGTACACCTTTGTAAAATATAGGTGAACCTTGTTACTTAAAACTGTAAAATTTATAAACAACAGATACTTACAGGTAAATTTCTTGCAGAATCTACAAATACAGTCAGTAATGCAGAACTCATTGATGTTACTCGTAAATATTGCGTCTCTGCTAACGCCTATAAAAGAAGATATTCGACGAGAGTTATAAATTGTGTCTTGTTAACACTTTCATTTTCAATTTAATACTAACCGCTTTCAGGTCTGAATAATCCACACTTAGTTTTAACCATGTAAGACGAATATGAACCATTCCATGTTTAGCCTGCTCTAAGGTTATCCACTAGAAAATATAAATTAACTTCTATATCTTAACGTAATCAAAATGTGTTACCATGTTATCTTGTCCTTTCTTCACAATATTTGATACTTCGACGGTAGCCCTAAAACGTAGGATAATAATTTACCATATAGTTTTGCGATATTAATATTTTTAACGAGGTTGAGAGCTTATTCGCCCTAACGACTCCTTAGTTAAGTCTCTTTGTTGAATTCATTGAACGCAAAAATACACTATACAACAACATTGGTTAGTTCAGTTTAACTTTAACAATAAAATAAGCATATAGCAAGCTGTTTAATTTTCTGTTCGTGTCCTGGTTTTTCGAAAATAAGCTTTTTTATATAGCATTTACCTATAATATAATTTGTTTCAGTACTTATTTTAACTATCTTAATTTTTTTCGAAAATTAATGTTGGTTCGGTACTTAACATCTTCCATTCGTATCCTCTATTATTTTCAAGTTGCACGTGCATTTGTAAACACCAGGAAGAAAAGGAATAGGTATAAGGTGTGTTTCACATTGACACGTATTCGCTTGCGTAAATGCTCTCGGCGGGAATATAGATACCTTGAGAGTTGTGCATTTAGTTGTGTACATCAGAAGCAATGTAGTAGACGATATCGCATCGTGTCCCCGTTTTGCATTTTGCGTCAGTGTGAAACGCGCCTGAACGCCTAAACAAGTCACATATATAAAATACTTCAAAAACATCATTGCAAAATCCATTCCCAATTTTATTATTAATTTAGTAGCCAATATTAATAATAAACGCATAAAGCACACATTATACAAATCTGTGGCGTAGAGGTAAATAGAACTAGATCTCGTTACGATAATAAAAACTACATATCACCACATGCGGCAACAGCCAATGCCACTCCGATTAGACATGGTTATTTTATCTTACCAATAGTAGTTATCCTACTATACATGCAGTTGCAAGAACGACATTGGTTTGATAAGGGCATATAGTGATATTTCGTTACTCTTTACCTCTAATCACAGAAATATGTACATCGATTTAACGGCATTTGTTACAAGACTCAAAATAATAATTTGTCCGGAGGATATTGAATGTAGCATCTTCTACAAAATCTTGTAAAGTGTAGATTTCTCGTTACTATATATTTCTTATGTTTTTTGTACACTTCTGTGGAGATGTTTAGAAACTAAAAAGAATCAGTTTTTATTTGTTGTGCAGCATTATTTTGATATGTTATCATATCGATACTACAGCATTGCACAGGCAGATAAGCTACACTGAGATGATATTGCAATAGTGGGATTATAAAAACACGTAAAGGTATAAAGTAAAATTAAAATGCAATGTGTAGAGAGCGTTGGTAAAATGAACATATATCTATGCAGATAAGGCTTCTGGCCTAAGAAGTCAGAATACACCTAGTCACTAAGAAGTGTCATTGAAACGGTCACTCGTTCAAAAAAATTGGTTATGCATATTTGTTTGACCACAAAATAGAAAATAGCTATATAAAATTCTCATTCCGGTGAAAGGACTAATGTTTCTTCTTTTTCAATCAACTCCTGGCGTTATTTTGAACCTTATGCATTATAACTTTTCTCCGCGCAGTTAGCATTGCATATACAAATTCCAAAAAAATCGGGGTCATACGATTTAACAATGTAGTAAAACTTCTGTTTATTCCCTATTCCATGACTTGGCAATGATGCACCTTACTTCTTCAGCCATATCGCCAACTATCTGAATAGATAAAGCAATATAATAAAACTGCTGTACATGAAAATATACATTTAAACGCCCAAAGCTTTACATCTTCGAACAATTTAACAATCATATCTGTATCATTTCAGTCACGTTTTTTCTTTTGATTTAATTAGATATTTACAAGCTTCAGAGCTGGAATATTTCAAGTGAACACTAAAAAAGGAGAATTTGAAAAAAAAAAAAAAATAAAAGAAAAAAAAAAGAATACAATTCAGATTTAATTACTTGGAATATTTGGCGTCAAGAAAATTGAAGTAGTAAGCGATACATGAATAGTAAGCGAAATTTTGTGGTAGCACAATTTCTTTGCGCAGAATCGAAAAATTCGAAAGTCTATCTCTTCAATATAGCATTTATCTTTTATAAATGTAAACTTACGTTATTGTTCATCATTGCATATAGTTTTCTTATTAGTATTTAGGTATAAGTGTATAAAATAAGTGCTTAGAATGAATGAAAAGAAGTCAAGACTGCAACAACTGCACTGCGGGAACATGTCTAAATAACTCAAAAATAAAAACAAATTAGTTCCTTTTTCCATCCGAAAGATGAAATGAGACAGGTTGACTACTTGTATTTTTCTCTATACATTCCATTGTAATGGTTTACAATGGGGAAAGAAATGTAAACGACTAATGTTTATCCAGAATTTATGGAAAAGTGCTTGTGTTTGTGAAATATAATTTCAAGTCGATTTTTTGAACAGTTAAGAAACCGTTTAAAATTAATATGGAAACCTTATTACATTTAAACATATGGATTTGTTTATACCAACAGAGATTATATTGTTAATTAAGCTATTTAATACCTTAAAATTTTAAACAAATGGTTTTCTAGGAAAAATTCTAAGTTATTTTATTTATAATATATTTCTTCTAGTAATAGTGCCATGTACAAAACAAAACAACTATTTACTGATCAACTTTGACTACCATCAGTAACTCTTTTTCTTTTTTTGATGACTATAATATCTATGTGGAAAGCATCAAGCGTCCAATATATCCTTGATATAATTAAAATGTACAATATTTTGCATGTAATTGGTTGTGTCTTAAAACTTCTGTTTTAGCCTATATTTGCGATTATTTATTGCATCGTCTTGAAAAGATGCTTGTAACTTCACTCTTTATTTGGAAGACACTGAAAGTTACCTAAAAAAATGTGCCGACACTTATAGGTATCTATATTCTTATAATTTGACTACATTAATCTAATCATGGCAACATATTTCTAACAGAATTCTAGATTAATTAAGATCTAAACGTACATTGTAACAATGCAAAACGCAATAGTACTCGATACGGGAGTCGTATGTATCAGTATTAATTGCAAAATTGCAAAGGTACAATTCAAAATATATCTACACATTGCACTATTGTCTCAAAGAAGGTGCAGCGAAATTGTCAATGACCTTTCAATTATTATACACTTACTAAAATTATGCCGAACATTTTCGTGAGAATTCTTGTAATGAATTTTTGTCGTGTAAAACAGAATTAAATGTATGTACATATTTGTTAACATTTTCATAATATGCTAGGTGGCGCAAAAAGTATCACCCTATTTGAAGACAGTAAAACTTTTTTAGTTGGCGGTTAGTATAATTGGCTTTTTTACATTTGACAGGCGACAATTACGAAATTTATTGTGTTTCAAATGGAGAGGTATGGACTACCAAAACGCGGAAAAACTGTTTTAATGTTTTTGCGGAATACTTCATCAATAGTTTTAACTCAACGTGAACTTCGGAACGAACATCCGAACCGTATGGCGCCTACTAACAATTCGACGTCTGGTGGCTCGATTTGAAGCGAGAAATCACCTGGACGGCCTCGGACAAGCCGGTCACTTAAGAACATCCAAGCTGTGAGAGATAGTGTCGAGGAGGAGCCATCAACATCGACGCGAAAACGCGAAACCCAATTAGCAATTTCTCGGCGATCCCTTCAAAGAATTTTGAGCAGAGATTTGAAGATGTTTCCGTACAAAATTCAGCTGGTTCAACAGCTGGGGTCAGCCGACCGCCAAACACGTGTGGCGTACAGTCAGAGGTTGTTACAGCTGAATAACGAAATGCCTGATTTTTTCGAGAAATTGATGATCAGCGGCGAGGCGCATTTCCACCTCTCTGGACATGTAAAGAAACAAAACACACTGTTTTGGGCTACCGACAATCCTCCATGAGACACCACTCCATCCACGAAAAGTGACCGTATGGCCATGCTTTTTTAGACAATGGAAATGCGGCAATCGTCACTGGCGAACGGTACCGGACCAGGTTGAACGAGTTCTTAATACCGAAACTGGATGATTTGCAGTTGGAAGATATGTGGTTCCAACAAGACGGTGCCTGCGATCACACAGCGCACGATATCATGGAGGAACACTTTTCCAGGTCGTTTGATTTCTCGATTAGAGGATTTTGGTTGGCCAGCGGAATCGCGCGATCTGACGACATCAGACTACTTTTGCGGGGTACTTAAAGGGTCTAGTCTACGTGAACAAGCCACAGACCCTTCAGGCCCTCAACAACAACATTCACCAAGAAATCGGGACTCTAACGCCGATTATCTTGACGAATGTAATAATGCAAAATGCCATAAAAAGAGCCGACATTAGCATAAACTTTGGTGGAGACCACCTATCGGATATCATTTTTAAAACATGACAAAATGTAATCTATTGCTTCAAGTAAACATATGACGTTAAAAAAATAACATTCTTTATTATTTTTTTGGAAATACAGCAAAAGAAAATCAGATGATACATTTTGCGCCACCTTGTACTTGTATATGTTAACTGCACGGCAGTTCTTAACAAATTTAATCATTCCATTGCCTTTCTCCCATGTCGAGAATTAAAACGATACTACTCTAGCTGCACGATGAGTTAATTCTCGTTCATTGATTGCGCACATCTATATTTTTACCGATATGTTGATAGATAAAAAGAATAACATCGCTACCTTCCTAGATCATCGTCTCTATTGGTGTCTTTGTCATACAATTGTACATGTAGCTGAGTGCCCGACGAATCCATGATGCACTACATATGAACAGAAAATAAGGTTAAAAGAGCAAGGCCACACCCATGCAGTTAAATACAAATATAGAAACATTCTATTGCACAATGCAAACCAGATGTACCTTCCTAACGGATCATCGTTTGCATATGGCACTGCCGAATCCCAATCCCAAAGGTTTAAAGTTAAAAACTGAGCTTCAGGAGTATTCACCACAGCCTGTATTAATTTTTCTGAGTAAATGAAAATGCACCAATAAATGAAAATATTGATTTACTCAGTGGACCATATTTATTGTTATTGTGACGCTTAGCAAATAGAGAAAATTTAATGTTATAAAAAAGCTATAAATTTGAAAATTAAAAAATAAAGGTACATTTTTAGTAAACGAGGACAAAAATAATGTAGGAAACAATAAAGTTAGTCGTCTTTTGATAATAAAAATAATGAATAAATGAACAATTGTTTAATAGGTACCTATATAATGTAGATTAAAATGTATTTGCCCATGGTACTGCACAAAAAATAGTTACAATCATTCTTCATTGATCATTTAATTAATAATAATAATCCTATTTATTAATCTCATAAAAAAAAAATTATCTTAATATAACAACCTTATTTAGAATCTAATATTTGAATCGATTATAATTTATTTGTTTGTATTCACAGTTTTTGTAAATCGCTTGAAGAAGGCTGATAATAGAAAGCCGAAACCGGTAATGCAACGATTTTGTGGTACGTAATAAAGAAATTAGAAAGTATAATTTAACTTCATTTACTAATATAAAATGTATTTATTATATCACAGAGTTGGGCATTAAAATCCCGGTTATTAAAAATATTTTTCTAATTGGATGTTGTAATAAAGTTAAAACTAAAGACGACGCAGTGCTGATATCGCTATTACAGCATACTGTGCTGTAATGAGATATTGACGTGGTGGGGGGGACCCTTGCCGGTACGTAATATAGGCGGTTAATGTGCAAATTAGAAAAAATACTGTAACGTAATTGTGACACTTGTGTTTTAAAATACTATAGTTGCATATTAAATGAAAATTAAGTTCGTTGTTCATTTGCCATGAAATATCCTATGGCAGGCTGTTTGCTTCTCTATACATTCACGTTAGGCACCACGCAATAGATGGTAACAATTCATACCATACGGCCCAAGCTATATAGTCTCTACCAGCTTTAATAGTTTAATTTTCTTCTGTATTTCATTAATTTGATAATCAATATTTATAACATCCTATATTTGTAAACAAATTTCTCTTGGGATACCGTAAGATGGGGTGGATAGGAACAGTTCTGACAATTTCGAGGGCTATACAGAAAAAAGAAAAAAAATTTTTTAATTGTTTTTTTCTGAAAAATTATGAACAGGGTTTCTGCTTTTAGCTTGCGAGATTAGAAAAAATGGGCGCATGCCAAAACCCTTATTTTTTAAAAAAAAATTGTTGTTCCTATTCACCTGGAAATGTGGTGAATAGAAACACTCATAAGAATACACGTTTATTTCGTTTAACAATGTTCCCAGATGTTTAGAAACACCATCAAAAAAAAATTAAACCAAATAGTACTAGTTTGCACGTGTTAGATTTGAGGTTACGTACAAACTCAACTTTGACAGTTGACAGCATTTTAATAACATTGGATATTAATAATAACATTTTCTTGCAATCTCAGCGTCACCAAATATTTTTAAATCTTTTATTGCTCTTTTAAAAACTTTTCCCATTTTTGTTCCTTTTCACCCACGAGTTCCGATTCACCCCATCTTACGGTACCTCTTCAACTTTTTTTTTATTTGTCCATATTTTGATTGATTTTTTATCTTAGCAGGCTGTAATAAATGCTGATTTTTAATTTAAAATAAAAAAAAAAAAAATTGGGATATCCAAAATTCCGCTATAATTTTACCTTACGTTTCCTTTTACCACGAAAGGAGCAACTTAGATAATATTTAGTAATTATTGCTATAGTATTGAATACATACGTGTAGTTGCACCTACATTATTAGAGCATCTAAAAATCTAATACCATAAAAATATTTGATTTTATTCTGCCAAAAATTCAACAAAATTGGACATATCGCAAATTCGATTGCGGGTAGGTAATGCTAATACATAATGGCCATAAATATGAAAAATTTACTAGACCGATAAAATCGTAGGGCACTATTCCATTTAAAATAAGAAACTTGGGAACAACACCCTGCATGCCGATAGTGTTATAAAGCTAAAATCATTTTTCTTAAATACATCATGGTATCCGGGTGGTAGTACCGGGTCAGTTTCAAATACACTCCGCCAAAAAAGTATCGCATAATTTAGTTTTGAATCATAAAAGTATCGCATAATCTTTGTTTGTAGCATAAAGTTGTAAATATACTTTAATGCGCTCTAAGATATAATTTCTATGATTGTTTAAATAAAATACAGGCCAAATAAAAACAAGAACTCATACTTGAGATTTTTATTAAAACAAGAAATTATAATTTTGGAAAGAAAGATGGCATAACAGTAGCTTTTAATACTGAGTATTGCCACCTCTGGCTCTTATGGCCGCTCGCATACGGTTTGGCAGAGATTCGATTAACCTCCGTATATAAGCCTGATCCAAATTCTCCCACTCGTCAGGGAGAGCATTTGCTAGTCCATGCAGGTCCGCTGGGGCAACATTTTAGGGTTCGTATCCGTCTGTGAAGGAGGTCCCACACGTGCTCGATAGGGTTCATGTCCGGACTTACCGCAGGCCAATCTAAAACTGGAATACCAGCATCGTTAAGGTATTCCTGGACGATTATTGCAACATGCGGTCGTGCATTATCGTGCATTAACATGAATTCGTTTCCTATAATTGGCGCATATGGTACTACATGTTCTTCTAAAATGTCCGTTATATACCTGTGGGCAGTCAGTGTACCTCTGTCTACTGGTACTAACTCTGTACGACCTGTTAAACAGATGCCTCCCCAAACCATAATAGAGCCACCAGCGAAATTAGGTCTAGGTCTGATATCACACTGCGAATAGCGCTCACCGTCTCGTCTGTACACTGAGATACGCCTATCTGAGGTGTAAAGACGAAATCTTGACTCATCTGTGAAGAGTATATTGGCCTAGTCATTAATGTTCCAATTTACATGTTCTCTGGCAAACCTTAAGCGAGCCACTCGGTGGTTCCTAGTGAGACGAGGGGCTGTTACAGCTACTCTAGCTCTTAATCCACTCTGTCGTAACCTATTCCGAATAGTTTGAGTACTCACACGAGTATTTCTGACTCTAGCCAAGTCGTTCTGCAATTGTCTCGCAGTTACATGTCTTCGACGTAATGCTTGTAGTAGTAAATAGCGGTCATCTTGGCGAGTAGAACATCTTGGACGACCTGGTACAGGTCTTCTACTGTAAATGCCTGTTTCCTTATATCTGGCTACGGCTCTAGAAACACTTGACTGATTGATGTTCATCAAATTAGCAACGTATGCTTGAGATCGTCCATCTTCGATTAAAGCAACTATAGCAGCCACTTGTTCTGAAGTTAAATTGCTCATTTTAGTTTTAAAAGCGTTGGTACAGAACTCTGACTTGGCACTTTAAAATTTGTCCGTATAGGAAGACTTTCAATAAACAACTGAGCAAACCTTACACATATGCATTTTTCTAAATGTGTTCTTTTAGGAAAAAAATAAAGTAAAAACGCTAAGTTCCATTATTTTGTTAGTGTTCACATACACGAGGCAAACTTTTTGTGAACGTATAAAAATATCTTGGTTCATAAATGCCCTTTTTTAGTTTATGCGATACTTTTTTGGCGGAGTGTAAAAATTCACATTAGACGTTCGAACAATTTTAGTGAATTAGTTCAGTGCGGTACCCTATTTTATCTGCAGAAAAATGTTTCAGAAAGAAAGATGGAATATAAATGATCCAATAGCTTCAAAGAAACCTAGATTACAACTAAAGTTAGTGAAAGAGGCGCTGGCTATATTATCAATAGCGCTAACTGCCAACTTGTTACAAAATAAAATATACTGTAAAATCCTGAAGCCCAGCCTAATTGGTTTGTTTCAACAAAGTGCAAGGAACATACATGTTTCATAATAAGTCAATAAAACAAAAGTATGAGGAATTAGTTTCCGAAAATTTTTAATTTTTACAATAAATTCAATTGCAAAAGTTTTGTATATTTGCTAAATACATCACATTGTCACAACTCGTAACTCTCAAAGAAAGACGACTCCAGTTCTTCAAAAATAATTTCCTTGTGAATACTGCCGGAAGCATTTATTGAATACACCCATTCAAGATGCAGCGGCGCAATTTTTTATCAGTTCATGTATATGCTTGTAGGTACGGTAGGTTTAAGACATGTGTTTGTTTTTCTTTTCCCTATTGGAAGTATTTCAAACTGTTCATTATTAAGTAATTAAATAGATAACTGCATTATTTGTTATTTTTATTTCTTCCTCTTTAATTGGCGAAATTCATTATTTCGTAAACCATCGACTTTAGAGAAAAATCGTGTAACCAGTCGTTTTTTATTTTTAAACGGGTGTTTCGTTAGATTACTTTTTTATTTTCGACATCTTCTATGCGTGCGTGATGACGTTATCAATAAAATTTTTTAATAGGAATGTGGGTGTTGCAATACATCCATTTGCAAGATCTTTTGAATATCAATTTTTGCGTATTATCAAAAAATATATATATTTACGAAAGTCCAGCAGATTTCTTAAAACAAATGAAATGGTACGCCTCCGCACTATGCTATCTTGGTCAGTAATTTCTTGGTCTTTCCACATCGGTGGATAGATCGAAGAGGATCAATAGAATGGCCACTTAGGTTACCAGATTTGAGTCCATTTGATTTTTTTTATGGGGATACTTAAAAACTAAAGTGTACCAAAATAGATCACAATCTATCAATTAACTCAAACAATGGACACGCATTGATGTTGCGCAAATAACTCCGGAAGTTATACAGAAAGTTCGAGAAGAGTTCACTGCACGTCTTTCTCATTGTATTTTAGCTGAAGGTTATCAATTTGAGCATTTGA
This sequence comes from Cetonia aurata, assembly GCA_949128085.1. Classification (NCBI taxonomy): domain Eukaryota; kingdom Metazoa; phylum Arthropoda; class Insecta; order Coleoptera; family Scarabaeidae; genus Cetonia; species Cetonia aurata. Next base: position 34,297,779 of record OX421884.1, on the reverse strand, counting down.
TTTAAATTTCGTTGTATTTAATAAATAATAATATTTATTGTAATAATTAAAATATGAAACGTTAACGTTTGAAAGTATTCAAAATTTAAATATTTAAAGCGATTGCTAAGACTGAATTGGCATTAAAAAGACCTTTCAAATGATGTATTGCACATTTCTATTTAAAAAAATTATAGATGTTTACATAGCTGATGTCAAAAATAAAAAGGTAATCTGACGAAACGCCTGCTTAAAAACAACGAGTTTCAGGATTATTCTCTAAAGTCGCCGGTTTACGAAATAATAAATTTATTCCTTTCATTTGCACCATATTGTATAAAGAATGTATATCATAAATACAACTGAGAACATATTGACGCAAAGATTTACGGCGCACCCCATTATTAGGCACCATACGTTTTTCCATTGTCGTATACCGTCTTATAGTATACTATGATTAGGCCGGCTGTATTCTCTATATTTTTTAAACTAATATAAACATCAGAGCAATTAAAAGTTTAAACTGTCAGCTATTTACTGTCAGCATTAAGTGGAAAGCACCTTAGTAGCAGAAGGATAGCTTATCTCTGGTAGCAGTTAGTAAAATATTTCCCGCTTTTAGTAAACACTAGGTCAATCTTTCACTGCGATTAATAATTAAAATAATATTTAATTTCAATATGAATTGATTTATTTGAATTTAATTGAATAGTTGCCCAACTCTGTTATAATATTGCCTTTATGTTTTTCATAACTTCACTGTTTGTTGCGGAATAGTCCCTAATTCAATTAAGGAATAAAAAAATTCCATAGATCCTAAACGATCTATAATTACATTTGTGTTTGTATATGCTTATTAGCCTTAATAAACCCTTATGTAGTAATTTCTAAAATGACCTGGTTACAAAGTTAAACTGACATTAAAGAAAATATAGTACCTACAAAAATAGCTTGAAAGTTGAAATAAGAAATAATTTAAATAAAGAAAAGATGTAGTCTTAAACAAAAATACTGTTTAGTATATTTTGCAAGTAAATGTCTCATCTCATTGAGTAAATCAGTATTTTCAGTTACGTATAATCACATTTGTAGACATAAATTTACATCTAACGAGAAATTTTCAATTTTACACAATATACCACAGTACGCTGAAATAAAGCAAAGCTAAAAGCTGGGTGTTGATGAAATGATTGTTTTTCATGATTACGTTCACATGCTCCACAACAACTTTACATTTTCTCATTCATATGTTGATAAACCTGTACAAATATTGTTTGTTTGGGTTGCTGTCTCACCTGCCCAATTGTTCGTCGTCAGATGTATCATCAAAATCCAACAAATGTAAATACAGTTGCTGTCCATCGGATTGCAGTATTTCAAACTAATAAATATAAAACACATAAACAAAAACATATGAACAAACATGAGCGGTAAATGTTGGTGACTGTTGGGATGCATCATTGCAGTAAGCAATTATAACAAAAGTATAGTAGCTACTAGGGCTAGAACAATTCTTATTATTAAAATGAAATAAACCGACAAGTAAAACTCCTCTTAATCTTTAAGTTAACCTAATAAATAAGTTGCTTCTTTTTTAAATTTGTATTAATCGAGTACCTAACAGTCTATAATAATAAATAGCTACTTTTCCTTTATTGTCTAGAAAAGTATAAAAGAGGACATTTTATGAAGGAAAATTTTATATTTTAGAGATAAAGAAAACGTTTGGTGTTAGAAAATGAAATATGTAAAAGACAAATTAATTAATCTACGGTTCTTGTGCAAACTATTCAGTAGGTCATATCTTCAAACATGGTAACATCACCTTCATATCCCTTGTGCGGAGAAGCAGAGAAGAGCAGGAAGAACTGTATTTATAAAACCAATTAAATTATAAAAAATAAAGTTCTCATTCTTGGTGTTTCTTACAGAAACATCATACCTATTATAAACCTGATTGCTCTAACTTCTAGGTAGACAGATTTACATATGACCAAAATCATGTCAGTACCACAACAAGTGTGTTGGAGAGTGTGTTGTCTTTAGAGATTTCATTATAACGCATATTACACTATAAAAGTTCTTTGACAAAGATGTCTTATAAAACATATTTGACAAACAACTTTTAAGTGTAATAGTTAACTTTTATAAAATATATCTTGTATAAAAGTTCATTTATCATATTTGCTTTTTCATTCAATATTTTATAAAAGATATTTGTCAGATGGGAATGTGATCTGTATTGTGTACTAGCAGTGCGAAGTCAGGTTAAATTATATCCGTTCAGTGAAGGAACTTTACAACGTTACCTCGGTGATTTGTGAATACAAGCAAGGATATAAAATTGCATGAAGGATGGGCGAGTGCACATTCAAAATTTTTATATAATTGCGGCCATTTTGATGCATGCAGTGCCAGTTACAGTCATTTTTCGCGGTTATCAGTTGTAATATCATATTATATTTATATAATTTAATAAAATATAACGAAATATTCGAAAGTTATTTCCAATAGAAAAGCATACAGCAACGTCAGCAATTTTAGAAGAACATTGGGTTAAACAAATGGAACACATCTGACGAAAATGTTTAGAGGTGTTTCACTTCGCATTCTACAATACATTTATATATATAAAATCCTTAAATATTATCAAATACAATATAACGACATACAAAAGTGTTAATTTGTTCGACGTACGATTCTGGGCATGCATCAAAATGACAGCACCCAAGTTTATGTAAGTTCGTGCAGATCAAATCGCTACATCCTTGTCTGTGGTAATAATAATTATATCTGTCGACATCCTTTAATGTTTACGTATTGTAATTACTGAAGTCGATAAATTAACCCTCAAACTTATAAAAATCGCATTTATTTTTCTCCCACAACCAGCAATGTCCTTCAAAAATAGCGAGTAATAAATAAATACCTACATCTGGAACAATTTTTATATAGCACTGTCGACACACCAACACTGATATTTTATAAAACTTTTATAAAATATTTTACGCAGTTACACTACGTAAAATATCTTTTATAAAAGAAGTTTTAGTAAAATTTTTATAAGATCTTTGTCAAAGAACTATAGTGTGATATGCGCCTAATACTACTTTTTGTATGAGTAATCGCTATATTTATATAGAATTGACGAATGGAGCACACCTATTATAGATATTAGATTTGCGACTTTGACTAAATATTTCCTATATATTAGCACAGTTATGATATTAATGTTTCATTTTCATTTAATTATAGGTTTATACTTCTCGGTTTACTTACTTACAGCTCTATACTATCCTATTACCTAATAATAATACCCTCAATAAAAAGTACCACTGTGGTTGGTATTATTATATCAATAAACAGTTATAAAATTTTCATATATTATGCGACAAAGACAAGACTTTTATTATATAAAACAAAAGAAAAATTTAAGAATAAATAAAATCATGACAATTACAAGTATACAAACATCCTCAAAAAGCAGTAGCATGTTGTACATGATAGTAATCACTAAAGCAATACTTTTACATTCAGTAAGTTATCTGAAAATTGAATGAAATATTGGAAGGTGGAAACGATTTTAATACTATCATTTCCAAAATATCACTTAAGTTCTTTAAAAGTATTAAAAGGAGAATGTAATTTTTTTAATTGTAATATGCATATACAGGCTGTTCTCACATAATAACCAAGATCCGTTCTTATCACTCGATAAGCGGTATCATGATAATTTTAAGAATCATTACATGTGTTGCAATCTTTAACCTATGTACTAATGCTGACTAAACGAGTCGGCCGTTACATGAAGTGTGTTGTACATAAAGATTTCTACATATTGTATATCAAATAAATTAAAAATTATGAAAAGGAAAATTATGCAATAAAAGTTATCTATAATCTCAAACATATTAAGTCCAATAGACAGATACTTTAGAATTTAGATTGTAGTCTACAAATGACAAACAATTGAATAAAATCGCTTGAGATACATACGTGAGTCCGTTGCAATAGAGAATGGTACATACATATCGTCACCAAAACCTGCGCGAAGTGTGACGTTTAGCATTCTCAATCAGGTTACCATATTCGTTCATTGTGCATGTGACGTCATGTACCAAAAGATGAGAATTTTTGCGGAATATATTATAAACAACTGGCTCTATTGAATTTCAAGGAATTAGTAATTTCACGCATAAGTACTGCAACGATTTTATAATTAAAAAAAACGTCCATACCTTTTATCTTAATACAAGCCTAACATTCATACAGATTTTTATTAATCCGTCTTAATCCTCTGACTGTTAGCTCCAACAGATGATATGAAGGTCACAATACAGAGAGTCGCAATTCTGGTTGTTAGATATTCTGTGCCAGAACGTGAGAACGGTGTAGAATAATGGGCAAATACACTCAATAAACTCTAATCTGATAGTACAGAACGTACGTGATTTTTGTCATTGCTTGCCTGAATGGATTTGTTTAGAAGATTATTGAGTTCACTGTTGAAAATGTTCTACATTCTTTCTTTATATAACTTAAAATAATGATTCTAGCGCTTACAATTTCTACGGTCACAAAATTGTTTCACTGCGATTGTATTGAGAATGTTGATATTTTCCTACGCTCGCTGTAATGTGTGTTGTTAGTAAACTGTCCACATAGACATTCCCTTAACTCAACTTGTAATTACTGAATAGTATAGCAATAATTAGTCAAATATTTAACTATTGCTCAAATTTCAATACATGTAAATGATTGTCCTATTTTGCTTTTTAAACATCAAATAGATAAAAATAATATTAATACGTGAAAAGTTCTAAATAGCATTAGTAGCCACTTACTGTCAGCATATACGTATGTAGATCTAGGAAATACGTAAGTTGTAGTTAGGTACTGAATAGTATCTAACACCAGTTTTAAAATAAATCTATATGTTGTATTTTTTCCATAATCTCTACTGTAAAACTATTTTTTTTAAGCGGCATGCTAAATAATATTCTTGTACTGTCCAATAAATGTTACCTCACACCAGAAATCCCATTTCGGGTCAACAGTATTTTGGATGGTCTGTGTACGGAATTCTTGCGCACCCACAGTTATGACAGCGTAAGGATCTGATTTGCCCTTTCCTAACATGCTAATATCTTTCCTCATGAGATTTTTCGCTTCAACAATATGCACCCTAAGTACGCCCTATGAAACAAATGGAGTAAATATAAATACATGTGTTACATTAATAGATACAATGTTTGGGTTAATTTCTTCGTTTTCCGTGAATTACATTAAAGCTGCATTTGTTTCTTGGTAATATGGGAATAAGATACGAATAAGGCGATTGTGTGTAGAATTATTGTTTATTCATGATGTTTGGGATATATATTGAGAATGGAGTTATTATTCTCAATTCAATATCATGAGAGCTCGAATTATAAATTGTTTTGTAATATGTATAATCTTTGTTTCAGTTAATTAAATGTAAGTTTGTAAATTTTATTTGATAACGGATATGTTAGGTTGTTTTTAATTCTTCTGCTTAATTCCTATATACGATTTGTAACAGTATGTAGATATAACAGTACGCGTTAGACACGCATACATATAGATTGCATTATATGTAATGGGATATACAGAAACAATATCCCACTTAAGTTGTGGAAGCAAGCACATTCTAGCCCAATAACAATATGTCTAAGAAAACCTTAAAACCTACTTCAGGTTCTGGAGTTTTTAATTCTGCAGCTTCCACGATATCGCTAAGTTTTATAGGTAATTTATTTGGCAGTACCATCATAGAAGAAATCTGTTCAATTATAATTCTTCTTAACAGATCGCTAAAAGGAATTAATAAATTATAAGGAAGGAATATATAAGTGGGAAAATACCTTAAACCTGGTAAGTCTAGAATATCAGCAAATCCCACTAAATTAAAATCTATAGACGGATTGTTCAGAAAAAATATTTGCATTCCACCAACAATTGGCACTGTTGTTATAAGTGGTTTCATTATTATGCGCATCATGCCGTGTAGCTAAAACATAAAATATGTAAGTTTACCGATTCGTAACATTTCTTGTCAGGCGGAAAATTAGGTTTCTTTAATAGTACGCTGTAGAGTTGCAATATATGTACGTTCTAGAGGATGTTTCTCTTTCCTATGGACATTGACAATCTACCGTCATTTCTTCAGGTCACATCAGGTTCTAAGAATACATATTTACTATTTGTTTTCCTGATACACCTTGTACCAAATGTAATGTGGCGCGTTTAGGTCTTTCGATAATTAAAAAAAAAATAGAAGATACTTATGTAGCTTGTAGCCGAAGAAAGATTTAGAAACAGCAATTTCTTTGTGTTCTATTTTGTACTTTGTATAGTGTACAGTACGAAAATAAGACATTAGTTTTGCATTTTGCAGAGTTTCATAGTCACAAATAGGATTTTCTTCATTATAACAGTTTAGGTTGTACAGGGCATTGACCGGTATTTCAGTACAATATTTAAACCAAAGATCATTCGTCAAATTACTTGCTAAACTGCACAAAAAGGAGATAAGATAGTAAAAGCAATCAACATACAAAGTTTTTCTACCTGTTATTAAAATTATAGTAGGTGCTGATGTTGCCATCCATTGATTTTCGGACAAAAATAGATAGTGTTCCCACGTTTGAAAGTAACATAAACTGATCATACGTCGATAAACCGTTGTCGCTTTGAATTTTACAGGTCATATTACAACGATTGCATCCCGAGATTCACTCAATTGTTATATACTTGCAGGTACGTTTAGTAGACATATCAGTAATGTTTTTATAGAAATTTGATAATTTTGAATAATACATCTTCGATGTGTAATCTTAACAGTAGAATAGTTACTTAACACATAATAACATTGAAACAGTTGTCCTGGTTTGGTACATGCGAAAAAGTGCATTTCATCTAATTATGTCAGAACAAAGAAAATACTTGAATTTGACCGTAAAAATGCCAACGTAATAGTTTATGTTTTTATATGTCACTGCAAACTCAGAAAGCACCTACACAGAAACGTATTCTCTGAAAAAACTGAATGCCGGCTGTGTTTGGAGTGCAAAGAGACAGTTGAGCATATCTTCTGCCACTGCACCGCCGCAACAAGAATCAGGTATGACAGGTATGGTGAAGTAGGGAAGGTTGACGTTTCCTTAGAAGACCTGAAAAAAACCTCATTCAAAAAGATTCTGAGCTACAATACGCCCTAGCGGCCGCGGCGGACGGTGTGGATAATCGAACCATGCGGCTGCTATCTTCTCCTAAATACTCTACACATAAGGCCCATAAAGACTGCGCAAAAAAAGCTCTAAACTATAAAGCTTAACAAGAGATCTGTTCCAGAGTAGGAATGATACTGGAAGAACGAAACTAAACGCATGTGTACCGAAATCCATTGCATACCTCTACGGAAACCTAGCTTCAAATTAAAAAGAAAACTTTGCGATTTATGTCAAACACGTACATTGAGGCATATCGTTCATGGATTCATGAACGATATGCCTCAATGTACTATGTGTTTTATTTGGGTGTATGAGGATTGTATAGGACTTATACCTGACAATATCCTTATTTTCTCAGATTGTGTACCTTAGCTAATATCTGTAATGGCAGGCCCATTTACAAGCTTCTTAAAGATCTAAGAAATTTTTGTTCTTGTTTTTTTTTTTTTAGTTCTTAGACAGTTCATATTTCAATGTCTTCATATTTTTTTAAAATTAAATAATTCTCAATATGTAGGTACATTTTCTTTTTAAATAAATATCGAATGTTAGGTGGGTCTTATTACCAGAACTTACCTTCCTATGGATTGCTCAGGTTAGAGAAAAGAGTAGGTAAGTAACATGTATACGTACATACGATGACAAGACCCATTAGGACACTGCATCGAGCTGAACCTAACCGTAGCTATTGCTATCTCTTACTATCTCGAGACGAGATGAGACAGAGAGCGTTAGGTTCTAACAACTTCACTTCGAGTAGTGCCCTGCCAGTTCTTGTTGTCGCGCGTATCTCTCATACACTCTATGCTCTTCTACTCGAATTGGAGCCATCTGCACTACTTCTTTTAGGACATATTAACAGGCTTGTAAATGTGTCCACTGTAAACATCACTCACCTACAATTTTTGGAGTGTCGCACAATCAGGCTTTGCAGCATATGAATTGTAGGACTTCCGGCATAGGGATTCTGTAACTTTGTCGAATAGAACGGCGCCATATTGAATCGACCACTGTCGAATAACGACACCTATCGAACAAAGCGATTCTGTAAAAAGTAGAACCAGACATTCGTGCACGTTCGGAATTTCATGACCTAACGTAGCATATAATAGACACTGTATATAAGCAAGTAGACTGAACGTTCTAGAAATTAGATTTTCTTTACCAAATATTATGCATTTTCTTATTTCTTTATTATTTAAATAACTTTTATACAAAATAAATGCGTAAGTCTTTTGTTAACACTATTTAGTATTATATTTTAGACCTAAATTAATGTGTACAGATGTGCAGTATAGGAACGTATTCACATTTTAAAATATCCTAAAAGGCCGTTTTAAAGGTATTCTTCATGTATCCATATAGAAAGCATTATTTATTTTGTTGTTGTAGAGCTACAGAATAAACAAGTAGCAGTTAAAATTAAGAGTAATAATTATTGATTCATTAAATAATAATTTTGAATATACATAGAAATTTTAAATGCAGCTACAAATAAATACAAGATACGTCTGAAAGAAACTATTGTTGTTTGTTTTATACATGTGTCCCAAGTGGAATTAGTTAGCTGGCAACAGATGTCAAGAAAGAAAGGTTAAAAATTACGAGTGCATATATGCACACTTTATTGAATTATTTTTCAATTATGAAAGTTATAATTATAAACGTTATTTAATGTTTATAATTGTTGTATATAAATAGTAACTAACAATCTTAAATATAAATTCATCATTACATGCAATACCCATTATTCAAATAAAAATGTCGTTTGACTCGTTTAAATGGAACATTTGGTGTGCGTTTATAAGGGCTATTCGAAAAAGATGCAAAATGCAAGCCGTTAGTTAGATAGAGATAGAAAGGCTAATCGACAAGAAGTCCTCTGTCGAAGAGAACCCCATATTCGTTCTACAGTCACGTGATTCATTTAAGCGGCGTTCTACGGTAGAAAAGTTACAGAATCAGTGAAACTACCTGCCGTTCGATACATCGACCAAAATTGACACATGTTCTAGTCGAACCGAGTTACAGAATCCCGCTGCAGTTCCGGGTGTTGATCCGCGTATATAGCTAGTTCTCCGAAGAACTTGTGGTAGCTCAACGTTTCGATAAATTCTTTTTCATCTTATCTCATGCTGCAGCGTGTAGTGATGGGAATTTGCTGTGGCTGTGTCGATGTCCGTATTTCTACCTCCGATGCTGAGGGACTCTAAGGCAAGTACGAACGAAGTAAGCAAGACTGTCCTACAACTTGTGTATCCTTCGACGCTGCAGAGAACTTAGTCTGAAATTCCGCAGTTACTTACTATACAAATTTGGTGAAAATATGCAACATCCCGGAGAACACAAGCAGAGTTCTATTACGGGATACCATGGACATGACTCAAAAAACTAAACGACATCGAGCTAGAACTATAGAGGTTACATCTGATGTTAGGCTCGACAATCCACCTCACATTGTAGAGATTAATCAATGATCTAACGACAAGGAAAACAGAAAAGAAAAGCTAGTTTAAAACCGATAAACAGAAACATAGATTTCGACATCTGCAAACATTTCCGTCTTCCAATAAAAGTACGAACTTGTATATGTAGCCCACAATCCGTTATCACAACCCATAGACGAAGCAGCTCAACGTGCTTAAGAAAGGTTTCAACTTCGCGATTACCCCAAGACGTATTTCTGTAGAGAATATCATTTATGGGGTAGAATCAGCCATTCAGACGTGCGAAACGCCCTTGCTCTCTTTGTATGTTCAACGTTTAAGTATTCTTCGCTTTCTATTGCGTCCGTCTATTATGCGGCCTAGATTTATCTTATAGTGTACTATTTTATTATTTAACTGACCGGCACAGAAAACCGCCAAGTCGAATTATTGTGGGTAAACAATTTTACATACATTAATTTAAGCTCCTATTGAAATTGTATTTATTCATTTCCTGTGTAAAATATGCAATTCTTTTGAGAAAATGAGACAAATTAGGACAAAAATAAATTTAATAGGTATTAGGAAATAACAAAATAGGCTGAACCATTTTTCTCTTTAAATAAAATTGGACATAATTTAGAATTAATTTGTTCAATATCATGTATGTCCTCCACGAGCTTCAGCTACGTCGTGTAGCTGTTGTAGCATTGGATTAATTAGGTTTCTTATTAAATCTTGTAGAATTGCTCCGAATTCTTCTTGGAGCGCAAATCGTAGCTCTTGAAGAGTTTCTGGTACGATTGCACGTAGTCGAATGCACCTCTGTAGTTGATCCCAAAGATGTTTAATTGGGTTAAGATCTGGGCTATATGGTAGCCAATCGAATGTGCGAATGGCAACGTCATTTAAGTATTCATTTACAATTGGTGCTGTATGCGGTCGTGCATTAAAACGAACCCTTCACCAATAAAATGAGAAAATAGAACGACGGCTTATTGAAAAACTTCTTCCACATACCTATGGGCGTTCAATGCACCGTTTTCAATAAATATGAGGTCGGTTCTAGATTTCGGTAGAAATACCAGCCGATACCATAACGGAACCTCTCCGAAAAGGGACTCGTTGTGAGATGGTACAGTTTGCATACCGTTCATTCCGGTTTCTCCACATTTTTTCTCTGCCATATGGGGATTGTAAACAAAAACGCGACTCGTTTGTAAACAAAACTGCACTCCACTGCTGGACCGCACAAATTGACGACATGCTCTACGATGCCTGGGTACCAATTCCGTTCCTGAGGCTGAACCGCAGTTAACCTGCGGTCCCTTAACCTGTTGAGCACCATACACCTATTGTCAACCCTAGATGATTGGCCTTTTTCTTCCTTCTCGTCTTTCTAATGAACCAGTCTACAAAAATCGATTTCAGGCATCCCGAACGCTAGTGCGTGGTATGCCCAACCTATTCGATACATAACGTTGGTTGCAACCTTCTTCAATTAACGCAACAATTTGAGCTACATCTGCAACAGTTAACGGCATTGCTGTCAAATTAATGTTAGGTGATAGTGATGAGGTAGATACTCAGCCTGCTTGCAATTTATTGCAAACAAACAGTGATAAATGGTACACTCTTAAAAGCTCTACAGCATAAAAATCTGTTAATATTGTCTAGCAGCGAATTTTATCACATAAAAGAAAAATCTAGCATATTTTATAATAAAATGAACATCATGAAGCATATATTGATGATTGAGAATTGGATGAACTACATGTGCAAATAGATAACGTGTATCAGACGGGTGGGCGGTTTTTTTGCCGGTCAGTTTATATTAGCTTCCATTTCGCGTATCAATGTCAAGTCCTGATTTATTGTCTGTCATCCTCACCATCTTGGCCCACTACACATGCTACTTTTCTGCATTAGGTTTCTCTAGTTCTTCCAGGCAAGATATAAGACAGGAAGGATAACTTATCATTTTTAGCAGCTACACATACATGAATCAACGGTTGTTACAGCAGTACGTACTGCGGTCACTGGTCTGACGTTAATCTTGAAAGTCGTCGAGAGAAATTTATTTGTTCGGTTACATCATCCAAAAGTACAACATTACTATACTCATTTGAAGATAGAAAGCGCCATTTTATCGAATTGAACGGTCAACGCGCCACTTCCGTTACTTTATAGTAGAGTACAGTAATTGTATACCAAATTAAAGTACTATCGTGTCACGTGTTACTTTACTGTACTCTTCTGCAAAAATTCTGAAGTTTCTCTGGGTTCGGTTGTCAAAATGGCTGTCAAACAATCATTGAAATCTGAGTGATTCGTATTCTGAACACTACAAATGCAAGTAAATTAATTTTAGTAAGTGGTAATCATGTGGTAAAGTGTGTTATCGGCTCGCAATCTCAAAACACGTTCTGCAAATAGTCAGTTTCCAGCCTTGGTTCGTAAGTGACTATAATTTAACATATATTTAGTTACACAGTTAGTAGCTTTAATTACAGTTCATACAAGATGCTAGAATGGAATTGTTTTGTGGTTGGAAGTTATTCGTCGCCAGAGAAAAACTAAGAAACGTTCTCTAACATAGTTATTTAGTTAGGATATTCTTTACGCGCACGTGTATCAGTAACTATCATTTTGAGTTTAGTGCCTTATCTAACAATCGCTCTTTAGCACGCGACAATATTGCACATTTTCGAGTAATTTTAACATTATTTACTTTATATGTTGCTTGCTTTTACTATTTGTTTTAAATAGTAGTAAATTTCGACTTTGTGATTTTTTGTGCTTAAAAAGTGATATTAAGTCATGTGACGTAGGTACGCACAAGTAATCAAATTACTCTCTTTGACTATCAAATGTGACATTTTTTCAAGAAATTGTAACATAGCTATCGCTTTTAATTTTTTTTTTTCCTTTGATAATGTAATAGGAAAAGGTGGCTTATTTTTCGATTTTTTGATATTTCCTTCAGTTATTCTATATTTAATGCAAACCTATATAACTCCTTTCATCATTCAGTCATCATTCCATTTTTCAAAAAAAAGTCATCTAAAACAATATTAGCAAGCAACAAAAAAAAATTAGATTGATTTTGACATAAATAATTTAACTTATGCAGGTGGTTTGTACTAATTAGAAGAATTTAAAATATTATTTTATAAAATATATTTAATAAAAGATAAGCAATACGAATAAAAAAAATCCAATATTTTATTTCTTGAAAATATATCAAATTTGACAAAGAAAGAAACGTGTTTATTCGCGCGTATGTCATTTGACATCATTTTGTAAACACAAACAAATGGGAAAATCCCATATGATGCTGACTCTACCTACTTATAAGAATGCATGAAAGTTTACCAATGATAAGCAGTTAATATTAATCTAGTTTATAGAGACAAACCTGTATATCTTTAATACCGGCTTTTATTCCTTGTACTACAAAATTAATATGACAGTCGCCGGCGTAACTGAAAATTAGTAATCTGTATATTTGAATTTGCACGTAGTACACAAAAGAAACTTACAATAAATCAATATCCATAATAATTTCATTTCTGGACACATTCTTCTCATATACCTTAATACCTCCGATCCTAGGGGGCTGTAAAACGCTTTTTGCACAAATGCGTAAATTATATTTGAAATTACTTACCACACTTCCTAAAATAATTCGTTCAAATCTGAAACCGTTTAATTTCATTTTCTCTAACTTCTTTGCTACTGTAGGTTGTATAGTGTCGCGTATGATTTCCCTGGCATAATGATTAACGTTTGGCCAACATTGTTTAATAATCTAGAAAAGAAAAAAAAAATACTATGTAAAAGTTGTGATGGGGATAGTAAACATTCTGCATCCATTATCGATATGTTCGTATGTACTAGATATTTAAATACCAACGTATAATGGGACATATGTCATCCTGGATGATTAGCAAATGACGAATTAGTAAGTACTAGCAGATACAGTGAAATCTCTCTTCAACGGACACCAACGGGACCATAAAATATGTCCGTCCAAGGAAGGTGTCGCTTCAAGAGAGGTATCCACCTATAGGAGGTGTCCGTTACGGGGGATTTCACTGTATTAGGAGTAGGGCTATTTGCCGGTTTCCTGTATCCGCGTACTCGAAATTTCTAGCAATCGAACCGTTGCTAGAAATTTCAACCCCGATCTCGGGTACTTTCTGGCAGCCTGGCCCATTTACGTCCTTTTTAGTAACTTTTTATCTTTTTCATATTATTAGTTTTACCTTGATATTTGTTAATTATGTAACTTGAAAAGGCATTTTTTATGGGAATAAATATTTTCAAAAGATCTGGCGTTAATTGAATTTCGTTTAATAATTCTCCATTGTGAAAAGATCGAATTCCTTGATACATTTTCTGCATTCCTTAAATATATACATATTTTCGAAAGAATATACTCAGTATCCTGTCCTAGAATCTACTCAAATAGGTACCCGGTTTCGAGTATGCGAAACGATCCTTGGATCAAATATCCAATTTCTGGTACCAAAAGGGTACTAAGACCGGCTACTCGGGTAACCCGTAATTTATAAGCGATGTCGAATCTCAAGCACGGTTGTACAGCCGCGGCACATAAAAAATTACCGACTTCAAATTAAAATTTGCCGTACATTTTCGGCAGTGCCAGTATAATGGAAGTGGCTTTCTTATAAACACATGTGGTATATGGTTTATATCACAAAATTAGTTCACATTCCTCGTGCAACTTGTTTTCTGATTGTTGTGTTCAGCTGCCCTTTTGGTATTTTTTATTTTTTTCCACTAAAATGTCCAGGCTTTAAAATTTTCTCCTTTTTTTCAGTAAGATGTATAATATTCGATATAGATTTTATATATTGTATTATCTCAAGTAGAAACAGAATTATGTTTGGTTTAATATAATTCACAGTTTATAATTTAAACTTTATTATTCTAGTATAACACTAAGAATTTTTAAATCAAAACCTCTAAAATTAACAGAATTAACGAATATAGAGATATTTGTTCTTGTAAATAATTACTTTAGATTTAAACGGGGATAAAGACAAATAAAATTCTTCACACCAATTATATAATTTTACAAGAGGAGCGTTAGCTAAACTTAATTTTTGATGTTTAGAGAATATAAAAAAAAATCATCTGCATATTGAAGTATAAAACAATCATGAGTTATATATTTACTGCTAGAATTAGTATAATCCTTGAATAAAATTGGACTAAGGGGACTTTCTTGTGGAAGGCCCTTAAAAGATGTTCTTGAATCTAAATTGTTATAATCAGATTTAATTGATATAATTTTGAATAACAATAGTGGATGAATAATCCTGATTATTTTATTATATCTTTCATAATGACTTAATAATTTATTAATATTAACATTAACATAAGTCCCTTCAATATCGATAAATGCAGCAACCATACATTGTTTATGAATGAATATTTGTCCTATATCGGAAGACAAATCTGTGATATCATCAATAACTGATGTACCCTTTCTGAAAGCAAACATATACACTCCGCCAAAAAAGTATCGCATAAACTAAAAAAGGGCATTTATGAACCAAGATATTTTTATACGTTCACAAAAACTTTGCCTCGTGTATGTGAACTATAAAAACACTAACAAAATAATGAAACTTAGCGTTTTTACTTTATTTTTTTCCTAAAAGAACACATTTAGAAAAATGCATATGTGTAAGGTTTGCTCAGTTGTTTATTGAAAGTCTTCCTATACGGACAAATTTTAAAGTGCGAAGTCAGAGTTCTGTACCAACGCTTTTAAAACTAAAATGAGCAATTTAACTTCAGAACAAGTGGCTGCTATAGTTGCTTTAATCGAAGATGGACGATCTCAAGCATACGTTGCTAATTTGATGAACATCAATCAGTCAAGTGTTTCTAGAGCCGTAGCCAGATATAGGGAAACAGGCATTTACAGTAGAAGACCTGTACCAGGTCGTCCAAGATGTTCTACTCGCCAAGATGACCGCTATTTACTACTACAAGCATTACGTCGAAGACATGTAACTGCGAGACAATTGCAGAACGACTTGGCTAGAGTCAGAAATACTCGTGTGAGTACTCAAACTATTCGGAATAGGTTACGACAGAGTGGATTAAGAGCTAGAGTAGCTGTAACAGCCCCTCGTCTCACTAGGAACCACCGAGTGGCTCGCTTAAGGTTTGCCAGAGAACATGTAAATTGGAACATTAATGACTGGGCCAATATACTCTTCACAGATGAGTCAAGATTTGGTCTTTACACCTCAGATAGGCGTATCTCAGTGTACAGACGAGACGGTGAGCGCTATTCGCAGTGTAATATCAGACCTAGACCTAATTTCGCTGGTGGCTCTATTATGGTTTGGGGAGGCATCTGTTTAACAGGTCGTACAGAGCTAGTACCAGTAGACAGAGGTACACTGACTGCCCACAGGTATATAACGGACATTTTAGAAGAACATGTAGTACCATATGCGCCAATTATAGGAAACGAATTCATGTTAATGCACGATAATGCACGACCGCATGCTGCAATAATCGTCCAGGAATACCTTAACGATGTTGGTATTCCAGTTTTAGATTGGCCTGCGGTAAGTCCGGACATGAACCCTATCGAGCACGTGTGGGACCTCCTTCACAGACGGATACGAACCCAAAATGTTGCCCCAGCGGACCTGCATGGACTAGCAAATGCTCTCCGTGACGAGTGGGAGAATTTGGATCAGGCTTATATACGGAGGTTAATCGAATCTCTGCCAAACCGTATGCGAGCGGTCATAAGAGCCAGAGGTGGCAATACTCAGTATTAAAAGCTACTGTTATGACATTTTTCTTTCCAAAATTATAATTTCTTGTTTTAATACAAATCTCAAGTATGAGTTCTTGTTTTTATTTGGCCTGTATTTTATTTAAACAATCATAGAAATTATATCTTAGAGCGCATTAAAGTATATTTACAACTTTATGCTACAAACAAAGATTATGCGATACTTTTATGATTCAAAACTAAATTATGCGATACTTTTTTGGCGGAGTGTATTTCGGAAAACGTAAATGATGTTCGCACCACCAATCTAGTCTAATTTTCAATAAAGGTTTTTCCTTAAAGTACAGTAGTAAATAGGTCTAAAATGGTTTGCATGATTACCTGAACAAGCCAGGTTTCAAAATAGAATAGAACTGCATATTTTTCCATTTTGAAGGGATGGGATATTCTAAGAATTTATTAAATAATTAATCGTATAATTTTTAGCACCAATTGAAAATTGCCTTGTTATAGAATACTTAATAAGATCATGTCCAGGAGAGGTATCTGCTACATTATTCAATACTAAATTTATTTCCTCCAGAGAAACTGGAGAATCTAAAATATTATTACTGTACCTACTCATAATTTAGATAATTCACTTCAAGAATATTAGGAACATAATCACAAGATAATTTGCATAAAAATTTCTACATAATAATAATAGGAGAATAAACTCTAGCTTGATTCCAAATATCTCCAACAAAACTATCTCTATTTAAAGATGAGCAATAATTTCTAAACGAAATACGTTTTTTGCCTAGTAATTGTTTTTTAATATTAGCTAACGCTCTTTTAAGTATCAAAAAGGATTCCATTGTTTTATTTGTTAGATTAACCTAAATTTGGATTATATTTGGTAAATGATCACTACCTATTATATCATTATTGGTAATTAACCTTGTACACGTTTCAGTTACCTCAGGAGAATTCTTAAATTCATGGATGGATCCATCGATTATATTTTTTATCACTTCCGCGTAATGTACTAAACAGAGATACACTATAGTCGATGGTTCCATTGATGAATTTAAGAATTCTCTTTTTTCGATATATGGTGCGCAGGGTATGCAACAATATTTAACGTTTCTAATGAGTATGAAGTAGGGATAGTGTATTGCAATTTATTAATTTATGTACGTGAATATACATTCGGCGATTTGTAAAAGAAAGAAAGGAACTCTTGTGTACGGATTTCACGTGAATTAGCAATACGCGTACGGTACGTACTTTAGATACACGTGTAGTTCGGATACGTGACGTTCGAAATATGTCCGTACAGGTACGTACTCACGTACTGTACGTATACATGGGAATAAGGTAGCTCTAATATAAACGCACATATATATAATTTGCAGTATTCATCCACCTCCAAAGTACTGGAAATTTTTCGTTTAACATTTATTTTGTAAATATGTAGTAATTCTAAAAAAATATGTATGCATACAGGGTGGCGCATTAGTGTGAGAAAGCTCAATATATCCGATATTATAAAAGTTATAAAAAAAAATTGTTCAGTTGCTTTATAAAGTTTGAATATCGCGCCACTTTCTTTCGCGCGCTGGGGAGGGCGCTACACAGGAGAGAGCGAAAAGAGAGAATGAACTAAGATGGCAGAACGATGTAACGGAAGTTAAAAATAAAATCTTTTGCAGTTTATGTTCATTTTTTTTATTGTGTTAAGACGTTAAAAGCTACATATTCAACAAAATTATTACAAAAAGGTATAGGTATTCTTAAACTTCATATTCTAAAATTAGCCACACATATACAGGCTGTTTCATAACACCGGCACAGACCTAACTTATATTTTTTTATGGAATGCTATACTTTTTTTTGCGTAGTTGAAATCTGCTTACTTCTGGGAGTCTCCTCATATAAGGTTTGTCACATCTCTTCTGAGTGTTTAAAAAGTTATGACCATTTTTACTTATAAATAAGGTGTATAAAGAGGGTTAGTTACGGTTGGAAAAAAAAATATACGACTTTCTTAGCGACTTAGCACCACTTGGTTTGGGTACGTCTTCTATTTTTGCTGGTGCGAGAATTTAAAAAAAAATTCTTGTATACAAAATAAGTCAAAACTCGGATTCTTAATTTTCTCATTAAACTTAAATGGAACACTCTATATTTTTTATGATGTTCGAGTAGATATTTATCGGCTCTTTCATTTTTGTAAACCGTTCCCTATACCTAACTCTTTCGCTTTATTAGATATATCAATTTAAAAATGAAAAATATTACCGTATAAATCGGGGTTAAATTATTACATTGCTATATTTAAGCTTTAATTTTATCAGGTAGCAGTAACAGGTACCAGCCGACCAATATTTGGTGAGAGCTGTTCTGCGCGAATCTCTAAATACTGATATAACATGTGTGGCGTAGGCCGCCAACGTCACCAAAACGTTAAACTAGCCTTCTGTTTTTGTATTTCCGCGCAGTCACTAGTGCAATGCCAGTTTCGATTCAAATACATTCCAAAAATGAACTATTCAGTTGAGGAATTAACAGATATGATTTGGATATCCCGCACGAAGACAAGAAAAAAAGAAAAGTTAATCGACCGTTTCAATCGTGCTGGTTTAGTAAAGTACGAAAAACGTATACGAGAAAAATTTGCACTACCCAGAACAATTAATCGCCTCATCATAGCAGTCAACCTAAAATTTCGCAACAACAAATGGCCGGTATTTGTGCATTTTTAGTATTCTTTAAACGAACCTTCGGTTACGACATTCAGGTACAGTAAGTTGCTGGACGAAAATTTTGCCGGTAGAGTTGCGTTTTGCGAATGGGCTCTACAGCAAATCCATGATCATGTAGATTTCGTTGAATGTCTTCTTTTTGGAGATGAAAAAATCAAAACATAAAAATGGAAGCATGAATAAATACAACTTTCATTACTATTCTACCGACAATCCCCATATCACACAAGTCCATGGCCAAACTAGGTGGTCTTTGAATGTTTGGGGTGGCATAGTTGGAAATTTCGTTATTGGACCACATTTATTTGGCGGACCAGTAAATGGTTTACTTGGACTTTCTTCAGAATATTTCACTATTATATTTGCAAAATGTACCTCTGAACATACGTCAAAGCACATACACGATAGGTCTCCGGCACATAACATTGCATTAATCCATAAAGACCTCAATTCAACGTTTCCCAACATGTAGGTTGGAAGAGGAGGACTAGTCAGTAGATGTCAGAGGTGTCATGGATGTCGTGCTCCTCGTGTCGCGACCGCTGTTTTATTATGATGTGAATTTGCGTTCAATATTTATTGCATAACATCTAATTAGAATTTATCATACGGGTGCTCATTGAATTCTCTGTCAATTATATTTAACAATTAATTCTCGGATAAATATCTCAGAATTCATGACAATAAAACACAGAATTATATCCATCACAAAACACCTATAACAATTAATTCTGGAATAAGTTCCTCAGAATTCATAACAATAAAACGCGGAAGAATTCATTAAAATAAAACACCAACATCTAATTACATTTATACCTCTGAAAGGGTACGATTTGTATGTTAATATATCGCCAGGTGTGCTGGTCTTAAACACCTGTGGTCATAACAATAAAACGTGGAATTTATACCAATTAATTCTGGGATAAGTTTCTCAGAATCTGGTCTTAAACACCTGCGTTTATAACAATAAAACATAGAATTTCTTATGCAGAGCACAACTAGTCACCTGCTAGGGGTAGGTTACCCGTCCCGATTAGTTCTTTGGTCAATAGAATTAACGCCCTTTTTCTCCTCCAATAGGAAGGATTCCTAAAGTACGGAGTATGCCGGTTTATACCTGCTTTAAACTGCGTCAGTGTGCTTAACTATGAAAGTCGAATACGTATTTATAAGGAGCGTGAAAAACCTACATGCAATATTCTCTATCTACAGAGAGCAGTCAATACAACAGTGCAGTGCTTAAGTACTCTATACTACAGTGCAGTGTGGATTTCTGTGATTACTTTCAAAGTTATCTAACAATGACATCTTCCGATTTGGCCAATGGTTTGGTGGACAAAATGGATAAAATTTTAAAATTTATCCGACCTGGAGATGCGGAAAATATTGAAAAATTTATTAATTTATGCGATCAGAACTTGAGGATTTTAAACGCTGCCTTGAAGAAAGCCACTATTATTGGAGCAAAAGTAAGTTTTAGTTATGTTTCATCATTCTCTATTGCCATTATCATTAGTATTATTGCAAGTTTTTAATAAATTAGTGTTTCAATATTATACAAAATATCTTGTTCGCGATATAATTATGATTCTATTATTTAGATGTGCTTGACAACTGCAATCGGGAAAATGGAGGGTTTTCGAATAATTTTAAAAGAAATGCGTACTCGAGGAGCCGGTCACCCAAACCGGCAGACCAACAGAATCCGTTGGCATGATTCGAAATCGGCTTTCCAAAGCCGCATTCGAACAGCATGCAATTTTCAGCATCAGGACCCGCGAACGTTCTTTGAAGACGCTAAAAGCACGTTTGTGCGCCGCATGAAGAACGAACTCCGAAAAAATTCATTCTTGAAGGTAAACGCGGTGTTCTGCGGCAAATTTGCGAGGACTGACGGAGTGGAGGAGTGAAAGTACCTCAATACAAAAAATCAGTCAATGAATCTCGATACCGATCTGGAGGTCTTGTTCGAAGAAAACATTAAAGACGCAATTCTGCGTGATTTAGAGGAGTTCCAAGTAAGTTTAATTTCTTTAAAATGGGTGCTCTTTACTAACATACATACATACATTTGATTTTAGGAGCGAGATAGTGGATGGGCAATATCTAGCGTCTCCGTACTATATCCAGTACAACATGATGGTCATCCGGATAGAATTCAAAGCTATACACATTACCGTGATGTTCTTCATTTGGGTGATATAAAGTTCCCCATTCAGCGCCGCGATATTGGGAAGTTTGAAACACTGATTGCTATCAGTATCAATGTGTACATTCTAGATGCGAAACTAAAATGCCTGCCGAATCGTCTCACCAAGGATAAAAAGGACCGACACGTAAACTTACTGCTACTTGAGAGCAAAAACAATCCACAAAACGCTCACTACGTGCGGATAAAAGATCTGGGTCGGCTGCTTTCTATGCAATGTAGTGCCGATCGCAATAAGAAATTTTTTTGTGAGAGATGTTTGCATTATTTTCGTAGTGAGGAGAAATTACGAGAGCACTCTCAAGTCTGTGGTGAGGTAAATGATTACAAGGTGACGTTCTCGGAAGATAAAATACTGAAATTTAAAAATCATAAAAATAAAATAATGGCTCCTTTCGCCATATATGCGGATTTTGATTGTTTGCTGCAGCCCACCAACGACATCCAAAAACTGAAGCGGCATATCTCATATAGCGTTGGATATTATTTTTAATGCAGCTACGATCCCGAGCTATCATACTACCGCAGCTACAGAGGAGAAAATTGTGTCGGGTGGCTGATGCGTGAACTTCAAGATATTGCAATAGATGTCGAAACAGCCCACCAATGTCCTGTCCCCATGGATCGCCTAACCCACCAACAATATAGGGAGTTTTACATCGCAAGGAAATGTCACATTAGTGAAAAACTCCTTGAAAGCGACAGGGTTCGCGATCATTGCCATCTCACCGGTAAATATAGGTAAGTTTCTGACATTGTATATTTAATCAAGTTGCTTATATTAGTTTGTGTGTATAGAGGTGCTGCCCACTCCAATTGTAATCTGGAATTCCAAGATTCTAAAACCATCTCTGTCGTTTTCCACAATCTGTCCGCCTACGATGGTCACTTGCTAGTGGAAGAATTGGCAACATCAGGGAAGTTAAGAGTGATCCCCAATAACAGTGAACAATATATTGCTATGATTCACACCACCGATGAGAGCAAAATAAAGTTCAAGTTTCTGGATTCATTCAGATTCACGGCTTCATCCCTGGATAAATTAGCGTCTTATTTAGAAGAACATCCTATATTGGAAAACTACTTATATGATATATGCTCATGGGAGAAATTAATTGAAGCTCAACTACCTCCAATGGAAGCCTTCCACAACGACCTGGCAAACACCCCCATCAACATCGCGGATTATGAGCACGCTCAAAGTGTATGGCGTAAATTCGAATGTGGTGATTTAGGCTAGTATTCGGACATGTACATGAAGACCGATGTATTATTATTAGCGCAGATCTTCGAAAACTTTCGCAATAGCTGCCTAAGGAATTATGGCTTGTATCCTGTACATTACTATACGGTGCCAGGACTATCGTGGGATGCAATGTTAAGGCACACGTGCACAGAATTGGATATCATACAAGAGGTGGACACATGATCTTCATAGAGGAAGGTACATGTCCGACTATTAACCTTCCTTACCATCCACATATCTGATGTATTCCGACATTAATGCCATGTATGCGTGGGCGATGTCTCAGTATTTACCCTCTGGAGGCCTGCAATGGGTTGAAAACGCGGGGGCGGTAAATTTCAACGTACCTGATGACAACCCTACCGGCTATATCTTGGAGGTCGACCTGGAGTACCCGCACGCAGTGCATGACAGGCAAAGCAATCTTCCGATGGCCCCCGAGAAATCCAAATCTCCCGGCAGTAGGGAAGAAAAGATGCTGGCCACATTATATAAGTTTGGAATAAGAATTAGTTGGCGTGGAATTATTTAGGAACGAAGTGGTATTCGACAAGCCAATCTACGTGGGAGTGTGTGTATTGGACATATCCAAAACGCCGCTGTATGAATTCCACTACAACTACATGAAGAAAACGCGCCATGTTCACTTTGATATCTCATACACATCTAATGTCTTTATAGAATAAATTAAGGAATCAGTATCGGTATAACACACAGGCGCGACAGCCATGACACCTCCCGCGACGCGCTCTGGGCACAGTATATACCTTATGCAGTAGTTTCACTCCCGCAAATTGGTGGTTCAAAGTTGCAACTCGCGCACGGAACCGCGCATGTAGGGACTCAGGACAACTTTGAACAGGCCCGGATTGGCCTAATATTGGGGAACGGATTAATGGCTTGTTTACAAAGACACAACCTATAAAACCACCTGGATGGCTTTGTTTATTTGCAAGTGTTCCATAATTAAAATTAACCGCCGTAATAAGTTTAGTTATACGTGAGTTTAATATTTTCGTAGTAGTATTTTTTCTAACATGTGGTATATAGATACTATATATCTTTCATCTTAATTTAATAAAAATAATCTTAAATTTGTGTTGTAGGTTAATATTTCTGTATTTCATATTTACACGTGTTGTTTTGTGTACGTTTATTCATAGATTAAACTTTACTTGATAGTTTGAATTTAGTGTGCATAGATAACTTATACAAATCAACATGAAGTGCTGTGTTCTCAACTGTAATAGGAGGTCTGCAGTAAGCAATGCCGTAAACACTGAAGAAGTTTATTTCATTAGGCTACCCACAGATCAAATACGGTTAGTAGAAGTATAATCAATTTATGCAATTTGTTTTTGATTTAACTTTTTGCTTTTTATGATGCTTATTTACTGTGATTATATATAAGTATAAAAAATAGAAATAGACAAATCTAAAAATTGTTACAGCTGTGATAAATGGATTGCAGCTCTTGGTGAAGATGTCCTAAAACCAAATGCAAAAGTGTGCAATATACATTTTACCGAATTCGATTTTAAAACAGGGCTTAGAAATAGATTGGAAAACGATGCGATCAGTAATGGATAGATGTATTCTGTAAACCTTACAAAAAAGAATTATGGAGAATTGCAAGAAAACCCAAGAGGTAAGTTAAACAATAATAATTATACTGTTTGTATAGCTTTTTCTTTCAATTGCTTACAGCTGCTGCATCTGTGCAGACATCTCGCACATTATTTGCCAATAGTCCAGGGAAGATCAGGTTATGAAAAGAAGTACAGTATTAAAAAGGAAAGTTACACCTTTCGAATGTAGAGGGGCTTTTATGGAAAGAAAAGAGCAAAGTACGTCGGAAGAACAGTTTCTCCAGTTTTGTCAGACCCATTTTAATGAAGGTACTGTAAATTTGGTCAAAGCGCAATTGCAATTATGCAAGCGATGGGAGCATGGCTATAGGTACTCCAATGTATTGAAACAATTTGCTTTAAATATTTTTTTTAGGTCCAAAAGTATATCGTTTTTTATATAAAACTTTTAACCTACCATCGAAAGCAACATTGTGCAGAATAACGAGCAAATGGGATTTTGCTCCAGGAATAAACGACTTTGCTTTTGGAGTTATATCTGCTAAAGTAAGTGTTATGAATGAGGAAGCAAAAGATTGTGTTTTATGTAATGATGAAATGTCATTGAAGACTTTCCTTTATTTTCATCGGTCGAAGGATGAAATAATAGAAAACATATAAACCAGCAAATAATGTAGTACATAGTTTAATGTCCAGGAGAATTCATTTCAACTGAAAGCAACCTGTATAATTTTATTTTTATTTTATAAGATAGTTATTGTTATTTTAGGTTTTTTTTTTATTCGTAGATATGTATACCTTTTTTCTTGTTCATATAGATTACGTGATTTGTTATTCTCTTTTGCTATTTGTTAAGTAGTTTCTGTGTATTACATCGTGGAACCTATATAATAAATAAACCTGCATGTGACTACTGTTACCTTATGTAGGCACCTAGGAAGAGAACAGGACATACTCATAGATTTATATCTATATATATTTTAACATTAGTTCTTTTATACATAAGTAAGTCATATTCCAGTAAATTGTACACATTTGTTTGAAATAGATCACCATTAGTGAAGTAATAAATATTTTATTTATATATGATTTGTTTCCTTTCCATAACATGCATTAACAATCAATAATAATTTAATGATCGTTGGCTACTAACTGTTTCACAGAAGTATCAAAATATTGACATGGATACCTTTTGAAATTGCAATGGTATTATATATTGTAAATCATATCAGTACCAATTCTTTGTACTGAAATTAAGATGCTAGTAAAATCTTTGTTAGTTCATTCTTACTTTATTTACCCAAGATTTAACTGAGTACTAATTTCCGTTAAAATGTAAAATTAAAAGCAAACACTAATTAGATAAGATCTTCTATAATTAAGAATTACACTTTTAAGGACATCAACTATTATGCAGATAAATCCCTTATAATAAAGGCCTTTTAAATTAGTTTTACTACAAACATAGTCTGCTTGAAGCATTATAAAAACACTTGTTAATTATTTACTTATTTTAATAAACACATTTACAAATCGCATATAATATTTATTAACTGATGAATACAATAATAATCTTGTATTTTCCTCAGTAAATTTTTCTAATTTGTCAATGTAAACTATTATACCACTGTTCGCATTTTAATTCAATTTAATAATTTCCTTTTTATTTTTTCCAATATTGGGTTAATCCGGTTCTGTCGGGGCCGGGCGATATGCCCTGAACCTACTATGCGCGGTTCAGTGCGCGAGGTAAAATTTAGAACATCGAGATCAAAGGTGCCGACACGAAGTGAAACTACTGCTTAGGTATATACTGTGCTCTGGGCGACCTGGGGGAGACGCCCTATGTAAAAGTGGCCCAGAATGCTTGGACGATACGCTTATCTAAAAAGTGGCCCAGAATCCTTGTTGTACATCTACTTTAGTCGTATGGCCAGCTCGATTCCCGGATTTGACAAAAATTGATTTTTTCTTGTACGGCTACATAAAAGATCGTGTGTATCAAGTATCAGTAACAACACGAGAAGATATGATGGAAAGAATAAGAGGAGTATTGATGCAGAAATGTTAAGAAACGTTAGACGATCGTTTGAACTATGTATTGACGTTATGGGTCAACATTTTGAAAATTACTCCTTTTTCTTTTATCGATAATGCACAGTGTGTAACTTGTTAATAAAAATTCGAAACAAAAACAATTTTCATTTTCAATTTGAAATATCTACTAAAGCCAGAGTTAGGTATAGGGAATGATTAACAAAAATGAAAGAGCCAATAAATATGTATGGAAACATCATAAAAAATATATTGTGTTCCATTTAAGTTTAATGAGAAAATTAAGGATCCGAGTTTTGACTCACCTTGTATACAAGAAACTGTTTTTTGTTAAATTCTCGCACCAGCGAAAATAGAAGGCGTACCCGAACGAAGTAATGGTGCGAAAAAGATCGTATAATTTTTTTTCTTCCCGGAACTAAACCTCTTAATACCCCTTAATTTAAACGTAAAAATGGTCATAACTTTTTAAACACTCGGAAAAGAGGGAGAAGTAATTCTATCCCACTCTAACGGTTTCACGCCCACCCTCAACGAATAGGACGATATACTATATTATTCAGTAACCCTCGGGACGTGGAAGGATATACCGGGTGTTTCTGGGAGGTGGCTCGCCTCTATAATTTCTGAAGTATTTGAGATAGAGAAAAGAAATTTGGGAAATAAGACGGGGCATAAATTTACATTTTTTGACATAGTCAATAAATTTTTGTCGCTTTCAGTTTTACCGCAAATGACTTTGATTTTCGATTTTAAATGAGACTTCCTGTATATTTTTCGACATTTTGATTCGGGATAACATTTTGAGTACAACTGTACCAAATTGATATTTCTTGACATAAAAAGAATTCTTTTTTTAAATTTTTATAATATATGTTCTTAAATTACTCAGGTGTTACTGCATAAACATGGTAAGAACAAAGTTTTCCGTTTTTACTGTATACACAGTTTTTTACGCACATTTGTACGTAAAAAATTTAGTTTTGTGGCTGGACCCACACCTACTTCCATTAAATATAAATTTTCTTGAGCCCATCGTATCCATTCGTATATCGATTTTCGTCTGTATAAAGAATTGTGAATGGAAATCTGTTATTCTCAAATTACTTTTGCAAATACCAATTGCAGTATTCAAGTCTTCCTGCATGATCGTTTTGTTAAAGATGCTGACGTATCTGATATTTGTATGAATGCTATCTATGTTTATGCAAAATTCTCCATACCGATGAATTACTAATTTGGCATTCTAGAGCAATTTCTCTAACTGATGCTGTTACATTCGCTTCTACACATGCTAAAACATCAATTTTGGAAAAAACTGACGAGAAGGATGACGACGATCGGGAAACCTCTCGGCATAAAGCTGAGCTGCATCTGTGGAATTTTGTCTATATTCGCCAAAAATAAGTAGCTTGTCTATTTTCTCAAATACAGTAAAATTTGCCATTTTTTAGACTGGTAAGACAGCTTATACTAATCAGGACTTGTCACCTGTCACTATTTGTATAGATCACGAAGATGGCAACAATTATTGGGTATAAACAGCCTGTCGAGACAGAGGGAGGAATAAAAGATTCTATTTCCAGTCGCTAAGCTTTCGCCATTTAATTAAGGGTTCTTCAGAGTAACATCTACAAATCAAGGAAACAGTGGTGCTGCCAACAACATCATCTGATATGTAACTAAATCTAAAAACTTACAGATTGAGTCTGGTAGCTACATTGTTGGAAAAGCAGTGTTGTGTAGCACCACTGTTTCCTTGATTTGTAGATGTTACTCTGAAGAAGCCTTAATTAAATGGCGAAAGCTTAGCGACTGGAAATAGAGTCTTTTATTTCTCCCTCTGTCTCGACAGGCTGTTTATACCCAATAATTGTTGCCATCTTCGTGATCTTAACGTTGTACAGCCGTACTCCTACTCAACTATTTGTATAGTGTCAACAAAAATTGCTTTTCGTGGTTATATCGACTTAACTACGTACCTACATATGATATCATTATGTATTGCATTATTTTGCGTTTTCACAAAAAATACTTACAACATTTGATGGGCATATTAATGTAGGGTATCAAAATGAAGGTACTTCAATGCTCTTTCGTGATGATCTAATGAGCCCTGTTCCCATTTGAAAAAATTTAATTAAATCATAAAAACTAAATTTTGGCCGTACAAATGCGCGTAAAAAACTGTGTATACAGTAAAAACGAAAAACTTTATTATTATCATGTTTATGCAGTAACACTTGAGTATTTTAAGAACTCCATGATGAAAAGGAAAAAATTTAAAAAGAATTCTTTTTGTCAAGAAATATCAAATTTGGTACAGTGGTCTCAAAATATTATCCCGAATCAAAATATCGAAAAATATACAGGTAGTCTCATTTAAAAATCGAAAATCTAAGTCATTTCCGGTAAAACCGAAAGTGACAAACATTTATTTACTATGTCAAAAAATGTAAATTTATGCCCCGTACTTAATTCGCAATTGTCGTTTCTCTATCTCAAATACTTCAGAAGTTATAGGTGCGAGCCACCTCCAAGAAACACCCGCTATATCGCTCTGGCCAATACACTTTATAATAGCCTATATAGCATCTAACATTTAAGTATCTTTAATGTGATTGTATAGTTATTAATTAGTGATGTTTTTTTATACGTTAAATTAAATAAAACGAACGACTTCTCCAATATAAATTCCATGTTCAAAAAATCAATTCAGCTCCCAAGAAGTGTACCGAAACCGCGGTAAAATTCCACAGCCAAAACAGCATTGAATGTTGATCCAACGCCCCAGGATTAAATGAAGGGCCCCTTCAAGGGGCCACCCTTGATCACCCCAAATCAGCATATAACTGCATACACACCATTTTAGCACAAAACACGTAGTACTCTCATTCAAAGTAAGTAAATTATCACTTTTAGAATCTCATACTAATAAATAAAATAATTTCTAGATAAAGATTTCGAAAAGTTCTATACTCGCAGGAAAATCGAAAAACAAGTTCATTCTCCCAATTGTTTTCAACAAACTCATATTTTCAAGACGAAACTACCCCGGCAACAACCAAAAAGACGTCGTTTCCTACGTGCTCAGCAGAATTTATTGTCGTCATTTGTTAAAGAAAATGATACTGCGACCGTGGCCAGTTTTACCATATCTTGGAATATTGCACGCGCTAATCGCCCATACACAGAGGGGGAATTTTTAAAGAAGAATGTTGAGCAAGTTGGAAAGATTTTGGATCACAGTAATACAAAACTCTTAAGATTAATAATATCCCAAACGAACGACGCATTACAGAAATCAGTAAAGACTGTGCAGAACAACTGATACAAAACATAAAAAAGAGTGTAGGATTCAGTTTAGCTCTTGACGAATCTACGGATATTCAAGATATTCCGCAATTAACCGTATTTATTCGATATGTCTCTGCAGATCTGTCAGTTAATGAATTTATTAGATTTAGTACCACTTAAAGATACCAGATACGGTATCGATATCAAAAATGTACTTGATTTAATTATAGAGACAACTGACATACATTTAAAGAATCTTGTAAGTGTGGCAACCGATGGGGCACCGATGTAGGGTAAAAATGTAGAATGTCTTGTAGGTTTTCTACAACCGGATCCCAAAATTCCAGATTTTTTACCTATTCACTGTAATATACATCGCGAAAATTTGGTAACAAAATTCTTTAAGTATGAAAATGTCATGATAATCCTTTTACAAATAGTGAATTATATTCGAACAAGCTCAAAAAATCATTGTCAATTTAAAAACTTTCTTGAAGAACTGGATCTCGAAGATCATTCCCATGACTTACCATTTTATTCTTTAGTGAGATGGTTATCCACCTTTAATGTATTAAGGCGCATATTCGTCAACTTAATCGGCCCTATTACTAATTTTCTTAAACAAAAGGAAAGCACTATCCACAGTTAGAAGATAACCTCTGGAATCAAGATTTAATGCTTTTGACTGATATAATGGAACATTTACAATCACTTAACTTAGAATTACAGGGTAAACAAAAAACTGTTGTAGATCTTACTCAAACAATTTTCAGTTTCCAAAACAAATGCTACTACTTGAACACGATTTCATCTTTCCTCGGCTAAAAAGTAAAAATTCACAACTCGAAGATATCGAGCCAAATTACAGGAATTGATGGAAAATTTCAAACTAAGATATGCAGATTTAAACAATTTTAAATCTTGTATCAATTTTCTTGTAAATCCATTTGAAATCGACATAATTAGTGACGACTTCACACTGCCCAAGTATTTACTCCCTGATAAACCAGCTGGCGAGATGGAATTAATAGAAATTCAGGAGGACCTGGCATTGAAGATGTACCATAAATCATTACAATCCCCAATAGAATTTTGGAAATTGGTTTCTTAAGAATGCATCATGTAAATTGATTTGGATATTTGGTACAACGTATTGCTGCGCATCTCTTTACTCAACAATGAAATTCATTAAATCGAAAAGCGTTCCCAGCTGACAAATGAACATTTGTCTGATCTTACTCGTACGGCACTAACAACTTATGAACCAAATTTTCAACGATTCGCAGCCAAAATACAAACACATACACCAATTGCATCCACCAGTAAAGAATAAAAGAATTTTCTATAAGTACTTATATTTAATGTATCTGTATACCTCAATGTATTTCTTAAAATAAATTGTATATGAAATTTAAATACTACATAATTAAGACGTTTATCTCTTTACGGCTCTCAAAATTCTGAGTTAAAGATTTTTGGCTCTTGGCAGAATAAAGTCTGGCCACCCCTGCTATATAATGTAAGTCTAACTTTCCTATTTTTGGTAGTTTTCGTACTAAATTTCGACACACTAATGGCGCACCCGGTATAGTTTCTACAATTATTTTAAATAAAATACTTACACAGCGGATGTTCAAATATCAGAAACGGAAACGTTTATCAAAAATGCTAATAGAATGCTAAATAATTATACATTTAAACTTAGAGCTGTTTTAATATTCAGTATTTATATTATATATTCATTAAGAACATGCAATTTTATTATATCTAGATTTTGAAAAACAATGTTTGGTCTAACTGCTGGATGTTGAGGTTGTTATAATATTAATTGTAACATGTCCGGGCTTAAGAGGTGTGTTTTTGGACTTCTTTCTGCACGTTTCGCACGTTTAGCAAACTAGAAAAACTTCAAGCTAGAAAAATTGTCAAGTAAATTCTAATGAAAATGAGCAGTCCGCGCAGTTATTTCAATTAGTTTGTTTATATCTGTTTGAAGTTGGTCATTTATTAAAGTTTTTACTATCTATACTTTTATAAAAAGTAATTGCAAATTTAAATGCAAGCTGATTTATTTTCGATCTCCACTACACAGTTGGACAGTTTGATACGATACATTTTTCTGTACAGAATTTCGTACTTTTCTATGTACATGAAAAAAATGTATGGTGGCATACAGAAAATGTACACAGAAATATATATATTTTTTTCATGTACATAAAAGATAGGACCTGCTCTATTTCCATACATTTTTCTATACAGAAAATGCATTACGCTTCCTCTGTTTATTCGCCCGACACTTCACTTCACTTTTGAACGACAAAAGGCGGGTTATGTTTAATGTATGCAGGCCTATCATAAAATAAGAAGGTACGGGCACGTAAATTTGCACCATACTAAAAATGAGAAACATCTGGAATAATAAAAAAAGAAAGTTTAGGCCTACGACGTATATTGAAGCCGTTTCGATTCATTTTATAATTTGCTTTTGCTTGTACTGTTCAGTCCCATACAAAATATTTCCTTTTATTTACATTAATTTCTTTTTAACTATTTGTGTTGATATATTGAAATTATAATGTCTTGGACTAAAGAAGGGGTCAGCGAATTAATTAAATTGAACAAAGAAACCCCATGTCTTTACGCAGTTAGGGACAAGTACTATTGCAGTAGACAGCAGGCATTGGAGGGAATTGAGAGATTACTGCAAGAAATAAGACCGGAAACAAATATTAGTGAGCTAAAATTAAAAATCAACAGTATAAGGACCAAGAATGCACGAATACAACTCACAACCGTTTAAATTGAAAATGAAAAAAGCGGGAAGAACCTAAAGAAGTTACGCATGCGTAATACGATGTGTCCTTTTAAAAATATAGCATACGTTGCATATACCTAAATTTATTTCTGTATAGAAAAGTCGTGTCAAAAAGGCCTACTAAAAATATGGTTGTTAAATGAAAATTTGTTGCATTTAAAATTTCTTTCTTAAAGTAACATACGATAATGGTGGATTTAAAAAACTGTACCATACACGAGGTTTGTTAGATGGAGTTTTGTTAATATACGCAACACCTTGGTCAATTTAGCAAATTAATTATTCATAAAATTAATAATGTACTCTACCGTCCATATTAGTTCGGACACCCAGCAAAATTTTGTAAACTCTCCTAAAAGATAATATAATTGCGTTTATATACAGGGTGTCTCTGAAATAAGAGTACAAAATATTAAAAATGGGAAACCCAAATTATACTGAATAAGTATCCAAAAATTCGTACGCCAATTGCAATATCGAATATACAATTAAAAACTCATTGAAACGTCACGAATGTGCCGCCCATGGATCCACTATCTGTGTTTATACTATATCTTAAGGTCATTTGTAAATACAGCTGTGATATACAGATAATCATTGTATGCAGCTGATACGAGTCAACGACTCCAATATTATTACGTACGCGAAATTTAAAGCAAATTTCAAAGAAGATATTGAAAGTAAAATGTGGAATCTATTAATGAATAACTCTATTCACTTGTGCGTAATCTGATCAATGACAGCTGTCTGAAATAAACATCATTGTTAAAAGTTGATATTTGATGTGACGAAGGTAATGTGCGTAATTATTTCTTTTTTTCTCTTTCATAATCAATTGTTGGTTCTGAAAAGAACCGATTTGCAAACCGGCGAAACAGGAGAAGTGTTAAATAAAATGTTCGAAGTGTCCTCCTTCAGCGAAAAATGCGGTGTGCCGTACTGCGTGACACCCCCACTTGCCTTGCAGCATCACGTGTACTTACACCTGCATTTCTGTTCACAATATCCAGCAATTCTTCTTCGGCTCGTAAAATTCGACGTGGTCTTTCACGTCCGCGACCTTCGTAATTTGGTAGCAATCCACCAGTTTCTCTTAATCTAAACACGGTATCCTTTATACACGTGTAAGACGGGGTTCTACGATTGGGGTATCGCTGCCGGTAGATACGTAGAGTTCTTCGACAACTTCCTCCTGCTTCGCCGTAGACATAAATCATATCGAACAACTCGCGTGTGGTAAAAGCCATATCCGATGTGTTCATGCGTAAGGATCCAGACAGACTGAGACTCAGAGCGTAGTTATACGTCGCGTGTTGCCTGCCCTACCTTCGTTGGTTAGAAGTGTAGTGTCTCAAATACCAGTGGCGTGACGGATATTTAATAAATATCTTTGCCATTTTTTTCCTCACGTATGCGTGGGAATTTTGGAAAAATTAATTTAGATAAAAGGTGTAATAAAATTAGGGCTTCCCATTTTTAATACGTTGTACTCTTATTTCAGGGACACCCTGTATATATATATATTGCTACGAAACTTGTAGATATTTTTATAATTTTATTAAATTGATTTAAATTAATTCAACACTGTTTTATTAACATTACATAAATGCAGCGTCCTCTATTAAAGATAATTTTCTCCACAGATAAGCTATGCCTCAATAAGTAGATGCCTCTGTAGCACACAAGCGAATGAAATCTACCCCTCTACCTGTTTTTGAGTATACCGCATACCAATCGTAAGAAGAATATATCTTCAGTAAATCTTGGGACGTGGTGGGGTGTACTGCTCCAGACAAACCTATGATTATCAGCTTAACTGACTTGTTATACTCTCCGTTTTTCTACTAAATGCTGTACTAGTTATTCATTTGTGATGTTATTATATTATAGTGAATAAAAGCCAATATTGTATAAATAACTTTGTTTATTTCAAGTTAATAAAAAGTGATGAACAATTAAAGTGAATATTCTCTCTCTCAAGGTAAGTAAGTAAGTTCAATACTGTTTAAGTTGTACAAAAATAAGATTACTTGAATCTTAATCCAAACTAATAACTCAAAATATCTTGTTTAAATATCAAAATTGAATTCAAATCTCCCGCTAAACTCCCGTCATAAAATCAAGCATTGCCAATAACCTTTTACAGCAACAAACGTTTGGTTACATACAAAAAAAATCCCTATACATCACTGCCATCAAAACACTCTAACCTCAGAATTCTATTTACGCTCTGAACGCCGATTATAAGTTCAAAAGATGAATAATCGCTTACTTGAAGTACTATAAATAGCTCCCTTATACAGCAAATACTGATTTCATCTCTGCAACAATCTTTCCAGCTCCAAATCAGCGTTCCTACGATGTCACAGCTACTAAGCTCGAATCGAAGACCCTTCTATTGGTCCCAGGAAAAACAACTTTCATATCTCCTAGGCAAAACAGACCCCAGCAACGATGAAAGAATATCGTTTCCAACGATACGAAACCTTAAATCAACCCACGTTCGATCGATCAGCGAAGGAACTTTATACCTAAAAATCCATGGAAACGTGCCCTTTTTAATTAGATACAATGGTAATGTAATGAAGACCGCCTTAAGATCTATCGAAAATTGGTGTAGGCTAGGTGGTCTCTCTGTAAACCCAGGTAAAACAGAGATGGTACGCTTTTGTTTGGCACTGCTCTCAGTTTTTCGGACGATGTGAAATATCTGGGGGTTGTGTTTGACAAGAGGCTGAACTGGAACAGACAGGTTAAAACGAAAACTGAAAAAGCACATATGGCTTTTTGGCAGTGTTGCCGCATCTTAGGTAGGATTTGGGGACTTTCCCCAAAAATTACCTTGTGGCTATATACTGCCATAATAAGGCCTATGCTAACCTATGGCGCTCTCGTCTGGTGGCCAAGGGTGAGACGAGTGGTTGCCACTGTCATATGCAGCGCATCCCATGTGTCAGTGTAACAAGAGCAATGCGCACAACGCCTACAGCGGCAATTGGAGAACTCCTATGTGTCCCCGCTCTGGACTTGTTTGTGGAGGCGGCGCTTACCGATGCGTTAGCCTATACCCGGGGAAAGCGGCTGTGTTGCCGTCCGGGCTCAACAGTATGCGACCAGAACGCCGGCTCACCGTGGAGTGCAAGCACCCCCCAGCTAAGTTCAAGGGGTAAAATAGCAAGCTATAGCAACGGCCATTGCTCCCCCCGAACACCACTCACCCGTAAGAGGCCGACACCTATCGGAGAGGACCGGCTGGTCGCCGCCGGTGGGCTCCCCCTTCCCCTTACTTCCCATGTTGAGCAAGTTCCCTTGCTCCTGTTTGATGGGTAACCGTCGGGATCAATCACGCGATTCCCTACCAGATAGCGCGCACAAGGCTAAAGAGCCTTAGCGTAGAGGGAGCCGTCTGGCGGGAACTCCCCCGACCGTATTAGGATCACTCCAACCTGTTAGACGGTCAGCGGCCGAGCCGAGGCTCTACCCAATTAAATGCCAACCACAGTGTCTGTTACCCAGATGACTGGGATAGGATCCCCTGTGGCGGCTAAAGTTGAACGCTAAGGTCCGCTTTCAACCCACCTGTGTCGGATGGACATGAATGCAAAAATTGCCCAACACATCACATCCCCGCACAGGCAACGGCCGGCAAGCCGAAGCCTACCTTCCACCCATATGAACACTGAAACCGCCGCGCCGTCCTTTACCCTGCGAGTGACCGCGCAAGGATCAGATAGGCGGCCTTCGGCAAGTGCCGCTGGGCGGTAAACAGCACCTGACCGTGTTAAGATCTCTCCAACCTGTAAGACGGTCCGCGGCCGAGCCGAAGCTCTACCCAATTTAATGCCAACCACTGTCTGTTACCCAGATGACTGGGATAGGATCCCCTATGACGGCTAGAGATTGAACGCTAGGGTCCGCTTTCAACCCTCCTGTGTCGGATGGACATGGATGCAACAATTGCCCACATCACATCCCCGCACAGGCAACGGTCAGCAGAAAATTCCGCCTACCACCCATGAAAACGCCAAGTGCGCCGCCCGTTGCCCTACTAGGTAGGGATAGGGTAGGCACCTCCTGGCGAGATAGCGCTGGGTGGCCAACGCTACCCGCCCGTGTTAGGATTTCTCCAACCTGTAAGACGGTCCGCGGCCGAGCCGAAGCTCTACCCAATTAGAACGCCGGCCAGAGTGTCCGTTACCCAGAAATCTGGGATAGGTTCACAGCTGACGGCTCGGGCTCTCTGCTAGGGTCCGCATTAAGCCCACCTGGTTTCGGAAAGTTTGCCCAAGCATCGTTCCCCCGCACAGGCCGACGGTCGGCAAGCCGAAGCCTACCTACCACCCATGATGATTCCGAGTGCGTCGCCCGTTGCCCTACTAGGTAGGGATTGGGTAGACACAACCCGGTTCTAGGGGTAAACACTGGGTGGTCAATGCTTACCCGCCCTTTATAGTGACAGTCAGGCCGCGCTTAAGGCTCTTAATAGCCATCGGATCACTTAGGGCTTAGTATTTCAGTGTCACAATGCCCTAGAAGCGGTCGCTATCGATAATACCTTGACAATCACGTGGGTCAAAGGTCATAAAGGAAATCTAGGTAACGAGGCTGCCGATGGGCTGACGGGGCGCAGCTCGCACTCCCACTTTGTAAGGCCGAAACCTGCTCTTCCTATTTTGGCGACTGCACTCAACACCATAATAATGCAATGGACTGCCGTCAAGCGCGTGAAGCCATCTCCAGGCCATCACCGAAGACAGCAAGATATTGCCTGTAGCTTTCTCGCAGTAACCTACGTCAAGTTGTGGGGCTTTTGACCGACCACTGCAAGCTAAACAAACACATGCACTGCATGGGCTTGGCTGTCAGCCCACTGCGCCGGGCATGTTACCAAGAAGACGAGACGCCGGAACAGATTTTATGTGACTGCCCGGCGCTTGTCCAACTCAGAGGTGCCATGCGACGGGAGTACTGGCTCAGCATGGCCGATTTTGGCGGCGCCTTGTCTGCTGCTCTGCTCGAGCTCACCCTCAGTTTGGGCTGGCTCGGCTAGGCTGTGGGCGAGTGACTCTACCTAGGGGAGGTAGCACAATGGGCCCGTTAAGGGTGGTCTAAGTGCCCGTGGTTACCACCTTCCCCGACCTAAAATCCAGAATCCAGAGTCCTTGAGAAACTAGTGGGGCGGATGCCTCGGATTGAGAAATTTGTTCTTCGTCGAAAAGGGGGTTTCTTTGATGAAGGGAATGTTTAAGAGGTTTTTGTTAATTTTTCGTTAGAATTACTGTTTTTTACTAATGTACTTTAATTTTAATCGCTGTTAATAAAATCCAATAAAATTTTAAGTTTTGGAAAAATGAGTTTGAATATTTTCTCATTTTTTTTAAACTACAAATAAATAACAAATAACATTGTTACTATTGTTAGTTCACATTTTATAATTTGATTCCCCCCTTATTCCCCAGTAAGACGTTTCGGTTTATTTCAAAACCTTATTCATTTGCAAAATTGATAATATAAAAATTAAAAAGTTTATGTGTAAAACTTTAGAAAATGTTTGACAACATTTTTTGTTTTATTGATAAAATCAGTGCCTTTTTTGTTTTAATTTGAAACATTTTCAAAATCTTTTATATATGTACATATTGTTTTATAAATTGCGTAAATTTTATTTGTTACGGTTAAATGTGAAAAACGTTATTAATTTTTATTAAAATTTCATTTATAGAATTAAGTTATAAAGTTTAGTGAAAAACTGTGTGTCTGTTTTATTATTTACAGAATTTTTGTGTTTATAAATTTGAATTATTTCAATTATAGTTCGCGCTTTTTAATTTTGTTCTTTGTTTAAAATTGATACATTGTTAAAATCGAATGTATGATTTTGTGTTATTTCATGTTTTTTTTTTTAAAGCTGTAAGATTTTTGTTATACTTGTGTCCTTTCATTCTATTTTCTAAATATTGCATAGTTTCGTCGATATTTATATACAATTTTGACAATTCTTCAGTTTTCGATTTTAATTTTGTGTAAATTTGATTTTGTGACTTATTATTATTTTGATTTGCTATTTTAAAATTATAAGGTTTGATAATTTATTTTTTCAGATAAAATCTTTTATAGTTTTTGTTAATTTATTATAAAAACGGAATATTCTTTGTTTGAATATTTTATTGATAAGATAATTTGGATAATTATTTCGATTTAGAATATTTCTTGCTTTATTCATAGTATAATACCGAAAAATTGATAAATACCAAACTAGTAATAATACTATTTTTTTGCGAAATTGGCTGTGATTGGATTTAAAATTTAGATAACGTCCAGACCATGTGAGTTTGGTATACCATTTAGTTAAAATTTCATTATTGTTTTTTAATCAAGTGAATGTCTAAAAATGTAATGTTGTTTTCTTCGAAGGTCAAGAAAATTTTGAAGAATTTTATAATTTGGATACCTACTCTGATTTGAACATGCGCCTAACGAAATATGTACGTTTTTATGAGTCAACAGTACTTTACTTGTTTCGTGTCAATTCGTGTCAAACTTGCAAGTTGCAATAACACAGTCGGCATTCCTGAATACAATTCGCGATTAATAGGTAAATAGTCAGAACAAGGTAGATGGTGAATGTGTAAAGTTTTCGTTATGGAACATTCTACATATCACCGAAACCCCAAAATTGTATTTTAGAGTAAAATATAAAAATAAAATTGAGTGGTGCGTAATAACACCAAACTACCCCTACCCCGACATCATTTAAAAAGGTATGTATCTATAAAAGAATTTTTCCAGCAAAATTTTTAACTTAGAAATAATTGCATATCAACCTCAGCATAGGTTACGTATATGTTTGAAATTAAAATTTCAAACATGTACGTAACCTATGCTTAGTTAATTGCGTTCACATTTCATGCAAGCAGTGTTAGATGTATTTTATTATTTATTGTGTAAATACTTTATTTTCCAAATAAGAAAACAACTGTAATGTTGTTTTGTACTAAAATTATCAGTTGTCTAGGTAATATCACGATGCAATGGACGTAAAGCTAACGAAATATTCGGGTCGGCGTGGTGTGCATCTTCACAAATTTGGTTCGTTATTTTGATAGAAAAAGAAGTGAATTTTACAAGTTTATGAGGGAAACTTTGCCAATTATTTTTATTGTTCCAGCTATAAAAATGGCCAACCTTTAACAAAGTATAAATTTTTGTGGTAACAACTTTAGTTAGTTACATTACCATTTTTTTGTGGACCTTCTAGAACAACAATATTTGTTAAATGTTTGTTATGTTTAACAACTTTTTTATTACTATGTACAATAATCTCACTTATTAGTGAAGAGACAGGCTAGGTTAAATAGGGCAAAATTGGGAATTTCATGTTTATTATAATGTAGCATCAGTAATTTTTTCTTTTACGTAAAACAAACTAAAGCGACTTTTCGGCCTTCTATCCAATGATTTACTCAAAATTCTTTTCGGTTCTTCTTCGCTTTCGCTATTACCAATTTTCTTATTTCTTATGGGTACTATATTAAATTTTGTCGCAAAATAAGTTTTTCAAAAGTAAAGCGCAAGAAAACGCTATTATAAAACGAGTTTTATATACTTTATTTTTTCTATTTCGATAATATTCAAGTTATTTTCTTTTAAACCACCTAAGATTCAAGATTACTAAGAACTAAAATTTTACCAGCGCCAAAGATGTGATAATATAATTATATAAAAGCCGCATATCCGATTTTCTTGAAGCCAACATGCAAACACCGATATAGAAAGTACTCAATTGTGCGTTTTATCGACTAAACGAAAATAACACAAAAGCGCACAATTTCAAACAAATTCTTAGGCCAAGGTATTTTGTATCTGTTCGACAGAAAAACCGTCGTACACTTCAACAAAATTTTGACACATATAAATAATTAAATACTTAATATAAAATATATTTTCTAATAAAAAATTAATACACGCCAACTTTAAAATTTATTTGGAAATATAATACGTAGTTACAAATAATTTCTATTAGGTATAACATTAGCCGACGCTACCTGCACAGAGACTTAAATTCTGATTTGAAAAACATGTCAAAGGTGAAAGATCATTTTATTCGTTCATTATATTTTATGAACTTTAATTAGTTCTGTCAGCAGTGATGAGCTGAGAATCTAACACATATTTATGTTTAGTGATTCAAGCGGTGTGTGTGTTGTGTTAAAAGAACGTAAGTAGCTAGAGTAACAATTATGAAACATTTATTTTACGTCTTTTTATACCAAAGTATGCGCTTGTGATGATGATGTATGATATAGAGAAAAATATCGCCAAAATGAAGTCGTACTGATCTGGCTTATCGTTTGTCGAAGATACGTATGTACAGGTGTCCCACCGAAGACTGGGTCTTGGATTACAGCTCTATTTGTCATTTTAGAAAGAAACCTTTTCTACAAGAATGTTATAGAATTCAATGCTGCATCACCTAAAAATATTTTTGACTATACAGAGTGTCCCAGAGGTAGGCAAACGGATACTTACTCCGTTATTTTAAATGGAACACCCTATATATTATTTCATTTTTCAATTCTACGTAGAAAAATAACATGACTTCATATAAACTACTATACGTCTATCTTTAATAACAACGTTGTTATTTACTCTTTTGTCAAAAGTAGTCCCGATGCAAAGCATCGGTTAAGCCGGCGTGGTTTATATTTGCATTTGTTTTAGACATTCATATTTTAAATATCATACATACATACTTAGTCTTATTCAAGGTAACTTGATTTTTTTAAATAGCGCCCTATATTTTTGCTTGTGTTAAATTAATCCTTGCCCAAAACCCTATCAATCCATACTAAACATTTATGATGCCACATGCACGACTTCATAGTTAATTAATGATTTTAAATAAATCCAATCATTTTTCCGTTAATTTGCAGGTCGCCTTGGTATATAAGCGCTAAACAAAGGAATAAAGCTATGAATTAGTAAGTATACGTCGGCATCGGGTCATAATTTAAAACTAATAACACTATTTT
This sequence comes from Cetonia aurata, assembly GCA_949128085.1. NCBI lineage: Eukaryota > Metazoa > Arthropoda > Insecta > Coleoptera > Scarabaeidae > Cetonia > Cetonia aurata. Next base: position 34,256,338 of record OX421884.1, on the reverse strand, counting down.
TTAAAAAAATCAGAAATTTTATGTCATTTAACTCTGTGATTATACAAAATTACTTAAATATATATATATGTTAAAAAATCGTTAAAATAACAAAAAACAAACATTAAAAACAGTAAAATACATCATTAAATTAATTATTAGAATGTAAAGGAAATGTTCAAGAATGTTCTGATATTTCTATCTCCTTTTACGTTACTTTTTGAAGCAACTCTGGTGAAACGGCTAAAAATGCCTCCATTAGTGGTAAGTTCTTTAACATTTCATAGAATTGCGTTTGCAAAAAATAGTTGTATCGCTCTCCGTTTAAATTATTCTTGAAGAAAAAGGGTCCCACAATGTGACATCCAACAAAATTCCTCCTCATACATTTGTTTTCCATCTACCTTATACCGCACGTGTTGCTACAGATCTAGGATTGTCTTATACATAAACGTGACAGTTCTTTCTGAACGGTACACCATTACTCTGGAAACTACCTTATACCCATCAGTCACAATGTCTTATTCGCCTTCCGTAATCATCATCTGTAGGCTGCTGATGTATGGATTCGTGATAAGGGTGATATTTATGTATCTGTAGAATCCTTTGAACAGTACTCTTATATACACTTCAGCGTTTCTACTGATATGCCTCGTGCTCACTTTTCAACCACAGAAGCAAAAACATTGAACTCATTATCTTCATTAATATGATGATAACGTTTATTAAACAGCACAGATGCTTTCAAACCTGTGTTTAATATTAAAACATTCCATTCTTGGATACCGTCTGTTTGGATTGGATACCGTTGTCTATATATTTTTGAAGCCAAAAGACAATTTCGTCCACATTCACCTAAATGTAAAATTTGAAAAATTGTGTAAAACGGGAATATAAATAGATATAAATATATGTAATTGGGAAAATGACATTAATGGTTACGTACCAATCAAATACATCATATCAACAAATTCTTCTTTTGAATATTGCATATTTTGAACTATATAACAACATGTATAAGAAAATAAATAAACAAGCAATGAGAGAGCAAGGAAAAGGTATCATATATACAAAATTATTTTTTGACAGTTTTGAGATTTAATTATTGCGAAACAATTACCATGGCCTACTAAAAATAAGTTCTATAATTTCTGATCATACATAAATGACATAAAATTTTTCTTTTTTAAAAAACCTGTTATTAGTTTTATATTATGACCCAATACTGACATGTACAGGGTCCGCCAAGAGAACCTGACGAATTTTGGTATTCAACTACAAATTTATGTAACAATATATTTATTTTCACATACAAGTAATCGATAGTATATTACATGCCATTTTATTTATGGAAAATAATGTCGCTTAAGTGATGTCCTTCACCGCGTACACACTGTTCGAAGCGGTTTTGCAAATTGCTCATTACTCGCTCTAGTAAATTCATAGGAATTGCACGAATTTCATTGCGAATGTTTTCTTTTAATTCCTGAATTGTTTGCGGTCTATTTAAATACACCTTGCTCTTCAGATAACCCCATAGCCAATAATCACAAACGGTCAGGTCGGGAGACCGTGCCGGCCAAGGAACATTCCCATTCCGCGAAATTACTGCTGCTGGAAACATTTCTTGTAGTCGAGCTATTGACGCTCGTGCTGTGTGAGCAGTTGCTCCATCCTGTTGGAACCATACAGTATTCATATCAATGTTTTGTCGACGAAGCTCGGGTTCCAAAAAGTTGTTCAACATTTCCACATATCGTTGCGAATTGCATTTCCAAGACCATCTTCAAAAAAATATGGACCAATTATACCGAATCGCGCCACTCCGCACCATACAGTTACCTTGCGGCTATGCAGAGGTCGTTGATGGAGCTGTCTGGGATTTTCTGAACTCCAATAACGAAAATTTTGTTTGTTTACACATCCCGATAACTCAAAATGCGCTTCATCGGACATAATTAAGCCGTTCAAGACATTATCAGCAAAAAGTTCCAGAAGTCGATTGCAACAATTCACACGATTTGAAAAGTCTTCAGCAGTCAGTTCTTGAACAATTGCTAACTTATATGGGTGGAAATGTAAGTCCTTATGCAAAATACGCCGTATTGTTGTTTCGGAAAGTCTTAAAGCAATTGCTTGCCGCTTAACTGAACGACGTGGACTTCCTTTGATGGCTGTTCTCACCCTCTCCACGTTTTCTGGTGTTCGAACACTGCGACGCATCCCTGGTGGTTTCACCTTCATTGCAGACGCATGTCGACGAAAATTTTGAACCCATAATTTAATTGTGTTACGGCATGGAACACTACCATGACGTTCAATGTTGAAATGCGTGCGAAATAAACGTTGTGTCACAATCACCGATTCACTATTTTTAAAATACGTTTCGATAACGAACGCGCGATGTTCATTACGCCACCCTTCCATGATTACTGAAATGGCAACTACTAACGATGGTTTTCCCCCACTAACCGCTATTCTACGAAATACAATGACTTCGTATTATACATGTTAAAAACATCAGGTTCCCTTGGCGGACCCTGTATTTGCTAATTCGCAGCTTTATTCAATTGTTTAGCTTTTATATACCAAGGCGACCTGAAACTTAACGAAAAAATTATGTGATTTATTTAAAATCATTAATTAACTATGAAGTCGTGCATGTGGCATCATAAATGTTTAGTATGGATTGATAGGGTTTTGGGCAAGGATTAATTTAACACAAGCAAAAATATAGGGTGCTATTTAAAAAAATCAAGTTACCTTGGATTAAAGTTAAGCAAATGTTCAGGGCTATAGTGGACACCTGTATACAATTACATCGATTTTAATTTTAATGTTGAATCAGACTAAGTATGTATGTGATATTTAAAATATGAATGTCTAAAACAAATGCAAATATAAACCACGCCGCCTTAACCGATGCTTTGCATCGGCACTACTTTTGACAAAAGAGTAAATAACAACGTTGTTATTAAAGATAGACATATAGTAGTTTATTTAAAGTCATGTTATTTTTCTACGTAGAATTGAAAAATGAAATAATATATAGGGTGTTTCATTTAAAATAACGAAGTAAGTATCCGTTTGCCTACTTCTGGGACACTCTGTATAATCAAAAATATTTTTAGGTGATGCAGCATTGGATTCTATAACATTCTTGTAGAAAGGCTTTCTTTCTAAAATGGCAAATAGAGCTGTAATCAAAGACCCAGTCTTCGGTGGGACAACCTGTACAGTGCTCTTCAGATCTTATGTTTCCCTATATCGATACTATTTTCCGTATAGCAAAGCCAAGTACTTCGGCTCAGTTCGAATTCACACGTAGAAAAAGAGCGGAAAAGGACATTATCATTGTTGAGAGGGTGTATTTATATTTTCTTAGCATATTTAAAGGACAAAAGAATTTTACCAATGAAACATTTGCATATATTAATCTCTTGGTTATTATCGCAAATGTAGTTTTAGTTGGTGTTTCTATTCCGTTCTTGTAAACTTGGTTGCTTTTTGAGACCATAAAATAAGTCAATAAAATCCAGTCAAAAACAAACCGAACTAACAAAAACAACACTCTCGCAAAACATACCTTAACAATGTAAAACAGGTAACATGAGATTCGTCTGATACCTCATTTCGACTGCAGACAAACGCTGTCACCAAAAATCCCCGTGCGACATTTCTGTTAAATGACAACCCAGTAAAATTCACAGTAGTATAACAAAAACTTTATGAGGTACTACCGAATAAACATGATACACAGAAGCTTCAGTATGAAGATAAGATCTTTCCATACAACTCAAACAAGGAATTACCAATGCTTTGCAAATTCAAATGGGATTTAAAATATATTTTACTAACTTTGTGCATTCGAAAGGTTGATGCCATCAGGACATTAAAGGAGCCATCTAACCTATGTGAAGTTCGGAGCCTATTAGGAATGTTGAATTATGTGGGGAAGTTTCTTACAAATCTTGCAACACACACGAAGCTTATGAGAGAATTTATTGTGAAAAACGCACCGTGGCAATGGATAAAAAAGCACAAAGTCTTTTTAAAAACTAAAGGATCTTTTAAATGACGCAGGTAAGCTGCCATATTTTAATATTAATAAACGCACACATTTACATGTAGACGCAGGGCCGAATGGACTAGGGGCCATACTTTCCCAAGAATCTGCAGATGGACAGGTCACTGTTGTTGGTGTGACCGAACACTTAGTCCACTCGAACAAAGGTTTTGTCAAATAGAGAGAGACAGAGAGATGTATGCCATAAGTTGGGCTCTAAGACACTTTCACACATGTCTGTGGTACTATAGTATACTTACATACATATCATAAACCATTATTAAATATTTTTAACAATCCAAAATCGCTTGCTGGTGCAAAAATCAAACGATTTTTACTCCTTCAGACTATCTATCCAGATACAATATTGGAAACTCACCTAGCAAAGTCAGTAAAGTTGAAAATTATGTAAACTTCATAATAAACTAAAATGTACCCAAAACAATGTCAGTGCAACACTTGTTAATTGCCGAAAACACCACCGATATAACTAAAAATGATTAGCTGTCAAACGAGAAAAACAAAACGTATGCTGACGAAAAACGAAGCCAGCTAATTTCACAATAGGAGATATAGTTTTATGTAAACAACCGAAAATAAATATGATGACGCGACCATTCGATTCCAATCCTTACAATGTGATTAGTATAAATGGGTCGACAATAACAGCTGCAAGAGATGGTAAAGTCTGTAAACGAAACTAATCCTTTTTCAAATTGTTTCTGTCATCTTCTCTACTCCTTCTCAACCAAGATCATAGCAGTGAAGAAAAAGAAGAAGAGCGATACAATCACCCATCCTCAGGCGAACTTAGTTAACGACAACGTTGATGGAAACTTACCTGCAGTAGCACTATCAGGAATCGATGGCCGTCCACAGCGAACATGAAATCCACCCGTACGTATGGACGATTATAGGTTTGTTCGCTGTGCGAATTAGAACTTAATTGGAAACTATTTAGTTTTTCCAGAGCGCATAATTAAAAAACGGATTGTAGTTTGAAATTAGTTTGGTAATTTGCTCTGCTCTGTTACAATTTGACACTGTGCAAAAACCAAATTCTAAATTGCAAACGCAAATACTAAATTGTAGCGCTGCGAACGCTTCTTATTAGGCGTGCGTCGTTCAGTTGTGGATAGTTGCTGACTGCACAGCGAACAAAGCTAATATTCTCAACGAATAGGACAAGGTGTTAATCTAAATAGTTTTCATTAATATCTTAGAATATGTTGTTACAAAATACTGAAATCTCAATCAAGAAAAACAAATAAACACACTACTTTGGTAAAGGAAAGTAAAATTAAAATTAATTGCAAATAAAAAAAATATTAATGTAATGTTGGACCAAGCAAGAAATTAAATAACGCGCACTGCAAACTTCAGCACTACTTACGGCTGCCATACGATCGGGTATGTTTCTGATCAAAGGGAGTTATTGCTCTGAAGAGATTTGGCCTCAACGTGCTCGCATGCAAATTGCAAACACTGTCACCGATGCTTTACGATTAAAAGAGGACGATGCCTACGAATTGTAAATACTGACACTATATTTTTGTTACATCTGACTAAAGAGCGGATAGTCACAGGCACCATAGACTGTTATTCATCGCATCACCGTTACGAAGCTCGGCCATAGGCGGACGGAGCACAATACACAATGTTGATCGACTAGGCGCGCTAAATACGGAATTAGTGAAGAGCGGTCACACAAAATATCTCTTTATTCAGCGTCCCGTATTTGTCTCCACAATATAGTATTTAGTTAAAAATAACTTTAAAGTATTAACTAATACTATAAAATATTTAGAAACTCAAAGTTTAAAACTAGAAGAAGGTATCGAAATCCTATAAATACTCCTTATATAATCCTTAATAGTTCCATTACATTCCCGGAGATTTTGGAGGGCAAACAAATTGACAGTTTTTAACCGTAATCCGGATTTAAACATCTTAAAAAATGTCTGCTCCAAAGACAATGAAATGTATAGTAATTTTAAAATATACTTTAAATATGCACCTCTCACTAGTTGTGATGTAGAAAGAAGTTTTTCTGTATTTAAAAACATACGACAAGCAAACGGACTCAGTTTACAGATCAGAATTTAGAATATATTTTAATAATTAATGCAAATAAATTTTGTTTGCACGGAATTGCATAACATAGGTATATTGTTTAAGTACAATATTGTCATACTAAGAGGAAAGATTCTTTAATACAAAGAGATATTACTTCCCTACTATTTAATAAAATGATTGCCTTCTGTTAGTATGTATTACTTCTGTGGAAAAATAATATTATTTCAATGAAAGAAATATGGATTAACTGAAAGAAACGGCTGCTTTAAAAAATACCGTCAAAGAGATATTTATTTGTTTTAAAGAATCTTTTTTATCAGTGCATATAAACGAATATCTACTTCAAATTTATTAAATAAAATATAGCATATGTTAAAATTCGTATTAAAGTAGGTATCCTGTGATGGGTGGAGACTGTGGCTTGAAAACTATAACAAAAATCCAAAAGAAAAAGTGAAAAATCCCTTACCACAAAAATTAAAGATACAAATCTAAATATGTATTTCGGCAACTAAGTTGCCATCTTCAGTAGAAACAAGTGAAGAGCAGTGTCAAACGTAGTGTTTTCGGCTAAGGTAAACCTTGGAAGATATGCTCTTCACCAAATCACTAGTGGAATAACACTAAAGTTTGATTGAAAAAGTAGGTATATCTGTCTGCGCTACTGTCACACAACGACGTATGTATAACAACACTCGATATGTATAACGCGCCGACTCAGTATCAATCGTCGCTTATAGTGCCTGTGGCTATCCGCCATTGCATCTGACACACAGATGGCGCGCAATGCCATAAGCGGCTAACGTCAGAAGTTTCTTCTTAGAAGAATAACCGTCGTTACATGTTTTGTGAATGTTACTGTTGTAATTACTTTGTGAAATATCTTTCATCGGTGAATAAATAGTTTGAAATATAATTATAGTATTCAATCTATACCTCCCAACAATTTTATTGGACGTTGTTCAACCTTTGCACAAGAGCTAATGCTGTAACCGTGAACCTACGTAATGTTTATATTAGAAGAAGTCGATCTTGAGTGTGACTTGTTGCTCTTAATGTCTTGTCGAGGTCTTCTGTTTTGCGACACCTTTATGATGCTGAGCTTCTACAAATTCCTAGCACATTTCCGATGTAACGCAATTTTTAGAATAGCTTACGAGTGATCTACAGTGTATGACCGTAGTGGTTTTGCCTGGTCTAATTTATTCAATTAAGAAAGCAATTGAGATATGTAACAAAAATGATATGACGCCATAACTCAAAATTTCGCAGAATTATTAAAAAATAGATTTTGTTTCTAGATCTCAAATAAAAAGCTATATCAAAAATGTCTAAACAATTTTCTGAAATTTTAAATAAAAAAGTCGTGATGCATAATATAAATTGAACAAAAATCAATTTTTTTTAAATATCTTGAAAAGATAACCTAATTTTTTATTCACCAGTTTTTTTATCTCGCAAAAATAATTCTGGAAAAAATTAGATAGGCATTTTTTCGTATTTTCGCTGCAATAGAATACCATTATATTCGTGCAAACAGTCACTGATATTTTGGATAAAACTTAACCACACTTGGTAAAAAAAAACGCCTGAAATAACGGATAAATTTCTACAGTAAAATTTACTAATCGCTAAATTAGTCTAGCTTAATATAAAAATAGATTTAAATTCAATAATCTTCAAAGAATTAAACAATTGTAGTTAGTTACTTTTTGCAGGAATAGGATGATACGTAAAGAGTAAAACAAAATACAATAAATTACAAATACAGAATACTAACTAGTTTGTGTAACTGATCCGTTAGATATCCGTAAATAGCAAAACAAAAATACAATGCACAAAGTAAACGTACAGGTGTGCAATGTGAATATTATTAACACAGCAATAAAAGTATGTTGAATATTTTGATGTTTTCCGCAATAAAAAAAAGTAAAATCAAAATTTTCTAATATTTTTTTTAACTTCGGTAATAAATTGCTTAGTAGGCAGTAAACTGGTAAGTTATGATTTGAAATATTGGTGTATTGTGAAACTGTCCTTCACACAAGGTGATTATATGTATGTTCCCAGTTTTCCATGCTCTCACAATTCTCTAAGCGCAAAGATATAAGCGTCCGTAATACCCCGATCATTCGCGCATAACCTGCATCTTCGTACAGTTTCTTGATTTTCGTCCAGACGTCTTTTGCACTTGTTGCATCTTTCACAAGCACGTAGAGGGTAGGCCCAATCGTTAATATCAACTTTGCTTTAGCTTTTGCGAGTAAAACACCGTCTTCTTCGGTCCCTTCTATGCACTTCGTTAAATCTTCAAGAACGAACACATTTTATACCGCGAAACACCATTCATCGTAGTTTTCCCGCCCAATCAGTATTTGACAACTGGTTAAATAATTCACAGCCATTTTCTGCTCAACTGAACTTAAACTGTTGCGTTCTGAACAATATACTCTTTCACGTTTTGGTACTGAGGTCTGGCACGGTCTGGGCCCACAACCTACTGGAGAGTTTTTGGAGCGTGGAAGTAAAGCAATGAAACAACACGTTCGAGTATTTGAAAACGACTGACTTCAACTTTATTTTCTATTGCATTAGTATTACATGATTAAACTAGAGAGCGTATTCTTATTATTGATATTATACCAACATTACCAACAGATTTCAATATAAACAAGTTGTAACATGTTCAAATCTAATCAAACATTGGAGCACAATTACAGGCACGCAATTCTTAAATAACAGAAAAATATTTTGAAAAAATCAAGTATCCGATTAATATTGCACGTTTGAATATATTAATTCATTTTATATTCCGGAAGACAACCTAATTTACATTTTATTAATATTAAAAGTAGTAATAGGTACTTATGTATATCTCTGAAAGGTATGTTTTGGTTTTTAGCAAGCTATGATTTATTTTTATGCAAAATTTACTAATTATTCACTTTGAAACAGTACTTAATGCTTTCATAACTCAAATTACCTAACTTATTTATAGTGATGGGTTGCTACGAAGCACTATTTATTTTCTGTGGCAGCCTTCTAATGTGTTATTAGGCAACCAAACAGTCGTCGAGTACCGAAAACAATATTGCTTTGTAACAGGCTGCGAAACACAAAGCTAGCTTTATATCAGTAGCAGTTTGTAAATATCTTGATTCGAAAACTGTTTCTTTGCATTAGATATTATTAGTCATAGATTCGAATAGTAAACAACAGTTGCTCTTGGTATACGTATTAGTCCGTATTACCACAGAATTATGTAAGTATAAAGCCTACTTACATAATTTGTTAATTTAGAGCATTTTATAGCTTGGATGCATTGTAATATAAAATCATTATTTTCATGTGATTATTATTTTTATTATTAAATTTTTACTCTTATTATAAAATAGATTGCAATTATTCTTTATTTATTAGTTGTTTGATTATATTATTAGACCTTCAATTGTTAGGCAAATATGGTGTTATATTAATTATTATTTGAATATTATACGTAAATCTATAAAAAAGTATATGCATAGATATATGTATGTATCTTGCGAAGTTTGCAATTTAGGGAGGTATTTCTGTGTGTATCGCCAACACGGATAAAAAATTTCAAGCCATAATCTCTAATACAAAATTGTAGACGCATAGAAACTGTTTCATATATGTCGCCGTATGCGAGGAAAACTGCTACAGAAAATAGCAGCTTTTTTAAACTGCTAATGAAAAGTGCAATGCAAGTTGTAGCTGCAAAATAGCAGTTTTACACATCACTACTTATTTTTGGAAATAAAGTGCAAAGGTGTTCCATTTAAAAATGAATAATAAACTTCAATTTTGTCGAAATTAGATCGTGAATGTGTGTTTTGAAACATGTCTAATAAAATTAAGCATTAACTGTTAACATGTCATACCAGAAGTTTCATAAAAAAGGGAGTGAACACTTACCAAATTTAGCCATTCTGCTCTTTCAACATCCGGAAAATAAACCTAGTAACAGAAATTAATTAGCTATCATATTTTTTATAGTAACTGCTTACTTACCCAAGCAGGTAAATCATCGATTCTAGCTAGTATTACATCTTTTTCATTACATAGAGCAGATGCTTTTGCTATGTTCCTTTTTCTCTCAGAATCTTTTCTCATTTGATCTCGAAGTACCAATAATATGACAGGTGTAATGAACCACGCTACAGACCATTTCAAATATCCCGCCAAGTATATAATACCAACAATAGAAGCCTAATAATAATTAAGATTATTATAATTACAAGAAAAATGTGTGCTTAGGTAATGTTTCTTTAAATAGACTTAGGATAAATTTGTTAGGAGTTGACAAGAAATACTAGGAGTTGGCAGTAGTGAAAACAAAAATAGACAACTTCAGTCATAATAATGTAATTAACAGTTAAGAGAAGTTTGTATTTTGTAACGCATTGTTTTGTACTTATGTTATAGTTTAATACACTTATAATATTGAAACCGTGTTTAAAAAATCACCCAAACCTAACAGGTTATGGGCCCAGGACCTTTCGAGAAGAAGTACGACATAGAGGACGTATACAGACGTATAACACATAAAATAGACGAGAATATTATAAGAAGACGACGCACATTATAATATACAAAATGGACGATCTAAGAATTGAAAAATTAAATAACGAAAATTATAGATATTGGTCTCTGCGAGCACAAGGTCTGTTAGAAGTAAAGGGACTATTGAAAGCAATTGATCCTGGTTTTGACAGGGACATATTGAAATGGTCAACTCAAGACAAGGAAAATGATCACAAAACTAAGTCAATATTATATCTAATAATGAATAATGATAGTCTGGATGATATAATGGAAAGCAAAACGGCAAAAGATATCTGGCAAACATTGAAGGAAATTCATAGCAAATATGATGAATGGCATGGATTGTTACTATTGCAAGATTTTGTTACTACTAAAAAGATGAATGACGAAAGTATAAACGAGTATTTGGTTAGAAGAAATGGTTTGTACCATAAAGTTAAAAATGCAGGATTTGATTTTAATGAAAGGGTTCAGGCAGGATTTGTAGTATTAGGATTACCAAGTGAGTACGAATACCTGTCAAGGAATTTAAGGGTGGATAACGATGATTTGACATTGTGTAAATTAAAATCAAAATTACTCCAAGAAGAAAGAAGAATAAAAGGCAGTACCGAGAAAAACAATAGTGAAACGAAGGCCTATGCAGAGAAAGGAAGTAAATTCTTTAAACGAAAGCCACAACGAAGTACTCTTGAGAAAAAACCAAATCAGGAAACAAAATCACATGAGAACTTAAGGTGTTATCGATGCTTAGAGTTTGGCCATATTGGCCGGAATTGTCAAGCGGAAAATAAACAAAAGGAGGACGATGGTCAAAAGAAAATAGCTTTTCAAGCCATGATGAAAGTTGAAGCACATTTAAGTAACAATCTTGAGACTGACAAAAATAGCTGGATTTTGGATAGCGGATCTACTGATCATATGTGTTGTGAATTATCAAAATTTTAAGATTTTGAAGAAAAGAAAACAGTTATAGAAGTTGCTGGGGGAGAAAGATTGTTGTCAACCGGATTTGGAAACATAGATTTTACATCGTCAGCATATGAAATAACTTTATTAAATGTATTGTATGTACCTGATTTAAAAACTAATTTAATTTCAGTTAAAAAAATGATGGAGAAAGGATTAAAGGTAATTTTTAACAAGGATTTTGCAGAAATTAAATTATGTGAAGAAACAATACTAAGAACAAGGAAGGTAGGCAAATTACATTACATTTATGAGGATAAAGGAAAAAGTAAGTGGTAAGTCACAACATCTTGAATGAAAATTTATGGCATGATCGCTTAGGTTATTTAAATACAGGAGACATGTCGAAGCTATTTAAAGACAAAATTATAAAGAAAAATTGTGATGTATGTAATAGAGGTAAATTAAAATCGACATCTTTCCCCAAGCATAGTGCAAATAGATCAACTGCTGTGCTACAACTGATCCATTCAGATGTAGTTGGTCCTATTACTCCAACCTCAAAAGGCGGAAGTAAATACATAGTAACTTTCATTGACGATTACTCTCGATATTGTACAGTATATACCATAAATAAAAAGTCAGATGTTTTATCAAAATTTATTGAATTTAAGAACAGAGTAGAAAATTTACTAAATGCAAAGATAAAAAATTAAAGAACAGATAATGGAGGTGAATATTTATCCAACGAATTTAAATCATTTCTGAAGGCTCATGGCATAGGTCATCATTTAACTGTACCAGGTACACCTCAACAAAATGGCGTGGCCGAACGTTTTAATCAAACCTTATTTGATACTGCAAGATGCATGTTAATACAATCAGGGCTAAAAGCCATCAGAAGCCTTTATGACAGCTTGTTACATTAGAAACCGTTGTCCAACAGCTGCAAACGAAGGAGTCACTCCTATTGCAAGGTGGAGAAATGGAACAAGAAATATCAATCATTTGCGTATTTTCGGATGTAAGGCATGGGCAGCAAATAAATTTAGACCTAGTAAGTTATCACCGAAAGGATTACCGTGCATATTTATTGGATATGATGAAAATGCCAAAGCATATAGATTTTATGATGATAGTAAAGATGAATTTTTCATAAGTAGAGATGCAAAATTTGCAGAAGACGTTTTTCCTATGAAGCAGCAAGAAGACGAATTGCTGAATTGGAAACTACCTACCAAAGAGACGATTACCGATGAAACAAATGAAGTACCAATTGAAGTTCTAACAAAAGACGTAGAATTCAATTTTGTAGATAACCAAAGAGCAGAGGAGAATGAAGAGGATAATGTCAACATCAATCAAGAAATAGACGATCAAAGAGAGCTGGACGAAGATAACGCAGCTGAAAATAGCGAAGACGAAGAAGATGAAATTCAGAGAAAAACCAGAAGTGGACGGACGATAAAGAATCCCACGTGGTTAGAAGATTACGAAGTAAATGAAAACACGGACGATGACATTCCCGAAACCTATCTGACATTAATGAGCGAACATGGAGACCCTCAGAATATGGATATGGCGATGCAAGATGAAAACAAAGATAAATGGATAAATGCAATAGAAGAGGAATTTGAAAATTTATTAAGGAATGAAACATGGACATTTGTGACGAAGAAAAGTACAATAAAACCGATTAAGACAAAATGGGTATTCAAAACGAAGAAAGACGAAAATGGCGATACAATAGCTCACAGAGCGAGAGTTGTTGCAAAAGGTAATACACAAAAGCCTGGAATAGATTTTGATCGAACGTACTCTCCAGTAGTACAAAAGAAAACAATGAGAATGCTGTTTGCATTGGCAACTGAATTAGATTGGGATATACATCATTTAGATATCAAAGCAGCCTACTTATCAGCTAATTTAAAAGAAGACATATACATAGATATTCCAGATGGTTATGACAAAGTATTGAATACTCTACGAATAAAATTTGAAAATTTACCCACGATGCACGATATCAAAAGCAAGAATCTGATATGTAAACTCAACAAAAGCATGTATCGTTTGCATCAATCTGGTATTATGTGGAACAAGATATTGGACAATTTCATTCAATCCCAAAACTTTAAACGATCTATCACCGATCCATGTGTTTACTTTAACAAACAAACCGACATTATTATCACCACATATGTAGACGATATCTTACTTTAAAAAAAAGTAGAATATATAGAAAAATTCAAAGAAAAAATCAAGAACAGATTTGAAATAAAAGATTTAGGATAGGGAAAACACATTTCATCGATAAAGGTAATACGTGAAGGCGGTACGACGAAATTAAATCAAACAGCATATGTAGTAGAACTATTGAGGCAAACCAATATGATAAATTCAAAAGGGGTAAAAACACCATTACCTTTGGGTTTGAAATACGATGAAGATGAACAACGAAACAAAAGCCTAAATAAAGACCAAAAGCAGCTATATCAAAAGGTTGTTGGAAGTGTTCTTTACTTAGCAACAACTACTAGACCCGATTTGGCGTTTGCAGCGACATTTATGTCACAATTTAATCAAAATCCGACAGAACAGCATTGGACTAGCATCAAACACATATTAAGATATCTAAATGCCACCAAAGACTACAGCCTGGAATATACGAAAAGTAATGGACAGCTTCCTGTAGCTTTTTCCGATGCTGATTGGGCATCCAATAAACTCGATAAAAAAGCTTTTAGTGGTTACGTGTTTATTTTTGCGAATGCAGCTATAACGTGGAAGAGTCAGAAACAAAGAAGCACGTCATTAAACACAGCTGGGGCAGAGTTAATAGCATTGACAGAAACTGCGAAAGAATTTACCTTTTATAGAAAACTTGCCGCGGAGATACAACAGCAAAAGTTCTTCGAAAAGGGGTTTTGTATAAAAATGGATAATCAGAGTGCTATAAAACTTGCCGAAAATAACATGACATCCGAAAGATCCAAACACATTGATCTCCGATATTTTTTTATTCGGGACATGACAGAAAGTGGTGAAATATATCTGGAATATATTCCATCAAACCATAATCTTGCCGATTCATTCACCAAAATATTAAGTGGAGTCAAAATGGAGGACCATTTAAAGAAGATGGGAATCCTGGATTCGGTGGGGGTGTTAGGAGTTGACAAGAAATACTAGGGGTTGGCAGTGTGAAAACAAAAATAGACAACTTCAGTCATAATAATGTAATTAACAGTTAAGAGAAGTTTGTATTTTGTAACGCATTGTTTTGTACTTATGTTATAGTTTAATACACTTATAATATTGAAAACGTGTTTAAAAAATCACCCAAACCGAACAAAATTTAAGCTTTCCTTAATTTTAATTCTTTAATTAAGTCACTAATGCGCATAGAAATGGGGAAAAATTAATTT
Organism: Cetonia aurata; assembly: GCA_949128085.1. NCBI lineage: Eukaryota > Metazoa > Arthropoda > Insecta > Coleoptera > Scarabaeidae > Cetonia > Cetonia aurata. The sequence continues at coordinate 34,241,317 of OX421884.1, read as the reverse complement.
TTGATTGGGATTGAATTCCACACAGATCAAAAACGGCCTTGTCGACTTTTTCTAGAAAATTGAATTTTGTCTTTGTATGTTTTATGATGTACTAATAGTGTAATGAAACTTTTATGGCCTATGAAATAATCGCCATAAAAGCAAGTTCTGCCTGTGATACTTTTACAACAAACCTTCATTTTGACAAAACTGAAGCTTTGTTAATTGTAGGTAACACAACTCAAACAAATAAAAGGTAAAACCACTCCACCTTCAGTGTCACAGCTTTCGTTCAAAATGAAAGTTGCTCGGGATAAACACAAGCTATTACAGTTGGTATTAGCCTGACTAAATTCGAGATTTGAAGACGGACTATGGTAACATATATCAATTTGTAAGGGTTTAAAGTATCTCCACTATATATCGTAAGTATGTATATATCGTAGGTATATATATATCGTTTGATGTTTCATTATAAACCATGGGCAATAAAGAGGTCCTGTAAATAGTTATTTACATATCAAGACTGGCAAGTGATGTTTTGTAGACCGAGTTTGAGGATTGCAAGCCGAGGCAGAGCCGTCCATGGATAGTAAAATAAAGGAAGTGACGCACTGACAGTTCAGTAAAGTGGCATTTTCAATCCTCGAATGAGTATAGTAAGATTGTATTTTCAGATATCGTAGTAAAAAACAAACATATATGGCCAAGAAATTCATATGTAATTGTTAATTTATGATATATCTCTGCACAAATATATTTATGTTACGAACTGGATCATAAAAAAGATCCTGTATTCAAATTTTTAGATTAACTTTATATCATTTTAGACAAATGTAAAGATAAATATTGTGGTATTTTGTAATAGAATAGGTCCTATAAGAACTTTTTTGCAGATAGGTACATATAAAAATCCCTTGCTCACCCTTTTTAGAGTACTATACATTAAACTTCCTACACTCATTCCTGCAATTTTCCTTTCGGTTTGTTCTTGACCTGTACCTTCAGACATTGTTTATAACCTTACGTCAGCTGTAATAAATAATTTAAGTAAGTTACGTACTATATTTACCTAACCTCAATAGATACTCATACGCACCATATACGCACTAATCACTAATTTGCATTCAATTTACAGAAAACAAGATAAAATTAAACCGGCGGTCACACCCAAACGTAAACAGTAAATATTATCAATGACCGTAAAATTTTGATTATACTTTTATCTCTGATATACCACTACTACTACTAATGTACTACTACTAACACTAACTACAACTGTTACATGTGTTAGATCATCGATATTCATAAATACAGTAGCCTTGTTTATAATTTATATATATTCAACAACAGGAGGAGGAGAAACAGGAGGTCTCCTAGATGGCGCACTACGCCAATGTAAAATCTTATTCACGCACTGCGTCATCGTGGAGTTATCCTGTCGTACTTCAGGACGATTGAAAACTATAAATATTTCTCGTCTACATAGAATGATAGAGAATATAATAATATATGGCCCTTCATTAAACCTTCTTTTAAATTGTTTCTCATTAAGGCATACTTACTTTTTGAAAGTGCTCTGACATCACAAGTTCTTTCATTCATAAATTCTTAGTTGGTGGTTGGCATCATTTGGCAACGGAGACGGAGCGATAGTCAATAGTCATGGTAGTTCGCATCATCGTCGTAGATAAGTAATATTAAGTTCGCATGCTTTGCGCGTACAGATGGCGCTGGCGTAAAAGTATACGATATTCTGTGTTTATTTTACGCGGTTTGAAGGTTATAATCTTTCAGAATTCGTTCTTTTACGATAATTGGAGAACTTTAAACACAAACAAAAACAAAATGCAGAAATAATGCCGAATCCCAAATTTCTTTGTGACCATCACCTGCATAGTACCATTGTCACAATAATTTGAATTCTTTGGAACAAATGACATCAAAAGTAATGTAAATGGGTACCTTTACTAAATAGTTTAGTTTTGGTCAAGCTATGTTTAACGTTGTAAACGTAGGTATTATTGCATGGGAAACGTAAACAACCAGACTAGCACATTATATAATGCTGAATCTAGTGAAAGTTATGAATTAGTAGTATGTAAAGATTATGCAATAAAGGTTGAATATTATGAAAGAAAGACTCGACATCGAAAAGCAGTTACTATGTGAAATTGTGAATGTCATACATAAATAAAACCAGGATATCTGAGAATATTCTAAATTTAAGTTTATTTTGGTGTGAATTTTTTTATTTTATTGACCTTTGTTGATCTTTTTGACTGTAAATAGATGAATAAAAACTTTCTGTGGTAAAAACAATGTGAACATTGACATCTAGTTTTCTTAACCCAACACAGATGGCACTTATTCCTAGATATTTGGAGATACCAACCTACAACACCTCCACTGTATCGAACAAATATTTAGTCTCTACAATTACTTATCCCTAAAGCTTGTAAATGTTTATAATGTTTAGTTATTCCCAAACTTTTTGTTAGAATATCTGCTGGCATTTCACTAGTTTGCAAATAACGAAGTTCAATAATACCATTAGAAATTGCTTCTCTAATGAAATGAAATTTAATATCTATGTGTTTAGTTCTTCGATGAACTACATGATTTGCAGCTAGTTTTTGGGCACTTTCATTATCGTTATACATAACAATACATTTAGATGTGCCCGTCAATTCACATAACAAATTCTTTAAGTAAACAGCTTCCTTAGCCGCTTCAGATATGGCTACATATTCTGCCTCAGTACTAGATAAAGCTACTGAATTTTGTTTTCTGCTTTCCCAGGATATAACTGCATTTGACAACTTAAAACAGAATCCAGTATAGGATTTTCGGTCAGTTATATTACCTCCCCAATCAGAATCTACAAAACATTCTAGTTCTAATCTAGGGTTTCTTTCAAACTTTAAACAATAATCTTTTGTTGCCTTTAAATACTTTAAAATTCTTTTAGCCTGTTTCCAATGAGTTTCATTGTAAGCATTATTGAATTGACTCATATAACTTACACTGTAAGCAATATCAGGGCGTGTTTGGACTGCCAAATACATTAAACTCCATATAAGATTTTGATAAGGTAAATTACCACTTACATTTTCAGTCTTATCTAAACTAACATTAGTTTCTAGAGGAGTCTTATAAGTCTTACAATCCAACATATTAAATTTCAATAGTAGTTGATCTATATATTCTCTTTGATCAAGCGTTATTATTCCTAATTCTTTGTCAATGTTAACCCTCATTCCTAAACATTGCCTTAACTGCCCTAAATCTTTAATCTTAAATTTAGCGCCTAGCTCTAATTTTAGTTTAGTTGTTTCTTTTAGATCATTTGAAAAAATGAAAAAATCATCTACATATAGTGCTACTATAGTCACTAACTTTTCTCTTTTCATTACAAATAAACAAGGTTCATTTTCTGATTTCTTATAACCTAAGTCTGACATAATTTCATCTACACGTTTATACCATGCACGAGAAGACTGCTTTAAACCATAAACAGCTTTTTTTAGTTTAAGTACTTTATTTTCTTGTCCTTTAAGGACAGGACCTTCTGGTTGTTGCATGAACACAGTATTGTCTAAAAGACCATTAAGAAACGCTGTCTTCACGTCCAAATGAGTTACATCTAAATTTAAATTCACAGACATTGCCATTAAAAATCTTAGTGTAGAGTGTCTCATTACTGGCGAATAAATTTCGTCATAATCGATCCCAGCTTTTTGAGAAAACCCTTTAGCAACTAATCGAGCGCGGTGTCTTATTTTCCCGTTAGCTTCTCGTTTCCGTTTAAACACCCACTTGCACTGCACAATAGTTCCATTTCCAGGTTTCTCCACTACATCCCAAGCATCATTCTCTTCAAAAGACTTTAGTTCTTCTTCCATGGCTTGTCTCCAGCTGTTTTTCTCAACACTGGATAGAGCTTCCGTAACACTTATCGGTTCACTTGCAAAATTGTCTTCAACACAGAGGTAAGTAAGATAATCTTCAAACTTCTTCGGCTTTTGTTGTCTTTCAGATTTCCTCAAATTTCCGGTTACAGCTGTTTCGTCAAATCCTGTACCTTCACATGCATAATCCTGGTCACTGTCATCATCAAAGTAAACACTTTCGTTTTCTTCAGTATCCGATGTCCTTCCTTCTGAATCATCAGTACATGTTCCCTCCACTGAATTTTGCCTTTCCTCTTTATCATTTTCACAATGAATAGACATTTCAGCTTCTATGTCTTTATTCAGATTCACATCTTCCATTATTATCACATCTCTGCTTATAACAACTTCATTTTTCTCTTCGTTGTAAATTCTGTATCCTTTAGTATTTTCAGCGTACCCAACCAAAATCATTTTTTCAGACTTTTTATCCCATTTCGTCCGCTTCTGCTTCGGAACATGGTTCATTACGGTGCTGCCAAATATTCGTATGCTACTGATATCTGGTTTTCTTCCATGCCAAATTTCAAATGGCGTTTTGGCTTGTAATCCATAAACACAGCTTCTGTTTCTTATGTAAACCGCTGTATTACATGCTTCCGCCCAAAACTTTTTGTCTAAATTTGCATCAAACATTAGACATCTGGCCTTCTCAACTATTGTCCTGTTGAGTCTTTCAGAAGTACCATTTTGCTCTGGTGTATAAGCATTTGTAGTCTGATGAATTATTCCACACCTTTCAAGATAATTTTCAAACATTTTACTACAAAATTCACCACCATTATCCGTTCTCAACACTTTAATTTTGGACTCCTTTTGGTTTTCAACGAGCGTCTTGAAATTCTTGAATTTTTCAAGTGTTTCATCCTTTGTCTTTAAGAAATAGATGAATGCCATTTTGCTGAAATCATCTTCCAAAATTAAGAAGTATTTTGATCCGCCTATAGAAATTGATTCCATTGGTCCACAAACATCAGCATGTATGACTTCAAGCAATTTTGAGGCTCTGCTTCCTTTCTTCGGAAATGATAATCTTGTTTGTTTGCCTTCACAACAAACAACACAATTGTTCTTTGAAACATTTGCATTATCTACACTTATTAACCCATCTACCGCACCTTTCTTCATTGTCTCAAGATCTCTGTAATTTATATGTGCCAATCTTCTGTGCCATACTGAGTTATCCACCGTCAACATTGCACTGGAACATATATAAGAGCTTGATTCTTCTATGTTTAATTTGTACATATTGTCCTTGAGCGTTGCTGTAGCTATTAACTGGTTTTCTTTGTTAAATATTTCACAACCGTCTTTCTTAAATTTAACTGAGTTACTATTTTTTATTAATTGACTCACCGAAAGTAAATTCGTAGTTAATTCTGGTACACACAATGCATTTTTGATCACCACATCAAACTGTTCATTGTTTACCACTGTCTTAATGTCTATATCACCAACACAAGTCACTGAAAGTTTGTTGTTATTTGCTACTGTTATTTCACCAAGGTTATCGTCTGTCACAGCATCTTTTACCCAATGTTTATTTGTCGTGATGTGTGCACTAGCACCTGAATCAACATACCATTCATTACGTTTAAACCTTCCATTCGTCAAGAAGACTGCACTAAAAGCGTTGTCTTGATTCCTTGTTGTTGTTGTTGTCGTTGTTATTGGCCTTGGCGTTAGCCATTAGCCACGTACAAATTTTATATATATACTAATATATATCAATAAAAAATAAAAAAAATAATAAAAAAAAAATCAAAAACCTGGCAACCCGTATGGACACAAGGGAAAAAACATTAGACACGCTTCACACCCGGGGCCGATCGGGCGACTTAGAACAAACAGGTAGGCCAACGGAACAAAGGGAGAACCCACATAGGATAGAAATACAAAGGAAAGACTTAAACTAAATATTAAAACCTATATTTTTCATATGACAATAAATTTTTGAATTGATCTCTTTTCTGTCCAACGATATCAGATGATTAATGTTAATTGGGAACTGAATACCCATATTTAATAGGTCTAACTGGAATAAATTGATTTTATCTAAGTGTTTGCTACAACCCAAGATAATATGATTGACATCACCGCACTCGATTTCACAGAAATTACAGTTATTGTTTTCTTTTAGCTTGATTTTATACAAATGCGCAGGAAATCTTCCATGATTAAATGAAAGTCTTAAAATTTGCGACAGCATATTCTTTGTAACTCTAGTTTTATCGTACCAACGAGCAGTTCTAAAATTTGGAAAGAGCATAAAATAATTGGTTGGCTTATCTTTGTAAAGATTGAAATACTGCATCTGCCATTCATTACGAATATCTTTTTTGTAAGTGCCGAAGAAGTCGCTATCTGGAAGTAGAATGTCCTCTGAGATCTTCTCACCACATGCCGCTTTTGCCAAACTATCTACTTTTTCATTATAATAAATATTGGAGTGTCCTTTAATCCAAACGTATCTTATTGATTTTCCATATTGTTTTATGCTGAAATCTATTAGTAGCATTTCTCCAATCATTTGGGATGACGAAAAACTAAAATTTTGAAGGCTCATCAAAACACTTTTGGAGTCGGTGAAGATCGTAAAAGAGTCTTCCTCCATTTGGCAAATTAATTCCATAGCTTTTCTTATCGCTGTTGCTTCAGCTGTATAAACAGTCGCATCTTTTGGCAGTGAGAACTTTTTATAAAGTTGTTTATTAGGTACGATAAAGGCACATCCGACACCAATAGAATTTTTTGCTCCGTCAGTAAATATGTGAATATCTGTAGAAAATTTTTGGGCGATGTCATTAAATTCCAAATTATTGAAATGAATATCCTCTGAGAAGTTGGGAAAAACTATATTCGGTTTATTAGTTAGGCATTTAAAAGGTAACGTGTATATAAAAAAATTTTGCGACTTCAGGATTTTAGGATCGTATGGGGCTGTATGCGTAAAAGAACTAGTAAGAGGTGGGGATGTCTTTTTAACCCAATATGAACACGTAAGATTATGAATGTTTAATTTTTTACATTTGGGTATAATATTCATATTCTTTGCTCTATTTTTTAATAGGAATTTCGTGCTTAGAAGCTTTCGCCTGAGGGCAAGAGGAAATTCATTCATTTCTACATACATTGCATCTATCGGCGTGGAAGTCATTGTTCCTAAACATAACCGAATGGCCCTGTTGTTGACAACATCTAATTTCTTCAGTAGAGACTTGCTAGCTGAGCCGTATAGGAAACATCCATAATCTATTACGGATCTAACCATTGCTCTATAAACCAAACTAGAAGTATGTAGATCAGCCCCAAAAGAAACTTTACTGATAACTCGTAAGACATTGATAGATTTTTGTGTTTTTTTCACAGTTTCAACTATATGTGACCTCCATAACAATTTACTATCTAACCACATCCCTAAGTACTTGACGACGTTATTAACATTAAACATTTTGTTTGCTAATTTAACTTGGGTGAAATTAGAGGTTCTGTGTCTGGTAAAGCATACAACACTGCATTTCGGATAAGCGATTGTAAACTCTTTCTCGTTGCACCACATTTGAAAGGCTAACATGGCTTGGTCTAGAATTTCAATACATTTATTAAGTGATTTCTGGTCTGTGTACATTACGATGTCATCTGCATATTGGATTATTTCAACATCCGAGAAAGATAGATCTCTAGTGTAGATATTAAACAATAATGGACTTAAAACAGCTCCTTGGGCTAGACCTAGCGATGTGGTCCTCGGCCCAATAAACTGATTTGAAGATGTTCTTATCATTAAGGAGCGATTAGTGTATAGGTTAACTATATTAGAAGCGATTGTAGGAGGTACATTTATTTCAACAAGTTTTGACTTTAAGGTTCGCAGATTGATAGAGTTGTATGCGTCTTTTAGATCAATAAAAACTGCCATCAAATAATTATTTTTTGTATAGGAAGATTGTATGTCCGTAACTAAGTTTGCTAAAGCGTCAACAGTACTATATCCCCGTTTAAAACCATATTGGTGCTCAGAGAGATATCCTTGGTTTCCCAACCACCATTCTAGACGTAATTTTATTAATCTTTCTAATGTTTTCATAATACACGATAACAATGATATGGGTCTTAAGTCAGCCGTAGTTGAAACGTGGTTACCTTTTTTAATAATTGGAACAATAATTCCCGATTTGAGCTCTACAACTTCTTCTCCGTTAATATATATCTTGTTGAACAAGTCCAAAAAAAGTCTTTTCGCTTTTGGGGGAAGGTGTTTTATCATTGGATAAAGAATATTATCAGGCCCTGGAGAAGTATTTATATTACCTTTAAGCACCATATCTAGCTCGTGGTATGAGAAGGGTTCAAAAAGTATATGTGTTTTTTCAGGTTTTTCAAAATTTTGAATGGAATGATTTACCACGTTTGGAGTTAATTTATGTAAAAATTCTGATAATATATCATTTGAGATTGGTTGCATACAAGTACTTTCAGATTTAATCGCCCGTATTTTTTGCCAAACTTTTTTGATCGGTGTTTCTCTATTCAAATTTTCACAAAATTCTCTCCAACTTTTTCTGGCTTTAGATTTCAAATACCTTTTTGTTTCTGCTGCAATTCTTTTAAGATTAAGAAAATTGTCTAAAGATGGGTCTAAACGATATCTACTTAGTGCTTCCTTACGTATAGCGATCCTATCGTTACAACTACTATCCCACCAACAGGCTGCTTTTTTCTTACGTAAAAAAGGTTTCTTTACCTTAAACACTTCATTCCCAACATTGTTTATTTTTAACAAAAGAAGATCATACAATTCTTTAGCGCTCATATCTGAAGTGACATTTTCAAATTCGTTTTCCAAGAGTTCAGAGTATTTCTGCCAGTCTGCACCAGCTATATTCCATTTGGAAGCCGGATGCACAAAAGACGAATGACATTCCGAAGAAAACTGAATAAAAATTGGATAGTGATCCGAGCCCAGCGTATCATTCTCTACCTGCCATTTGGTTTTTACAGTAAGGTTAGGGGATGCCAAAGATAAATCTATCGCAGAATCCCGCCCACTATGAGAAATATGAGTAATGCAGCCGTTATTTAAAATGCCTAAATGAAAATTATCAAGTACATTAATAAAATCAACGCTAAAACCATCATCATATGAACATCCCCAACTCATAGAGTGAATATTGAAATCTCCTAATATAAAACAATTATTTACATTGACTTGTTGAAACAGATTAACCCAATCGGTACTTGATACACGAATATTAGGTGGTTTATATACGACCATTACATCTAAAGGAATTTGCAGCCTGACTCGAATAGCACACGCCTCTATACCATGATTATAATTACCACCGAGATCGCATTCGGAAAAAGCAAACTTATTAGAAATTAAAATGGCCACACCTCCTTTGCCATCACACCTGTCATTACGAACGCAGTTAAAACCACGAATATCAAAAACTTGAGTAGGCTTAAGCCAGGTTTCAGATAGTACTATTATGTCGATTTCATTTTGACTGAGGTAATTCAGAAAACTATATTTATTAGAATTTATAGATCTGCAGTTCCACTGTAAAATGTTAATTTGTGTAGGCATCACGAAAACGAAAAATGTTTAGCAAAAAGAAATTACCTCAATCTTCTTTGAAAGAAAAAATATACGAATAGTCTCAGTCTAAATAGTCTGATTATTTTTACTACTTATCAAATTACCCTCTGCATATACAATTTTTTCTAATTTTTCTTTTACTAAATCTTTACTAAAAATATAATCACTGCTGCTAAAAATTGATTCGATAAATGATATAATGTTCTCTATGACTTCAGCGTTATTAACAAATGGTGAATTCCTAATTACTTCGTTGTTAAACAAAATGTGATCTGACTTACTTTTAGTAGAGGGAAAGGATGGTTGCGAAGCACAAATAGTAGGCGAAATAGTCTTGCGTTTTTTATTATTGTTTAATGGAATTGGAATTTTAGGTTTTGATAGAGGGCGAATCGTAGTATTATTTGCTAATGGGGGAAATTGCTTTTCTTTATCTAAATTCAACAGTGGAGAAAAGCGATTATTGCCTAATTTATTTACGTATGAATATGGATTATCAAGCGATGTCTTAGCTTCTTTGTAGGTTAAATTATTTTCGGCCATAATTTTTTTAATTTGTTTTTCTTTAACATATTTCTCACAACTTTTCGAAAGACCATTATGTGAAGTAGATTTGCAATTGACACACATAGTGCCCGCACTACATGCTCCATCATGCGCATCCCCACAGTTTTTGCAACACTGAACTGTACTTTTACATAAATTTGCTATATGTCCAAAACGAAGACATTTAAAGCATTGTATAACATTACCTACATATACATCAACTTCCCTCCGGCAACTATTAATAAAGACATGTGACGGTAACTTGTTACCGTAAAATGAAACTATAACTGTTTGTCTAGGGATCCTTTCAAAAGATTTGTCATTTTTAACTACCTTCTTATATATTCTTTTCACGCCTTTAACTATACTTTCACATTCAATTAATGTAAGTAATTGTTCCTCTGATATTGCCGTGTCTACAAACCTAATAACTCCGCGGACTTCCGTTAAATGTTTAGGAACATAACAATGAAGATCTTTTGATCTTAAGTTAGGATTGTTAACTAAATTCATAACATCTTTAAGAGTTTTCATTTCTATCTTTATTTTATTGTAACCTACTCTACTTATTTCTTTAATCGATGATTTCACGCCCAACTCCTCATGCAGGAGTCGGCCAACAGCCATTTCATGGAGCCGACCGATATTCTTTGAACGATGTTGAATATAAGCATAGTACGGCCCACTATATAAGTGGGAAAATTTACTTTCAAAGTTATTTTCAATTAATTTAGTTGCATTTTTATCAGAAACGATTGTAGTTTCTTTGACCTGCGACACATTCTGTACGAGCGCCATATCAGAATTTGCATCTTTTTTACCATTTTCTTTTATTAAAATGGTCGAATAATTATCGCTTTCAAATAACATTGGACTTTCATTACCCGCTTCACCGTATTGTCCCGAGTCCATAGTAATATATTAATAGAAAAGTAAAATAAACTTACCTATATTCCGAAAAGAAATAACAATTTTTTGTAATACAAAACAAGAAATTTTAAAGAAAGAAAAAAGGGGAATACTTAACAACACAAAAGTATAAGATTAGGATTAGTAACTAAAAAATACCAAGGTGAATAACACAAACTATCTTCCCAAAACTAATTACTAACTACAATACAACTCTTAAACCAAAGAGCTCACAACAGCACACCTCCGATCTCTTACGCTGACCGTCTAGTACTGTGTCTTGATTCCTGTTGTCACTGTTTCCCTTAGGTACACTCTTAGTTTTTAATTGTGGACACTTATTTTTAAAATGTCCTAACTGATTACAGTAATTATAACATTTTAGTTCCTTCTTCTTGTCTGTATTCCTACTCGTATTACTCATGCTTGGCTTTTTCTTGCCATTCCATTTCCCAGCAAATGCACTACTAGTTTGAATAGCATCGCCTTCCATATCAAGTAATTTTGTTTTAATCGTATCTGTTGTAATGGTTATGCCAGAGTGCTCGATTGCCATAATCATTGGAGCATATCTCTCAGGTAATCCTGCTAATAGTAAGGAACCTATCCATTCGTCATTGATTTTGAATCCTGTACCTCTTAGCTTCTGTGCACATTCGACCAATTGATTAACATAGGAACTCATTGACTCACAGTTTTCAAGGCGTAAGCTTATTAATGCCCTTAATAAACTAATTCTCCTTGTAAAACCTTTGTCGTCAAACATTGATTGCAATTTATTCCATAGCTCTCTAGCTGTCTTAACCTCTTTTATGTGTACATATAGTGATGTGTCTATCGTCAAGATAATCTTAGCTTTGGCTTTCTCATCTTTCTCTGCTTCTCGTTCTGTTCCTTCTATGCATCCTTTCAGGCCTTCCAATATCATAACATTTTCAATTGCGAATGACCATTCATGAAAGTTTTCCCTGCCTTTTAGCCTAGGAACGTTTACCATGTAGTTTGCCGCCATTTCTACACCCAACAAACGCAATACTTTTTCACCAAAGTTTTAACACTACAATCTATTTCCAACAGCCACTTTTACTTGTTACAACGCACGCAACCTGGGCCCATAACCTGTTGATCTTTTTGACTGTAAATAGATGAATAAAAACTTTCTGTGGTAAAAATACGTTCGTCTTTTATTAAGCAAAGTTTACACACACTACAATGTGAACATTGACATCTAGTTTTCTTAACCCAACACAGATGGCACTTATTCCTAGATATTTGGAGATACCAACCTACAACAGTTTTCAGTATTGTTGTAATGAACCTGTTGCTATTTTATATTACAGATTATGTTTTGTTCAATATAGTATCTTTTTTTTAATTTTTTCTTTTTGGTTCATGTTTTCACTAGGAATAAATTGTCAATTTTATTATTAAATCAAAATTTCTAGAAATACAAAAAAGAAATTATTGAAATTTGTTTACATTTATTGAGGAAACACACACATAAACTTGATTTCTGTGCATTAACTCTATGGCTGCTTCAATATCTTCAGTTTGGCCAGGTTGCTCAAAAAGATCGATCTCCACAGGAGCTTCTCCATTTCACGCACAGATGTTTTGCAACACGCATCCAGATATAACACTGTTACGAATAAACTCTAGAGTTGGATTTTCCAAATATACATACATACATAATCCGTCCTCTTCTACCTTTCTAAGGTGTAGAGGTGCCATCCAGGGCCGTTCCTACGGTATCTGCCGCCCGTGTGCGATAATAATTTTGCCGCCCTCCCCCTTGTTTTATCGGTAACTAAATCTTTTTGGAAATATTTTTCTCTTAAATGAAACAATGAATTGTAAAAAATATTTATTTTATTAATTTTACATAATAATTATTATTACAGTGTAATAGTATACAAGAATAAAATAAATATACGTTACGTAATACACATACACACATGCTTTATTAATATATCAGATACTTTACGTATACTTTGTTAATACACATACTTTATTAATATTTATCTATTAATATGATTGTGGAAACCTTAGGGGTTAAATAAACTTTGCTTTCCTTGCCTTCTTTAATGCAAAATCTTTGATAATATCTGATATATTTATACCTTCCGAAAAGTCCTTTTCGATACTAATAATACTTAAATCTGAAAGTCTTTCTTGTCCCATTGTGGCTCTCAAATAATTTTTTATTATCTTGAGTTTTGAAAAACTTCTCTCCCCGCTAGCCACTGTCACAGGTAATGTTAAGAAAATGCGTATGGCAATCACTAAATTTGGAAAGAGATAAATGAGGTTATTTTTGAATAGGTATTGAATCACACTTAAGGCATTCTTTTCATTAGAAATATAGAGTGCAACGTTGTCAATTTCATCACACAAATCTTCAGCTACAATATCTTTTTCATTTTTAGAGGGATCATGTAACATACTTTCTAGTGATTTACATTTTGCAGACCTATCTGATTTATCTGTTTTTAAAAAATTATTTAGGTCGTTGAGAAAATCGAAAACAGTATTATGTTCTTTTATTTGTTCAAATCTTTCTACTAGTTTTATTAAGGCAGTATCCAGTATCGTAAAATAAAAATTAATTTTAAATTGGTCCCTTGGATTTTTTGGAGCCTCATCTACACATTCATAGTCAAATAAACGTTTTTTTATTCGGGGTCTAACAATATTAGGAGGAGGAAATGAAGGATCGCAATCGATATCTTCGGCAATATATTTAGCTTCTTCTAAAATGTCATTAAAACCTTTGTCAGATCTAATATCATTTAAATAACTTTTGGTTTGTTCTAACATAAAAATAATGTTCGGTACTATAGCATCAGATTGCTGCATAGCTTTACTTACGATATTAATTTTTGTTAGAACATTATACCACGTAATTATGGAGCAAATAAATTTATACGACTTTATTTTTAATATTAATGAATTTGCCATATTTCTAGTTTCAGAGTCTCTAGTAGTATCAGAAGAGAGGGTATATAACGCATCATATATTTTTGGGAGATTGTATCTAAGAACTTTTAGAGCATCTACTCTACTCTCCCATCTAGTATCTGACAGAGGTTTTAGTGTTAAAGTTGGGATTTCGTTTTTTAAAACCTGCCAACGTTTAGTCGATGCGGAAAAGAAAACGTAAAGTTCCTGTACTATAACAAAAAAACTTGTAATTTCTAAAGACGCCTTTGCAGCGTCATTAATAACTAAATTTAAACTATGGGCTGCACAAGGTACATAAAAAGCTCTAGGGTTTAAGTCAAGAACTTTTTTCTGTAAACCATTATTGCGACCCTTCATATTCGCACCATTATCATAACCCTGTCCCCTTAAATCCCCTAAAGGAATGTTGTGAGTCTCCAAGAAATCTAGTAAAACATTAGTTAAACCCTGTCCTGTCGAATCTGATATTGAAATAAATCCCAGAAAGTGCTCCCTAATTTCTATTTGCTTTGATTCATTATTTAACAGAAGAAATCTTACTATCACAGTAAGTTGGTCTTGGTGACTAAGATCAGTGGTGGAATCTAAAATAATAGAGTAATATTTACTAACTTTTAACAATGATATTATTTCATGCCTTATTTTTTGTCCTAAAAGAGAAATGAGTTCGTTTTGAATATGCGCACCTAAATAATGAGGCATATTTGATGGATTCCTGTTAATTCTAGTGATGTGGTCGGAGATTGTGTCATTAAACTTTGCAATTGTTTCTATGAATTTTAAAAAATTTCCATTTTGTTGATCGTATAACTTACTATTTTTACCTCTAAAACTCAAATTTTGACCAGCTAGGAATTTAACGGTATAAATTATAATTTTTAACACTGAAACCCATCTATCTTTTTCCATATTTATCAATTGCTCATTTAGTGAATCGGTAGTTGTCTTAGAAGAAACTGCTTTATTTAAATCGATCCAAGATTTTGTATTAAAAATGTGACTTTGAGATTTTTCATGTCGTTCTGTAACCTGAGATAAATGTCTCCAATCGTTATATCCCTCAACAAAGGCACTAGAAAAGGTTTTAAATATTTTGCAAGGAAAACAAAATACACAATCTTTTAATCTTGAATACACCAGCCAAACTCTTGGAATTATTTCCCCATTACTTAATTTTCTTTTATAATAACTAGATGCAAAGGCTCTGTTATCTTTATTTAAAGGAAAATTTACATCCGCTTCTGTAAGTTGGGTAGGACCTAACTCTACTAAAGTTAATTTAATTTTATCTGATAATACAGAAGGCCAACAGCTGGGATCCTTATAGGCATCATCTCTATAAGAAACTTGACAAATATTGTCGAAACTTACTTCTTTCAGCCAACCCCGATCTTCCGAGTCCTCTTTAGTCCCGGTTTCACTGGTTTCAAGATTTGGTTCTTCAATTAAAACATCTTCCATTTGAGTTATGTTTGACGGATATGATTGTTCCTCTTGTGATCTATCGCTATCATTGACGTTTACAATTTCGGTCTTTGTCACATTTGCATCTCGGGAACTTGATGGCGCATCTGAGATTAAAAAAGATTCAAGAGAACCACAAGCCTTCTTTATTAATTCCTCTTTTTCCAGTTTTCGCTTTCTGTATTGTGCCCCAGAAAGCTTTTTTCGCTTATCAGACATCTGTAAAAAAATTAAGGTATGATATCATATTATATCGCTGATGCGTGGGTATTCTATGTTGTCTATGTAACTACTTTTCGTATTTCTAATAGCAAAAAAGTCCTGTTCAGTGATCAGTCAACAGTGTTCACCAATTTTTGATATTTATTAAAACCGTTAACATTATAAAAATATTTCAATAAAACGAATATATACCCTGTATCTCACGAAATAATAAATTTAGAGAAAATCGTATTAAAGGTTTTTATCTAGTTCACACACATTAAAAATATGCTATAAATTGAATCAATCGATACGAGGTGCATCATTTGAAAAACAATACATTATAAAACAATATCAAAACAATATTTAAAAGCTTTATTTAAATTTTTAAGTGCAAAAGAAAAATATTTTAAAGTGTACCTACCTTTAATTATTTTCATTGACCAGCAATCACAAAATCAAGCACAAAAATTAGCGACCAAAAATCGTGTTGAAATAAGAGGTAACACATTTAAAATAAACGTAAATTGCGTGGGGTTGTATTTATAAGCTCTGACTATGAACAAGTAATTTCCTGCTAAATAGTGCAGAGCAGAGCGACAGATCGTTGGCCGATGATGGGTTCGGGTGGGGTGATGGTGATTTTTTTAAACGTGTTCAAACAAGAATGGTAAAATGATATCGTTGTATAAGTAAATTCACCGACGTTGGCGATAACTTTTTAGAATAAGGGATAATATTTGGTTGAAAAAATGAGGCAATGAGTTATTTCTTAATTTTCGCGTTAAATAGAAGCTGAATCCTCGAATATTTGCAAGAGGTTCTGAGAACAACATTTTGTCGAAGAAAGTGACATAAATAAATTCAATAGCAATTTGCAATCATCAGAAAAATTATTACAATTAGAAATGCCACCATTTTTTTGCGTTTTTAAAACTAATGTATATTTGTTTAAATTCAGTTAATTGTAAAAAATATTTTTATATCTAAGTAATTACGAAATATAATTTATTCTTTTCAATATCAATTATTTTACTTTTCACATTTTCTTTATTTAACAAGGCGGCTATCGCCGCCCCCTTGACTTGCCGCCCGGGTGCCCCGCACCCCTAGCACCCCCGGGTCGGAGCGCCCCTGGTGCCATCACAAATATCACGCCACGCTTTGCGGTCCCGGGCCAGCCGATGCGCCTCTGCTCACTGCAGATTTCTCTTCCCCAGTATCATCGCCATCTGTCCATTCCATGTCTGTGCCGGTCTACCCCTCCTCCGTCTCCCGTCAACGCCCGCCATCCATATTCGTTTCACTGTTCTATTGTCGTTCATCCGTATAAGTAGAGGCGCTATGGGAGTTCTGGCACAATTTCTTATGGGAATTTACATAGGCCTCTAAATTCCGTTTTTTATCCCCTCCACTCCTACTTTTCACCTAGTCCACGCCCACCTGGCGTTCTCTGATTGGTCGATGAGGAGGCTGGCTTGAAAGCGCGAAATTTGAATATCCTCAGCCACCAGGTGCCCCACGAAGGGGGGCCCTTCACTCGTGGCCGCGACCAAATTTAACATCAAAATGGCTCCAGCTAGTACGGGGCTCCATATACCGCGTGAGCTTAGGGCTCCGCCACTACTTCCCGATGCAGACGTGACGCAGGGCCCCGCTACATTGTAGCCCGTACGCTACGCATAACGCTGACGTCATGAAAGCGCATTTCCGTATGCAATAGAACGTG
Source organism: Cetonia aurata (assembly GCA_949128085.1). Lineage (NCBI taxonomy): Eukaryota > Metazoa > Arthropoda > Insecta > Coleoptera > Scarabaeidae > Cetonia > Cetonia aurata. The sequence continues at coordinate 34,223,976 of OX421884.1, read as the reverse complement.
AAAAGAGAGCGACGTACGAATTATAATTATTCCGATCGAAGTAATCAAGGATCAAAATAGTAGATAGGTACCCTTTTAAAAAAGTTAATATGGAATACATGAATTAGCATTGACCTCCCCCGTAGTAAATATTACAACTCAGGTAGATTCCATTTTCTGCAAGGTGCAGGCAACTGAGAATAAAAACAGAAATAACTTATGCACTGGAAAGAGAGCGAATATACACCTAACCGAACGAGAGATATCCAACAAGTTTTGACACGATTACATATGTATATATGTATATCGTAAACTATTCGCTATTCAGCTGTTCCAGAGATTGTAAAAATAAATCTACCTACAACCGTATCCCTCCGATTGTGTTAGGGTTTATATGGATTTAAAATAAAATATTGTTGCAAATAGCACCGCTAAGAGAAATGAACATTGATTATAATGTAAAGAAGCACAATATCTACCTAAAATTGGTAATTATCTAAGCGCGTTTCGAATTCGGTCCGTGTATTTGATTATTATAAGGGTGCAAGTTTGATTTAAATTCCCCCGGCCCCGGCCGGTTCAGCCCGTAAGGGCTCCCTCTGCCCCTGCGGCGAGCAGAAATTCTGCCACCGCCAATCACCCCACTGCCGGCACCCAAAACCGGCAGCCCAGGTCCTTTGCTGAGGCCGCAGCCGGCCAGCAGAGCTCCGCCGCCCCACACGCTCCCCAGAGCGGGCCGTCACCATCTGGCGCGCAAACCGCCCCATCAGCACCGCAAGGTACTGATCTGATAAGCGCTCTACTAGCTTTTCAACAGCTAATAGGGCAGTTCAACGCTGCTGTACAGCAGCTGCAAGCTGTATTCCCAGTTCAAGGCTAATTAATGGCTGCGAACTTAACACGCCACACCTTCCGGGGGACCAGACTAGTCGCCTGGAACGCTTGCGGTATCAGAGAGAGAATACCCGAGCTTCGAGACTTCCTATTCACTCACCAGATCGACATCGCTCTTCTTAGTGAAACCTGGCTCCGCCCTGGAGACAGGTTTAAGGTTGCGAATTATTCGGTGTACCGTCAGGATCGCCTGACGGGCCGCGGCGGAGGCACAGCAGTCCTCGTCAGGAACTCAATCCGCCACTCCCAAGTAGACGTGCCGTTGCTAGCTTCCCTTGAAGCGACGGCAATCTTGACCTGGACCGAGTTCGGCCCACTTAAAATCTACGCTGTCTACGCTTCACCTAGTAGACTTTTCTCACTGCAAGACTACTCCAGCATCTTCACCGACACCGTCCCGGTGTTGGTGGCTGGAGATTTGAACGCAAAACACCCCCTCTGGGGTTCAAGGACAACGAACGCGTTCGGCAACGCGCTGTTCGATTTCGTCCGCAGGAGAAACGTAAGATTTCACTCCCCTTTCAGATCCACTTTTTACCGCACAGGTTTCCTTCCGGACCTACTTGACATGGCTCTGTCCATGGATGTCCCCTGCGCGGTGTCTGTAGAGAGCATATCCGATCTCTCTTCAGATCACAACCCCATTTTGGTCGTCCGAGGCGGCGATTTGCTGACACTGGAAGGCCCAGCTCGTAGATCTACGAATTGGGAGCGTTTTTCTTCCAAATCTAAGGTTTTGTCATCCGGCATCCCTGACGTGATCCCAGATGTAGCTACCCTCGAGGAAGCTGCACTCACCTTCACGTCAGGACTCACCCTAGCCCTGGAAGAATCGTCTCAGACGGTTCATCGAAAGTCTTCCGCTCAACTGCCACTTGAACTGCAGGAGCTCATCAGAGAGCGTCGGAAGGCCAGGAAACTGGCCCAACGCACTCTCTACCCCGCTGATTTCCAGCGGGCCAACCTTCTGGCGACGCGGGTCCGCGATGCCCTCCGGGAGCACTCCGGTGCCCTCTGGCAGGACAAGCTGGCCTCGCTAGCCACGGAGGACGGCTCCGTTTGGAAATTAGCAAAAGCGCTCCGAAATCCAGGCAGGAGAGAGACACAGAACCAGCCTCTTCATGGCGCAAACGGTTCAGTTTTTTCGATCGAGGATAAGTTAGAGGTACACGCAGACTTTCTTCGAGAAGTCTTTCGTGGTGTCGAACCCGCCGACGTCTCAGAGTCTGACTCTGATGACGGAGGCCATCGAGGTGACGCGGAGGAGGACTTCCGTAGCGATGTGGACGAGTCGTGGACCCGGCTTTCTGATATGCCCGGAACCCCGATAGACCCGGCTACGCCAGCGGAGCTTGACGCTTTCATCAAAAGCAGAAGCAACAAAAAGTCCCCAGGGCCTGATGGAGTTTCCAACATGGCCCTGAAGAGATTACCTCCTGAGGCACGGGAGAAATTGTGTTCCATCGTGAACGCAACACTCCTGCTACAGCATTTTCCGTCAGTCTGGAAGCACGCCGACGTCGTCACCATCCCCAAGCCTGGGAAGGATCTCCGATTCCCAGAGAGTTACCGCCCGATCAGCCTTCTGTCAAATGTTTCGAAAATAGCCGAGTCGATCATCCTCGACAGGCTAACCTCCGCTAGCGACGACCTTCAGATAATTCAGGACGAACAGTTCGGTTTTCGGGCCGGACTTTCCACTGAATTACAGCTCCTCAGGTTCACTGAGGCGATCAGAAACGGTTTCGAGAGGAAAGAAACCGTAGCTGCAGTTTTCTTTGACTTTAGACGTGCCTTTGACTCTGTCTGGCACAAAGGGCTGATCCACAAGTTGTTTGTTTCTGACATAAATCCCACTCTGATCAGGTTGATCAGATCTTACCTTGCGCACAGATCCTTCTGTGTTAAGACAGCCGGAGTCCGATCCGGCTCCCGCGATATCCTCGCCGGAGTACCGCAGGGATCGCTGTTGGGACCACGCCTCTTCCTTTTGTTTCTGGCAGACCTCCCCCGAGAGCCTCGCACGCACCTCGCTATATACGCGGATGACACCGTCATATACGCGATTAGCAGGAGCGAGAGGTTGGCTTGTGATCGCCTTCAGGCGGCCACAAACCGCCTCGTTCGCTGGTCCTCTCGGTGGAGACTGCCTCTTAACGAATCCAAATGCGTCGCAGTTGGATTCACAAGGAAGAGAAATGATCCTGACACGCGCATCCGCGTGGGAAACGTTAGGTTACCGTGGAGCCACCAGGTTAAGTACCTAGGAATCCACTTCGACAGGCATCTCACCTGGTCGAAACAGAGCTCCGAGCTCCGTACTCGTTTTCTAGCTGCTCGCAACTCGTTACTCCCAATGTTAGGGCGGAGGAGTCCCCTTCACCTAACAAACAAGTTGCTACTCTACAAGTCCATCCTAAGACCTGTCCTGGTTTACGGCGCCACAGCGTGGGCGTCGATGGCCCCCACCAGATTGAAGTCCCTCGAGGCACTTCAAAACAGGACGCTCAGAATAATCGCAGAGGTCCCTTGGTTCGTAAGGAACGCGCAGATTCATCGAGATCTGCAAATTCCGACTCTCCGAGACTTTATTCAGCAGATTCTCACCGCTACTTGGGCTCGCGCTCAAGACAGCGAAAACCCCTTGGTTCAGGCGGTCGTGGAACCCCAAGATCGACCACCACCTCTCGCCCGAGTTAGACGTTTAGATGTTTTCTTAGAGTAAAATCTAACGCACAAACAACGTGACGACCGCCTTCTACCTTTACCTCCACGAGGTAAAACTACGATAATTCAAAATTCAAAACTCCATGTTACAGGAAAACCAAATTTTACGATCACCAACTCCCCCTGCAGAGTAATTTGTCTAAAGTTACTGCAAAACCCACCCTCCGCGGCTTGATCGTGCCGCCTTATCAGAGATGAAAGGGTAAATGAACCTCAGGTTCCTACCCTAGTTGAGAAGTAAGCTCATTGTCATTGTCATTTAAATTCTCACATCACGGTCTGTCTCCAGACTGAACAGATGATAGATGGATTTTTGCACTAAAAAGAAACAAGTCTGTCTACAGACTTGACCGAAGATTGACGCATATTTGCAGGAACCAAACATACAACACGAAGATACAGCACAAAAGAAAAAAGGAAGATCATCAAAAATACAACGCCTGTCTCCAGGCTAGTCCGAGGATAGACCCAGTAGCTTGACCGAGGACACCCGTGCATTCGCCGGCACTGCGAATTCTCAACCCCGGACTTCGCTGCCGAGTTTCGTTTTCCGTACGTGCAGGATCTGTGCGGCTGTGGACCCGCCCTCGCTACGTTCAATTGGGTAAGTGCTTTGCTTGCCTTAAAATAGCACGATAACACATAGGAATTTTTAAATCCTACAAAAATTTATACAGTCAGGAATCTATTTTTAGATTTCTGACTTTGCATGATAAAATTTCTTGGTTATTTCATTGATAATTTTGGACCTTTGAAAAAGCTATCACTCTGATAGCTTTTATTTATTAAATAGGAATCTTAAATTCCATTTAAATATATACAGGTAGGAATCTATTTGTTGGATCCTACCTTGCATGCTATTTTTTCTTTTCAAATTTTAAATGCACGGACAAGCTATCCACGGATAGATAAAACAAATTTCAGCTCAGACAAACGGCCGGGTTTTTTCCCGGCCCGTAAAATTTTTTGCTAGACAAAATTTAAATTTAAATTCCTTTGTTTTCGGATTTTTGTTTTTTTAGAGCTACTTACCACGCTTTTGCTCAACATGGGTATGTTCGAGGACGCGAATAAATACTCAGACGAGCAAATTCGAGAGATTATTTGTAATCTCTCGAAAATTCTTGAGATGCGCGTTTTGCCCGCGCAAAAGTCTCACAACGCAGGCGATCAAACGCCAGTTGCTGAGATGGAGGTCGCAGAGACTTTGCTGACCCTTCCCAGCTCTTCCGAGAGCGACGAAGGGGAAGCAGCGTGGTCCACGACCACCAAAAAGCGCAAGGCTCCCGCCAAAGCGCAACAAGAGGCGAAAAAGGAATCTTCTAAGATTCCTGTAGCGCCACCCGCAAAGAGGGCGGCGAAGGCGGAGAAATTTCCTCCGCTGACTGCCCCGCAGCCAGCGAGACGGACAACCGTTCCCGCTACACCCAAACAGAAGTCGGCTTCTCAACCGACTTCGCGCACCGAGGAAATTTCCTTGGGAGCCATCCCGAAGGCTTCTGGTGGCAAAGCGGCTTCGCCTGCTGCCCCCAGACCTAAGTCACCAGCAACCAGAGCGCCTCAGGTGCCAGCTGCTGACTCAAGCGATGCTGCCCCCCAGGCCGCCGCTACCGAAAAGCCTCCACCAATTATCCTAAGGGATAAATCAAAGTGGACCAGGTTAACAACAATGATGGCCGAGAAAAGGATTAATTTCCTTAAGGCTCAAAATACAAAGGACGGGATCCGCTTCTTCCCGTCCACTGTGGATGATTTCAGAGGAGCCACCAAACTCCTGGAAGGGTCATCCTTGCCTTACCACACTTTCCAGCTCCCTTTGGAGAAGCTGCTGAATGTGGTGATCAGGGGCATCCCCGTTGAGTTTTCCTTGGATGACATCCTCCAGGACCTCAAAGTACAGGGTTTTACGCCTGAGAGCGTGACCCGAATGAGACGCACCAGGGGAAGAACACCAATGCCCCTAGTATTGGTCAAGATCTCCAAGGCCCAGAAGGAGATCTATCACGTGAGGTACGCCTGCAGGGTCAGCGTCACGGTGGAGCCTCTGCGCTCCCGCCCTGGCATCGGTCAGTGTTTCCGATGCCAGAAATTCGGTCATGCGCAGTCGCGCTGTACCGCTCCGCCGAAGTGTGTGGCTTGCAGTGGCCACCACTTCGTACGCGAGTGCACTCTCGCAAAAGAAGAACCCGCTACTTGTGCAAATTGTGAGCAATCTCACGCGGCTAGCTACCGCGGTTGCCCACATTTTCCCCGGCCCCGGCCGGTTCAGCCCGTAAGGGCTCCCTCTGCCCCTGCGGCGAGCAGAAATTCTGCCACCGCCAATCACACCACTGCCGGCACCCAAAACCGGCAGCCCAGGTCCTTTGCTGAGGCCGCAGCCGGCCAGCAGAGCTCCGCCGCCCCACACGCTCCCCAGAGCGGGCCGTCACCATCTGGCGCGCAAACCGCCCCATCAGCACCGCAAGGTACTGATCTGATAAGCGCTCTACTAGCTTTTCAACAGCTAATAGGGCAGTTCAACGCTGCTGTACAGCAGCTGCAAGCTATATTCCCAGTTCAAGGCTAATTAATGGCTGCGAACTTAACACGCCACACCTTCCGGGGGACCAGACTAGTCGCCTGGAACGCTTGCGGTATCAGAGAGAGAATACCCGAGCTTCGAGACTTCCTATTCACTCACCAGATCGACATCGCTCTTCTTAGTGAAACCTGGCTCCGCCCTGGAGACAGGTTTAAGGTTGCGAATTATTCGGTGTACCGTCAGGATCGCCTGACGGGCCGCGGCGGAGGCACAGCAGTCCTCGTCAGGAACTCAATCCGCCACTCCCAAGTAGACGTGCCGTTGCTAGCTTCCCTTGAAGCGACGGCAATCTTGACCTGGACCGAGTTCGGCCCACTTAAAATCTACTCTGTCTACGCTTCACCTAGTAGACTTTTCTCACTGCAAGACTACTCCAGCATCTTCACCGACACCGTCCCGGTGTTGGTGGCTGGAGATTTGAACGCAAAACACCCCCTCTGGGGTTCAAGGACAACGAACGCGTTCGGCAACGCGCTGTTCGATTTCGTCCGCAGGAGAAACGTAAGATTTCACTCCCCTTTCAGATCCACTTTTTACCGCACAGGTTTCCTTCCGGACCTACTTGACATGGCTCTGTCCATGGATGTCCCCTGCGCGGTGTCTGTAGAGAGCATCTCCGATCTCTCTTCAGATCACAACCCCATTTTGGTCGTCCTAGGCGGCGATTTGCTGACACTGGAAGGCCCAGCTCGTAGATCTACGAATTGGGAGCGTTTTTCTTCCAAATCTAAGGTTTTGTCATCCGGCATCCCTGACGTGATCCCAGATGTAGCTTCCCTCGAGGAAGCTGCACTCACCTTCACGTCAGGACTCACCCAAGCCCTGGAAGAATCGTCTCAGACGGTTCATCGAAAGTCTTCCGCTCAACTGCCGCTTGAACTGCAGGAGCTCATCAGAGATCGTCGGAAGGCCAGGAAACTGGCCCAACGCACTCTCTACCCCGCTGATTTCCAGCGGGCCAACCTTCTGGCGACGCGGGTCCGCGATGCCCTCCGGGAGCACTCCGGTGCCCTCTGGCAGGACAAGCTGGCCTCGCTAGCCACGGAGGACGGCTCCGTTTGGAAATTAGCGAAAGCGCTCCGAAATCCAGGCAGGAGAGAGACACAGAACCAGCCTCTTCATGGCGCAAACGGTTCAGTTTTTTCGATCGAGGATAAGTTAGAGGTACACGCAGACTTTCTTCGAGAAGTCTTTCGTGGTGTCGAACCCGCCGACGTCTCAGAGTCTGACTCTGATGACGGAGGCCATCGAGGTGACGCGGAGGAGGACTTCCGTAGCGATGTGGACGAGTCGTGGACCCGGCTTTCTGATATGCCCGGAACCCCGATAGACCCGGCTACGCCAGCGGAGCTTGACGCTTTCATCAAAAGCAGAAGCAACAAAAAGTCCCCAGGGCCTGATGGAGTTTCCAACATGGCCCTGAAGAGATTACCTCCTGAGGCACGGGAGAAATTGTGTTCCATCGTGAACGCAACACTCCTGCTACAGCATTTTCCGTCAGTCTGGAAGCACGCCGACGTCGTCACCATCCCCAAGCCTGGGAAGGATCTCCGCTTCCCAGAGAGTTACCGCCCGATCAGCCTTCTGTCAAATGTTTCGAAAATAGCCGAGTCGATCATCCTCGACAGGCTAACCTCCGCTAGCGACGACCTTCAGATAATTCAGGACGAACAGTTCGGTTTTCGGGCCGGACTTTCCACTGAATTACAGCTCCTCAGGTTCACTGAGGCGATCAGAAACGGTTTCGAGAGGAAAGAAACCGTAGCTGCAGTTTTCTTTGACTTTAGACGTGCCTTTGACTCTGTCTGGCACAAAGGGCTGATCCACAAGTTGTTTGTTTCTGGCATAAATCCCACTCTGATCAGGTTGATCAGATCTTACCTTGCGCACAGATCCTTCTGTGTTAAGACAGCCGGAGTCCGATCCGGCTCTCGCGATATCCTCGCCGGAGTACCGCAGGGATCGCTGTTGGGACCACGCCTCTTCCTTTTGTTTCTGGCAGACCTCCCCCGAGAGCCTCGCACGCACCTCGCTATATACGCGGATGACACCGTCATATACGCGATTAGCAGGAGCGAGAGGATGGCTTGTGATCGCCTTCAGGCGGCCACAAACCGCCTCGTTCGCTGGTCCTCTCGGTGGAGACTGCCTCTTAACGAATCCAAATGCGTCGCAGTTGGATTCACAAGGAAGAGAAATGATCCTGACACGCGCATCCGCGTGGGAAACGTTAGGTTACCGTGGAGCCACCAGGTTAAGTACCTAGGAATCCACTTCGACAGGCATCTCACCTGGTCGAAACAGAGCTCCGAGCTCCGTACTCGTTTTCTAGCTGCCCGCAACTCGTTACTCCCAATGTTAGGGCGGAGGAGTCCCCTTCACCTAACAAACAAGTTGCTACTCTACAAGTCCATCCTAAGACCTGTCCTGGTTTACGGCGCCACAGCGTGGGCGTCGATGGCCCCCACCAGATTGAAGTCCCTCGAGGCACTTCAAAACAGGACGCTCAGAATAATCGCAGAGGTCCCTTGGTTCGTAAGGAACGCGCAGATTCATCGAGATCTGCAAATTCCGACTCTCCGAGACTTTATTCAGCAGATTCTCACCGCTACTTGGGCTCGCGCTCAAGACAGCGAAAACCCCTTGGTTCAGGCGGTCGTGGAACCCCAAGATCGACCACCACCTCTCGCCCGAGTTAGACGTTTAGATGTTTTCTTAGAGTAAAATCTAACGTACAAACAACGTGACGACCGCCTTCTACCTTTACCTCCACGAGGTAAAACTACGATAATTCAAAATTCAAAACTCCATGTTACAGGAAAACCAAATTTTACGATCACCAACTCCCCCTGCAGAGTAACTTGTCTAAAGTTACTGCAAAACCCACCCTCCGCGGCTTGATCGTGCCGCCTTATCAGAGATGAAAGGGTAAATGAACCTCAGGTTCCTACCCTAGTTGAGAAGTAAGCTCATTGTCATTGTCATTTAAATTCATTCCTACGGAATACACAGTTTGTTCAGTTCAATTGCAACAGCGATCTTTTAAAAAATTGTGGTAAGTACTTACATACATATCTATCATCACTTTCTTTATACGAAATCAAGTCAATTAGAATTATGTTACATAAACATTATAATAGAACATTCACTGTTCATAACACAAATGTTCACGAGCAAGCGAGACCGATATGTGACCGCAGCATTACGATAGTCATGTCTCTCATACCTATACGTGCCTATACGTTCTGTAATGCTTGCCGCCTTACTGTCTTTTTTTTTTTTTTTTTTGGTTTTGGTAATGCGATATGTCGCTAACGAATTACCACGGCAGTTCAAATAAAATTTTTAGACTAATATTGATTATCATATTCCTACAATGTAGTATAAATTGCAAATATGCTATCGATTTCAATGAGTTTTATGAAGACTGCTACAGCACATTAAAATTAAATGTTGTCATTACATATTGTTAAATTATGATTTTTTTTTTTATAGCTTAAGTATTCGACCCAAGCTTTGCATCATATTACTAAACAGCCGAGATTTTAATAAAAAAGTTACTTCGATAGTAGTAGGAAATTAAGATGTTTTATTTCCAATTATCTAATTGACTATACGTTTTACGCTAGTTTTAATAGCGATGATTCTTAATGCGACAATATAAAGGCTATTTATGCAGCAAATATTATATATATATATATATAGGGAATAAAAGTATCGGGTTAGCGGTCTGTTCTAACAATTGAAACTCAATTATTCATTCTCAATATTTCGTTATATTTTTATAACTTCATCAGGAGATGCTACAAAACAATGCAAATACGTAAATTAAAAAAAAAATTACAGTAGTAAACCATACTTACAATGTAGGTTTCTTAACGTAGTGAAAAATACATTAAAAGAATTATTAAAAAGTCAAAATTATATAAGTCAAAAATTAAAATTACAACTGATGTTAAATCTAGTGTAGTTTGAAAGAGAATGAATTTGAAATCGTTAAAATATTATAATACTTTGTTTTAATACAACATTGCACAAACAACCTATAAGAACAGAATTTAAAAGCAAGAAGTGTACAAAGCTAAAAAAAAAAACAACCAGAATGTAAAATTTAAATAAATCTAAACAGATATACACAATTTGCCAAATTTAAATTAACGATTTAAAATGTTGCAATATATCGTACTTAAATGTTCGACATCGGATTTATAATTAATACTATTAACGGATTTCTTAATGTGACACATTTCTAGGAATAATCTTTTTTTATATTGACTTTCTGTAGTTAAAATTTTAACATTGTCATAATTGAATTGATGATTAAATTGATGTACATGTTCAGCCAAGGCACACGATTTTTTACCCAATCTTGCATCACTCTTATGTTGTGTAATTCTCTGTTTTAGCCACTGTGACGATTGTCCAATGTAGCAACCATCACAGTCACCACACGGTATTTTATAGATGGAATTAATTTTATATAAAGTGGGTGTTTTATCTTTGGTAATGCTAAAAAGTTGTCCAATGGTAACAGTATTATATTTGGCTAGAACAATATTAGGAAACGGTTTAAAAAATGATACAACTTTATCTGTTAAAGTACTTACATAGGGGATTTTTTTAAAAATGAATTCATTAGATTTAATGTCATCCGTAGGACCATCATACATGTTTGAAGAATATATCAGGTGATGAAGCAAACCCTTTGGGTAGCCATTATTGGCAAACAAATTGAAAATCATTTTTAAATTTTTATCCAAAAACATAGGATCAGAGATATGTGTGATTCTGTTTTTTGTAGCTATGACGGTATTCAACCGCTGGCTACTTGGGTGACTAGAGAAATAGTTAATGAACCTGCCTGAATTAGTGGGTTTGCAATACCAATCTAAAATAATTCTATTATCAGATGTTCTAATCACCCTTGTATCCAGAAAAGGAACACCACCATCATGCTCTTCTTCTACAGTGAATTGTAAGTGAGAATTAAATGAATTAAAAATATCTAAAGTGGCATTAACAGAGTCTTCAGGAACAGCACAAATGATGTCATCAACATATTTATAAATGAACGGTAAACGAAAAGGTAATAAAGGAATAACAATATCTAACAAATGATCTAAAACAATACAGGCTAGAATTGGACTTATGGGCGATCCCATAGGAGTACCAAATGTTTGCAAATATATATTATTGTTGAAACTGAAGTATGAGTTGTTCGAAATGAATTTTAATAAAGTTAAAAAATTATTTTTTGTTAAAGTAGTGTGAGGCTCTATGTGAACCCATTTTTGATTGATTATATCTATAAGTAATGTTATGGGTATATTCGTGAATAATGAAATAACATCAAGAGAAATTACAACAAACCCCTCTGGTAGCGTTACACCTCTGACATCATTTACAAAATTAAAAGTGTCCTGGATGTTATAATACGTGCGATCAGATAACGCATTGCTGAGAATACCAGCCATAAATTTAGATAAATTATAAGTGGCAGAGTTAACAGAACTAACTATGGGACGTAGCGGAACATCTTGTTTGTGAATTTTAGGTAAACAATACAATTTTGGTGTTGTAGAATTATATATCGTAAGTTGTTTAGCTGTCTCACCAGTCATTTGGTTTAGATTTTTAAGACGTTTAATGTGTTCATTGAGTGATCTCTGTACAGTTAAATTAGGGTCTTTGTTTAACCTTTTATACGTCGAATTATCTTGCAGTAGAATTTCTGCTTTTTCAATGTAGTCCGTTTTGTCCATAGCAACCACGCTACCACCCTTATCAGCACGTAACACCAACAGATTAGGGTTCGCTTTTAAAAACCTTTTCGTACGTATAAAAATAGAATGAAAGGGGGAAATGGAGCTATGTTGTGAGTAAGAAAGATAGTTAGTGACAACATTTGTGACTTTAGCTCTAATACTGTTATGATGTTGTTCAGGCAATACTTCAACTATAGATTCAATATCAGCCAAAAAGTTACTAACATTCAACTCGCCTTTTTTGCATGGGACACCAAATTTAGGGCCCAAAGATAAAAAATCGCTGATGTCCTGGGGGATGACAACACTAGAAATATTGTGAAACCACTTACTGTTATCACTAAACAAACGAATCTGCCTAACTCAACTATTTCTCAAATTATTGAATTTATTAATAAGATTATTCTTAGTTTTAGTGAACACACTTTTAAAACATTTATTGAATCTGAAATTGGTGTCATTGAAAACAATAGATGGCAAAATGGTCATTAGTTTAGATTTAACAATGTGAATGTGGTTCTCTAATCTACTGATATGTTTATAAGTTAACTGAATTTCTAGGCTTAAAGTCTTTGCAACTACTTACAGATGGGTTTTTATCAAGATATCACCAACACCTACGGGCAACATACCACCAAATTGCTCAAACAATGGAAGAATTCGAACACCAAGTTGGCAAAGTACATTAACAGAAGACATTTTTTACTCAAGTGTAGAAGAGAGAATATAGTACCTAGGCACATTACTGATTCTAGAAAAAATCTACAAAATCTATTGGCGACTACCCATGGCCCCTTAATACACAAAGTGGAGAGCTTCATTCGCAGGTTAGGGAATAAAACTTTAAGCCTAGAAATTCAGTTAACTTATAAACATATCAGTAGATTAGAGAACCACATTCACATTGTTAAATCTAAACTAATGACCATTTTGCCATCTATTGTTTTCAATGACACCAATTTCAGATTCAATAAATGTTTTAAAAGTGTGTTCACTAAAACTAAGAATAATCTTATTAATAAATTCAATAATTTGAGAAATAGTTCAGTTAGGCAGATTCGTTTGTTTAGTGATAACAGTAAGTGGTTTCACAATATTTCTAGTGTTGTCATCCCCCAGGACATCAGCGATTTTTTATCTTTGGGCCCTAAATTTGGTGTCCCATGCAAAAAAGGCGAGTTGAATGTTAGTAACTTTTTGGCTGATATTGAATCTATAATTGAAGTATTGCCTGAACAACATCATAACAGTATTAGAGCTAAAGTCACAAATGTTGTCACTAACTATCTTTCTTACTCACAACATAGCTCCATTTCCCCCTTTCATTCTATTTTTATACGTACGAAAAGGTTTTTAAAAGCGAACCCTAATCTGTTGGTGTTACGTGCTGATAAGGGTGGTAGCGTGGTTGCTATGGACAAAACGGACTACATTGAAAAAGCAGAAATTCTACTGCAAGATAATTCGACGTATAAAAGGTTAAACAAAGACCCTAATTTAACTGTACAGAGATCACTCAATGAACACATTAAACGTCTTAAAAATCTAAACCAAATGACTGGTGAGACAGCTAAACAACTTACGATATATAATTCTACAACACCAAAATTGTATTGTTTACCTAAAATTCACAAACAAGATGTTCCGCTACGTCCCATAGTTAGTTCTGTTAACTCTGCCACTTATAATTTATCTAAATTTATGGCTGGTATTCTCAGCAATGCGTTATCTGATCGCACGTATTATAACATCCAGGACACTTTTAATTTTGTAAATGATGTCAGAGGTGTAACGCTACCAGAGGGGTTTGTTGTAATTTCTCTTGATGTTATTTCATTATTCACGAATATACCCATAACATTACTTATAGATATAATCAATCAAAAATGGGTTCACATAGAGCCTCACACTACTTTAACAAAAAATAATTTTTTAACTTTATTAAAATTCATTTCGAACAACTCATACTTCAGTTTCAACAATAATATATATTTGCAAACATTTGGTACTCCTATGGGATCGCCCATAAGTCCAATTCTAGCCTGTATTGTTTTAGATCATTTGTTAGATATTGTTATTCCTTTATTACCTTTTCGTTTACCGTTCATTTATAAATATGTTGATGACATCATTTGTGCTGTTCCTGAAGACTCTGTTAATGCCACTTTAGATATTTTTAATTCATTTAATTCTCACTTACAATTCACTGTAGAAGAAGAGCATGATGGTGGTGTTCCTTTTCTGGATACAAGGGTGATTAGAACATCTGATAATAGAATTATTTTAGATTGGTATTGCAAACCCACTAATTCAGGCAGGTTCATTAACTATTTCTCTAGTCACCCAAGTAGCCAGCGGTTGAATACCGTCATAGCTACAAAAAACAGAATCACACATATCTCTGATCCTATGTTTTTGGATAAAAATTTAAAAATGATTTTCAATTTGTTTGCCAATAATGGCTACCCAAAGGGTTTGCTTCATCACCTGATATATTCTTCAAACATGTATGATGGTCCTACGGATGACATTAAATCTAATGAATTCATTTTTAAAAAAATCCCCTATGTAAGTACTTTAACAGATAAAGTTGTATCATTTTTTAAACCGTTTCCTAATATTGTTCTAGCCAAATATAATACTGTTACCATTGGACAACTTTTTAGCATTACCAAAGATAAAACACCCACTTTATATAAAATTAATTCCATCTATAAAATACCGTGTGGTGACTGTGATAGTTGCTACATTGGACAATCGTCACAGTGGCTAAAACAGAGAATTACACAACATAAGAGTGATGCAAGATTGGGTAAAAAATCGTGTGCCTTGGCTGAACATGTACATCAATTTAATCATCAATTCAATTATGACAATGTTAAAATTTTAACTACAGAAAGTCAATATAAAAAAAGATTATTCCTAGAAATGTGTCACATTAAGAAATCCGTTAATAGTATTAATTATAAATCTGATGTCGAACATTTAAGTACGATATATTGCAACATTTTAAATCGTTAATTTAAATTAGGCAAATTGTGTATATCTGTTTAGATTTATTTAAATTTTACATTCTGGTTGTTTTTTTTTAGCTTTGTACACTTCTTGCTTTTAAATTCTGTTCTTATAGGTTGTTTGTGCAATGTTGTATTAAAACAAAGTATTATAATATTTTAACGATTTCAAATTCATTCTCTTTCAAACTACACTAGATTTAACATCAGTTGTAATTTTAATGTTTGACTTATATAATTTTGACTTTTTAATAATTCTTTTAATGTATTTTTCCCTACGTTAAGAAACCTACATTGTAAGTATGGTTTACTACTGTAAAATTTTTTTTTTTTAATTTACGTATTTGCATTGTTTTGTAGCATCTCCTGATGAAGTTATAAAAATATAACGAAATATTGAGAATGAATAATTGAGTTTCAATTGTTAGAACAGACCGCTAACCCGATACTTTTATTCCCTAACGTTGTACGGTCGGTACTTCTTTGCAACTATATATATTATTAGTTGACAAAATTTCGTTCGGCACGGGAAGGAGACGTTTGCGGAGTGCGGGCGGCCCAAGCGTACCTGCATGCGGATATATTGTAAACAACGGAGGGACGCGTCAGTTCGGGGCAGTTGATGTGTACCCAGAGCTGAGATTGTACGGAATAGTTCTTTGTAGTGAGTCGATGAATCATCAGAGCTGAGATTGTACGGAATAATTCTTTGTAGTGTATTGTGTAATAAAGCTTTTTCTACATGTTAACAAATCAGAAGTGGGATTAGAACCTGTGTTTTGTGAAAAAAAAAAAAAAAGGTTTTGATAAGAAACGCTTATCGGTGCGTCGAGTTGTGTTCGTAGTGCGTGTGTTACGGAATACGCTCGCACAACGCAACGGGGCGGTTTACGTAAGTACAGACTATCCAAAACTATAATATGCCTAACAATAAGAAAAAGAGGCGTGCGGCCTCAAGTGACAGTACCTGTAGCACCTGTAGCAGCTCTTCAAGCGGTACCAGTAGTAGTAGCAGTAGTAATAGTGAAGATAACAGACGGTTAAGAGAAAGAGTGAAACGACTAAAGAAAAAATTGGCGGCCAAAACATCGAAATTTGAGGGGAAAATAGATAGCGTACCTGCGTTTACTGCTAGTATGCACGGAATAAACATGGAGCAGTGGCTACATAACATAGATGCTACAGGGGACGTTTTTAATTGGGACGACAAAGCACGCATATTTTGCATGACAAATAAATTAAAAGGAAACGCTAAGAGTTGGTTTCATAATCAAAGAGACCTAAATTTATCGTGGAAACAATGGAAATCAAAATTGTTGGATGCATTCCCGCCTCAGCAAGGCGTATTTAATAAATTAAAAGAATTAGTTAATATCTACAGGGAAAAGCATCAAAGCCTAGTTGATTTTTACTACACAAAATTATCTTTAGGTCAAAGTTGCAGATTGGAAGACAGTGTAATAGTGGACGTTATAACAAACACTATAAATGATCCCTTTATTAAGTCGGGCGTGCGTGCAGCGGGTTGTACAAACACTGAACAATTATTGCGGTTCTTGATCTTAAACGCCGAAGAACCGAAACAAAATATTCGCGCGACGGAGGTCCCTTCTGCCAAAGTGCATGCTTCTTTTCGCCGTAATAAAGAGCATAACTTAAAATGTTTTTTGTGTGGCCGCAACGGACATAAAAAAATTGATTGTGCCAAATTTATTTCGGGCGAATACTGTAACTATTGCAAATTAAAAGGCCATCGCGAGGACAAATGTTACAAAAAGAAAAGAGAGAGTGGTACCGCGAATAAGACGATAAATAAAATAAGTAATAATATTAGTGACCTTAGTAATAGTAAATTTTTCAAAGATGCAAAAATAATGGGACAAGGAGTCACTGCGTATATTGACTTTGGCAGTGGTTGTAATACCATCAAAAACACGACGCTGAGTAGACTCGAACTCGAGTTAAAAAGTGATGATAGCCAAATAGTAATTGAGGGCTACGGGGGAGCTATTATAACTCCTCTCGGAAAGGTGCAGGCTGATGTCGAAATAGACGAAGTAAAAGCTACAACTGAATTCTATGTTGTACCAGATACTTTACAATCCACGGACATATTGATAGGTAGGCCGGTTACAGAGAAGGAAAATGTGTTTGTGTATAAAACATCAGAAAGTCTCAAATTGACAGGAAGAAATTTGCTAGAACATTTACCGAATCACTTTATAGCAAACGGAAAACTAAAAATGAATGTTGCACAAGATACAATTGTTCGACCGGGTATAAATGTCATTAGTATTAAAACTGATATTATGAATGGTACCGTATATTCGAATTTTTCTGAACAGTATAGAAGTGAATCTAAAATAGTAATTCCGGAAAACAAAGTAAAATTTAGGGAAGGAGTGGGGTATCTCAGAATCTTGAATCTAGGATTCAGTAGCGTGGATTTACAAAAGGACTCTTGTTTAGCAAGGGGAACAAAAGGCGAAGAAGCAAAGTTGAAATCGAACACATTCGTTGAAGGAATTCATAAGGAAAAGCTGAATGAATTAATTACAAAGTATCCACGTTGCTTTATAGAAGATACTTCTCTTCTCAGTAAAGTAGATGTAAAAATGACTATAGAAACCACTACAAGCATACCAATTACGTGTAAACCGTACCGCCTGTCACTATTTGAAAGAGAAAAGGTACGCGAAATTGTGGCAGATCTAATGCAGTCAGACATTGTAGAGCCAGCCAACTCACCATATGCCAGCCCAATACTTCTGTTAAAAAAGAAAACGGGTGACTTCCGTATGGTGGTTGACTATCGGAGGCTAAATTCCGTTACTGTAAAGGATAAGTACCCGTTACCTCTTATCGAGGACCAATTAGAAAAAGTAGCAGGTAACAAAGTTTTTACAACATTAGATTTGAAGTCAGGCTACCATCAAATCAGCATGGAACGTAACAGTAGGAAATATACAGCGTTTGTAACGCCGGACGGTCACTTTCAGTATACAAGAGTTCCGTTCGGCCTATGTAACGCTCCGGCAGTATTCCAACGTGCAATAAATGCTGTTTTGGGACCTTTACGCTACGAATACGCACTAGCCTATTTGGACGATATACTTATTGTGTCAGAAACAATAGACGAAGGCTTCGAACGACTTGAAATGGTACTTATGCGGCTAAATGAAGCAGGCTTAACATTAAATATTGAAAAATGCGAGTTTCTCAAACCATCTGTGGAATATCTTGGAGCCGAAATTTCTAACGGTGTCATCAGACCATCACCTAGAAAAATAGCAGCTATTCAGCAATTTCCTATCCCCAAAAATGTGCACCAGATAAGACAATTTGTGGGATTAGCCTCATATTTTCGCAAATATATCAAAAGTTTTGCACTAAAGGCAAAACCACTTACGTCATTATTGAAGAAAGATAGCGAGTGGGGATGGACCGATGCGCAACAAAAAGCATATGATTTATTGAAAACAGAATTATCGGCGCCACCAGTATTGGCTACCTTTAATGGTTCCTCAGAAACCCAATTGCACACAGATGCGAGTCAATCTGGAATAGGAGGAGTTTTAATGCAAAAGCAGGAAAACGGTGCATGGAAACCGGTAGCTTATATGAGCAGACAAACGACGAGTCCTGAGACGAGATATCACAGTTATGAGTTGGAAACGCTGGCGGTATACGAAGCCGTAGCTAAGTTCCGCAACTTTCTCTATGGCAGGTATTTTGTAATAGTAACAGACTGTAATGCACTACGATTGACTTGGTCAAAGAAAGAAATGTCGCCTCGTGTGGGAAGATGGTGGCTATCCATGCAAGAATATAACTTTTCGGTAGAACATCGTCCGGGTGCTCGAATGGCTCACGTAGATGCTTTGAGCCGTAACTCTATAAGTGTGAATAGCATTAATACCAAGGATTGGGTAATAGCAGTACAAACTCAAGACGAAGACTTGCAACTTATCCGGCAACAAGTGATTAACAAAGAAGCTGAAGAGTGTTATAGCATTATTGACGATAAACTTTGTAGAAAAGTTAACGACGACTTCAAAATCATTATTCCTCGAGACGTAAGGTGGCGTGTTGTGAAAATGTTCCATGATGACAATGGTCACCCTAACTGGGAACGCACCTTTGATGCTATAAAGCAAACATATTGGTTTAAGGACATGCGCAAATTTGTGCGAAAATTCGTTGGTAACTGCCTAGCATGTATGACGAGCAAGAAACCAACAGGTAAACGGCGAATACAGTTACATCCCATAGAGAAGATAGCAGAACCATTCCACACTCTGCATGTCGACCATTTAGGCCCGTTCTGTAAAACTGCAGATGATAAAGCACACATTCTAGTTGTTATAGACGGGTTTACGAAGTTTGTGTGGTTAGAGGCGGTAGCTGATACAAGCAGTACCCCTGTATGTAAAGTTTTAGAACAACTAATAAAATTAGTTCATGCGCCGAAGCGTATAATCACCGATAGAGGCAAAGGCTTCGATTGTAAGATTTTCCGACAATTTTGTGAACAGCACGCTATTAAGCATGTTAAAACCGCTATCGCTTCCCCTAGGAGCAATGGGCAAGTTGAACCCCTAAATAGGACAGTACTAGGAGCACTAACAGCGAGTGTAAATGATGAGTGTGATGACTGGGATAAACACCTGGTATCGGTGCAAAGGGGCATCAATGGTACAAAGAATACCACTACTGGAATTTCCCCTGGCGAACTCCTGTATGGGTTTAGACCTCGAGTGGAGTTGGAGGTTCGCCTGGAAAATAAAACAATAGAGAGTATACACCAATTTCGTAAGTTGGCGAAAATAAGATGTGATCGTGAAGCAGAGAAAATGCGGAGGAGATTTAACAAGGATAAAAGAGAACCTTTAAAATTCGTAGCAGGTGATCTGGCGTTAGTAGAACGAACTAGGCTGGTACCGGGATTAACAAGTGGTAAACTAGTACCCAAGTATATCGGTCCAGTGAAAGTAGTTGAGGCAGTAGGAAACGACCGGTATAGAGTAGTGTCGTTTTCCAAAGACAGGAGGCGTTTCAATGGAGTTGTGGCCAGTGACCGCATGAAACATTTTAAGTCACAAGTCGTAGGTGACATTTGAAACGACCTAAGAGACAAAACGATCATTTTAGCTACAAAAGTGGTTGCGCCCCAATATATCTGTTGGGCAAAAACTCAGTTTTATCTTATTTTAGAATAGTCTGGTTTAGTGTGCTAAATGGATAGTTAGCAGTAAAAGGAGTAAGTTATGGTCCAGTGTACCATTAAAGCATGACTCGGTATGTCATGGGACTCCAGTGTAGTCAGAAGAGTCCAGTGTACTCTTAGCGAAGTCCAGTGTACTTCTTCCCCTAGAAGAGTCCAGTGTACTCTTAGCGAAGTCCAGTGTACTTCTTCCCCTAGAAGAGTCCAGTGTACTCTTAGCGAAGTCCAGTGTACTTCTTCCCCTAGAAGAGTCCAGTGTACTCTTAGCGAAGTCCAGTGTACTTCTTCCCCTGGTAGAGTCCAGTGTACTCTCAGCGAAGTCCAGTGTACTTCTCCGTCTTCTAGAGTCCAGCTGTACCCTTTGGGCGAAAAGGAGCCCAACTGGGACACGAAGGATGTGTCGCGGGGACGCTCCAACGTCAGGATAGCCGACTATTAGTTGACAAAATTTCGTTCGGCACGGGAAGGAGACGTTTGCGGAGTGCGGGCGGCCCAAGCGTACCTGCATGCGGATATATTGTAAACAACGGAGGGACGCGTCAGTTCGGGGCAGTTGATGTGTACCCAGAGCTGAGATTGTACGGAATAGTTCTTTGTAGTGAGTCGATGAATCATCAGAGCTGAGATTGTACGGAATAATTCTTTGTAGTGTATTGTGTAATAAAGCTTTTTCTACATGTTAACAATATATATATATATTTTTTTTTAGATATATATTTTTTAGATAATGGCATCATCTAATGTGAATCAGTCTTTTTCAAGACTAGTCGAGGAAACTCGCACACGTCTTTCGACAATCAACAAGGAGCCCACAACAATAGAACAGGCAATTAAGGAGTGTAGTCATCACATTCGTGCCATGAATGCGACGCTGAAAAATTCAAAAAATGTAGGTGAGAAACAGCACATTACCAGCTGCATTATTCTGATGCAAAGTTTTCGGAGTGTGATGAAAGGCCTACGAGCTGTTATTGGAAGCGGGTGCAAGCCTTCTCACCCAAACACAACAAATTACACAGGCAACCGCGTGAAATGGGTGGATTTGAAATCGGCCTTTATCAGCAGAATTCATACAGGAGCGGTAATTAACCTGCAGCATAAGGATTCAGTAAATTTCCTAAAGGATGCGGAGGTTCTCTTCAATCGACGCATACGTAATGCTTTAAAGAAGGAGGTAGCATTGAAAATAAACACCGTTTTCTGCGGAGAGTTTATTGTTGTAAAGAATGGAGAGGAAATATCTGAATTAAAATACTTAAAGACTCGAAATGCCCCCTTTTATCGCAACACTGAAGAAGTAGCCTGGTTTGAGGAAAATATAAGAGCCCCTATCATGCGTGAATTAGAGGAGTTTCAAGTATGTATCTATTTTAAATGATTAAAAATAGTTTTCTATTTTAAAATTTTTAATTCTTTCAGGAACGTGACAGCGGTTGGGCATTGAATGCCATCATTAACTTGCAGGTCAACATGAATAAGTTCAGCCCGCACCTGGGGTCCTCATACATCGAGCTACCTCAGGCGATAAAGCGGAAGAAGGCTTGCATCAACATAAAAAATAAAGATGACAGCTGTTTTGCTTGGGCGGTGGTGTCAGCGTTATACCCCACCAGTAAGAACCCCCAACGAACATCCAAATATCCTCACCCTTCGACCGTATTAGATCTGGAAAACCTCACCATGCCTATGACTCTTAAGCAGATACCTCGTTTTGAAAAACAAAACAACCTTTCAGTCAACGTCTACATCCTGGAGAATTCGGGCAGGAAGGCATATAATGTTGTACCTACCTACTTAACCAAGTATAGACAGAAGAAGCACGTCAATCTTCTCCTGATACAAGATGCATACCATGAAGGCGATGACGATGGTTGTAAGCCACGCTACCACTACGTGTTGATAAAAGATTTAAGCCGCCTAATGTCATCACAGCTCAGCAAGCATCATGGTCAAAAACATTTCTGTGAGCGCTGCCTCCATTACTTTTATACGCAACATAAGCTAGAGGTACATATGGAAGATTGCACAGTGATGAATGAATGTAAGATGCGTTTACCAACAGCAGGACAGGCAAATTTACAGTTTAAAAATTATAAACATAAGGAACCTGTACCGTTCGTCGTTTACGCAGATTTGGAGTGTTTATTGATACCGACTAAAACAAAAACGTAAGAGCAAGACCATATTCCATATAGCATAGGATACTATGTGAAGTGCTTCTATGACGATTCTCTAAGCTTTTATAAATCTCATCGTGGGGAGGACTGCCAGCAGTGGTTTGCGCGGGAGATGCAGCAGTTTGCTGAAGACGTAGAGACGGTGTTTCTTTGCCCTCTACCAATGGAGCCTCTTACGCATTCGCAAGATCTGGAATTCCGCTCTATTTCACACTGTCACATTTGCGAGCGATCCTTTGATATTCATGATATTAGAGTACGTGACCACTGTCATCTCACCGGTAACTATCGAGGAGCAGCACACGAGAAATGTAACATAAATTACAAAGACGATCGGATAATTCCAGTTGTCTTTCACAATTTATCGGGATACGACAGTCACTTCATAATTAAAAATTTAGCTAAAGATTTCGAAGGTCGCGTCGATTTGCTTCCTATAAACAAGGAGCGATATATTTCCTTTACAAAGAATATTGAAGGTAATCTCGTAAAATTTAGGTTCATTGACTCTTTTAGATTTTTAGCTGGAGGGCTAGAAACTTTAGCATCATCTTTAAATATTTATCCAAATTTAAAATCAGAATATCAAAATTTAGACGACTCAAAATTTAAATTGCTAGCACGTAAAGGAGTGTTCCCCTATGACTATATGGACTCCTTTTCCAGACTCGACGAGACGCAACTGCCAGACAAGCAAAAATTTTATAATTCAATTATTGACTCTAACATTACAACTGTTGATTATGCACATGCCAACGAGGTGTGGAATTCCTTCGGCTGTAAAAATTTAGGAGATTATAGCGATTTGTATTTGAAAACTGATGTTTTATTATTAGCAGACGTATTTGAACAATTTCGATCAAGCTGTTTGAAATCATACGGTTTAGATCCAGCTCATTATTATACTTTGCCTGGGTATACCTGGGATTGTATGCTGAAATTTACTCAGATAAATCTCGATCTATTGACAGATGTTAATATGGTCCTGTTTATAGAGCGAGGTATACGTGGTGGACTAAGCCAATGTTCGAAACGTTACGCATCGGCTAACAACAAATATTTATCCAATTATCAGCCAGATCAGCCATCAAAATTTTTAATTTACAATGACATCAACAATCAGTATGGTTGGGCAATGTCACAGTACCTACCCTATGGTGATTTTGAGTGGGTGGAAGGTAATTTAGAAAACTTGAACTTCAATGTACCTATTGATAATCCTGATGGTTACATTCTCGAAGTAGATTTGAGTTATCCGCAACACATTCACGATTCTCATAGCGACCTCCCAGTTTGTCCGGAACATCGCGCGCCGCCAAATTCTAAAGAAACTAAATTACTGGCTACATTATATAAGAAAGAGAAGTATGTCATTCACTACCGAAGTTTGCAGCAAGCTTTAGAGAACGGGATAATTCTTACAGAAATACACCGCGTCTTGAAATTTAAGCAATCAGCGTGGCTTAAATCCTACATTGACTTAAATACTAAATTCCGAACAAACGCTTCAAATGATTTCGAAAAGAATTTATTTAAACTAATGAACAACGCTGTATTTGGCAAAACAATGGAGAATATTCGTAAACACTCCATCGTTAAATTAATAACTAAATGGGAGGGGCGATACGGTGCCGAGGCGTTGATTTCTAAACCAAATTTTAAATCCTCAACGATATTTGATGAAAATCTAGTAGCGATCGAGCTTAACAAAACTGAAGTCTACTTTAAAAAACCTATTTACGTTGGAATGTGTATTCTAGACATTTCGAAAACAAAAATTTACGATTTTCATTACTCATATATGAGAAGTCGATTCGGTGATAAGACTCGAGTCTGTTACACCGATACCGAAGTGATCGGTATGATGAAAGATGAGAACGCTGGTAAGGTGATGAGCGAGTTTGTTGGACTTCGCTCAAAGATGTATGTGTGCAGAGTGGATGGTGCGGTTAAAGATGGGAAAGCTGATGGTATAAAGAGACACGTTGTTAAGAATCAAATAACTTTCGATGATTATTTAACCTGTTTGCGTGAAGGTAAAGAAACATCAGTTAAACAAAAAATTATTAAATCAGAAAATCACCACGTCTCCACCATCACTCAAACTAAAACTGCACTCAGCCCCCACGATGATAAGAGATATATTGTGCCAGGCACCTATGATACTCTACCCTGGGGGCATTGGAGTATTATGGAATCATCATAGGTAGTACTGCGCGGGCCCCAGAATCATTTGTAACGTACGCGCGCATGTGATCGAGTTTAAAAAAAAAAAATGAAAGGCATCAACAGGCGTATTGTAAAAATAAATTTATTATTATTGTCATCTGATATCACTTGGGTTAACAACCGCAAATTATATTAAACTATTTATATCATAAAGAAGCAACTACTCCATCAACACATTTTTATGCTGATTTAGATGGTATATATTATATGATCCGATGCTCTCAGCTTTGAGACAGTACTGTAGAGCAAACGAGGCAGGATTTATATATTTTGAAGAATGTGACGTTTCACCTATAGATGAAGATCAAATCCTAACGAAACTGTATTATGTGGAGTACAAGCGAACAGATTCATCTGCAAACTTTGACAGAGCGCCGAAAATTCTCCGCAACATACGGAAAGCTGTCCAATACCGAGTGAATGGTGTTTGAAGAAATTACTATTGAATATAAAACATCTCTTGATATAAATGTTATTTGTAATATTAAATATAATTAACTACTGTTTTCCTAATGTAAATGCTATTAAAAAAATAAAATGATAAATAAACATATATCAATATAAGTGTGCCTTTTAATTATCACAATTTATGATAACAGTTGAAAACTGCTGAAGTGTTAAAATAAAGATAATTGTAATAGTAACCCTCCTTATCACCGAGTATAAATTCATTACAATTGCATACCATGTGTATTAGGCTGTCACAATATACACCCCCGATATTTGTGTAGATGTTTTCAATTAAACCATCGAAAGCAGAACATTGTTACTCAGGTAAGCTATAGTAAGTGTTTATAACACGACCAATACATAAAAGTTTTAATAAACATAAAACCTACACCCCTATCATTAAAACGATATATTTTTTTTATCTAAGGTGATATTAAAACAAGTTGTTTATGTATATTAATAAAATACCTTCCAGCCCTCAGTCAAAATCAGACTACGAACGTAACAAAGGCTGCTGCCATTTTACGCGGTACCTGTTCTAGACAATATTGCACTCTACACGTATCGACACAACTTTTAAAATCTGTACGGGGTAGGTCGGACTCCAGCTAACGATTAAGTGCAAGAAACCTTTTGCTGAAACGGAGTAGTCGACCCAAGGTGTCCTCTCGCGCAAAGTTCATCCTCTGTTTGCACTCGATTTCTACTTTCAAAGTGTTATTGTTCGGTTTGAGTAATATGGAATCTTTCGGCAAAAAGCGTTTTAAAATATTCATCAATATCACTTATTTCATGTGATCGTACAGGAATTTCTAACACGTCATCTTTGAATCCAATTCAGTTTAGTCAGGCTCTTCATCGATTGCAACGGGGTGCCGTTAGTTGCCGATCGATTCAAACGGGTGAGCTGATTGATTGCAACGGGGTGCCGTTAGTTGCCGATCGATTCGAACGGGTGAGCTGATTGATTGCAACGGGGTGCCGTTAGTTGTCGATCGATTGGAACGGGTGAGCTGATTGATTGCAACGGGGTGCCGTTAGTTGCCGATCGATTCGAACGGGTGAGCTGATTGATTGCAACGGGGTGCCATTAGTTGCTGATCGATTCGAACGGCAACTAACGGCACCCCGTTGCACCCCGCTCATTAATTATGCAAAGCACAATGGTGGGTTTGCTATACGTACGGAATTTAGGCAGTTAAATAATCACGGTTTTCCGAGAATCCGCTTTTAATGTAGGTGTGCTATAACTCGACCCCCTGCTAGGGTAGGTTACCACCCCTAATAGTTCTTTAACCAATAGAATTAACGCCCTTTTTCTCCGCCAATAGGAAGGCTTCACAAAGTATTGGGTTATGCGAGTCCATACCTGCTAGAAACTGCGCCATTATGCCTAATCATGAGAGTGGAATATATATAAAGAGCCCGCAGAACGAACTTCAATATTCTCTATCTACAGAGAACAACAGTGCAGTGCTTCAGTACTCTATACAACAGTGTGTATTTCTGTGACTAGTTTTTTAAAGTTACCTAAGTGCAGTGTAGTGCTTCAGTAATCTATACAAGAGTGTGTATTTCTATGGCTAGTTTTAAAGTTACATAAAAATGACGTCTTCCGATTTGGCCAATGGTTTGGTGGACAAAATGGATAAAATTTTAAAATTTATCCGACCTGGAGATGCTGAAAATATTGAAAAATTCATCAATTTATGCGGACAGAACTTGAGGGTTTTAAACGCTGCCTTGAAGAAAGCCACCACTATGGGAGCAAAAGTATGTTTTAGTTATGTTTCATCATTCTTATATAATAAATTAACGTTTCAATATTATATAAAATATCTTGCTCGTGACATAATTATGATTCTATTATTTAGATGTGCTTGACAAATGCAATCGGGAAAATGGAGGGTTTTCGAACAATTTTAAAAGAATTGCGTACTCGAGGAGCCGCTCACCTGAACCGGCAGACCAGCAGAATCCGCTGGCATGATTTGAAATCGGCTTTCCAAAGCCGCATTCGGACAGCATGCATCACCAATTTGCAGCACCAGGACCCACGAACGTTCTTTGAAGATGCTAAAAGCACGTTTGTGCGCCGCATGAAGAACGAACTCCGAAAAAATTCATTCTTGAAGGTAAACGCGGTGTTCTGTGGCAAATTTGCGAAGAGTGATGGAGTTGAGGAGTTGAAGTACCTCAACACAAAAAATGAGGCAATTAATCTCGATACTGATCTGGATACCTGGTTCGAGCAAAACATTAAAGACGCAATTCTGCGCGATTTAGAGGAGTTCCAAGTAAGTTTAATTTCTTTAAATTGCGTGCTCTTTACTAACATACATTTGATTTTAGGAACGAGATAGTGGATGGGCAATATCCGCGGTAGTTGATTTAACTATAAGTATTAATATGCATAATCCGCAACGCGTTGGTTCATACATCCCAGTGCCACCAGCGATACAACGTAAGAAAGCATGCATTAACGTACGAAACGCCGACGATGCCTGTTTTGCGTGGGCTGTGGTCTCCGCCCTATACCCGGTACAACATGGTGGTCATCCGGATAGAGTTCAAAGCTATCCAGATTATCGCGATGTTCTCCAGTTGGGTGGTATAACGTTCCCCATTCAGCGCAGCGATATTGGGAAGTTTGAAACGTTGAATGCTATCAGCATCAATGTGTACATTCTAGATGCGAAACAAACATGCCTGCCGAATCGTCTCACCAAGGATAAAGAGGACCGACACGTAAACTTACTGCTACTTGAGAGCAAAAACAATCCACAAAACGCTCACTACGTGTGGATAAAAGATCTGTGTCGGCTGCTTTCTAAGCAATGTAGTACCCATCGCAATAAGAAATTTTTTTGTGAGAGATGCTTACATTATTTTTATAGTGAGGAGAAATTACAAGAGCACTCTCAGGTCTGTGGTGATGTAAATAATTACAAGGTGACGTTCTCGAAAGATAAAATACTTAAATTTAAAAATCATAAAAATAAAATAATGGCTCCTTTTGCCATATATGCGGATTTTGAGTGTTTGCTACAGCCCACCAACGACGTCAAGAAACCGAAGCGGCATATCCCGTATAGCGTTGGACATTATTTTCAATGCAGTTACGATCCTGAGCTATCATACTACCGCAGCTACAGAGAAGAAAATTGTGTTGGGTGGCTGATTCGTGAACTTCAAGATATTGCAATAGATGTACAAGCAGCACACCAATGTCCTGTCCCCATGGATCGCCTAACACCACAACAATATAGGGAGTTTTACACCGCAAGGATATGCCATATTTGCGAAAAACTCCTTGAAACCGACAGGGTTCGCGATCATTGTCATCTCACCGGTAAATACAGGTAAGTTTCTAACATTGTATATATTTAATCAAGTTGCTTATATTAGTTTGTATGTATAGAGGTGCTGCCCACTCCAATTGTAATCTGGAATTTAAAGATTCTAAAACAATATGTGTTGTTTTCCACAATCTGTCCGCCTACGATGGTCATTTGCTGGTGGAAGAATTGGCAACATCAGGGTGGTTAAAAGTGATCCCAAATAACAGTGAGCAATATATTACTATGATTCACACCACCGATGAGAGTAAGATAAAGTTCAAGTTTCTGGATTCATTCAGATTCATGGCTTCATCCCTAGATAAATTAGCGTCATATTTAGAAGAACATCCTATATTGGAAAGCAACTTCGATAGAGACGTTAGTTTATTAAAGCGGAAAGGTGTGTTTCCATATAATTATATATGCTCATGGGAGAAATTAACCGAAGCTCAACTGCCTCTAATGGAAGCCTTCCACAACGACCTGACAAACACCCCACATCAACATCGGTGATTATGAGCACGCTCAAAGTGTATGGCGTGAATTCGAGTGTGGCGATTTAGGCGAGTATTCGGACTTATACATGAAGACCGATGTATTATTATTGGCGGAGATCTTCGAAAACTTTCGTAGTAGCTGCCTACGGAATTATGGCTTGGATCCAGCACACTACTATACCGCGCCAGGACTATCGTGGGATGCGATGTTAAAGCACACCAGCATAGAATTTGATACGATACAAGAGGTGGACATGCTGATGTTCCTAGAGAAAGGTGTTCGTGGGGGCATGACGCAATGCTCTAGTAGGCATGCGAAAGCCAAAGTACATGCCCGACTATAATTCTAACCTACCATCCACATATCTGATGTATTTCGACATTAATGCCATGTATGCGTGGGCGATGTCTCAGTATTTACCCTCGGGAGACCTGCAATGGGTTGAGAACGCGGGGACGGTAAATTTCAACGTGCCTGATGACAACCCTACCGGCTATATCTTGGAGGTCGATCTGGAGTACCCGCAAGAAATTCATGACAGGCAAAGCGATCTTCCGATGGCCCCCGAGAAATCCAAACCTCCAGGCAGTAGGGATGAAAAGATGCTGGCTACATTATATAGGAAAGAGAAGTATATCATCCACTATCGGAATTTGAAGCGGTATCTTGCCGAAGGTCTCGAATTAACGAGAATTCACAGAGCGCTACAATTCCGACAGTCAGACTGGCTAAAGTCATACATTGACCTCAATACTAAGCTACGCCAAGATGCGAAAAATGATTTCGAGAAAAACCTCTTTAAATTGATGTCGAATTCTATTTTCGGTAAGACCATGGAAAATGTGAGATTTCGTCGTGATATCAAAATTGTGAGTGCGTGGGAGGGTAGATATGGTGCAGAGGCGTTGATTAACAAACCAAATTTTAAGTGTTCAACGATTTTCACCAATGAATTAGTTGGCGTGGAATTATTTAGGAACGAAGTGCTATTCGATAAACCAATCTACGTGGGAGTGTGTGTATTGGACATCCAAAACGGCGCTCTACGAATTCCACTACGACTACATGAAGAACTATTACGGGGAAAATTGTAAACTGTGTTATACCGATACCGATTCCTTAATTTATTCTATAAACACATTAGACGTGTATGCAGATATTAAAGTAAACATTGCGCGTTTCGATACTTCGGACTACACCGAAAACAATGTGTATAAAATGCCGCGGGTGAACAAAAAAGTTCCGGGACTTATGAAAGACGAAGGTGCGGGCGATTTGCTTTTGGAGTTTGATTTCAAAATAGTGTTATGAGAAAAGCGAAGGGTGTGAAAAATTATGTTGTGAAGCAGAGCATCGAATTCAACGACTACCTAACTTGCCTAAAGGAGGAGCGAGAAATGGTGCATCAGCAGCGAGGGATACGTTCCTTTAAACACCAGCTCTTTACTACCGCCCAGGAGAAGATCTCCCTTAGCCCATTCGACAATAAACGATTCAGAGTGGTTGGTTTCACCGACACCTTACCTCGGGGCCACTACGCAGTACCAGTATAGATTACATCACATACCATATTCAACGTCACCGCCCTCTAGCCCTATCTTTCACCGTTTCCCAACCCACCCATATTTTCGTTTGTATCGGATGCCATGATACTTATGCAAGTCAGTTCTTGCTTTCCGTGTACCTGCATAGAGGACGGACACGCCTACAACATTCTACGTCACCCCCCACTCGCACCATACCCCCACGGCTTCGTGCCAACGCGTGCCGCTTATGCGAGTTAGTACCTGCCTGCCGATATACCTGTGTACACGCTTCAAAATGGCTTCAACTAGCGAATCAAGTAAGATACTAATTATCTGTTTTCTCATCATATTTATATTTTTGCTTATTGTTTTTATGAATCAAGTGCGATACTAATTTTCTCCTACAATATTTTTATTTTTGTTTATTGCTTTCAGATACCTACACCGAATTCATAGAGAATGCGCTGCAAATGAAAGAAAGTATGATCTCGAAAGAAAAACATCTAATCGGCCAATCAACATATTCACTAAACAGAAGCGGTTCCAAGTGGCTCAGCATCGCTAAAAGGTGATTTGTATCAAAATGTTACTAATTTCTTAAGCAAATGTATTAATTCGCAAAATGTATACTTTATGCAAGAAGGTATATATTGCATATAATACTGTAACATTTTGAAGTAATGAAACTAGGTGTCGAATAAATTAAAATGTTTATGTATGTATGTATATTGAAAATAGTAAAATAAAGAAAAAGTTATTATCGATATTTGTATTTTATTTATAAATAGTCATAAGTCTACAATGCATTATTTCTATCAATCCGGCTGTTGCGCGAACTATCAAATCCAAGCCACTTGACATAGCATTTGTTTGCTTTTGTTGTAACACCTGCCCAACGAGGTAAACACCTTTATGCTTCGGCATTTGCAGTTCAGGTTCGTAAAAAGAACCCAAAATTGGCCATCCATTCATTTCCTCAAGTAGATAGGTAAGAGGATTAGTTATTTGCACTTTGGATATTTTGAAAAGGTCGGCACCCCAATTAGGCATATATCCTTTCTAGAATACTCCTTTATACTTGCTGATTCGAATAATATCGCCAACTTTGAATTTATTTCTTCCCTTGATTTTAATATTCACGTAAACAGTAGACAGAAGATATTGCTCATTCTACGCTGTGACATCACCCGGCATTATTTTAATAGTCGTATGTTTTGTTTCAATGTATTTGCCACCTATTTCCTGTAAATATCTATCGATTTGTAAGACCCCCTCAAAATGAAATTCTTGTACAATCTATTTTTGATTGTGCGAATAACCCCTTCAGCTACTGAAGCTTTCTTAGTACTATATGAGGAATCATGATTTATTCGATATTTGATCATTAAATTTTTCAAACTCCCGATTGTAGAATTCAGTATCCGAGTCTGCTTGTACATTTTTGGGAAAGCATCCTCGCAGCGAAACACTAAACTTTAACTCATATAACCATACAAACTTTGAAAAACAGCCGATGATGACTAAAACGTATTTGTAACAGATGTTCTACCGTTTGTACGGTAAGAACCAACATTAAATCAGCCTACCAACCTCTCGTTATTATACAAGTTTTGTCAACCGCAAATGATGTATACTACAAAAGAGCACAAGAAGAATTGTTTTCCTTATTGACATCGGACTTTCCGATACTGGGGGCGCGTAGTATGCAACAGCTAGGCCGATGTGTTGAACGGCATACCGGTTGCGAGGAACAGCCAGGCCGATGTGTTGAACGGCATACCTTACCGGTCTTACTCTCATCGGTGGTGTGAATCATAGTAATATATTGCTCACTGTTATTTGGGATCACTTTTAACCACCCTGATGTTGCCAATTCTTCCACCAGCAAATGACCATCGTAGGCGGACAGATTGTGGAAAACAACACATATTGTTTTAGAATCTTTAAATTCCAGATTACAATTGGAGTGGGCAGCACCTCTATACATACAAACTAATATAAGCAACTTGATTAAATATATACAATGTTAGAAACTTACCTGTATTTACCGGTGAGATGACAATGATCGCGAACCCTGTCGGTTTCAAGGAGTTTTTCGCAAATATGGCATATCCTTGCGGTGTAAAACTCCCTATATTGTTGTGGTGTTAGGCGATCCATGGGGACAGGACATTGGTGTGCTGCTTGTACATCTATTGCAATATCTTGAAGTTCACGAATCAGCCACCCAACACAATTTTCTTCTCTGTAGCTGCGGTAGTATGATAGCTCAGGATCGTAACTGCATTGAAAATAATGTCCAACGCTATACGGGATATGCCGCTTCGGTTTCTTGACGTCGTTGGTGGGCTGTACAATACAAAACACTCAAAATCCGCATATATGGCAAAAGGAGCCATTATTTTATTTTTATGATTTTTAAATTTAAGTATTTTATCTTTCGAGAACGTCACCTTGTAATTATTTACATCACCACAGACCTGAGAGTGCTCTTGTAATTTCTCCTCACTATAAAAATAATGTAAGCATCTCTCACAAAAAAATTTCTTATTGCGATGGGTACTACATTGCTTAGAAAGCAGCCGACACAGATCTTTTATCCACACGTAGTGAGCGTTTTGTGGATTGTTTTTGCTCTCAAGTAGCAGTAAGTTTACGTGTCGGTCCTTTTTATCCTTGGTGAGACGATTCGGCAGGCATGTTTGTTTCGCATCTAGAATGTACACATTGATGCTGATAGCATTCAGCGTTTCAAACTTCCCAATATCGCTGCGCTGAATGGGGAACGTTATACCACCCAGCTGGAGAACATCGCGATAATCTGGATAGCTTTGAACTCTATCCGGATGACCACCATGTTGTACCGGGTATAGGGCGGAGACCACAGCCCACGCAAAACAGACATCGTCGGCGTTTCGTACGTTAATGCATGCTTTCTTACGTTGTATCGCTGGTGGCACTGGGATGTATGAACCAACGCGTTGCGGATTATGCATATTAATACTTATAGTTAAATCAACTACCGCGGATATTGCCCATCCACTATCTCGTTCCTAAAATCAAATGTATGTTAGTAAAGAGCACGCAATTTAAAGAAATTAAACTTACTTGGAACTCCTCTAAATCGCGCAGAATTGCGTCTTTAATGTTTTGCTCGAACCAGGTATCCAGATCAGTATCGAGATTAATTGCCTCATTTTTTGTGTTGAGGTACTTCAACTCCTCAACTCCATCAATCTTCGCAAATTTGCCACAGAACACCGCGTTTACCTTCAAGAATGAATTTTTTCGGAGTTCGTTCTTCATGCGGCGCACAAACGTGCTTTTAGCATCTTCAAAGAACGTTCGTGGGTCCTGGTGCTGCAAATTGGTGATGCATGCTGTCCGAATGCGGCTTTGGAAAGCCGATTTCAAATCATGCCAGCGGATTCTGCTGGTCTGCCGGTTCAGGTGAGCGGCTCCTCGAGTACGCAATTCTTTTAAAATTGTTCGAAAACCCTCCATTTTCCCGATTGCATTTGTCAAGCACATCTAAATAATAGAATCATAATTATGTCACGAGCAAGATATTTTATATAATATTGAAACGTTAATTTATTATATAAGAATGATGAAACATAACTAAAACATACTTTTGCTCCCATAGTGGTGGCTTTCTTCAAGGCAGCGTTTAAAACCCTCAAGTTCTGTCCGCATAAATTGATGAATTTTTCAATATTTTCAGCATCTCCAGGTCGGATAAATTTTAAAATTTTATCCATTTTGTCCACCAAACCATTGGCCAAATCGGAAGACGTCATTTTTATGTAACTTTAAAACTAGCCATAGAAATACACACTCTTGTATAGATTACTGAAGCACTACACTGCACTTAGGTAACTTTAAAAAACTAGTCACAGAAATACACACTGTTGTATAGAGTACTGAAGCACTGCACTGTTGTTCTCTGTAGATAGAGAATATTGAAGTTCGTTCTGCGGGCTCTTTATATATATTCCACTCTCATGATTAGGCATAATGGCGCAGTTTCTAGCAGGTATGGACTCGCATAACCCAATACTTTGTGAAGCCTTCCTATTGGCGGAGAAAAAGGGCGTTAATTCTATTGGTTAAAGAACTATTAGGGGTGGTAACCTACCCTAGCAGGGGGTCGAGTTATAGCACACCTACATTAAAAGCGGATTCTCAGAAAACCGTGATTATTTAACTGCCCAAATTCCGTACGTATAGCAAACTCACCATTGTGCTTTGCATAATTAATGAGCGTTTTATTTTTATGCGCGCAGGTGTTGTGAATTCTGAGAAACTTATCATATAAATGTTTTTATTGTTATGAGTTCTTCCGCTGATTGTGAATTCTGATAAACTTATCCTACAATTAATATGCAGAAATCCCATGTACCTAGCGGGGCTAGTAGTTGCGTGTTATGCATAATTAATGAGCTTTTTATTTTTATGCGCGCAGGTGTGTAAGATGATTGTGGATTCTGAATTCAGTGCCTCGTAGTTGCGTGTTACGCATAATAATATTTTAAATGT
The DNA here is from genome assembly GCA_949128085.1 of Cetonia aurata. Lineage (NCBI taxonomy): Eukaryota > Metazoa > Arthropoda > Insecta > Coleoptera > Scarabaeidae > Cetonia > Cetonia aurata. The sequence continues at coordinate 34,189,032 of OX421884.1, read as the reverse complement.
TTTATTGTTATGAGTTCTTCTGCTGTTGTGAATTCTGAGAAACAGCTTACTCATTCCGCGGATTAACATAATGCACCCGTAATTAAACAAATAATCAATCAGCTCACCCGTTCCGCGAATTAACATAATGCCCCCTAATTAAACAAATAATCAATCAGCTCACCCGTTGCGCGAATTAACGTAATGCCCCCTAATTAAACAAATAATCAATCCATAATAATTCATAATTAAGCCGCGATCGCGAAATCGTGTCTCAACATGTCTACCTGGGGTAGCCGCCATCTTGAAAACTGGCCCAGAATCCTCACACGATACGCCCATCTAAAAAGTGGCCCAGAACGCACATAGTATCTCTACTGCTAAGTCAATATTGAAATCTCCACTTAATGTTATCGTATAATTACTTTCAGCAGACACTTCCTGTAAAATACTATCCAATATTTCCAGAAAATTATTAATTTCTTGTGTCGGTGGCCGATATATATTAATGAAAATTATTTTCAATTTAGTGATTTTAATTGCACTACATTCGAGTATTTTTTCTTTACTTTTTTCTTTCAGCGTTTTGAGTTCAACATATTCTGTACCAGTGGGTACTAGTATACAAGACCCTCCGTGCGAACTAGTTGTTCTAACAAAGCTAGATGCCATCCCAAAACCGTCCAAGCCAATAGTTTCATACGGTCTTAGCCAATGCTCAGTCAAAGCAAGTGCATTTACAGGTAGTCTCAAATTGTCAATAAAAATTAATAAATCATTGCAAAAAATTAATCGAATGGGAGGATACGTGTTTAAACTCCATCTTCAAAACGTAAAAAAAAAACACAAGATTGTTAAGGAGTAAAAAATATATTGAAATAGTAGTCCACTACAATATTGTTTCACCACACAGTGGCTTCATCAGGTGGATGAAATTAACTAAACAGAATATAAAATTACACACTATTTATACTTTTAAACCTAGGAGTGGGGAATAATTAAAATCCTTTTGTTCATTGAGCGCTAAACCTAACTTACTATATCTATTAATTTCTAAACATTCAAATAAGTCTAGTTTCTTACTTTTTTTATGAACATGCAAAATATCAAAATTATTATTAAAATTATGATTAAGTTCTAAACAATGATTAGCAAAAGTAGAATCTGTTTTCTTATCTCTGTAACTTTTAGTATGTTCGGAAATACGTGTAATGAAAGATCTACCTGTAATATCATTTTTACTAAAGCAGATAAAGGCAACACAGTTATCGCGATTCCTAATTCAGAGTACGTAGACAATGTTAATGAATTTCTTAATAGTAGTTCTTTTACCAAAATTAAAAATAATCCGACTAATTTTTTTCAAAAACAATTAAAAACAGCTATACATAATTCAGATAATTTAATAAATCCTTTTCATACACATAGATTGTCCGTTATGAACCCGCAACCCACTAAAATGTATGGTTTAATTAAACTTCACAAAAACAATAACCCTATTCGTCCAGTTGTCTCATATATTAATGCGCCTTGTGTTAATCTTTGCAAATTTTTAAATAATGTCATAATTGAGCACACAAAATTTAAATCGAACATTCCTTAAAAAATTCATTAGACCTTATTAATAAAATTTCTAATTTGAATTTACCCAGTAATTGTAGATTATTATCTTTCGACGCCACTAATCTTTTTACGAGTATTCCAGGTAATGAGGTTTTTTTTTTTTTTTTTTTTTTTTTTTTGTCGCGAGAGGGGAAAAATCTTGCATAAGACTTCCGGCGGCCCGTGTCGCCGGGGTATGTCGGTCCTACCGACTAAAAAACCCCTCTCGTTTGCGGTGCGATCTTTCACCTCCCTGGAACTGCTGGGGCATTACTTCAAGGGATCCGCGCAGATGTTCGGGCACTCAAATTCCAACGCTAGCTAGCAGCGTTATTTTGGATCTCTCTGTCCTTGGTCGTCAGTATGCTCGTGACCATGTTGCTTATGTAGTTCCAGGTCTCTGCTGTCGCAAGCATAGTGCTTACGAGACTTCCCGGCGTCAAAGTTCCCACGTGTTCTTCTGCAGCTCTCCTATTTTCGCTCCATCTAGCACACTCAAAAAAGGTGTGTTCCGCCGTCTCCCGGGCCCCACAGTAGTGACAATCTTCCGTGTTCGCTATTTTAAAGCGGAACAGGTAGGCCTGGAAATTGCCGTGGCCTGCGTCAGATAGTATGACACCTCTCCATGTTTCCTGTCGTACCATGGCTTTATATCTCTGATGGGTGTCTTTGTCCACAATGCGGTTCCATTGTCCTGGTTCCAGGTGTGCTGCCAACGGTTTAGTTAGTAGCTCGTTTGCGATGTTCCTGTCCAGTTTCCCCATTTCTGTCTCTCGCCTATACTGCGCCAGAAGGTGTATAGGGGGAGTGTGGGCGATTATTAGTAAGGCCTGAGTCGACGCAGTTCTGTAGGCTCCAGTTATCTTAATGGCTGCTTTCCTTTGAACCGCAAGTAGAGTAGTTCTGTGAACTTGTTTTTCCAGGGCGTGCGCCCACATCGAGGCCCCATATAAGATGATCGATTGGGCTACCGACGCCAAAAGCCGACGATTCCCTTCACGTGGCCCACCCAATCTGGGCATGATGCTGTCCAGGTTTGCCAATGCCCTGGTGGCTTTTTCTGCAGTCTTTCGGAAGTGTGTACCCATCCTCATGTCTTCATCAAAGTGGACTCCTAGGTATTTAATTGAGGCTTGACTTGCGACACTAGTGTCCCCCACCTTAAGTTTAAAGCCGGACACCTTCCTCCCTTTCACTAAAAGCATGGCCTCAGTCTTCTCAGGTGCTATGTTGAGCTTTTTTTCCCTTAGCCACTTGGTTACATCCACGATGGTTCTGTTTGCTACCTGCTCTATGCTGTTCACCGTTTTCTGGCTGACCAGGATTGCTAGGTCATCGGCATACGCTATCAGTCTCACTCTGTCTCTGACCGGTATCCCCAAAACTCCGTCGTAATAGATGTTCCACAAAGTGGGTCCCATTACCGAACCCTGCGGTACTTCACATGTGACCTCTAATTTTGCTTGGTCTCCTACCAAGATCCACCTGTCCTCAAGGTAACTGGCTACCATATTGTACAGGTAGGCCGGGATGTTTCTTCGGGAGAGCTCTGCTAGAATTCCTCCCCAGGGGGCACTGTTAAAGGCGTTCTGCACATCTATCGTGATCAGCGCACACTTCCTTCTATTGGCGTAGGGACCTTGTTTTGCCTTTTCAGCCACCTGTTTTAGTTCGTTTAGAGCCGTCATAGTGGACCTTCCCCTCCTGAAACCGTGCTGCTGCTTGGCAAGTCCGCCACTTTTACCGATTTCCTGCGTAAGCCTCACCAGTAGTAGCTGTTCCAGCAGTTTACCAAGGACATTTAGTAGACAAAGAGGGCGATAAGTTTGGCTGCTTTGGTCCTTCTTCTTCTGCTTTTCAATTAAGACTAATCTTCCCACTCTCCATTCAGTCGGGTAAATTCCACTAAGCAATGCTTGGTTCATGGCATGGGCACATTCCACTGGAAACTCCCCAACAACTGCCTTCACGACTTCAGGCGGTATTCCATCGGGGCCTGGCGCTTTCTTATCTTTAAGTTTAGAGGCTGCTAGCTTAATTTCCTCCAGCGAGAATAATGGGACTTTCTTCGCGTCCACATATTTTCGGGCCCAGGTAGTGCGGGGGTATACGGGAAAGAGCGTTTTTGCGACCTCCATCTGTTTTTCGTCCGTCATAGTCACTACCGGAAGCGTTCTTAATTTTTTTGAAGCTATCTGGTACCCTCTGCCCCATATATCCTGGTCTACTTCCTCCAACAATTTTTTCCAGGCTCCTTTCTTTGCCATCTGGATCACTTGTTTCAGTAAGTGTCTGCTCTGGGCATAGGCCGCGTGATACTGACGTTTTTTGTTTTCGTCTTTTCCTTTGTTAGTTCTCACTAGTAGCCTCTTATCTTTAAAACACTGTCTTCTTACTTCCGCCACTTCTTCAGACCACCAGTACACTGGTGTTCTGTTTCTCGCCACTTTTTTACCAAAGGTTTTGTCGCAGGCCGCCTCTATGACTTTTGTGAGCTCCTCCGGGCCCACAGCCCTCCCATCGTACCTCTGGAGCAATTTGTCTACTTCCTTCGTCATTTTCTCCATGCCTTTTTGTTTAATCCTCCAACCCTTGTTGGTTATAGGGTAGCTTTGCTTGGTACGGTTTCTCTCGTGGTAATCGAAGAGGATGTACTGGTGGCAGCTTAAGCTTTCTTCCTCTAATACCTGCCAATCTTCGATAGATTGTGCTATACCTCGTGTGCTAAAGGTTATATCTATGTAAGTTTGGCTGCTTCCCCTGATGAATGTGGGCATATCTCCTCGGTTATGTACTATAAGGTCTTCTTCGGCCAACCATTCTGCCATTAGCTCTCCTCTTCTATCCTCAGTTTTAGAGCACCACAGGTAGCATTTGGCATTGAAATCACCGCCTACTATAATCTCCTTGTTGTGCTGCTTCATATCCTCTCTTAGCGATTCTAGGAAGTCTTCGAACATCGCGGTTTCTATGTTGGGCGACACGTAGCAGCCGTATATCACTACTAACTTGGTTTCTATCCACACGTAGCCATTTCCAGCCCCCTTGCTCCAAACTTTAAGTCTTTTATTAGTCACATTGATTGCGACATCCATTCGGTTATCGGCCAGCCAGTCTGTTTCAGATATTCTCTTTCTAGTTGGTTCAGCCATTATTACAACATCAACATCTTTTTCCTCTGCCATTTTGTATATTAAGTCCATAGCCGCATTACCCCTGTCTATATTCGCTTGAAGTACCCTTAACTTGAATTTACTATTTTGGTGGGCCATCATTGGTGCTATCATTCTTTCCATCTCCTCTGTTTATCGTTTCCTTGTTTTTTCCATATATTAATTTCCTAAAGTACTGGCAACTGGTTTGGTCAGCCCGATGTCCTGGTTTCTTGCATGCCAAGCAGAAGCATTCCCCTGTGCAATCCTTTGCGCGGTGGCCTTTTGTCCCGCACTTCAAACATATGTCCGTGTTGTCCTCTCCCTGACATTCTTGTTTGTGATGTCCAAACTCTAGGCATCTATAACACCGAGTGACCTTTATCCTCTGCCTTATACGGCACGGTGCCCATCCTATTCTAATTGTGCCTCTTTTGCACAGTTCGGTGGCCCACTCTTTATTCAGCACTACTGTGGCATTTTGTCCGCCGTACTGAGTTGGCCGTATTGACACTACCTCAATGTCTCGTACCTGCCCTGCTCCCCCCAGGCTATTTTTTATGGCTTGCGCAATCCCATCTTTATTCATGTCCCCGTCAATGCCCGACAAGTACACTGTGCTGTTCCTGTTTTTAATTTCCACTTTCGTGTCTTTATTTTTCTTTATAATTTCTTGTCTCAGTGTTTCCGCTCTGTCTTTGCCCCCCTGTATTTCCATCATTACGTCCCTCCTTATCGTTTTTTTAATTGTTTTCACTTTAATTCCTGCTTGATCGATGTCTATGCTATTTTTAACTGATCTCAGTACATCCGCATATTGTTTGCAATCGGACCTAATGATGACCTTTTCCAGTTGCTGTCTTGCTCCAGGAACCTTTGACTTTCTTTCTCTCTTCATAACTAAGCCGATTTTCTTATTGGTCCTCCTAAAGATGTATTCTATACACTTTCTAAGGTAGTCAGTGTTTATGCTACCCAGTACTGCCAATTTTATTTCCTCAGTCTCTTGATTGCTAATCTCTTTTTCCAGTTTATCTAATATTTCATATAGTTTGGGAATATCATTTACCCCTCCCGGATCGACCTCATATGGCAGCATATATAGTGTTCTGGAGTTCTTCGCACGCCTTCCGCAACTCAGAACGGTTTCCGTGTTTGTTCTAACGTATTCTATTTTTCCATCAGGGTCATTATCTCTGGGAAACTTAATTTAATATTTTCTGCTAGCTCACCATCTAGGGGAGTATCCGGTTTTGCGATAACAGCTAGATTTCCTTTGCTTTCCCCGAAAGCTCCGGGTTCTATGGGTTGAGTGTTTTTATAGCAGCTATTTCGCCATTTCTGATCAATAATCTTAGACAGTCCTTCCCAGCCTCCACTTTTTTGTAGTGTGTTTTCTATTTCCTTGGCTAACTGTTCTTCTCGTTGTCCGGTTTCCCTTGCGATTTCGGTTTCGTCTGCTTGCACGCCTATACTGCATCGTTCTTTTGGTGTTAAGGCTTCCTCCTTTTTTGAGTCGGCCATAACGGCTAGCCTTTCCCACTCCCAGGATTTGGCTGTTAAAGCTGCATGGTTCTCTTTAAGTACGCCTACTTTCCTATTGAGGATTCCTACTAAGTTACCGAGTTCTCTAGTTATAGCCTTTATCTCGGTTTTAGTCTTGGTGCTCTCTTTTACCAACTTCTTGAGAGCATTAGTTTTGTTGTTTACTTTATCCATGTACAGTAGTACCTCAGACATCTCAAGAGCTGTTCCAGCCTCCTTTTCTGCATTCCTTTCTTTTTGGGCTTCTCTTTTTCTCTTTTTAACGGTCGGCGTGTCGACATCAGTATATCCATCCTTTTCGTCACTCATGTATAGCTTGTAGATGGGGCTGGTGGTTATTTCTTCGTCTTGCCATGGTGAGTCCATATCACTGTCTTTTGGGGTGTCTATGTTAGTCCGGGCTTCAGTTGTCTGACAGCTCCCCCCAGTCGCACTACTTTGGGTAGTCCACCTATCCGGTGGGGTCCTGGCTAAGGAGGATCGCCTCGTCGCAGGGTTCATTACACCTTCCCAATCATACTTGTCCATCCTCAGAACGCCGTCATGTCCCTCTCGAATCTGTGTTGCTGGATTTGCCGTGTTCGTTGCCTGTTCGTTACCATCAATTTTTCCGTCTTGCCTTGTGTTTAGGTTGTTAATACTCATATCTATTCCCACGAGTAGCGTAGGAAATAAAAGTCGACCGACGCAGAGCCCCGCATTACGCCGGCAAGGCTTCTTACTCCGGAGGGACGCCAGGTACTCCGGAGGCTCCGTACGAGACCAACTAACGTGTGGCCATCCACCACTCGGCACGGGTCGCATGACACCTTGGGTTCCGGTCGTACCCTGAAGGGGCCCTTACAGGGTGCTATCACCCGGGCCAGGTGAACCCTGGTTTTTTAGCGAGGTTGTTACTCCTCCCCCTCACCCTTTCTCAACCTGGCTTGGGACAGGCTATGGCGGGGTAATCCTTTAAGCCCGTTATTAGCAGAAATCTTTATGGATAATTTAGAAAATACTTTTTACAAACATCCTTTATTCAGTAAATGTATTTATTGGTATAGATATGTAGATGACATTTTATTATGCTTTAATGGTATCGATAGACAGCTTAGTTTATTTTATAAATATATTAACAATGTTCATCCTAATATTAAATTTACCCTACAACAAGAAGTAAATAACTCAATTAATTTCTTAGACTTAACTATTACGCGTATTGACAATAAACATGAATTTTCAATATTCCATAAACCGACACATACTGATACTACTATTCATAATTCATCACATCACCCCTTTAGCCATAAATTGTCTGCATATCAGAGTATGATTCATAGATTAGTTAAGGTCCCTATGAATAAAACAAACTTTGAATTAGAACTTAACAGAATTTACAAAATAGCTTTAAATAATGGTTACTCATGTCAGTGGATTTTATTAATAACATTTTAGCGAATAAACAAAAGTCTCATACGCTTGCTTTAATATACCCTAAAATTTTTAACAAAGAACCAGTTAACTATACTTCTATTACTTATTTTGGAAAAACATCAGAGGTTATCGGTAAATTTATCAAACGTACTAATAATAGCTATGTTTCATATAAAACTAATAATAACATTAGCTCGTATTTAAAGAATAACAAGGACAAAACATATAGAAAGTTTAACTCTGGGGTCTATAGATTGACTTGTGAGTGTGGTAAGGTGTACATAGGACAGACAGGTAGATCTTTCATTACACGTATTTCCGAACATACTAAAAGTTACAGAGATAAGAAGACAGATTCTACTTTTGCTAATCATTGTTTAGAACTTAATCATAATTTTAATAATAATTTTGATATTTTGCATGTTCGTAAGAAAAGTAAGAAACTAGACTTATTTGAATGTTTAGAAATTAATAGATATAGTAAGTTAGGTTTAGCGCTCAATGAACAAAAGGATTTTAATTATTCCCCACTCCTAGGTTTAAAAGTATAAATAGTGTGTAATTTTATATTCTGTTTAGTTAATTTCATCCACCTGATGAAGCCACTGTGTGGTGAAACAATATTGTAGTGGACTACTATTTCAATATATTTTTTACTCCTTAACATTCTTGTGTTTTTTTTTTTACGTTATAAATCATTGCATTTATTTCTAATACTCTGTATATTTTTATGAACCAGTGTAAAGTATGCTTATGCATAGCTAATCTACTAGCGAGAAGGGCCGCCACAACTTCGTTTGTGGGACCAGAACCGTTCTGCGGCATAGGGATGAGCACCTACAAAAAAGAACTCAAAGACAGGGAGGAGACGCTCAGAGATTCCCTCTGGGAAAATCTCCCTGGTCTGAGATATTCCAAGATATTCCTTGGAAATTACAGTAAGAAAAGAGCAAAGACCCTGCTAGAATTAAGCAGAAACAGACTACGCATCCTTGCAGGTTTTCTGACAGGGCATTGTCATCTGGGGGAACACAGGACAAGGATAGGTCTGAGTAGAGGCGCTATGGGAGTTCTGGGCCACTTTCTTATGGGAATTTACATAGGGGTCTAAATTCCGTTTTTTATCCCCTCCACTCCTACTTTTCACCTAGGCCACGCCCACCTGGCGTTCTCTGATTGGTCGATGAGGAGGCTGGCTTGAAAGCGCGAAATTTGAATATCCTCAGCCACAGGTGCCCCCACGAAGGGGGGGCCCTTCACTCGTGGCCGCGACCAAATTTAACATCAAAATGGCTACAGCTAGTACGGGGCTCCATATACCGCGTGAGCTTAGGGCTCCGCCACTACTTCCCGATGCAGACGTGACGCAGGGCCCCGCTACATTGTAGCCCGTACGCTACGCATAACGCTGACGTCATGAAAGCGCATTTCCGTATGCAATAGAACGTGAAAAGAGAGCGACGTACGAATTATAATTATTCCGATAGTAGATACCCTTTTAAAAAAGTTAATATGGAATACGTGAATTAGCATTGACCTCCCCGTAGTAAATATTACAACTCAGGTAGATTCCATTTTGCTGCAAGGTGCAGGCAACTGAGAATAAAAACAGAAATAACTTACGCACTGGAAAGAGAGCGAATATACACCTAACCGAACGAGAGATATCCAACAAGTTTTGACACGATTACATATGTATATATGTATATCGTAAACTATTCGCTATTCAGCTGTTCTAGAGATTGTAAAAATAAATCTACCTACAACCGTATCCCCTCCGATTGTGTTAGGGTTTATATGGATTTAAAATAAAATATTGTTGCAAATAGCACCGCTAAGAGAAATGAACATTGATTATAATGTAAAGAAGCACAATATCTACCTAAAATTGGTAATTATCTAAGCGCGTTTTCGAATTCGGTCCGTGTATTTTGATTATTATAAGGGTGCAAGTTTGATTTAAATTCATTCCTACGGAATAAACAGTTTGTTCAGTTCAATTGCAACAGCGATTTTTTAAAAAATTGTGGTAAGTACTTACATACATATCTATCATCACTTTCTTTATACGAAATCAAGTCAATTAGAATTATGTTACATAAACATTATAATAGAACATTCACTGTTCATAACACAAATGTTCACGAGCAAGCGAGACCGATATGTGACCGCAGCATTACGATAGTCATGTCTCTCATACCTATACGTGTCTATACGTTCTGTAATGCTTGCCGCCTTACTGTCTTTTTTTTTTTTTTGGTTTTGGTAATGCGATATGTCGCTAACGAATTACCACGGCAGTTCAAATAAAATTTCTAGACTAATATTGATTATCATATTCCTACAATGTAGTATAAATTGCAAATATGCTATCGATTTCAATGAGTTTTATGAAGACTGCTACAGCACATTAAAATTAAATGTTGTCATTACATATTGTTAAATTATGATTTTTTTTTTTTATAGCTTAAGTATTCGACCCAAGCTTTGCATCATATTACTAAACAGCAGAGATTTTAATTAATAAAAAATTTATTTCGATAGTAGTTAAGGAAATTAAGATGTTTTATTTCCAATTATCTAATTGACTATACGTTTTACGCTAGTTTTAATAGCGATGATTCTTAATGCGACAATATAAAGGCTATTTATGCAGCAAATATTATATATATATTTGGGCAGGAGTATCGACCGTACTTCGTAGGGAGTAAAAAGTAAATTAATGGGTAAATCGGTCTGTGATAAAAGAAACCAAGTATTTATAATCCTCAAATTTTCGATATTTAATTATATCATCCTCAGGAGGTTACACTAAAATACAATGAGTATTTGAAACAAAGAGTTAAGTCAAAAAATATAAAATACTTACAATAAATTTAAATTACAACACAAAACATTTTAAAATTGCGACAGTCAAAAAGGAAATAACGTATAAAATTTAACAATACGTCGAAATAAATAAAAGGCAAGGACAACCATAAAGAAAACAATTTTTTTATGTATATCGTTGAAGTTTGTAAATATAAAAGCAAAGATTATCATATACAGGGCACATCAATAAGGTATGGATTCATAATTCGAAATTAAGGATATTACAATAAATATTGCTGAGTTGCTGTGTGTCAGTTTTAAAATTGATGGAATTTTCACAACGAGATACATGTGCCATTTCCAAAAATAAGCGTTTTTTATAATTTGATTCGACATCTAAAACTGAAGCATTTATGTAATCAAAATTATGGTCAAAATCTTGAAAATGCAGCGCTAAGGCACATGAGCGCTTGCCAATGCGACTGTCACTTTTATGTTGAGTTATTCTATTTTTTAATGTTTGTGATGTTTGACCTATATAGCAACTTTGACAGTCATGACAAGGTATCTTATAAACGACATTACTTTGGTTCAAAACTGGTGTCCTGTCTTTGGTTTTTGTGAACAAGTTACCAACAGTTAACAAGTTGTATTTTGCAATGCGGACAGTATTAAAATTTTTGAATTGTTGTATAACGTTATGAGTAAGACCATCTAAGTACGGAAATTTGTAGTGTCTAAACTGATTAACGGCACCATCATCAATAGGGCCGTCAAACATATTAGAAGAGTATATTAGCTTATTAAGGACATGTTTCGGATAACCATTATTGGCAAACATATCAAATAGTCTTTTTAAATTGACATTAAGAAAGGTGGAATCACTAATGTGTGTAACCCTATTTTTCATTGCAATAACAGTATTGTATATTTGATTAAGAGGATGATTATCTATTGTATATTTGATTAAGAGGATGATTTGAATGATAATCATCCTCTTAATCAAATATACAATACTGTTATTGCAATGAAAAATAGGGTTACACACATTAGTGATTCCACCTTTCTTAATGTCAATTTAAAAAGACTATTTGATATGTTTGCCAATAATGGTTATCCGAAACATGTCCTTAATAAGCTAATATACTCTTCTAATATGTTTGACGGCCCTATTGATGATGGTGCCGTTAATCAGTTTAGACACTACAAATTTCCGTACTTAGATGGTCTTACTCATAACGTTATACAACAATTCAAAAATTTTAATACTGTCCGCATTGCAAAATACAACTTGTTAACTGTTGGTAACTTGTTCACAAAAACCAAAGACAGGACACCAGTTTTGAACCAAAGTAATGTCGTTTATAAGATACCTTGTCATGACTGTCAAAGTTGCTATATAGGTCAAACATCACAAACATTAAAAAATAGAATAACTCAACATAAAAGTGACAGTCGCATTGGCAAGCGCTCATGTGCCTTAGCGCTGCATTTTCAAGATTTTGACCATAATTTTGATTACATAAATGCTTCAGTTTTAGATGTCGAATCAAATTATAAAAAACGCTTATTTTTGGAAATGGCACATGTATCTCGTTGTGAAAATTCCATCAATTTTAAAACTGACACACAGCAACTCAGCAATATTTATTGTAATATCCTTAATTTCGAATTATGAATCCATACCTTATTGATGTGCCCTGTATATGATAATCTTTGCTTTTATATTTACAAACTTCAACGATATACATAAAAAAATTGTTTTCTTTATGGTTGTCCTTGCCTTTTATTTATTTCGACGTATTGTTAAATTTTATACGTTATTTCCTTTTTGACTGTCGCAATTTTAAAATGTTTTGTGTTGTAATTTAAATTTATTGTAAGTATTTTATATTTTTTGACTTAACTCTTTGTTTCAAATACTCATTGTATTTTAGTGTAACCTCCTGAGGATGATATAATTAAATATCGAAAATTTGAGGATTATAAATACTTGGTTTCTTTTATCACAGACCGATTTACCCATTAATTTACTTTTTACTCCCTACGAAGTACGGTCGATACTCCTGCCCAAATATATATATAATATTTGCTGCATAAATAGCCTTTATATTGTCGCATTAAGAATCATCGCTATTAAAACTAGCGTAAAACGTATAGTCAATTAGATAATTGGAAATAAAACATCTTAATTTCCTTAACTACTATCGAAATAAATTTTTTATTAAAATCTCTGCTGTTTAGTAATATGATGCAAAGCTTGGGTCGAATACTTAAGCTATAAAAAAAAAAATCATAATTTAACAATATGTAATGACAACATTTAATTTTAATGTGCTGTAGCAGTCTTCATAAAACTCATTGAAATCGATAGCATATTTGCAATTTATACTACATTGTAGGAATATGATAATCAATATTAGTCTAGAAATTTTATTTGAACTGCCGTGGTAATTCGTTAGCGACATATCGCATTACCAAAACCAAAAAAAAAAAAAAGACAGTAAGGCGGCAAGCATTACAGAACGTATAGACACGTATAGGTATGAGAGACATGACTATCGTAATGCTGCGGTCACATATCGGTCTCGCTTGCTCGTGAACATTTGTGTTATGAACAGTGAATGTTCTATTATAATGTTTATGTAACATAATTCTAATTGACTTGATTTCGTATAAAGAAAGTGATGATAGATATGTATGTAAGTACTTACCACAATTTTTTAAAAAATCGCTGTTGCAATTGAACTGAACAAACTGTTTATTCCGTAGGAATGAATTTAAATCAAACTTGCACCCTTATAATAATCAAAATACACGGACCGAATTCGAAAACGCGCTTAGATAATTACCAATTTTAGGTAGATATTGTGCTTCTTTACATTATAATCAATGTTCATTTCTCTTAGCGGTGCTATTTGCAACAATATTTTATTTTAAATCCATATAAACCCTAACACAATCGGAGGGGATACGGTTGTAGGTAGATTTATTTTTACAATCTCTGGAACAGCTGAATAGCGAATAGTTTACGATATACATATATACATATGTAATCGTGTCAAAACTTGTTGGATATCTCTCGTTCGGTTAGGTGTATATTCGCTCTCTTTCCAGTGCGTAAGTTATTTCTGTTTTTATTCTCAGTTGCCTGCACCTTGCAGCAAAATGGAATCTACCTGAGTTGTAATATTTACTACGGGGAGGTCAATGCTAATTCACGTATTCCATATTAACTTTTTTAAAAGGGTATCTACTATCGGAATAATTATAATTCGTACGTCGCTCTCTTTTCACGTTCTATTGCATACGGAAATGCGCTTTCATGACGTCAGCGTTATGCGTAGCGTACGGGCTACAATGTAGCGGGGCCCTGCGTCACGTCTGCATCGGGAAGTAGTGGCGGAGCCCTAAGCTCACGCGGTATATGGAGCCCCGTACTAGCTGTAGCCATTTTGATGTTAAATTTGGTCGCGGCCACGAGTGAAGGGCCCCCCTTCGTGGGGGCACCTGTGGCTGAGGATATTCAAATTTCGCGCTTTCAAGCCAGCCTCCTCGTCGACCAATCAGAGAACGCCAGGTGGGCGTGGCCTAGGTGAAAAGTAGGAGTGGAGGGGATAAAAAACGGAATTTAGACCCCTATGTAAATTCCCATAAGAAAGTGGCCCAGAACTCCCATAGCGCCTCTACTGGTCTGAAACAGAATAGTGATTGCAGCTTTTGTGCAGCGGAAGGTGAAAGTCCGGAACACCTAATATCCAACTGCACTGCCATCACAGAAACTCGTACCAACTATTTTGGCAAAGACGTCATAGACGAGGGAGAAATACCCTCAAAACGTAAATAAAACACATGAATGTTAAGGAGTAAAAAATATATTGAAATAGTAGTCCACTACAATATTGTTTCACCACACAGTGGCTTCATCAGGTGGATGAAATTAACTAAACAGAATATAAAATTACACACTAATTATACTTTTAAACCTAGGAGTGGGAAATAATTAAAATCCTTTTGTTCATTGATTAAAAGTATAAATAGTGTGTAATTTTATATTCTGTTTAGTTAATTTCATCCACCTGATGAAGCCACTGTGTGGTGAAACAATATTGTAGTGGACTACTATTTCAATATATTTTTTACTCCTTAACATTCATGTGTTTTATTTACGTTTTGAAGATGGAGTTTAAACACGTATCCTCCCATTCGATTAATTTTTAGAAATACCCTCCTTTATTTAATTTATTAAAGTTCTTAGACTGGATGGGGAGCTGTAAGTGCGGGCAAATCCTAGCAGCTTACAGCTGATGTAGGGGGGCACAATAGATCGATAGGTCGCGGTGGAATGTTACCCTAATTAGATCTAATCTAATCTAATCTAAAGTGTGCTTCCTCATTCTCTTCAATCTCTCGAATTCGATCTATGTCTTTGCAGATGTTGTCAGTTCTTTTCGAAAATTTCCAAATTTATAGGGTCTTATTATAACATTCATCGGCCACAAGTCTGGTATAAACATTTGTTCATATATGTTCTCAGGTACTGCAATCTTGAACGCCGCTATATCAGTATTTTTTATCTCTAATTTGGAGCATTGTAAGACATTTATACTGTTTTCTAATAAATATTCTTTAATATCATTCTCAGTAGTTGTTTTCATCAGCCGAGAAACAAATATCCATCGCCTGTTTTCCGCTGCCGAGATTGTGGCATCATTTCTACTTCCTTTTATCGTATTCAGTTTATTTAAATGCCTGTTCGTAATTTTTTCTTGGGAATTCCCCATTTTTACGTTTTTCGTATCCAGCTGTATTGGAGTTTGCTTTTCTTTTTGTTCAAGGTTGTTCACCTCCACCTGTTTATCTCTCTCGCTCTGCTTTTCGTCAGCGTGTGAAGAATTTAACACTTTTACATATGTATTGGTTTTAATATCCTTGGCGACATCTGACGATACTGTTTTAGATCTTGTTATCGGACCTCGAAATACTTCCTGCACTCCTTTGGTTTGTGGTTGTAATAGAAAATTTACTTCTAACCTATTTATGACACTGTTTTGTTTTACAATTTTTATTGACTGTTCGTAAATAATACTTATGAATTTATCAATCTTTTTATCCATGCTAGACATTTTAGAATGTAAATCACTTACACCTGTTTCTTTTGTTTCAGTCCCACATTTATCACAACACCACTTCAAATTGTGATTACGTTCTATATATAATATACAGCATGGTTAAAAAGTTTAGTAGGCAGGTAGGTTCATTACACGTGTATCCCAGTTTTTTTTATCCATTTATTAATATTACTACATAAGAATCTTAAATATGCCTTCATGTTCTTGTTGTGGAGTTGTTGATGAGACACATAAAATTATTGATTGTTGTGTTTGCAAGAAACCTTATCGAATTGACTGTGTTAAGGTCTCTCCTAGTGAGGCGCCGCAAAATTCATTTAAACACAGGCTTTTCGTGGACTTGTAAGAATTGTATGCAGTTTGGTAATGATTTAAACGGTGTCAAATCTATTATTGTTTCCCTTCAAGATGAAATAAAATCTCTTCTTGATACTAAAAATATTATACAGGAGATAGCTGACCGTGACAGACGCAAGGTGAATCTTGTAGTATACGGGTGCGAGGAATCATGTGAATCAAACACTAATAAGGATCCGATAGCTCTAGACATTAACTTAGCAAATAATATATGTTCAACTCTGCAAGTCAATGATCCGAGTGTTAAAGTGTATAGGCTCGGTAAGTTTGATCGTACTAGCTCCAACCGTCGCCGTCCAATAAAAATTAAATTTGCATCTGAATCCATAGTTTATGATATACTACGTAATGTAGGCAAACTAAAGTCGAATCGTATGTTTTCTACTTTCTCCTTTTCACACGATCGTACTCCGATGCAGATTGAGATTTATAGGCAGGCGAAATCCGAGCTTGAAAACCGCCTTAAAAACGGGGAATCTAACTTTCGAATCAAATACAAACGAGGTATATACCTTCTATTGTATCGTCTTTAAACTACTAAAAAAGTCCAACAGTTGCCCATCCATTTTTAATATTTTTTATCAAAACACTAGAGGTCTTCGAACTAAAATTCAAACATTCTTTACTAACGAATGTGAAGCCTTTTATGATATTATTGTGATTACGGAAAGCTGGCTTGATGAATCATTTAATAACTCCGAACTCTTGCCATCTTATTACAACATTATTAGATGTGACAGACGCTTTGCTTTAGTAGATCGTTGTCGTGGTGTTTGTAGCTCTATCTCATCAAATACCTTATACTAATGTTGATACATCAACTATTACATCCACTGTGCCTGCAGTCGACGTTGTTGCCTGTAAGTGCACATTATACAATACTACCATTTATGTTGCTGGTATATACCGCCGCATATTTCTTATCACGACTTTCAGTTATTCTGGGACACCTTTGAAGCTTTTTTCATTGATAAACCAGTCATTATACTAGGCGACTTTAATCTTCCTCGCTTTGTAACTAGTCCGCTTACTTGTTCTAAATGTATTGCTTTTTCATGTTTTTGTAATATGGTCACATTGCAGCAATACAATTCAATTGTTAATTGTGATGAAAGACTTCTCGATCTAGTCCTTTGAAACACTGATTGTAACATAATCGTCGAACGCGATGATTTTCTGTTTGTACAGGCTGCTTCTTCGGCTTCTTCTTCGTCTTTTCCATCTAATACAAATACTAGATACAACTTCAGACGTGCTAACTTTCATCGACTTTATGCTGATCTAACAAATTGTGATTGGTCATTCTTGGATGAAGTAAAAGATGTTAATGTGGCTTCGGACAAATTCTATGATTCAGTATATTAGATATCAGTGTACCTAAATTCTCAAAGAACTCAAAAAAGTCCGGTTACCCTAAGTGGTTCACCTCTGAAATTATTTCCAACATTAAACTAAAATCATATTATAAAGAAATCGCAAATTTCAGTTGCTTGTAATACCTATTTGGAATCTGTTCAAACGTCTATAAGGCGTGATCCTAAACAAATATTTCAATATATTCGTAACAAACAGGGTTCTACTAGAATTCCTAGTACATTGACCTACAACGACATCCTGGTGGACACTCCTCAAAATATTGTTAATGCGTTTGCGGATAAATTTTGTTCTACTTACCATAACAGCTGTCCTTTTACAAATAGCACTTTTAGTAACAGTCTTCCTATTACTTTGCCATTGATTTCTGAGGATGAACTAATAAACATTATGTCGTCATTCCCTGACAATCATATTTCTGGAGATGATTTAATTCCATCATTTTTAGTAAGAGATGCTGGAAGAGTTCTTGCTAAACCGCTAGCAACTATTATTAATTTAGCTATTCAACTACGACTTTTCCTAAATTGTGGCAGAAAACTAGAATTTCTCCAATATTTAAAAAGGGTTCAAAAGCAGAAATTAATAACCGACCCATATCCATTTTTTCCAACTTCGCCAAAGTTTTTGAAATTTTTTTATTTCAACATCTATATGAACATCTTGTAACGTGCCGTTACATGGGAAAATCTATTTCAGTTTGCAATAATAATTTTAGTTTGAATTAGTCAGTAATTCCGTTTATTTTTGATCGATTTTCCCATGGACGGTAGCGTTGCTACCGCATGTTATTTTATTTCAAGTTTTATTCCGTGAATTTTGTTTACCGCGTGAATGTCGTCCCCTGCCAACGGTGCGCGATTCACACAAACCCGACTCCCACCATCGCGACCGCGTGGGGGAAACCACAAGCATATTTAAGCCGCGCGCTTACCAGCCAAGAGGAGTCTGAGTCCGGTCCCCGAGTTCCTCCCAGTCCGCTTCAATTGGCGTGCCGGCATAGTATCTGGCACCCGTTGAAATCCGAAATCCCGGTCTGTCGCAACGCTGGCAAAGTTTACTGGCGAAACACAGACATTTTTCCCGTCTAATTCAATTGGCGTGCCGGCATAGTATCTGATGCCCGTTAAATTCCGAAATCCCGGTCTGTCGTAACGCTGGCAAAGTTTACTGGCGCAACGCAGACATTTTTTCCGTCTAATTCAATTAGCGAGTCGGCATAGTATCTGACCGTCGTTGAATTCCGAAATCCCGGTCTGTCGTAACGCTGGCAAAGTTACTGGCGACGCAGACACTCCACCGTTTTGTTTTCCCACTCTGGCCTTTGAATCGGCATCGCGCTGACGCTCCCAGAGTGTTAATACACCGTCATTCACCGTACCGCCGAATTTAGCCCCGTTACCGTAGATTTATAACCGCCAATACCGATAGCGTACTTTCGGCCGACCCTGTATATAGATTTCCGCATTAGTCAAAACGTTGTTATCATTTACCGCGTTAAGATTACCTACCGCAGCCCCGTAAACGTTATATTTTCAAAGTTTTCCACTGTACAGATTTATATGCCTTTGAGTGTACGTGTTTATTTATATTTTACTTACGCTTTTTTGCTGTATATATTCCTTGCCTGTTACACTTGATATCTAGAAATAAACGTTTAGATTTTCGATGCACTTTTACCGTTTTGTTGCGTAGACCGAACCCTGAAGTTTTTCTCCGACTCGTTGCTACCTCAGGGTTTACACATTTTATTGTAACGACTCGAAAATTGCGCAACATTGTTCAAACCGGCACGAGGTTGTAATTTACCATTTGACAACTGACATCAGCGCCACCATACGAAGTAAGGTGAACCTCCTTTTTCAATCTACGAGGAGCGACAAATAAGTCATAAGCACAAAGTAAGTAACCGAAAGCCCATAAGCAAGGCTTTAATGAGCAAAAGGTAAATCAACAACCAACCGAAATAATCACCACACCGAAGTATCAGTCCGTTACAATTGGCGCCCGAGCAGGGACCGTTTTCAAGTAATACCGAGCAGGGACCGTTTTTCAAGGAATACCGAGCAGGGACCTTTTTTTTCAAGGAATACCGAGCAGGGACCGTTTTTCAAGTAATACCGAGCAGGGACCGTTTTTCAAGTAATACCAAGAATTAGGGAGTTTTTCCTTAATTTAAGTCGAATTTCACGTAGAACCGCACCATCATGACCGACAAAGGAGAACCGATGCCGCAGCCGGCACGCGCACCGTTACCGCCTGTAACCTCATGGGTTTATAAGCTCCCGAAATCCGAATTAGAAGGAGTACTGAAGGGATTAAATTTGGAAACAACAGGTACTCTTGACGAGTTGCGAAAACGTTTCGTAGCGTTTTTAAAGAGGGATGATTTAACCGCCAATCCGGATACACGCATGCCCGCCGCACAGATTTGCGATCAAGTGCGAAAATGGGGTGTACATTTTAATGGCAGCGGAGATGCTGTTTCATTCTTGGAGAGAATAGAGGAATTACAGTCATCGTACCATATCTCCGGCAAAGACATGCTTACCGCTTTACCCGAATTGTTCCGAGGCAATGTTCTTTTATGGTACCGAAATGGTCGCGAGTTATGGACGACGTGGGACGGTTTCCTGGAGGATTTCAAGTTGCAATTTCTACCGCCGCGGTACGAGTACGTTCTTGAGGAGGAAATACGTGCTAGGCACCAGCGGCCCCGCGAATTATTCAAAGATTTTGCTACCGCGATACTCACCATGATGCGAAGAGGGAAGAAGCTTACAGAAAGGGAGAAATTAGAGAGGATTTATAACAACATGGATCCAGATTACAAAATGTATATTCGCAGGAACAATGTAAATTGTTTACAAGAATTATATAAGCAAGCAGCTGAGTATGAATCGATTCTTGCTGAGCAAATCCGTTTTCCAAAAGTTGAGCAGAAGTTCAAGCCGAAGCCGTCGACTTCATATCCAAACAGGACCGATTCTACGCCGCCGACAGCCGCTGCCACGCCATCAACGACCGTTCGAAGGGATATACCAGATGAGGCTCCGTCAGGAATGCTGTCCCACCCTCACCGACGACCGGATTGCAGAAACAAGCCATTGCTTTTCTGCGCTCGATGTGGCAAGTTAAACATCCGCAGCATGGATTGTAGATGTCCGGGAAACGCATCGAAAGGCGGCCCGAGGGGTACAGTCGCCCTAGATTGCGTACATGAAACGCAGAGCCCCGCAGAAGTTACTCTTGAGTCCGGACAACGTGAAAACCGCATCTGGACAGTCGCCAGGGTGATGGGCGAAGAAATACGGGCATTGGTAGATACCGGAGCGACAACGTCTTTTGTATCGCAGGATGTTGCCGCTCAGCTCATCAAGAAGGGCATCCAGAAGCAAACAATCCGCACGACGAGAATTCATCTAGCAAATGGAAACTTGGTTCATCCAGATGCACGACTAGACGTTCCGTTAAGTATTGAATCCGTAAGCATTACCGCACCTTTCTTGGTATTACCGAACACGAAGTATCCGATGATTTTAGGAGTTGATGTCTTAGGGATGCTAAACGCTCGCATAGACGTCGCTGCAAGAAAACTAAGTATAAACGCGCGGTCCAGAGACAAGAAAGAAACGTACCTGATGTGTGTAGAAGCATCTGCAGATAATTCCGAGCACGAAGAGAAGTTGAGACCGGTTCTTCAAACACAAATGGAAGAATTTGAAGATAAAAAGGAAACGTGTCCACTTTCTGAGGGCACGACATGCGCATGGTATCTCCGAAAACTGAAAGCCGTGCAGGAAGATCCAGAAAGGCATCCCGATTACGCAGTATGGAATGGGGACCTTTACCGCAATATACCCGGTACTTCCGACGCCGACGATCCGAAAACCTGGAGGCTTTGTGTGCCAAAGACAGAACGAAACCGCGTTCTGCGTGAAGTACACGATGTTCCCGAAGCAGGTCATTTAGGGGTGGCTAAAAGTATAGCGAGAGCCTCTTCACGCTATTATTGGCCTGGAATGTTCTACGACATAAGAAGATTCGTCAGCCGATGTAAGTCTTGTAAACGACACAAATACTTACAGAGTAAACCCCTGGGACAGATGAAGTACAGACCCGTAGATTCACCGTGGGACTAAGTCAGTGTGGATTTGTTAGGACCTTTTCAACGGTCCAGAAAGGGACACACGTATTTACTTGTTTTCCAGGACAGATTCACCAAATGGGTGGAATGTCAGCCATTGAGAAGGGCCACAGCACAGACAGTGACGCAGTCACTGAAGGAGAGAGTGGTATACCGTTTTGGGACTCCGAGAATCCTGATAGCCGACAACGGGCCCCAATTTTCTAGTAAGTTATTCCAGACCGTCGCAACCGAGCTGGGGATCCGTATCCGTTTTACCGCACCGTATTCTCCCCAAGGAAATCCTGTTGAAAGAGTAAACAGAGGAATAGGACCGATGTTAGCCCAATTCCTTGATGAGGATCAGAGACAATGGGATTTGTACTTACCGCAATTAATGTTTGCCATTAATACAGCCAAGTACGAAACAACAGGTTATTCTCCGTCATTCCTGAACTTTGGAAGGGAAATGCTTCCCCCAGGTACTCTCCGCAGAATGGCACTCGACCAGGGTGAAGAACCACGTGAACCCACCAACGAAGAACTGGCGACGGAGGTAAAGAAGTTAGCCGATTTCATGGAAATTGTCCGTATCCGATTAGCCGAAGCCTACCAGAGACAAAGCAAGCCGTACAATTTGCGACGACGCTCATACCAGCCACATGTCGGAGAAGTCGTTTATTGCAGAAAACATGTCCTGTCCGACGCCACGAAAGGGTTCTCCGCAAAACTAGCACCGAAGTTTGAAGGGCCATGTAAGATTATTAAGGTAATTTCGCCTACCATGGTAGTTTTACAGAGTCTCTCCGGGAAGAATATGGGCCGAGTTCACGTCAAAGACCTGAAGCTGGCATCAACACCGCCGGACGCTTGAACTCGCCGTGAAGATGCAGATGAAAAACGCTCTCCATGCAGACGAGATCCCGATTCCACCCCGCCAGAAGCCGTGACGCAGCATTGCCTAGTGTCTTCCTGAACATTGTACTTTCTGGAGAAGAGGTTGCAGTTGCCTCGTCCTGGATCCATGGATCAACAACGCCGCTGCCTCCCCAAGGGCTTCCACCATCGTCAACCCAAGTTCACCGCCGGTATCTCCAGAAGACGACAAGAAGGCCCATCTGAAAACTTGTTTTAGCTCTTAATTTTGAGTGAGGGGGGTATGTAACGTGCCGTTACATGGGAAAATCTATTTCAGTTTGCAATAATAATTTTAGTTTGAATTAGTCATTAATGCCGTTTATTTTTGATCGATTTTCCCATGGACGGTAGCGTTGCTACCGCATGTTATTTTATTTCAAGTTTTATTCCGTGAATTTTGTTTACCACGTGAATGTCGTCCCCTGCCAACGGTGCGCGATTCACACAAGCCCGACTCCCACCATCGCGACCGCGTGGGGGAAACCACAAGCATATTTAAGCCGCGCGCTTACCAGCCAAGAGGAGTCTGAGTCCGGTCCCCGAGTTCCTCCCAATCCGCTTCAATTGGCGTGCCGGCATAGTATCTGGCACCCGTTGAAATCCGAAATCCCGGTCTGTCGCAACGCTGGCAAAGTTTACTGGCGAAACACAGACATTTTTCCCGTCTAATTCAATTGGCGTGCCGGCATAGTATCTGATGCCCGTTGAATTCCGAAATCCCGGTCTGTCGTAACGCTGGCAAAGTTTACTGGCGAAACGCAGACATTTTTTTCGTCTAATTCAATTAGCGAGTCGGCATAGTAGTTTTTTATTTCACCTGATCAACATGGTTTTGTTCGTGGACGCTCAACAGTTACTAATCTTGTCAGTATCTCGCAATTCATTTGTAGGGAGTTGGATAGGCAGGGTCAAGTTGACGTCGTGTATACGGATTTTCGTACCGCTTTTGATAGCATTAACCATCGGGTTTTACTTGAGAAATTGTGCCGCTTTGGCCTACTTCCTTGCTACAACTAATGGAATCCTATTTGACTAATAGATCTAACTATGTACCGGGTGATTCAGTAAGGGTGGCGACCGGCTGTATCTCGGAAACTGCTATGCCTAGAGCTTCGGGACAAAAAAATTCATAACCAATGTGGCCACCAGAAATATCCGAAAATTATTTTCATGTTCGAAATTTTACCGCTAGGTGGCGTATCTGCTATGTTCAATCATAAAATCAGTATTATCTCAGAAAATTGCAGATTGAGCTATAGTTTTGAATGGACCGTTCGAAAGCTGAGTTGATGTCGCATTATTTTGTTTAATGACTTTTTTTTGTATCTGCCATAATAAGGAGCGGGGAAGCCAATCAATTGTTCAATATGTAAATTTTAATATCTCCTGAACCATTCAACCAATCTGAAAGTTTTTTTTACTCGTTCGATTGAGCATTTCATGGTTTTTTCTAGAAAAATTGTCGTTCTAGCCTTTAGTTTGAAATAGGTAAACTACAGGGTGTTTTCTGTAGTGATAACATATTTTGGTGAATTTCAAGAAAAAATTAAATGTAACCGTGCTATATGATTACCAGTGTCGCAAGCTACATTAAATTGTTGAAATTTCAGTGAAAACCGCAAATTAATATCTCTATCCGTTCTCGATTTATCGCCAAAAGAATGAAATTTGTAACAAAAATCAACTGCGGCCATGAAAGTAGCGGACGCGACGGATGGTTTCCATGGAAACTACGAAACTATCAGATTGTTTATTGCTTATATCAGCTAAAAATAGTCAAAACTGAATGGAATAAATTATTAACGAGAATAATAACAGCAAAAAGAAAATATCTAACAAAAAATTTTAATTATAAATGTTCGGAATGTTTACCATCACTGGCCATCCACAAATTGAGTCTGTTACTATCGTTATCGTAAGTTTCATCCTTACCATGTCATCTTACATCAAGAATTAAAGGATGGCGATTTTGACCATGCAGCATGCGCTATTGGTCAGAAAGCAATCCTCACTGGTTACGCGAAGTTCAATTTCAAAATCGTTGGCGTGTTAATGTTTGGTGTGAATTTTTGGGGGAAAATTATTGGTCCTTACTTTTTTGAACAGCGTTTAAATGGTGTGGCTATTTTTTGGAAAATATATTGCCTTTATTGTTCGAAGATAGTTCCCTGGAGACAAGAATGGGTATGTGGATTCAGCAGGATGGTTTCCCGTCGCATTATGCGCGAAGTGTCCAGGCATTTTTAAATAACCGGTTCCCAAATGAATGTATAGACTGGGGTAGCATTTTTTCTTGGCCGCCGATGTCCCGCGATCTCACAGTAATTGATTTTTATTCATGGAGTAGACTTAAAGATATATAAAGACCGCCCAACAACACCTGATAATATGAAACAAAGAATTCGAGAAGCCGTCAGAAATATTTCCATTGCCGAGCTAGACGCGAGTGTATTATCCACAAGTAACAGACTCAATTTGTGGGTTGCCAGTGATGGTAGACATTCCGAACATTTATAATTAAAATTTTTGGTTAAATATTTTCTTTTTGCTGTTATTATTCTCGTTAATAATGTATTCCATTCAGTTTTGACTATTTTTAGCTGATATAAGCAATAAACAATCTGATAGTTTCGTAGTTTCCATGGAAACCATACGTCGCGTCGCCTACTTTCATGGCCGCAGTTGATTTTTGTTACAAATTTCATTCTTTTGGCGATAAATCGAGAACAGATAGAGATATTAAGATGCGGTTTTCACTGAAATTTCAACAATTTAATTTAGCTTGCGACACTGGTAATTATATAGCACGGTTACATTTAATTTTTTCTTGAAATTCACCAAAATATGTTATCACTACAGAAAACACCCTGTAGTTTACCTATTTCAAACTAAATGCTAGAACGACAATTTTTCTAGAAAAAACCCAGAAAATGCTCAATCGAACGAGTCCAAAAATTTTCAGATTGGTTGAATGGTTCAGGAGATATTAAAATTTACATATTGAACAATTGATTGGCTTCCCCGCTCCTTATTATGGCAGATACGAAAAAAAGTCATTAAACAAAATAATGGGAAATCAACTCAGCTTTCGAACGGTCCATTCAAAACTATAGCTCAATCTGCAATTTTCTGAGATAATACTGATTTTATGATTGAACATAGCAGATACGCCCCCTAGCGGTAAAATTTCGAACATTAAAATAATTTTCGGATATTTCTGGTGGCCACATTGGTTATGAATTTTTTTGTCCCGAAGCTCTAGGCATAGCAGTTTCCAAGATACAGCCGGTCGCCACCCTTACTGAATCACCCGGTACATTATAATGGTTTCGAGTCTTATGAAATTATTCCGTCTTCGGGTATTCCGCAAGGATCTAATTTGGGGCCTTTGCTTTTTATTTTATATATTAATGATTGATTGCAGGGTTTCTCTTGTTCAGTTCTGGGTTATGCTGACGACATTAAAATTTATACTTCAATTTCTAACTCAGATGACGTTCTAAACTTACAAAATAATATCTATTATATGGTAGAACACTAGTAAATGCTGCTTTGTCTCGTACACTCGAAAGATTAACCCAATTGCATACGCCTACTTGTTAAGTCATGCTGTGTTGCAGAAAGTTGAATCAGTACAAGATCTTGGGGTACCTTTTGACCATACCATGAACTTTACATCACACATCTTCATCAACTAATCTATGCTTATCAGCATCGAAAACCTTAGGATTTCTCATCCGTTCCTGCAAATCTTTTCGGAGTACTCAACCTTTGAGAATATTATACTTTAGTTTGGTTGTAAGCAAGTTTGAGTATGCCTCTCAAGTGTGGTCTCCCCACTACGTCTACCTTCAGCTATCACTTGAGAAAATTCAACGGCGTTTTCTTAAGTACCTATCTTTTAAAGAAGATGGTGTTTATCATCAGCGAGGAATTAATTACACGTCTTTATTAGACAGACATTTCACGGCTTTCTTAACTTATCGCCGCGAATGCCATGGCGCACGTCTTATTTGGAAATTAGTCATGAAGTCACCGATAGCCCTTTTCTTCTTGCCTCTTTAGATTTCCGCATTCCTAGACTTCCCTCTCGTTCCTCTTTTTCCTTTACTTTACCCCATTCTAGGACGAACTTGTTGCAAGCCTCGCCGCTGGTTACAATGTGCCGCTCGGCTGATCTGCATTATGAAGACATTTTTTCACAAAAATTTTAATGATTTATAATTTCGTTTACTTTAAACTTATTTCTGTATTTTATTTTTTTCATATGTTGTATGTACTTTTGAATATTGTTGTCCTGTAATCGGCAATCTGTTGGACAACAAACGAGTATTATTATTATTATTATTAAAATAAGATTGATAATAGCTATTCCGAATAAACTTGTTACTTCTTAAAACTATTACAGAACTAGTGATTGTATGCAGTTTACAAAACTAAACAAAATTTATCCACACTGATGGAGTAACACAGAAAAAAAAAATTAGCACTCAAGGTTGAACAAGATATGATGTAATTCAGCTCTAGATCCCCAACATTATTAATATAAAGTTTCCCATTATCAGTCAATGTGAAGATTCTTCCGTTATGTACACATACCTTCCTCCTCCCGCCAACTTAAGAAGTGTATACCGCCTCCTAGTTAAATCCTCAGCAATAATAATATTGGTACCTTTCAAACATTTTCGTAGTTTGAGGACTTCGGTAGCGTATGTATGCGAACTAAATCTGACCAGTATATTACATCTACCGCCATGTACAGGACCGATAAAGTTACATTTATCGATAACACTCTCGGAGACAGTTATCTTTAATTGGTTCCGCAAAGTAGCCAATACAAATTCTTTTACATTTGCATCTTCCACGCCTTTGACTCCAATTAAACGAATGTTATGTCGGCGAGAGTATTGCTCCAACTCATCAAATTTAATTTCTAACTGCTGACACCGACTTTCAGTTTCATTTAATTTTTTGCTAAGTACGTCGACCACTTGTTTACTTATATTTTTCAGTCTCCGCTTCTTTTTGTAAGATTGCTGTTTTTTCGTTGAACAAGTCTTCAACAAATACTAGAAAATGGCACTGTTTTCGCAGTAAATAATAGTATTTGCGGAAAGACAGAATCCAGTGTCTACTCAACGTAGTCCGTTTTTCACCCCATTTTTCACGCGTCTATCTACCCATGCTGTGTTTTTACCTCTGTACTCAGATTTTTAAACAAAACCCTTTTTTTTCCTATAAATTTACACCCTAAACAGTCTTATGCCGCTGGATTGCTTTTGAAAGTTGATCAATCTAACCGACTTCATGCAGGTCCTTCGGAGAATCTTCCGGAGTAACGTAACACAGCTAAATTGTTAATTTCTTTCAAATATTGTTCCTTTTTCACTAATATTATATTGATTAGTTTTAATTAATAAATTAATTACAAATTTGTCTGACACTCAGTTTACAGGCTCTATACAAAATGATAATAGTTAACTTTTCTGTTTTCTCACTAGATGTCAGCAACTTCACAGATATATTTAAAATTATTTATTTAAATTCTTGTAACATTTAAAATTAGTTATTTGAATCAAAAGAAAATCTAAAATGTAACTTACATCATGCTTTAATAAAAAAATGATTCATAAATCTGCTTGAGTGTGTTTTAGAAATATTACATTAATTCTGATTTTTAAGAATACCTACGCATGAGATAGGTTATCGTAAAAACTATGATAGTGGAAGAGTAGACTTTGTTTTAAAATTGGAAGATGTTGGTACTTTTCTCTCGTAATTTTCCTTTATTGTTTATAAACGTTTAGATTTAATCCAATGAACGAGGATTTAGTGATTGACTTTTCTGGTTTAAACAGTTCCAGGGTGTCGCAGCTTAAATAATATTTTGCCACTTATATCGTACTTTAAAGCGCGAATCCGAGTTAATTTATTCGTCCCTAGTCTAATAGATTTATAGAATTTAAGTCATATTTCTTAAAAAAGTCAAAAGTTAAGTATTTTACAGTGAAAGGTTGATTTCTCCTTGCAATCTTACAGACATGTGCATACTGTGCATAGTCTGCGGGTACATTTATTTTTCTATTGTGAATTTGTTTTTTTCAATGCAGAAATACATATTATCGCCCTCAATCTGAGTGTGCCCCTTTTCCAGGTACTTTTGCATTATAATAACTTTATGCGTCATTGCTATATTTACTAAAGTGTTTAATAGTTAAAATTTTGATTTTGCTCTGTACAACCGTCACTGAAAAGTGTGATTTTCATCCGGTAAAAAAGGTATCACGGAATGCTCCAAGAAGTAAACTAATATAGATGAGAATTCATTGGCTGTCAGTCCGCCGTCTGTTTCATCCCACAGGAAATAATAACCATCGCGCGTGTTTAAGTTGAATAACGTGAAGTTGTGCACTATTAATTTCGTTTTATAATATACAGCTTTGACTGGTGGCTTTGGCGAAAGAGGAACTGCTTGTAAATCCATTACAAATATAGTTGTTCCCTTATCCGTTTATTTTTCTGATCTTGCTTCCTTTTTCATTTGTTTGTGTAAATTGTATTCTTCTTTAGTTAAGTTATTAGTTTTATAAGCAGCGACCTTAATTACATAGGTCTTTTTAGGCATGTATATCGAGTAATTCTTGTTTGCAAATTCAGTGAAAAAGCTAGTTCGAGACACTGCTTCTTTTTGGTTTTCAATACAGCAGCTTTCTTTATAAAACTTATACAGCCCGTTGGTTGAGCTTTACATTTGTTTTAAATAGTTTTGATGTCAAAGCCCTACAATAATCGGACTCAACCTTGATAAGCGCTTCAAGAAATTCATTTAGGTGTTCATTTCTATTCTTAAAAAGCTGTTTTCTGGTTTCTCTTCTCTTATCTAGTGATTTGTTTTGAGTCTCCTTAATTTTATTAGTTTTAATCCAGTTTAGAACAATTGAAATTTTCATAACCACTGTTTTTAAAAACATTTTTTACATGCTTTTATTTGTTTTCCATTACCTTTAAAAAATATTTTAATGAATTGTTTCGTCTACTGTTGTCGTTAGCTCCGCGTCTTCTTTTAACAGATTCAACTTGAACAAGACTGTGAATGTAAAGTTTCCTTTCTTGCCAATTCATGTGAGGTTAAGAGTGTGGAGTTATTGGAGATAAGTAGATTTCTTTTTAATTCATTTGATTTCACTGTTTGTTTCTTGGATTTTTTTTACGAGAGAGGGGAAAAATCTTGTGTCGCCGGTGCATGTCGGATTCTTACCGACTAAACAACCCCCCTCTGGCAGTGTATCAGTTACCTCCCTCCGGGACTGCTGTGGCATTGCTTCAAAGGGGGGGACTGCCTCTGGATGTTCGGGCTCCTCTCTACAGTCAACTCAGTGTGGCTTTCCTTTCGTCGAACTCCTTCGTCCTGAGTATAGTCGTTGCCAGCTGATCTACCGCTTTCCAATGGCTTTCCGACGACAACATTTGCCTTATCAGGGTCTGCGGGGCAAGTTTACCCATTAACTTCTCAGCGTCCGTTCTCATCTTCTTCCATCTCGCACATTCGAAGAAAGTATGTTCAACGGTATCCCGTTGGCCACAGTAGCGGCAGTCTTCCACATCACTCGTCTTGAAACGGTTGAGGTAGACTCTGTAGCAGCCATGCCCCGAGACAAATTGCACCAGGTAGTAATTCATTGTTATCTACGGTTCCAGTTCCGATAAAATGCGTTTCGTCCATGCGGCTGTCCCGTCATTCTGCTTCCATATCTCCTGCCATCGATGTATTAGCAGTTCGTCTGCGCATATCTTAGGTTTTCCACTGGCGATATCCTTTCTTAGTTTTTCCTGCAGTTCTATAGGCGTCATCCTGGCGAGCACTAGGAGGGCTGTTGTTGACGCTGTTCTGTAAGCGCCCGTTATCCTCTGCGCCACTTTTCTTTGTACGGCGTGGAATAGTCTTCTACTGGCTTTCTTCTGGAGAGCATCTTCCCAGACCGGCATGGCATACATCATAATCGACTGCACCATCGACGCAAGTACTCTGCGTTTTCCTTCTCGAAGCCCACCCAGATTCGGCATGAGCCTCCCAATCTTTGCCAGGGCTTTCGTTACTTTTTCCGCAGTTTTTTTCACATGCACATTCATTCTCATGTCGGTATCTAGATAAACCCACAGATACTTTATAGATTCGCTGCTAGTAATCTCGTTGTTTCCTACTTTTAGCTTGATGTTTTTAGCCTTTCTTCTTCGGACTAGTCGGACTGCCTCCGTCTTCTCTGGGGCGATTTCAAGTTTCTTGTTCCGCAGTCACTTCATTATGTCTTTGATAGTGGGATTTGCTACCGCCTCGATCTTTTGGGTAGACTTCCCGCACACTACCACTGCCAGGTCGTCAGCATAAGCTGCCAGACGTACCCCAATTGGAATCCTCAATACACCATCATAATACAAGTTCCACAAGTTGTTCCATATCTAACAGATGGCTCTAAAATTTTATTCTCGAGAAAATATGGAGTTAAGCAGTTTTCTTTGGAAGGCGACGATATTATATTTTCCATTATAGTTGAAGCCGGTGGTTCCCCGACATATTCTTGTTTCTTTTCGCTTCAAATTCTAGGATAAAATCGGTTGTGAAAATACGCGCTTCAAAATAGTTGGTTAGTTTGGTGTTTGAAACATTGAAACTAATTTTATTATAAAAAATATTCATGAAGAAATATGATCATAAATAATTTCATTTAGAGATATTTAGATTAAGGAGAAACAAACTTTGCGACGTTAGCGTAAACGACGGGAATTTTTGTACCCGTTTTGTTGAAAGCGCTTGGGTTGCCCGCGATATTTAATAATGGTGTGCGCCGTAAATGTTTGTGCAAGTGCGGTATTTGCAGTTACGTTTTATAAGTATTTATTTATAGGAAATATAATTGAACCGGAATATAGAACAAAAACCTGATTGCATTGAAAGTACACACAATAATGAACACCAACTAAATTCTTGATTTATGAATTACATTTTTATTAATATTGTTTTGATTCGGTGTAGCTACAAGCTAGTTTAAACTATTCACGTATTATGACATTAATTATAGTATTTGACATGTCAAATAGGCTGCCAGGCTACCTATTCATCGATTATTATCGGTGCATACTATTTGAATTTTTAACAATAAAATTATAATCAGTTTAAATTATTATTAATTAATGATGAAAATTAGAATAAAATTTGTTAAAAAAAATAATCTAGTGATATCTAGACAAACGGAGACGGCAGGGGTGTATCTGCCAGTTCTCGACTTGATCAGTTGGCATGCAAGACTCTTAAATACAAAAATAACAATAACAAAAGTAAACAAATTTATTAACCTTTTTGTACAAGCAGTTTATGTGATTTCTTTAAATAAGTTCAATTTTCAAAATATTCTTTTCTTTCACCACCATCCGCTACTACCTTTCCAACCTCCTAAAAAAATATACAAATGTAACCATTATCGTATTACATTTCTCTCATATCGTAAGTATACCTCCGCCACCGCCGTAACCACCGCCCCCATATCCACCGCCCCCAAATCCGCCACCTCCATGTCCGCCGCCGCCATATCCACCGCCGCTGCCACCGAAACTGCCGCTAGGTATGACTATCTTTATTATTTTAACAGTTTGACCACCTCCTCCAAATCCGCCACCTCCACCGTGACCGCCGCCAAAGCCGCCACCGCCGTAACCACCACCCCCTCCGGATTTCCAGGGCCCTCCGCCGCCACCTCCATAACCACCGCCTCCCCCGCCAAATCCGCCGCCACCATAGCCACCACCTCCTATGGATTTCCAAGGACCCCCGCCACCGCCTCCTCCGTAACCTCCACCTCCACCGAAACCTCCGCCTCCTCCACTGAGATATCCGCCTAAAAAGATATAGAAATTTAGACCATCATCTTTAAATTCCATCAT
Organism: Cetonia aurata; assembly: GCA_949128085.1. NCBI lineage: Eukaryota > Metazoa > Arthropoda > Insecta > Coleoptera > Scarabaeidae > Cetonia > Cetonia aurata. Next base: position 34,156,684 of record OX421884.1, on the reverse strand, counting down.
CATGAACAATTCCTCTTCTACCTCACGGCGTCGAGGAGTTCTTTAAATTTATAATATATAAATCCTAATATCATTTGAACCAGACTAAGACTTCAATAATGAATAAAAGAAAATATCAATTGTTTTCTTGTTTTTATTAACATTGTTGTATCGTGTAATGTTTCAACCAATACCGCGCTAGCACAAACTTTTAGCATTTATATGCTGTTGTAGCGGTTATATTACTGGCTTGACAAAGATGGACATTAAAGTAATAAGCACAATTAACTCGTTTCCTGGCCAATACATATGCTTACATCCGACCCATTCGGTTAGATACCTACGTACATACATATAAAGTTACTCGTGGCACTTTATGATGATAAACTTTATGAGGTCAATACTTGCAGCACCTTTTATGCAACAATTTTATATATATTAGCAAAACACAACAGTTGTGTTTTACCACTCGGTAGTGTTTGTAATAATCCGAGATATTTTAAACTTAAATTTAAAAATTTATACGTTTTAATGTGTTTAGTTATTCGTTCAGTATTTTTAAATGTAATTAAAAATTTAACATAATAGTATTTATAAAAAAAAAAAAAAAAAAATTTATTCTCTCGATGCAACTATATATAAAAATTTGACACATCATTCTTGTAATACATAACAAAACTCTGACAATTTTATTTGCCTGAAGATGGTCAGTTTTGGCCGAAACATGTAGCACATAAAAGATACTAAACAATAAAAAGGATTGGAAAAACGAACATTTGCCTGTTATTATTTTAATATCAAAATTACATCACACCAATCCCCTGGAACATTATAGATATAGATCTTAATTAAGTGTTGTTCTTTATTTTAACTGTCAATATTCGCTTCATCAGGGCTTAACTAAAATATTTCTTATAATCACATTTAATGTTAAACAAAGTTATTAATTGAAAGTATAAAATTTAGAAAACACGACATATTAAAAAGTTATAATATTGTAAAGAACGATATAAGACATTTAAACAGACCAAACACCAAGCGCAAAATTAGGAAAAAATTTAAATGCCTTTAGAAATACGAACGCAATATTAAGTGTTCTACAGTGTATGACTAGTTGCGTGGTTTTGGGTGTTTCACTTTATCAAATTAAAGAAATAATTGGCAAAAGAAACTTTAAAAACTATTTTAATGTAACAGCATTTTTTAATATACGACAAGATATCACATACTGATATCGTAAAATGTATTTTATTATAAAGTAGATCGTAAAATGGTTCCCCTAGTGGAATTATTAAGGAATTTCGAGGGGCTACTCAATAGGCAACGTTGTAGAAACAATTCCTCATTAAAATAAATAATAAGCGCACAACACAAAATAAAACCTGACCTAAGAAAGAAAGCATCAGTAATCATGTACAGGTGCAGCCTTGGAATGTTTTTACTCATTGGCAGTGGAATGAATTGTGTTGGTTTTACAGAAGTTTTCAACGATCTTGTAAATTGTAATCAAGTGCGAAATGTGAAGAGTTCCCTCTTTTATATTCGGGGCTGATGAAGACGGAAAGTTTTCCGCCACTGTGTATGTCTACGATATTTGCAAATCTGGATATGAATACAGTTACACTTATAGTTTACCATTCTTAGTTGCATTAATTGTAGACTTTAATACGATTGTGTGTCTACAGTGTTTTGATGGTACGTTAATGACTGGGTGGAATGGTTGGTGCCAAAGGCCAAGAAAATGATACATCATCATTATCATTAAGTCGATAAGTGACTATTACTATCGGCTATTTCTCTGTGAAAAATAAATCCAATTCACAGGGTATAGCGCAGCTCGCGGCCCGCTATTGCCATATCTTTAACTATATATATGCGTATTGCTGAATATCATTAGCTACTATATCGATTGATACTGATCTCATACGTGCTTCTTAGTTCATCAATTACGCCTTTGATATAATAGACACAACAAAGACATACGATGCACGTATGTCGCCACGTAGAGGTCATTTTTATATCAGCTGATAGCGTTCCCTCTTAAACAAGTAACTAAACGAATGGTTCTATACAAAGTTTTGCAAAATTATTGAATTTACTCAATTAATAACTTCGTTGATTATTAAATATGATTATACAAAATATTGTAATTAAGCCCTGATAGATTAGAACAACTTTTAATTATAAGTTTTATTGCCGCTACGCAAGAGAGACTTCAATTTGACACGTTTTTTCAACGACAGAGACTCCATGCCTATTACAGTTATAAAATATATATATTCCAGTAGGTAATGAGTCGCACTGGGATACATACCAATGGCCTTGAGGATGATCAGAGTTACTTTCATTCCAAAACTCAGCAAAACGGGATAGAATGGAGCAAAGTCTCTGAGACTAATAAGTCTGATGTCATTTATGCTGAAGATTCTTAAAAACTGCTAGATAGATATACTGGAGATGGTATATTGCCATATCTGCCACTACATAAAGACCAGTATGCGTACCAAGCAGGAAAATGCACAGAGACTGCCCAACTAAGGAGGTGCTTCCGTGCACCTTCCTGGGCATAGACGATAATATTTCCCCTGCATCAATCTCCAAAGCATCGAGGAACAGAGTGATCGATAAAACAAGCTGCAGGTAGATACACTGCATGCGTAAAGGGAGATCAGTTTACACGACCATCATGACAGAAACACTGGTGGTTTGGATCGGAGGATGATGTTCGCAAGGTGGAGAGTTATCCTCTCCGCTATGGAACCTGGTTGTGGACGAACTACTAGTAAGACTAGACAATAAAGGGCACAAAACTTTGTGATGCGCAAATGATATTGTCATTCTGACTCGAGGTAAATTCAACAACGTAGTGCGGGACAAAATACAGAACGTTCTAGAAGTTGTATCAGAATGGACCGAGGCGGAAGGACTAAATATTGACCATAATGACATAAAGGAGGAAGTTAGATGGTCTAGGACCGCTAGACTCCGCAGTGAAGAATCAAGCTGTCCGAGGGAGTGAAATATCTTGGGGTAATTCTCTACGCTTAGGAGAATGGAGCTTGAAATCGACAGCTTCAAAGAATTACTAGGGCCGAGACAACACTCATGTTGGCTAGAAGAGCCCATGGAAAAAAGTGGAGGTTAAGACCAAATATAATGTATTGGACATACATCACGGTGGTCAGACCCATGATCATTTATGTATCTCTGGTATGGTGGACAAGGATGCAGCACCAAAGTGCTATAACTGATTTCAGCAAGATACAGAGGCTTGTATAGGAATAACAGGAGCAGTGAGGAAGAGAGAGTGCTCCTAACGCAGCAATGTAATGCCTCCTAGACTTCCTTCCTCTCCATTTGGTGATAATGGTGGAGGGGGGAGGGGCGCAAGAATGGGGCATCTCAGATTGTAAGAACTACCAAGTGGCAGATATGCAGGATTGGGTCACAATAATAATAATTTTTTACATTGTGTAGTTAGCTACTTTGTGAATTTTTGCGGGGTAACACTGGAAAGATTGTATTTTGCTTCTGCGTTTTTTTTTTCTTTTAATCGTTCTACTCCTTTTCTATTGTTACGTTGTTACCTAGCAACCTATTATTGATTGTTATTTAATGATTATTTGATTCTTAGATTCTTATTAAAGAAATTTTGATTCATATTTTTTTGCGGTAGTGATTAAATCTTAGTGTTTGAAGTTGCTTACTTGAATTGTTTATTTGACGTTATTATACGCTACTTAGAAGAGATCATGCTGATGAAAGAAGGTGATGTCTGCATTTATGTAAGAAATAATTATAAAGTTGAGTTATTGTCTACTGGATCAGGTAAACACTGTTAACTTATTTCGGTCTGTTTAAAAAATTGCAATCTCATTATTGGCGTTGTGTATAGACCACCAAATTCTAATTGCGCTTAATTTATGGAGAAGTTTGAAACTTATGTTACTAAATTTATATTAAACCACAAATAGTTTACTTGACTTACTAGACTTACTAGACTTCAATATAGATTTTTTTCAATTCTACGAGTTATTCTTACATTGGCATTCAAAACATTTTGGACAGCTTTGCATGGCGTCAGATGATTGGGAAACCAACTAGGGTTGCTGTAAATCCAAAAGTATCATCCTTAATAGATTATATTGTTAGAGACTCGTACATTGAACTGATCAGCTGTGGTGTTTTAGATCCCTTCGCGTCAGATCATTTATTAGTGTACCCAAAACGTCACTTGATTGTGCTAAGCAAAAAGAGATAATGCAAATTTATTGTAATTTTCATAATATTGATTACCATATATTTTTAAACGATCTTCAACCTATGCCATGGTATTTTATTTTTACTTTTTCTTATATTCATCAAATTATTAATTTCTTTAATTATAATTTTATATTGCTTTTCTATGTTCACTACTATGTCCATAAAATTGACAGCAGCAGAAACGAAGAAAACTCCAGGTCTGTGCACGATTATAAGGAAGACGGCGACAGTAAAGAGGGAGAAGATCTTGTGTCTGCGCGTGTCCATGTAGAAAATGGTACTAAAGGTAGAAGCGACTGGTACATCGATTCCGGAGCCACCAGTCACATGACGGCACAAATCGAGTGGGTAAAGAATTTTCGCAGTGAACCTCCAAGAGCGATACAAACTGGTAATGGAAGTTTGCAGTCGAGTGGAGTTGGAGAGGTAACATTGCCGGTTAAAATCAACGGTCGTGTTACGTCATTCAACCTAAACAAGGTTTTAGTCGTACCGTATTTGACTGAGAATCTTATCTCTGTGTCAAAACTGCGCAAAGCTGAGTTAACGGTCGAATTTGACGACGCGACATCGCGATAGTTCGAAGCAAAACGAATCGGAAAATACTTGCTATCGCCACCGAAAGTGACAGACTTTATCGACTGAATATTGCTTGGGAGCGAGTGAATTTGAATGCGAAAAGACCACTTTCATGGTTTGGCACCAAAGGCTCGGGCACCTAAGTGTAGGTGGAATGCAACGACTAAAGGGGATATCGGAAGGAGTGACCTATACGACGGTACCATAAAAAAAACCGCCTGCGTACCGTGTATTAAAGGGAAGCAGCACCGAATAACGTACCCGAAGAAGAAGGTGGAACGAGCAACCGACCTTCTCGAGTTGACTCATTCAGACTTATGCGGACCAATGACAGATAACTCTATCGGCGGCTCGCGTTTTTCGTTCGTTTTGATTGACGACGTTAGAAGAATGACATTTGTGTATTTTCTGAAGGCGAAGAGTAAAGTTTACGAGTGTTTTCGATTCTTCAAAGCTGAGGTAGAAAAGCAGACTGGTAAAGTCATTAAGAAAATTCGAAGCGACAACAGCAAAGAGTACGTCGACGCGACAATGGACAAGTTTTTGTTGAGTGAGGGAATTATACATAAAAAAACTGTACCTTACAATCCCGCTCAAAATGGCGTTGCAGAGCGTGCCAACCGTACATTGGTCGAAAAAGCAAGGTCAATGTTAGCTGACGCCAATTTACCGAAGAAGTATTGGCCTGAAGCATTAATTACAGCGTGCTATCTGAAGAATAGATCACCTACAGTTGCAGTAAAGGACCTGACTCCATTTGAAGCATGGCATGGCCGAAGACCAACGTATAATTTAGTTGAATTACCCGAAGGTCGCAACGCAATAATCAGCAAATGGGTTTTCAAAATTAAGAGAAACTCAGAAGGCTCCATCGTTAGGTACAAAGCCCGAGTCGTAATCCAAGGATGTTTCCAGAAAGATGGTATTGATTACGAAGAAACGTTTGCGCCAGTGGTTAAGTACACGAGGCTTCGTTTGCTTATCGCCCTAGCAGCAATTTATGACTGGGACATTGACCAGATGGACGCTGTGACTGCTTATTTAAACGGCGATGTCGAAGAAAACATGAGACAACCGAAAGGATACGAGAAGAAGAGCCCGAATGGTGCAATTTACGTTTGCAAACTTAACAAAGCGCTCTATGGATTGAAACAGGCAGGAAGAACATGGTATACGAAACTGGACGGTATGCTACGTAGTATCGGACTGAAATGCGCAAACTTTGACGTATGCGTATATTATCGGATTACTAAGGACAACATTTTAATCGTCGCAGTGTATGTGGATAACTTGTTAATTTTCTCAAACAATACCAAAGCGAAATTATGGTTGCAAAACGAACTTCATAAGAACTTTGAAATGACAAATCTTGGCGAAGCTCACTTCATACTAGGCATCCGAATTTTGCGAGATCGAGAGAAAGGTACCATCACCTTGGACCAGTCTACCTACATTGAGGACTTATTGCGAGAATTCAACATGCACGATAGCAAGCCGGTCGTAATACCTGTAGATAGAAGCTGTATCGTATCAAGATTGATGGCTCCTGTAACCGAAATGGAAAAGCGAGAAATGAGGGAAATACCGTATCGCTCAGTATGTATATAGTATTCAGTTTAACGATATCCGATGTTTAGCTAAAGTTTTAACTAGTGCTGTAGATATCCGGATACAAAATTATCCGGATCCGAGTAACAGCTCTAGTTTTAACTAATATCAGGATCTCTCCCAGCGGATTCTTTTTGTGTAAACGGCGATGTATTATATAGCATAATGGTAAAAATTCGTCCTTTTTGCGTCTATATTAAAAAAAGGCCGATTCCATCGCCAACAATACTACCGCATCAGATAAGTGTTAGTAGTAATATTATAGTGTTAGTATAGTACCTATATAGTATAGTGTACATATGCAACATATGTGTGTAATAAGCAGTTTCATTAGTAGTTGTAGTTGTTTTATCACATTCGATTAATATTAGTGTAATTAACTAACTATATCTACTACTGAAAAGTATAACACAGATAGATATTCACTTACCGAAACTAACTCACATTGTGCAGGTATGAATATATAGAAATATATACTACCAAAGTTCAAGTCAAGATGAAATGCCTAAAGAAAACGAGATCGATTTCTGAAAAATAACGATCTGAGTTGAAACAAATGCTTCAGAGACAGGTATAAGAGCAGGCAGACTCTGAAAGTTATGATGAGTCGTCCGAGAAAACAAAAAACGGAGAGCTTTTTACAAGCATTGAGATCTACAGGTGAGAACAGACAAGCCTCAATAATACAAAATATGCGCTCCGCATCACCCGCAGTGAAGGAGACAATTTTTTTTTTCTAAAAGTCTTTTACATTTCCGGTTAACCGGAAGTCGCCGTGAACTTTGTTATTGTAAATGGAACAGCCTATATATGATTACATTTTTGAATTCAGCATAAAATTGTATGACCATTACAACAAGGGTTTGCTATACCTATCATCAACGGTTTCTAAGCTATTACGATTTTTGTGAAAATTTGATACCTAATGTAAATTGTATAATGAAACATGCAACAATAATTAATAATGTAAAATTAAATTAATTTCTTGGTAGTAGCGGATCCATAATAAAAAACGTAGAAGTTATTTAACCATTTATTTTGACGTTTCGCTAACATGCGCCTTAGCTTTTTCAAAATTCTATAAACTGCAAACACATTATTTTGTTAGTAATATCTTTAGAATCTCAATCTTACCTGAATTTAAAAAAAGCATTTCTGACTTCATAATTTAAATTTTGTGTTTACAAAAACTGTATATTAGAAAATTAAAGGTGTTTTTTCTTAAATTTTTTTTGTTATATTTAATTATATACAATTTTCTCTTTAAATTTATGTGACATTTTCAATGTTTTCATGTTATAACGTTATTTGTTTTTATAAAATAAATTTTAACACAATGATAGATGGGAGATGATACTACTAATAATAATAATAATAATAATAAGAATAGCGGTTTATTGGCATCAAAAATAGTATAAAAATAAGTAAATGCCAACCAACATGCCAAAAGGTGCAGGATCAGCTGCTTAATGCATAAGCCGCTGTTCTACTTCCAGCACCATTAATAACGTTAACCCGATGAATAAAAAATCAGAAGCAAAAAGTAATAATAATTCAAATCTAAGCGCGAAAAGCATAAAGAGAATTTTGTTCCAAAGTCTAAGGTGGTGAACTGGAGGAGGTAGTAAGCCTTTGTATCTCACATTGATATTATGTACATCTGTTCTAAACAAAATTTTACGGAACAAGTAATTTGGTTTCTTAACATAACTAACTTTATAGAAAAAGGTGGTAGCAGAAAATGCAGGTCTTGCAAAGATATTTAACCAACCAGCCCAATCGAGTGTGTGAGAGATTCGGTTAAATTTACGTATCCCATAAATAAATCTTAGACACGAATTTTGCAAACGCTGAAATCTAGTTCTGTCAATGGTGTCCATGCAGTAATAATAAACGCTTATGCCAAAAACCAAAACAGAAGTTTTTTTGTTATTTATTCTGAGACAATGTTTTTCAGATATGTTTACAAGTGACTAAAGGTCAGGTATGAGATGGCCTCACATATGTCTCCAGGACTGAAGATATAATATAGTTGTGTGTCATCAGCATAAAGGTGATAATTACAATATTGCAAGCACTTAATGACGTTTGAGGTGTAAATTGCATAAAGTAAAGGTCCCAGAATACTGCCTTGAGGAACGCCTGATATAATTGGGAGTGGAGAAGATAAACGACCATGATAAGAAGAACCTGTTGTGGGATCTATTGAATAAGTAAGAAAAGAAAAAATCGACAGAATTTTGAGAAAAACCTATATACTTTAAGATGGTGAGCAAAAGAGCATGATTAATAGTATCAAAGGCCTTAGAATAATCGAACAATATCAAAAGTGTAATTTGATTATCATCGATACTGCGCAATAAAGCGGCAACAATGTTAGCCAACACAGACTCAGCTATATCCCGGACGAAATCCCGTATCAAGTAATTATGATAATATTATAATTATCTTCTGCTAATGTATGGTGTCGTAGTGCAAGATAAATGAACAGAAAGAGGAACTAGATGCTTAGTACATAAAGACAGGGCAAGGCAAGCCACAAACTGGAAATGTGTATACTAAGATATGCAAGGACTGTAGGGTAGTAATACACAGTACGAAATGTAATGTTAATACAACTCCGACTTTTATAGCGTTTTCGACTTATTGCACTCTTCGCGTGGAATATATCTATCTCCCTTACTAATATTATGTATTAAAATAAGATGGAGATACAATCAGTGGATAAAAGTGCAATAAGTCGAAAACGCTATTAGTTTCCACAGGTTCACTCCTATAATTTGTAAAATTTACACTGCGGATAAAGTTAAATACAACAGTAATATATGTGTTATATTTAGCAAATAAATTATTAAAAAACTTACTTCTAAAATTCTTCCTTCTCAGTCAATTTGTTAACTTAACAACTTATAAATTGTTATATTAACTGATATTATTCGTATGTGGGAGTGGCTGTCCTCTTTATTTGACTTTGTGCATACGAAGCTTCAGATTTACAATTTCTCTTCAACATTGAACAAATGGATATATATATAATGTATCTACGATTATTTAATATGAATTAGTTTTAGTTGGTTTTAATTATTTATAGCAAATGTTCTATTCATTTTAAAACTAATAGAATATTAAAATAAAAATTAAATCTTTTATAAAACTCAACAAATTTAGTTTTATAAGGAGGTTAATTTTTATTTTAATAAAGACATTAGGCATGCACTGCATGCGTTGCATTCATGGAGTATTCGCCACTGCTATGCTTGTATTTATATAATAACAAAAACTAGACGATAGATATATGAGATTTTTATATTTAAAACGTACAGGTTATGTTTGTCGAATATATATGTATATCTATGATTTACCATTCATGTAGTTTAACAAAAAATATTGTTATCGTAATGGACAAGAAAATATTCTCATAGTGTAAAAATAAAGTAGAAAAACTTAAGAAAATAGATTTGTTAAAGATAGTGTATATTTTTATTCCAGTATGATAAAAGTTAAAACAAAATTATAACCGAACAGTAAAATAGAAATTTAGAGTTTTAATTAACAGCGTAGTACTTAATCATTATGTCGACTGAAAATACCCAAAAAATGTGAAGAAAAATAAAAATTAAAAAGTATGTACAGAATGACCATCTTCGAGCGATCTATGGATATAACAGTATAACTGGTTGATTGTATGTGGAAGGAGCTACTTTGACTGCAACCTCGCCAATTTAATATCTATCAGTTTTATGTACATATGTAGGTATAAATATTGTTATAAATATACATTATACTAAGCAGTTGTTAAGCTAGTTCTAAAATGAGTATGTTGCGAAATGGAAATGTACTCAATACATTTCTAGCCTTGAACGCTTTGTATATTAGTTAACTAGTTTCATTTAAACATTTGATGAAGTGCTAGTAATACAGCGCATATGTAAAGGTTATGCTTATGTCTATATGCTTATGTAAATATGCGCGTTAACAAAATCCGTGTTGTCATCTTTCACATTTTCCACAGAGTTTGTTCATCTGGTTTCAAATTAGAGATATTTTCATTTCGCAAGATCAATCGTACATTCATGTCTTGTTACAATAAGTAAAGATTTCTCCTAGTAAAACTCGTCCTTATTAGTAGTATGTTTTATACACACCATCAGTGTTTTCTTCAAACTTTTACGTAACACTTATATTTAGTCCAGAATTAAGTATTGTTAACTTCATTATTGTTGAAATTGGAAATCCATGAAACTAGTAAATTTGTGACTTATCATTATCATTATGTTATGATAGTGAAAATGGGAACAAAACAATAAACCTATCGTCTCCCATATGTTCGTTTATTTTAATAACCGCTAAATTTTTGTTTACATAACCAGTATAATAATGAAGGATATGTCCCCGAGGCAAATGTTGCAATACATTGCATTATATACATTTCCTGTAATAAAGTACGGATGGATACACTTTTATTAATGCAAATTCGTATGTGTGTTACTTGGATTGTATCTATTACACAATACTTAAAGATTAAGTAAAAATCAGAGTATGTTTCTTGAACAGCTTTTAGTCATAGATCTTAATAATTGGTGTATGATAAACAGTTTTTTCAACATTTATCCCATGAACACCGTAACGTTAATTGTATAAGTTGCACACACAAAATCAGACATTTATTTATTTATTTTCTGATATTTGTGCATTAAATAGAAAGTTCTTTACAAAGAAGCATGCCAAGTAGCACTGCGACGTACAGATCTACTGAGGAGAATAGCCTCTAGAGTTCCGGATTTTTTGAGTTAAAATCCGGACATTTTCTATGATTGTCTATTAATTTTATGAATGGTGAAAACAGAACACAAATATTAATTACGTAACTTTAGATTTAAGAGGTAACAATTGATTTCCTAAATTACAGATGCAAAGTGTTAAACTTATAAACGCCTTCACTCAAACATAAAAATAAGCCAGTAGATAACACTTGTATATTTGAGGGATTGTATGCCGTAGTCGACATAATTTAATTTTAGCATAGGAAAGCAGAGGGTTAGAAAGAGCGCGCTGAGAGATATATATATATTGCAAGGTCTATTTATGGATAGTATAAAATACGGAAATTAAATTATGTCGACTACGGTATATGACAAAGAACTGCGTAAATACGTCAAAATAATATCAAACGGCAAAATAATAGGTAAAAAGTACGCACAATATCTCATCAGCATAAATATTATTATACAATAAACCAGTATTAGAGAGTCTGCAAGTTTTTATTTAAATATTTTATTTCCATCAAAAAATAATGTAAAAATATGCTCCGTTGTTTTAATATTATTTTTGCTTTAAATAGAACTTATTTGCCAACATTACGATATTCTAGTTGACATGGCGTTTCCCACAACGTTCAAGTTAGATACTTTTAGCTGAGGGATTGACGTACACTTATGATAGAGTATGCTATACTTAACTACTGATGGACAGTTTAGGTGAAAGGAAATTAGTTTACGTAAAAAGTAATCGCATCTTACCATCTACAGCAGCCAATGTAATGATCAGTACACAAATGAGTACCTAGAAAAGTATGATTGTTAATAACGTTTAATTTAATTCATGATTCTCCGTACCTTCATGATTGCGCACCGAAAAATGACTAACGTTTGATAGATGAAGATGGAACTTTTATACCGATTTTAATGCCTGGACCCCTCTTCATAATCTCCATAATTTCCCAGTATTGTCTCTTTTCTATACACGAGAAGCATTCACAATTACTTCTTTTCAAATACATCCTCGAGTCAGTTACGTGTATTAGAAAGTAAATTTGCGGGCATCTTACGCTGCCAAAATTGAAGGTGTTCGATTAATTACCTTGGCTAATGGTAATCTACTTATTACGCGAATCCATAGTATCTAGTATCTAAATACCTTCTTCAAATAAGTAATGGTTAAAGCTGTATATTTCTGGAGTCGTTTAAGTGAAAGAAAGTTAAATCTATATTAAACGTTACACAACACATAAGGATTCAATTTCTAGAACCTATTACTATAGAAAAATAGGCGACATTATAACAAAATTACATACATTGCGACAAAATTGAATGACGATTTTTTTTGAGAATATATTTATTGAAAATACATTTTATATGTACCAAATAGCATAATTTGATATATCTATTCATATAAATTAAAAAGGAAATGATATGATTATTAGTACTTTCGAATATGAAATAGTATATATTTTCACTGCTTTGAGAATAAATCTCATCTTTCTGTATTCGTTTGCAATGATCATTCCTTCATCTAATAGTAAAACTGATTATTACTGGTGGCTAAATGTGCTAAGTGATTCGGTCATAAACTTAATCCATGGATTTAATGGTTTACTCACGGTGACATTTTTCTACTTTTGCATGTTCAATTCATTATTAGCAAATACTTTTTTTATAATGTAAATAAGGTTCGCACATATGATCTGAGTAGTAAAAATGAACATATAGGTAACAGGCATCTTGGAAACGTAAATACACATAGTAGAAAAAAGTTACGCCATTTGGGATTATTGTTTATAATCTATAGGTTTCTAATTTGCAAGTTGGGCTAACGAATTAGAAGGTTCACGTGAAGGCAATTTGTTAAAATCTAAGTCAGGTTACGGCCTCGGGCGATTGTCTTGGACCGGTAGCTTCATAAGTTTTGGGAAAGGGGGTGACTTCGTAAGTTGGGACCGTATTTAAAATAACAACTACTGAATTGGCAAATAGCTTTATTTTAAAATAGTAATGATGATGTGAATACATTAGCCATCGAGTAGCTTTACTGCTTGAGGTCGCTGTATACGTAGCGGGTTATCAACGAGGACGTAACGGGGACGGGTCGGGGACGTGGCGGGGTGGACGTGGCAAAGACGAGCGTGCTTTAAAGATGCTGTCAAAAGTAAAAGGAGGTGATCTGTACATTTTACTTTGCAAAAAAGTGGAAGAATGAGAATTTCATATAATTCTTATAGGGAACTTGAAGATGATGAGGCGCACTTCTATTTATATATCTGTATGCCCAAAGCATACTTTTATTTTAAAATAAATAAAAAAAACCCGGTTGATATTCTAGTGGCCCGCACGCTCGACGGGCTGGCGGATTCAAATTTCCGGTCAATTGCAATAACCAATTAAAGCACAATCTCACAATTTACCAAAAGTTGATTCATTGGTGGTTGCCGTCTTCTATAAAAAAAAATATAAGTTTCTTCAGCTGTCTGTTTTAGTCACCCGATCAGCCCCTGGTGTGAAATGTGACTTATACCTACCCTGTCGTCCATTTGGGTTGTCAGGTTTTTAGTTTGTGAGTGGCTAATGGTGTAATACCGAGGCCAAAATAATAGTAATAGTAATAATAATAAGTTTCTTCAGGGACTCTTCGAACTGCTCGAATACAACGTTTCTAAATTCTAGGTTCATTAGTTATTTACGTATCAAGGCTGGAAAGTGATGTTTTATGCAACGAGATTGCGAGCTGAAGTGCAATCCAGCCGTGGTGCGTACAATATTTTTTCGACTACCACACTACTTACTAAAATCATTTTGTTTGCATTTGTAGCGTTCAGAATACAGATCAGTCATATATGAATGACAGATTGTTTGACGGCTATTTTGGAAACCGAACCCATAAAAACCTCAGAATATTCACAGTAGAGTACGGTTATAAAGTAACGGAAGTGACGCATTGGCAGTTCAATTCGGTAAAGTGGCGCTTTATATCCCCGAATGAGTGTAGTAAGGTTGTACTTTCAGATGTGGTAATTGAAAGAAATATTTTCTCTGGCGTTCTACATGAAGTATTTGTGCACTGACGTACAATGCACCAATAATAAGTTGTATTGCCTGCATTTTTTAATATGCACTGATTTACCTACGCTTAAATGTCACTCGATGTATAACTATGATTTGACATATACGCGAAACTTGGCAAACTACAAATTTTTTATTTATTCGCCAGTGTAGATTAGCAAAAGTACACATCCATACATATACATTATATGTATATTGTGATATATTTTTTACTATTATGAATAGAATTTTGGGTTTGATTTAGTAAGAACAACAAATCTTTTGCTTTGTGACGTTTCGGAATTTATTTATTCCTTCTTCAGACCTAATAATATAAATTCAAAAATACATATATAATTACAAGAGGTAATACAATACTCACAGTCGCAGATAGTACACTAAATGATGATGGTTTCAAAGATAATTGGCATTATACTATAGGAATATCATATCATTTCCTAATGTTAATAAATTTAGATTAACAGCATAAATGTCTATAATGTCAGTTTCTTTATATCAAATTCAAACATTTATGCTGTCATAGATACTAAATATAATTTTACATAAATAATCAAGATATTCAGGGTAGCAGAGAAAGTCATGTAGGTATTTTTATTTTGATAAAAGGCAAAATGGCTGAATAGATATTACTAAATTTATTTGAATCAATTTTGGTGTTGAGATTTGGTTTAATAATATTAATAGCCAGTGTTTCCAAGAAAGAGCGCTTTACATCATGTTTTTCATTAAATAGAATTCTAACATTATCAAAGTCTATGTCATGGTTAGTTGTCGATAAATGCGAGGTTAAGGCACAAGCTCCAGGTTTCCTAATAATATCACTCTTATGTTGAGTGTTTCTCTGTTTCAATCGTTGTTTAGTTTGTCCAATGTAATAGTGATTACAAGTAATACATTGATGTAGATAAACTACATTGCTAATAGTGTTATTGCTTAAATTTATCTTTAAGAGGGGTAAATAAACGGTTGACAGGATTTGCTGGAGTAAAAGCTATAGTGAAGGTGTCAGCAAATAATGTTTTTATTCTGTCTGTTAGTTTTGGGATGTATTGTATATTTTTATATTTTCTCAGGTCATTTTTATTTGAGGGATTTGTAAGTTCTGTTGTTGAGAGATTAGTAACATGTCTAATGGAAATAGGTTTGAAATTGGGAGAAGTGAAAAGCAATTTATTAAGTAGATTTGTTGGCTATTCATATTATTAAACCAAATCTCAACACCAAAATTGATTCAAATAAATTTAGTAATATCTATTCAGCCATTTTGCCTTTTATCAAAATAAAAATACCTACATGACTTTCTCTGCTACCCTGAATATCTTGATTATTTATGTAAAATTATATTTAGTATCTATGACACCATAAATGTTTGAATTTGATATAAAGAAACTGACATTATAGACATTTATGCTATTAATCTAAATTTATTAACATTAGGAAATAATATGATATTCCTATAGTATAATGCCAATTATCTTTGAAACCATCATCATTTAGTGTACTATCTGCGACTGTGAGTATTGTATTACCTCTTGTAATTATATATGTATTTTTGAATTTATATTATTAGGTCTGAAGAAGGAATAAATAAATTCCGAAACGTCACAAAGCAAAAGATTTGTTGTTCTTACTAAATCAAACCCAAAATTCTATTCATAATAGTAAAAAATATATCACAATAGAACATACCATCAGTCAGTATACTGATATACTTCTTTCACATTATATGTATATATATATATATATATATATTGCTATTTTTCTTCCTGGCCTGTATCATATGTTATAATTTTATTCGTGGACGAGATTAATAAAAGGCCTATTTGACTTGTATTTAAATTTTATTTTAATATCCATACATGTTTCGGCGAAATTTGCCTTTCTCAATGGAAAAAAAAAGATGAGTGAAATTTACAAGTTTAGTATCTAAAAACAAGAAGAAAATTAGGGTAAAGAATTTTTATAAATTTAATTTAGATCTTACGTCATGACTCTATATTGAAATTAGTTATTATAATTTATACTTGAAAAAGTGAAGTTACATTATTACGTTATAAAATTTAAAATTTAAAATCTATATGTTGAAGCGTTGAAAGTTAAAATACAAGTGATTTGAAGGAAAACATGTGGTGAATGTTTTTGTGTTGGTGTTGTGTGCCTGTGTTTTCCAAATATATATAGTAACGTGAAAAGGTGGATGATATATGATATATAGTAATGCGTAAAACTATTGCTAATCTAAGTGGAACACAATCACCCAGTCGGTGGGATGTAGATCATGTAAATCATATAAACAGATTATAATAAATTGCGCTAAGATTTTTTATGTCGCTCCGATTGTTAATAGCAGATGGTTCTTTCTTTATATGTATCATTTCTTTAGTTTCCCTGCGTTTCTGATTTGTTTCTGTTGCTAAAATTTTTGTTTTTTCGAAGTCAAAATTATGATCTGTTTGAAGTTTGTGTGTCGATAAAGCGGTTTTATCTGTTTTCGAGTATTTATGAGCTTGAATACGCTTATAAAGATATTGTTTAGTTTGGCCAATGTAACAGCTATTGCAGTCTTTAGGTACATGGAATTTGATATATTACGTGAGTTTTTTTGGTATCGTCTATTCGGGGTTTTAGATTTGTGAAAATTGGTTTGGTAGTGTTATTGAGTTTATGGGCAATATTTATATCGTATGGTCGTAGAACATGATTAATTTTCTCTGAGAGCCGTTCTTCATATGGAATTGAAATAAATTTCCGATTTTCGTTATGTTTCTGTTTTTTGTTGGTGTTGTAGATTGTGTGAATTCTATTGGTTATTGTCTTATTTACTAATTTTGTAGGATAATTGTTGTTTCTTAACATTGTTTTAATTTTTTTAATATTTTCTTTTCTGAATTGTGGATGTGATAATTTAACGGCTCGATCTGTCAAGTTATTAATTATACTTTTTTTGTAAGCAAGAGGGGCTACTGAGTTAAAATTGATGTACCTGTAAGAAGCTGTAGGTTTACTGTACCAATTTGTATATATGTATCCGTCATCATCGTATTGTATAGTTATATCCAGAAAGTTGATAGTTCTGTTTATCTCTCTTTCGATAGTAAAATTTAGTTTCGTATGAAAACTGTTAAATTGTGTTAGCATATGCTCAATATGACTAGTTGGAAGGCAAGTGATAATGTCGTCTACATACCTTTTGAAAAATAATGGTTTGAACTTTAAAGATTTTAATATGGTGTTTTCTACATGCTCCATGACCAAATTTGCTATGGGTGCTGCAAGTGGTGAACCTATGGCAATTCCGAAAATTTGACTGTAGTAACTACTTTTATACTGAAAATATGTATTATTGAGGCACATTGTTATACCCTTTAAGAATTCGGTTTTGGTGAGTTTAGTGTGTGCTGAAATTTCATCCCACCTAGAACTTATAATTTCTATTGCTAATTCCGTAGGTGTATTAGTAAAGAGAGATTCCACATCTAATGATACTAATTTGTGATTGTTTAGAACTTTTTGTTTAATGATAAATTCTCGGAACTGCCAAGAGTCCCTCACATGATATTCGCTTTTACCAAGCATTTGATTTAAGCTGTTACTAAGAAACTTGGCCGTATTATATGTTGGTGCCTGAATGTTGGAGACTATGGGTCTTAGAGGTACATTAGATTTATGAACTTTAGGAAGTCCATAAATTGCTGGAGGTTGACCATTTAATGTATGTAATTTATTTTTTGTAACTGTATTAATAAGTTTCTGTCTGTGCCATCTACCCACGAGACTATTGTTTTCTTTTTGAATTTTTTCTGTTGGGTTATGCTTTAGTATTTTATAAGTGGTAGTGTCGTTTATAAGCGATTCAAGCTTGTTCTCATAGTCCGTTTTTAACATAATAACAGTTTTGTTAGATTTATCCGCTGTAGTAATAACAATGTTTGGGTTACTTTTAACAAACTGACGCGCTTCATATATCAATTTTTTTAAGTGTTTGTTGAAGAGATTATTTTGATCGTGTTTGTTTTTAGTAAATTTAAAGCTAGTTATAACGTGGCATAATTTGTTTCTGATCTCATTCTGCGTGTCGGTCGGTAAATGATCTATGCCTGACTCAATGTTTGCTATGTAATCGTTAATCGGAATAGTTTTAGTAGGTAAGTTGTATTTCGGACCTAGGCTCAGCACATACAGAACGCTATCAGGAACACTAACATTCGACAAATTTGTAACCCAATCATTGTTAAGTTTAAACGTTTTTATTTGAGTTTGGCTGTTTTTAAGAGCTTCCACCTTTTTTTGGAGTTTGATTTTTTTCTGATTAAAGTGGAATTCATATTGCTTTTGACTTACATTTTGAAAATGACTTCTTTGTTGTGGATGCATGAATTGACAAATGAGGTTTTCTAAGTTTTTAATTTTAGCTTCAATTTCGGTAATATTGACGATTGTCTGTGAAATAGTGATGTTTAGTATTTGAGCATAACTATTGTGCAGTATTTGTTGAAATTTAACTTTTAATTTTTCTTTTGTGAAAATAAATTTATCAAGTTTTCTAATTTTTAAAAAATTTGGAATAAGATTTAGCGATCTACATCTCACCAAAAAGGTTCTCCTGTTTATCTGGCCGGCCAGCTTCCTTCTCATGTTGATGTAGCGAGATATTTTCTTGTGCTGTTCTGTGGTGAGGGCCATCTGCATATTCCTGCTGAAGTATTCCATCCTTGGTGTTGTGTGTTCTTTGTATATTAGAGGACTTTTCCTTCCTTAGCACTGTACGTCCTGTGCTTGCGTATATATATTGCTATTTTTCTTCCTGGCCTGTATCATATGTTATAATTTTATTCGTGGACGAGATTAATAAAAGGCCTATTTGACTTGTATTTAAATTTTATTTTAATATCCATTTATTTTAATATCCATACATGTTTCGGCGAAATTTGCCTTTCTCAATGGAAAAAAAAAAGATGAGTGAAATTTACAAGTTTAGTATCTAAAAACAAGAAGAAAATTAGGGTAAAGAATTTTTATAAATTTAATTTAGATCTTACGTCATGACTCTATATTGAAATTAGTTATTATAATTTATACTTGAAAAAGTGAAGTTACATTATTACGTTATAAAATTTAAAATTTAAAATCTATATGTTGAAGCGTTGAAAGTTAAAATACAAGTGATTTGAAGGAAAACATGTGGTGAATGTTTTTGTGTTGGTGTTGTGTGCCTGTGTTTTCCAAATATATATAGTAACGTGAAAAGGTGGATGATATATGATATATAGTAATGCGTAAAACTATTGCTAATCTAAGTGGAACACAATCACCCAGTCGGTGGGATGTAGATCATGTAAATCATGTAAACAGATTATAATAAATTGCGCTAAGATTTTTTATGTCGCTCCGATTGTTAATAGCAGATGGTTCTTTCTTTATATGTATCATTTCTTTAATTTCCCTGCGTTTCTGATTTGTTTCTGTTGCTAAAATTTTTGTTTTTTCGAAGTCAAAATTATGATCTGTTTGAAGTTTGTGTGTCGATAAAGCGGTTTTATCTGTTTTCGAGTATTTATGAGCTTGAATACGCTTATAAAGATATTGTTTAGTTTGGCCAATGTAACAGCTATTGCAGTCTTTACATGGAATTTGATATATTACGTGAGTTTTTTTGGTATTATATACCAAACTTGGTATTATATAGTATACTACATACACAACACTCTCATACTTGTAAGTAAATTTTAAAGTGAACGACTGTGATATAAATTTATAAATTTCTAGATATTATTCGAAAATGCAACTACACTCAGGAAATACCGAAAAAGAAGTCACCACAATTGTTTTCAACAACTTTTATATCTCCCAGGCAAAAAGGACCCCAGCAACGATGAAAGATATCGTTTCCAACGATACGAAACCTTAAATCAACCCACGTTCGAACGATCAGCGAAGGAACTTAATGCCTTAAAATCCATGGAAACCTGCCCTTTTTTTTTAGATACGATATAGTAAGTGTTTAGTTTAGATTTTTACAATATGTTTACAAAATAGATAAATACATAAATCAAAATACATTTATATACATAATTTAATAATCAACATATGATGCTGTAAGTTGTAGAGGTTAGATATTGCATGATATCATAGCAATATATAGATATATAGAACATAATGCCGATTCACACGTGCTGGCTAGTGTTGTGTGACTTCCCGTCCTCTGTCCTTGTCTCGAGATGATGAGATTTCCGTCTCGTCTCGGACTGTCGGCATCGAGGGCGAAATGGTCTTGCTCTTGTTTCTTAATTTGTTTTGTTTTGATTATAATACTTGTTCTTGTATCATTTGTTTAATTTTTTTTGTATTGTAAATACATAGTTTAAGTTTTTTATTTGTTTCGATAAAGTGTTGTATTGTATTACAGTTTCTGCCGTAGGTATTTTTCTAAATGTATTGCATAAGTTCCTCTCTGTTTTAATGCAAGATTGTCTTCTTGTGGTGGAGTTATGTATTTGTCGGGTGGAAATTGTATATTTGTTTTTACTAGATTTTTTTTTGATATTGTATATTAGTATTAGGTTTTTCTGTTTTATTGTTGGTTGAATATTTAGCTCATGAGTCTTCTCATATATTTATGTTGTGGGAATTGTTTTTTGTAATCCATATAGTTATAATATTGTTAGACTTTGGAACAAAATTCCACTAGGTATGCGTTGTTTGAGTTCGCTTTCTCTCCCCATCAATTTCGAAGGAGTGCTTTCTTTAACAAGTAAATATATTTTCATTTTCCTTTATAACTTTCTATTACTTTTCTCTTTATGCTTTTCGCGCTTAGATTTTAATTATTATTACTTTTTGTTTATGATTTTTTATGTATCGGGTTAACGTTATTAATGGTGCTGGAGGTAGAACAGCGGCTTATGCGTTAAGCAGCTGATCCTGCACCTTTTGGCATGTTGCTTGGCATTTACTTATTTTTATACTATGTTTGATGCCAATAAACCGCTATTATTATTATTATTATTATTTATGAGTTTCAGTATTCTATGTTGTTAACTTTGTATTTCATTAGGTTCTTTTTTGAAGTGTCGATCCAGACATTTATCAAGTAATTTAGGCGTGATGAAAAAATCGCATGGTATATTGATTTCCTTATATGTCCGGGATGATGCTTCTTATTTTGTTTATGGATGCTACAGGCATTGCATTTTTCCTAATCAATGTATTTATATGTTTATCCCATTTTAAGGTATCTTGTATTGTATGTCTTGTATTTTATCTGAGTTACCTTTTGTTTGTGTTAGTTATTAAAAGTTATTTTGAAATTAATAGGGCGCTTCTTTCTTTGAAAAACCATATATTCTGTTTTTTGTTTTTCTTATTAATGTTAAGAAATTTTCACGAGATCATTTTTCCATTTTTGTTACATCAGCGTTGATCTGTTGCTGCAGTTTTTCTTCATCTTTTCCAGAATAGACTATACACATGTCCTCGGAATATTCATATATCTCTCCTTCCATGTTAACGTTAAAAATATCATTTGTGTATGCCAAATATAGGATTGCAGGTAAATTTCCGTCTTGTGGTATGCCGTAGTTAGTGGTTATTCACTACTGTTGTTTGGGTTCTATGTAATAGATATGTTTTTATTAAATTGCTTTCGGCGCCATTAGTTCCTAATCTGTTTAGTTTTTCAATCAATTTTGTTTTTGAATGCTTGCTCCATATCTATGAAGATTACCACAACATTAACAAATCAATTACTGTCGACGTAGTCCCTACATTTTTTTTTTAAAGCATATTGGTTTTTATTTATTAGTTTATTCTGTAGAAGATATTCACTTAATTTCTTTTGTAGTCTTTTCTACGATTTTTCATTCTGCTGTTTTTGTAGTTTGTTTAAGCAATGTCTAGTTGTATGGCTCCATATGTTTATTAGATAGCTAATATGGGATGTAAATGTGCTGTGATACACAGACTTTTTAAGATATTCTGGTACGATGCCTGTTGAAGCTGATTGAGCAGACTTGACTTGTCAAATCTCCTAGATACGAAAAAACAATCGGCAGCTGTAAATATTTGTGATTTTTTAGAATGTCTTTGAGTTTGAATTAATTGTAAAATATAATCCTTTATTAAAATAAAGGTATTGTTAAACAGCATTGTGCTATTATGACAACATAGTTTTGATCCTTCGTGATATGTATTGGTGAATTAACGAATCATTTACGAAGAGCGAAAATAGTCCACGTGCTGCGGTGTGAAGAAACGAAGAACTACTACTACGAAGACCGAAAGTGACCCAGGTGGTTTGGAGAAAACGAAGTCTATAGAGTCTATAGTCTAGCTCAGTGCAATTCACTAGAATCGTGTGTATTGATACAGTCACAATCCTTATTCATATTGAAACGTCAGTTTGACATATTTCTTAAAAATAATTATTTAATTCTTTATTTACGCATTGTGCGAATAACCATTGTGGTTTGTTAGTCTTTCAACGATGTCTCCAGAAAATCACCAGTCTCAACAAATAGTATGTAAGCGCGGAGCGTTAAAGGCATCTGTAACAAGATTTATGAATTTCATTGCGAAATTCGATAAATCGCAAATAACCGAATTAGAATTTACGTTGAAAAACTTGAAACGTGCTCTCAATGAGTTTGAAACTGTTCAAAATGAAATTGATGAAATGGTATGTGAAGAATTTGAAAACATTTATTACAAAGCGTTAGCATCGGGGAAGCAATTCTTAAAATCATTCAATATTAATGACAGTGAGTCATTCTCTAATGTTCAATCAAACGAATTGAATAATCAGTTGTCAAATTTAAATATGACGGACAAAGTATAAATGCAACAAGACAGATAACACGAGTAATATGAGCCGTACCTAAAGATGACCGTGAGAATAGGGATAATCATCACGTACGGCAGATAAGCTGAAGGAGACAACGTTACATTTTTATAATAGTAGTTTAGTCGTATCGTAATAGTTATACTGAACACACAGTAACTCTTGTAATTGCGTTAAATAAAACCATTTGTTTTTAAAAATTCTAACACACAAAAGAATCATTTGTTTGGCGCAGTCAGTAGGATTGTTCTACAAGTTTTGTGAAAAATCTGGTGTGTTTCAACGCTTTGAGAACAACCCGAAGTGTTATAAGAAGACGCAAGAGGACCGAATATTAGAGAAAACACAGACAGGTCACGGCACTTTATTGAGCAAAGTGGATCGCTGAATCTAGTATGCTAACGTCCGAAACAAGAAGCCAACTTGCCCACAATCTTCCTGGTGGAGGAATCGCTGCCACCATATGGGATTCGTAAACCTAAGTAAGGTAATAGCGGCGCACACAAAAAGAATCTTGTGCGACCACTGGATAAAGAAAAAATATCATCGAAGCATCGAAATCCCAAAAAGTGTTTTTCTCGGTCTGAAACGCACGATTTCAAATTACAAACAATTCCAATGTAGGAATCGCTGCCACCATATGGGATTCGTAAACCTAAGTAAGATAATAGCGGCGCACACAAAAAGAATCTTGTGCGACCGCTGGATAAAGAAAAAATAGCATCGAAATCCCAAAAAGTGTTTTTCTCGGTCTGAAACGCACGATTTCAAATTACAAACAATTCCAATGTAGGAATCGCTGCCACCATATGCGATTCGTAAACCTAAGTAAGATAATAGCGGCGCACACAAAAAGAATGTTGTGCGACCACTGGATAAAGAAAAAATAGCATCGAAGCATCGAAATCCCAAAAAGTGTTTTTCTCGGTCTGAAACGCACGATTTCAAATTACAAACAATTCCAATGTAGGAATCGCTGCCACCATATGGGATTCGTAAACCTAAGTAAGATAATAGCGGCGCACACAAAAAGAATCTTGTGCGACCACTGGATAAAGAAAAAATAGCATCGATAGCATCGATATCCCAAAAAGTGTTTTTCTCGGTCTGAAACGCACGATTTCAAATTACAAACAATTCCAATGTAGGAATCGCTGCCACCATATGGGATTCGTAAACCTAAGTAAGATAATAGCGGCGCAAACAAAAAGAATCTTGTGCGACCACTGGATAAAGAAAAAATAGCATCGAAGCATCGAAATCCCAAAAAGTGTTTTTTTCGGTCTGAAACGCACGATTTCAAATTACAAACAATTGCAATGTAGGAATCGCTGCCACCATATGGGATTCGTAAACCTAAGTAAGATAATAGCGGCGCACACAAAAAGAATCGTGTGCGACCGCTGGATAAAGAAAAAATAGCATCGAAATCCCAAAAAGTGTTTTTCTCGGTCTGAAACGCACGATTTCAAATTACAAACAATTCCAATGTAGGAATCGCTGCCACCATATGGGATTCGTAAACCTAAGTAAGATAATAGCGGCGCACACAAAAAGAATCTTGTGCGACCACTGGATAAAGAAAAAATAGCATCGAAGCATCGAAATCCCAAAAAGTGTTTTTTTCGGTCTGAAACGCACGATTTCAAATTACAAACAATTCCAATGTAGGAATCGCTGCCACCATATGGGATTCGTAAACCTAAGTAAGATAATAGCGGCGCACACAAAAAGAATCTTGTGCGACCACTGGATAAAGAAAAAATAGCATCGAAGCATCGAAATCCCAAAAAGTGTTTTTCTCGGTCTGAAACGCACGATTTCAAATTACAAACAATTCCAATGTAGGAATCGCTGCCACCATATGGGATTCGTAAACCTAAGTAAGATAATAGCGGCGCACACAAAAAGAATCTTGTGCGACCGCTGGATAAAGAAAAAATAGCATCGAAATCCCAAAAAGTGTTTTTCTCGGTCTGAAACGCACGATTTCAAATTACAAACAATTCCAATGTAGGAATCGCTGCCACCATATGGGATTCGTAAACCTAAGTAAGATAATAGCGGCGCACACAAAAAGAATCTTGTGCGACCGCTGGATAAAGAAAAAATAGCATCGAAATCCCAAAAAGTGTTTTTCTCGGTCTGAAACGCACGATTTCAAATTACAAACAATTCCAATGTAGGAATCGCTGCCACCATATGGGATTGGTAAACCTAAGTAAGATAATAGCGGCGCACACAAAAAGAATCTTGTGCGACCACTGGATAAAGAAAAAATAGCATCGAAGCATCGAAATCCCAAAAAGTGTTTTTCTCGGTCTGAAACGCACGATTTCAAATCACAAACAATTCCAATGTAGGAATCGCTGCCACCATATGTGATTCGTAAACCTAAGTAAGATAATAGCGGCGCACACAAAAAGAATCTTGTGCGACCGCTGGATAAAGAAAAAATAGCATCGAAATCCCAAAAAGTGTTTTTCTCGGTCTGAAACGCACGATTTCAAATTACAAACAATTCCAATGTAGGAATCGCTGCCACCATATGGGATTCGTAAACCTAAGTAAGATAATAGCGGCGCACACAAAAAGAATCTTGTGCGACCGCTGGATAAAGAAAAAATAGCATCGAAATCCCAAAAAGTGTTTTTCCCGGTATGAAACGCACGATTTCAAATTGCAAACAATTCCAATGTAGGAATCGCTGCCACCATATGGGATTCGTAAACCTAAGTAAGATAATAGCGGCGCACACAAAAAGAATCTTGTGCGACCGCTGGATAAAGAAAAAATAGCATCGAAATCCCAAAAAGTGTTTTTCTCGGTCTGAAACGCACGATTTCAAATTACAAACAATTCCAATGTAGGAATCGCTGCCACCATATGGGATTCGTAAACCTAAGTAAGATAATAGCGGCGCACACAAAAAGAATCTTGTGCGACCACTGGAAAAAGAAAAAATAGCATCGAAGCATCGAAATCCCAAAAAGTGTTTTTCTCGGTCTGAAACGCACGATTTCAAATTACAAACAATTCCAATTTAGGAATCGCTGCCACCATATGGAATTCGTAAACCTAAGTAAGATAATAGCGGCGCACACAAAAAGAATCTTGTGCGACCGCTGGATAAAGAAAAAATAGCATCGAAATCCCAAAAAGTGTTTTTCTCGGTCTGAAACGCACGATTTCAAATTACAAACAATTCCAATGTAGGAATCACTGCCACCATATGGGATTCGTAAACCTAAGTAAGATAATAGCGGCGCACACAAAAAGAATCTTGTGCGACCGCTGGATAAAGAAAAATAGCATCGAAATCCCAAAAAGTGTCTTTCTCGGTCTGAAACGCACGATTTCAAATTACAAACAATACCAATGTAGGAATCGCTGCCACCATATGGGATTCGTAAACCTAAGTAAGATAATAGCGGCGCACACAAAAAGAATCTTGTGCGACCACTGGATAAAGAAAAAATAGCATCGAAATCCCAAAAAGTGTTTTTCTCGGTCTGAAACGCACGATTTCAAATTACAAACAATTCCAATGTAGGAATCGCTGCCACCATATGGGATTCGTAAACCTAAGTAAGATAATAGCGGCGCACACAAAAAGAATCTTGTGCGACCACTGGATAAAGAAAAAATAGCATCGAAATCCCAAAAAGTGTTTTTCTCGGTCTGAAACGCACGATTTCAAATTACAAACAATTGCAATGTAGGAATCGCTGCCACCATATGGGATTCGTAAACCTAAGTAAGATAATAGCGGCGCACACAAAAAGAATCTTGTGCGACCACTGGATAAAGAAAAAATAGCATCGATAGCATCGAAATCCCAAAAAGTGTTTTTCTCGGTTTGAAACGCACGATTTCAAATTACAAACAATTCCAATGTAGGAATCGCTGCCACCATATGGGATTCGTAAACCTAAGTAAGATAATAGCGGCGCACACAAGAAGAATCTTGTGCGACCACTGGATAAAGAAAAAATAGCATCGAAGCATCGAAATCCCAAAAAGTGTTTTTCTCGGTCTGAAACGCACGATTTCAAATTACAAACAATTCCAATGTAGGAATCGCTGCCACCATATGGGATTCGTAAACCTAAGTAAGATAATAGCGGCGCACACAAAAAGAATCTTGTGCGACCGCTGGATAAAGAAAAAATAGCATCGAAATCCCAAAAAGTGTTTTTCTCGGTCTGAAACGCACGATTTCAAATTACAAACAATTCCAATGTAG
Source organism: Cetonia aurata (assembly GCA_949128085.1). Lineage (NCBI taxonomy): Eukaryota > Metazoa > Arthropoda > Insecta > Coleoptera > Scarabaeidae > Cetonia > Cetonia aurata. The sequence continues at coordinate 34,129,338 of OX421884.1, read as the reverse complement.
GAATCGCTGCCACCATATGGGATTGGTAAACCTAAGTAAGATAATAGCGGCGCACACAAAAAGAATCTTGTGCGACCACTGGATAAAGAAAAAATAGCATCGAAGCATCGAAATCCCAAAAAGTGTTTTTCTCGGTCTGAAACGCACGATTTCAAATCACAAACAATTCCAATGTAGGAATCGCTGCCACCATATGGGATTCGTAAACCTAAGTAAGATAATAGCGGCGCACACAAAAAGAATCTTGTGCGACCGCTGGATAAAGAAAAAATAGCATCGAAATCCCAAAAAGTGTTTTTCTCGGTCTGAAACGCACGATTTCAAATTACAAACAATTCCAATGTAGGAATCGCTGCCACCATATGGGATTCGTAAACCTAAGTAAGATAATAGCGGCGCACACAAAAAGAATCTTGTGCGACCGCTGGATAAAGAAAAAATAGCATCGAAATCCCAAAAAGTGTTTTTCCCGGTCTGAAACGCACGATTTCAAATTGCAAACAATTCCAATGTAGGAATCGCTGCCACCATATGGTATTCGTAAACCTAAGTAAGATAATAGCGGCGCACACAAAAAGAATCTTGTGCGACCGCTGGATAAAGAAAAAATAGCATCGAAATCCCAAAAAGTGTTTTTCTCGGTCTGAAACGCACGATTTCAAATTACAAACAATTCCAATGTAGGAATCGCTGCCACCATATGGGATTCGTAAACCTAAGTAAGATAATAGCGGCGCACACAAAAAGAATCTTGTGCGACCACTGGAAAAAGAAAAAATAGCATCGAAGCATCGAAATCCCAAAAAGTGTTTTTCTCGGTCTGAAACGCACGATTTCAAATTACAAACAATTCCAATTTAGGAATCGCTGCCACCATATGGAATTCGTAAACCTAAGTAAGATAATAGCGGCGCACACAAAAAGAATCTTGTGCGACCGCTGGATAAAGAAAAAATAGCATCGAAATCCCAAAAAGTGTTTTTCTCGGTCTGAAACGCACGATTTCAAATTACAAACAATTCCAATGTAGGAATCACTGCCACCATATGGGATTCGTAAACCTAAGTAAGATAATAGCGGCGCACACAAAAAGAATCTTGTGCGACCGCTGGATAAAGAAAAATAGCATCGAAATCCCAAAAAGTGTTTTTCTCGGTCTGAAACGCACGATTTCAAATTACAAACAATACCAATGTAGGAATCGCTGCCACCATATGGGATTCGTAAACCTAAGTAAGATAATAGCGGCGCACACAAAAAGAATCTTGTGCGACCACTGGATAAAGAAAAAATAGCATCGAAGCATCGAAATCCCAAAAAGTGTTTTTCTCGGTCTGAAACGCACGATTTCAAATTACAAACAATTCCAATGTAGGAATCGCTGCCACCATATGGGATTCGTAAACCTAAGTAAGATAATAGCGGCGCACACAAAAAGAATCTTGTGCGACCACTGGATAAAGAAAAAATAGCATCGAAATCCCAAAAAGTGTTTTTCTCGGTCTGAAACGCACGATTTCAAATTACAAACAATTGCAATGTAGGAATCGCTGCCACCATATGGGATTCGTAAACCTAAGTAAGATAATAGCGGCGCACACAAAAAGAATCTTGTGCGACCACTGGATAAAGAAAAAATAGCATCGATAGCATCGAAATCCCAAAAAGTGTTTTTCTCGGTTTGAAACGCACGATTTCAAATTACAAACAATTCCAATGTAGGAATCGCTGCCACCATATGGGATTCGTAAACCTAAGTAAGATAATAGCGGCGCACACAAGAAGAATCTTGTGCGACCACTGGATAAAGAAAAAATAGCATCGAAGCATCGAAATCCCAAAAAGTGTTTTTCTCGGTCTGAAACGCACGATTTCAAATTACAAACAATTCCAATGTAGGAATCGCTGCCACCATATGGGATTCGTAAACCTAAGTAAGATAATAGCGGCGCACACAAAAAGAATCTTGTGCGACCGCTGGATAAAGAAAAAATAGCATCGAAATCCCAAAAAGTGTTTTTCTCGGTCTGAAACGCACGATTTCAAATTACAAACAATTCCAATGTAGGAATCGCTGCCACCATATGGGATTCGTAAACCTAAGTAAGATAATAGCGGCGCACACAAAAAGAATCTTGTGCGACCACTGGATAAAGAAAAAATAGCATCGAAATCCCAAAAAGTGTTTTTCTCGGTCTGAAACGCACGATTTCAAATTACAAACAATTCCAATGTAGGAATCGCTGCCACCATATGGGATTCGTAAACCTAAGTAAGATAATAGCGGCGCACACAAAAAGAATCTTGTGCGACCGCTGGATAAAGAAAAAATAGCATCGAAATCCCAAAAAGTGTTTTTCCCGGTCTGAAACGCACGATTTCAAATTGCAAACAATTCCAATGTAGGAATCGCTGCCACCATATGGTATTCGTAAACCTAAGTAAGATAATAGCGGCGCACACAAAAAGAATCTTGTGCGACCGCTGGATAAAGAAAAAATAGCATCGAAATCCCAAAAAGTGTTTTTCTCGGTCTGAAACGCACGATTTCAAATTACAAACAATTCCAATGTAGGAATCGCTGCCACCATATGGGATTCGTAAACCTAAGTAAGATAATAGCGGCGCACACAAAAAGAATCTTGTGCGACCACTGGAAAAAGAAAAAATAGCATCGAAGCATCGAAATCCCAAAAAGTGTTTTTCTCGGTCTGAAACGCACGATTTCAAATTACAAACAATTCCAATTTAGGAATCGCTGCCACCATATGGAATTCGTAAACCTAAGTAAGATAATAGCGGCGCACACAAAAAGAATCTTGTGCGACCGCTGGATAAAGAAAAAATAGCATCGAAATCCCAAAAAGTGTTTTTCTCGGTCTGAAACGCACGATTTCAAATTACAAACAATTCCAATGTAGGAATCACTGCCACCATATGGGATTCGTAAACCTAAGTAAGATAATAGCGGCGCACACAAAAAGAATCTTGTGCGACCGCTGGATAAAGAAAAATAGCATCGAAATCCCAAAAAGTGTTTTTCTCGGTCTGAAACGCACGATTTCAAATTACAAACAATACCAATGTAGGAATCGCTGCCACCATATGGGATTCGTAAACCTAAGTAAGATAATAGCGGCGCACACAAAAAGAATCTTGTGCGACCACTGGATAAAGAAAAAATAGCATCGAAGCATCGAAATCCCAAAAAGTGTTTTTCTCGGTCTGAAACGCACGATTTCAAATTACAAACAATTCCAATGTAGGAATCGCTGCCACCATATGGGATTCGTAAACCTAAGTAAGATAATAGCGGCGCACACAAAAAGAATCTTGTGCGACCACTGGATAAAGAAAAAATAGCATCGAAATCCCAAAAAGTGTTTTTCTCGGTCTGAAACGCACGATTTCAAATTACAAACAATTGCAATGTAGGAATCGCTGCCACCATATGGGATTCGTAAACCTAAGTAAGATAATAGCGGCGCACACAAAAAGAATCTTGTGCGACCACTGGATAAAGAAAAAATAGCATCGATAGCATCGAAATCCCAAAAAGTGTTTTTCTCGGTTTGAAACGCACGATTTCAAATTACAAACAATTCCAATGTAGGAATCGCTGCCACCATATGGGATTCGTAAACCTAAGTAAGATAATAGCGGCGCACACAAGAAGAATCTTGTGCGACCACTGGATAAAGAAAAAATAGCATCGAAGCATCGAAATCCCAAAAAGTGTTTTTCTCGGTCTGAAACGCACGATTTCAAATTACAAACAATTCCAATGTAGGAATCGCTGCCACCATATGGGATTCGTAAACCTAAGTAAGATAATAGCGGCGCACACAAAAAGAATCTTGTGCGACCGCTGGATAAAGAAAAAATAGCATCGAAATCCCAAAAAGTGTTTTTCTCGGTCTGAAACGCACGATTTCAAATTACAAACAATTCCAATGTAGGAATCGCTGCCACCATATGGGATTCGTAAACCTAAGTAAGATAATAGCGGCGCACACAAAAAGAATCTTGTGCGACCACTGGATAAAGAAAAAATAGCATCGAAATCCCAAAAAGTGTTTTTCTCGGTCTGAAACGCACGATTTCAAATTACAAACAATTCCAATGTAGGAATCGCTGCCACCATATGGGATTCGTAAACCTAAGTAAGATAATAGCGGCGCACACAAAAAGAATCTTGTGCGACCGCTGGATAAAGAAAAAATAGCATCGAAATCCCAAAAAGTGTTTTTCTCGGTCTGAAACGCACGATTTCAAATTACAAACAATTCCAATGTAGGAATCGCTGCCACCATATGGGATTCGTAAACCTAAGTAAGATAATAGCGGCGCACACAAAAAGAATCTTGTGCGACCACTGGATAAAGAAAAAATAGCATCGAAGCATCGAAATCCCAAAAAGTGTTTTTCTCGGTCTGAAACGCACGATTTCAAATTACAAACAATTCCAATGTAGGAATCGCTGCCACCATATGGAATTCGTAAACCTAAGTAAGATAATAGCGGCGCACACAAAAAGAATCTTGTGCGACCGCTGGATAAAGAAAAAATAGCATCGAAATCCCAAAAAGTGTTTTTCTCGGTCTGAAACGCACGATTTCAAATTACAAACAATTCCAATGTAGGAATCGCTGCCACCATATGGGATTCGTAAACCTAAGTAAGATAATAGCGGCGCACACAAAAAGAATCTTGTGCGACCGCTGGATAAAGAAAAAATAGCATCGAAATCCCAAAAAGTGTTTTTCTCGGTCTGAAACGCACGATTTCAAATTACAAACAATTCCAATGTAGGAATCGCTGCCACCATATGCGACTCGTAAACCTAAGTAAGATAATAGCGGCGCACACAAAAAGAATGTTGTGCGACCACTGGATAAAGAAAAAATAGCATCGAAGCATCGAAATCCCAAAAAGTGTTTTTCTCGGTCTGAAACGCACGATTTCAAATTACTAACAATTCCAATGTAGGAATCGCTGCCACCATATGGGATTCGTAAACCTAAGTAAGATAATAGCGGCGCACACAAAAAGAATCTTGTGCGACCACTGGATAAAGAAAAAATAGCATCGATAGCATCGAAATCCCAAAAAGTGTTTTTCTCGGTCTGAAACGCACGATTTCAAATTACAAACAATTCCAATGTAGGAATCGCTGCCACCATATGGGATTCGTAAACCTAAGTAAGATAATAGCGGCGCACACAAAAAGAATCTTGTGCGACCACTGGATAAAGAAAAAATAGCATCGAAGCATCGAAATCCCAAAAAGTGTTTTTCTCGGTCTGAAACGCACGATTTCAAATTACAAACAATTCCAATGTAGGAATCGCTGCCACCATATGGGATTCGTAAACCTAAGTAAGATAATAGCGGCGCACACAAAAAGAATCTTGTGCGACCACTGGATAAAGAAAAAATAGCATCGAAGCATCGAAATCCCAAAAAGTGTTTTTCTCGGTCTGAAACGCACGATTTCAAATTACAAACAATTCCAATGTAGGAATCACTTGCACCATATGGGATTCGTAAACCTAAGTAAGATAATAGCGGCGCACACAAAAAGAATCTTGTGCGACCGCTGGATAAAGAAAAAATAGCATCGAAATCCCAAAAAGTGTTTTTCTCGGTCTGAAACGCACGATTTCAAATTACAAACAATACCAATGTAGGAATCGCTGCCACCATATGGGATTCGTAAACCTAAGTAAGATAATAGCGGCGCACACAAAAAGAATCTTGTGCGACCACTGGATAAAGAAAAAATAGCATCGATAGCATCGAAATCCCAAAAAGTGTTTTTCTCGGTTTGAAACGCACGATTTCAAATTACAAACAATTCCAATGTAGGAATCGCTGCCACCATATGGGATTCGTAAACCTAAGTAAGATAATAGCGGCGCACACAAAAAGAATCTTGTGCGACCACTGGATAAAGAAAAAATAGCATCGAAGCATCGAAATCCCAAAAAGTGTTTTTCTCGGTCTGAAACGCACGATTTCAAATTACAAACAATTCCAATGTAGGAATCGCTGCCACCATATGGGATTCGTAAACCTAAGTAAGATAATAGCGGCGCACACAAAAAGAATCTTGTGCGACCGCTGGATAAAGAAAAAATAGCATCGAAGCATCGAAATCCCAAAAAGTGTTTTTCTCGGTCTGAAACGCACGATTTCAAATTACAAACAATTCCAATGTAGGAATCGCTGCCACCATATGGGATTCGTAAACCTAAGTAAGATAATTGCGGCGCACACAAAAAGAATCTTGTGCGACCACTGGATAAAGAAAAAATAGCATCGAAATCCCAAAAAGTGTTTTTCTCGGTCTGAAACGCACGATTTCAAATTACAAACAATTGCAATGTAGGAATCGCTGCCACCATATGGGATTCGTAAACCTAAGTAAGATAATAGCGGCGCACACAAAAAGAATCTTGTGCGACCACTGGATAAAGAAAAAATAGCATCGATAGCATCGAAATCCCAAAAAGTGTTTTTCTCGGTTTGAAACGCACGATTTCAAATTACAAACAATTCCAATGTAGGAATCGCTGCCACCATATGGGATTCGTAAACCTAAGTAAGATAATAGCGGCGCACACAAAAAGAATCTTGTGCGACCGCTGGATAAAGAAAAAATAGCATCGAAATCCCAAAAAGTGTTTTTCTCGGTCTGAAACGCACGATTTCAAATTACAAACAATTCCAATGTAGGAATCGCTGCCACCATATGGGATTCGTAAACCTAAGTAAGATAATAGCGGCGCACACAAAAAGAATCTTGTGCGACCGCTGGATAAAGAAAAAATAGCATCGAAATCCCAAAAAGTGTTTTTCTCGGTCTGAAACGCACGATTTCAAATTACAAACAATTCCAATGTAGGAATCGCTGCCACCATATGGGATTCGTAAACCGAAGTAAGATAATAGCGGCGCACACAAAAAGAATCTTGGGCGACCACTGAATAAAGAAAAAATAGCATCGAAGCATCGAAATCCCAAAAAGTGTTTTTCTCGGTCTGAAACGCACGATTTCAAATTACAAACAATTCCAATGTAGGAATCGCTGCCACCATATGGGATTCGTAAACCTAAGTAAGATAATAGCGGCGCACACAAAAAGAATCTTGTGCGACCACTGGATAAAGAAAAAATAGCATCGACAGCATCGAAATCCCAAAAAGTGTTTTTCTCGGTCTGAAACGCACGATTTCAAATTACAAACAATTCCAATGTAGGAATCGCTGCCACCATATGGGATTCGTAAACCTAAGTAAGATAATAGCGGCGCACACAAAAAGAATCTTGTGCGACCACTGGATAAAGAAAAAATAGCATCGAAATCCCAAAAAGTGTTTTTCTCGGTCTGAAACGCACGATTTCAAATTACAAACAATTGCAAAGTAGGAATCGCTGCCACCATATGGGATTCGTAAACCTAATTAAGATAATAGCGGCGCACACAAAAGGAATCTTGTGCGACCGCTGGATAAAGAAAAAATAGCATCGAAATCCCAAAAAGTGTTTTTCTCGGTCTGAAACGCACGATTTCAAATTACAAACAATTCCAATGTAGGAATCGCTGCCACCATATGGGATTCGTAAACCTAAGTAAGATAATAGCGGCGCACACAAAAAGAATCTTGTGCGACCGCTGGATAAAGAAAAAATAGCATCGAAATCCCAAAAAGTGTTTTTCTCGGTCTGAAACGCACGATTTCAAATTACAAACAATTCCAATGTAGGAATCGCTGCCACCATATGCGATTCGTAAACCTAAGTAAGATAATAGCGGCGCACACAAAAAGAATGTTGTGCGACCACTGGATAAAGAAAAAATAGCATCGAAGCATCGAAATCCCAAAAAGTGTTTTTCTCGGTCTGAAACGCACGATTTCAAATTACAAACAATTCCAATGTAGGAATCGCTGCCACCATATGGGATTCGTAAACCTAAGTAAGATAATAGCGGCGCACACAAAAAGAATCTTGTGCGACCACTGGATAAAGAAAAAATAGCATCGATAGCATCGAAATCCCAAAAAGTGTTTTTCTCGGTCTGAAACGCACGATTTCAAATTACAAACAATTCCAATGTAGGAATCGCTGCCACCATATGGGATTCGTAAACCTAAGTAAGATAATAGCGGCGCACACAAAAAGAATCTTGTGCGACCACTGGATAAAGAAAAAATAGCATCGAAGCATCGAAATCCCAAAAAGTGTTTTTCTCGGTCTGAAACGCACGATTTCAAATTACAAACAATTCCAATGTAGGAATCGCTGCCACCATATGGGATTCGTAAACCTAAGTAAGATAATAGCGGCGCACACAAAAAGAATCTTGTGCGACCGCTGGATAAAGAAAAAATAGCATCGAAATCCCAAAAAGTGTTTTTCTCGGTCTGAAACGCACGATTTCAAATTACAAACAATTCCAATGTAGGAATCGCTGCCACCATATGGGATTCGTAAACCTAAGTAAGATAATAGCGGCGCACACAAAAAGAATCTTGTGCGACCGCTGGATAAAGAAAAAATAGCATCGAAATCCCAAAAAGTGTTTTTCTCGGTCTGAAACGCACGATTTCAAATTACAAACAATTCCAATGTAGGAATCGCTGCCACCATATGGGATTGGTAAACCTAAGTAAGATAATAGCGGCGCACACAAAAAGAATCTTGTGCGACCACTGGATAAAGAAAAAATAGCATCGAAGCATCGAAATCCCAAAAAGTGTTTTTCTCGGTCTGAAACGCACGATTTCAAATCACAAACAATTCCAATGTAGGAATCGCTGCCACCATATGTGATTCGTAAAGCTAAGTAAGATAATAGCGGCGCACACAAAAAGAATCTTGTGCGACCGCTGGATAAAGAAAAAATAGCATCGAAATCCCAAAAAGTGTTTTTCTCGGTCTGAAACGCACGATTTCAAATTACAAACAATTCCAATGTAGGAATCGCTGCCACCATATGGGATTCGTAAACCTAAGTAAGATAATAGCGGCGCACACAAAAAGAATCTTGTGCGACCGCTGGATAAAGAAAAAATAGCATCGAAATCCCAAAAAGTGTTTTTCCCGGTCTGAAACGCACGATTTCAAATTGCAAACAATTCCAATGTAGGAATCGCTGCCACCATATGGGATTCGTAAACCTAAGTAAGATAATAGCGGCGCACACAAAAAGAATCTTGTGCGACCGCTGGATAAAGAAAAAATAGCATCGAAATCCCAAAAAGTGTTTTTCTCGGTCTGAAACGCACGATTTCAAATTACAAACAATTCCAATGTAGGAATCGCTGCCACCATATGGGATTCGTAAACCTAAGTAAGATAATAGCGGCGCACACAAAAAGAATCTTGTGCGACCACTGGAAAAAGAAAAAATAGCATCGAAGCATCGAAATCCCAAAAAGTGTTTTTCTCGGTCTGAAACGCACGATTTCAAATTACAAACAATTCCAATTTAGGAATCGCTGCCACCATATGGAATTCGTAAACCTAAGTAAGATAATAGCGGCGCACACAAAAAGAATCTTGTGCGACCGCTGGATAAAGAAAAAATAGCATCGAAATCCCAAAAAGTGTTTTTCTCGGTCTGAAACGCACGATTTCAAATTACAAACAATTCCAATGTAGGAATCACTGCCACCATATGGGATTCGTAAACCTAAGTAAGATAATAGCGGCGCACACAAAAAGAATCTTGTGCGACCGCTGGATAAAGAAAAATAGCATCGAAATCCCAAAAAGTGTTTTTCTCGGTCTGAAACGCACGATTTCAAATTACAAACAATACCAATGTAGGAATCGCTGCCACCATATGGGATTCGTAAACCTAAGTAAGATAATAGCGGCGCACACAAAAAGAATCTTGTGCGACCACTGGATAAAGAAAAAATAGCATCGAAATCCCAAAAAGTGTTTTTCTCGGTCTGAAACGCACGATTTCAAATTACAAACAATTCCAATGTAGGAATCGCTGCCACCATATGGGATTCGTAAACCTAAGTAAGATAATAGCGGCGCACACAAAAAGAATCTTGTGCGACCACTGGATAAAGAAAAAATAGCATCGAAATCCCAAAAAGTGTTTTTCTCGGTCTGAAACGCACGATTTCAAATTACAAACAATTGCAATGTAGGAATCGCTGCCACCATATGGGATTCGTAAACCTAAGTAAGATAATAGCGGCGCACACAAAAAGAATCTTGTGCGACCACTGGATAAAGAAAAAATAGCATCGATAGCATCGAAATCCCAAAAAGTGTTTTTCTCGGTTTGAAACGCACGATTTCAAATTACAAACAATTCCAATGTAGGAATCGCTGCCACCATATGGGATTCGTAAACCTAAGTAAGATAATAGCGGCGCACACAAGAAGAATCTTGTGCGACCACTGGATAAAGAAAAAATAGCATCGAAGCATCGAAATCCCAAAAAGTGTTTTTCTCGGTCTGAAACGCACGATTTCAAATTACAAACAATTCCAATGTAGGAATCGCTGCCACCATATGGGATTCGTAAACCTAAGTAAGATAATAGCGGCGCACACAAAAAGAATCTTGTGCGACCGCTGGATAAAGAAAAAATAGCATCGAAATCCCAAAAAGTGTTTTTCTCGGTCTGAAACGCACGATTTCAAATTACAAACAATTCCAATGTAGGAATCGCTGCCACCATATGGGATTGGTAAACCTAAGTAAGATAATAGCGGCGCACACAAAAAGAATCTTGTGCGACCACTGGATAAAGAAAAAATAGCATCGAAGCATCGAAATCCCAAAAAGTGTTTTTCTCGGTCTGAAACGCACGATTTCAAATCACAAACAATTCCAATGTAGGAATCGCTGCCACCATATGGGATTCGTAAACCTAAGTAAGATAATAGCGGCGCACACAAAAAGAATCTTGTGCGACCGCTGGATAAAGAAAAAATAGCATCGAAATCCCAAAAAGTGTTTTTCTCGGTCTGAAACGCACGATTTCAAATTACAAACAATTCCAATGTAGGAATCGCTGCCACCATATGGGATTCGTAAACCTAAGTAAGATAATAGCGGCGCACACAAAAAGAATCTTGTGCGACCGCTGGATAAAGAAAAAATAGCATCGAAATCCCAAAAAGTGTTTTTCCCGGTCTGAAACGCACGATTTCAAATTGCAAACAATTCCAATGTAGGAATCGCTGCCACCATATGGGATTCGTAAACCTAAGTAAGATAATAGCGGCGCACACAAAAAGAATCTTGTGCGACCGCTGGATAAAGAAAAAATAGCATCGAAATCCCAAAAAGTGTTTTTCTCGGTCTGAAACGCACGATTTCAAATCACAAACAATTCCAATGTAGGAATCGCTGCCACCATATGGGATTCGTAAACCTAAGTAAGATAATAGCGGCGCACACAAAAAGAATCTTGTGCGACCGCTGGATAAAGAAAAAATAGCATCGAAATCCCAAAAAGTGTTTTTCTCGGTCTGAAACGCACGATTTCAAATTACAAACAATTCCAATGTAGGAATCGCTGCCACCATATGGGATTCGTAAACCGAAGTAAGATAATAGCGGCGCAGACAAAAAGAATCTTGGGCAACCACTGGATAAAGAAAAAATAGCATCGAAGCATCGAAATCCCAAAAAGTGTTTTTCTCGGTCTGAAACGCACGATTTCAAATTACAAACAATTCCAATGTAGGAATCGCTGCCACCATATGGGATTCGTAAACCTAAGTAAGATAATAGCGGCGCACACAAAAAGAATCTTGTGCGACCACTGGATAAAGAAAAAATAGCATCGAAATCCCAAAAAGTGTTTTTCTCGGTCTGAAACGCACGATTTCAAATTACAAACAATTCCAATGTAGGAATCGCTGCCACCATATGGGATTCGTAAACCTAAGTAAGATAATAGCGGCGCACACAAAAAGAATCTTATGCGACCGCTGGATAAAGAAAAAATAGCATCGAAATCCCAAAAAGTGTTTTTCTCGGTCTGAAACGCACGATTCCAAATTACAAACAATTCCAATGTAGGAATCGCTGCCACCATATGGGATTCGTAAACCTAAGTAAGATAATAGCGGCGCACACAAAAAGAATCTTGTGCGACCACTGGATAAAGAAAAAATAGCATCGAAGCATCGAAATCCCAAAAAGTGTTTTTCTCGGTCTGAAACGCACGATTTCAAATTACAAACAATTCCAATGTAGGAATCGCTGCCACCATATGGGATTCGTAAACCTAAGTAAGATAATAGCGGCGCACACAAAAAGAATCTTGTGCGACCGCTGGATAAAGAAAAAATAGCATCGAAATCCCAAAAAGTGTTTTTCTCGGTCTGAAACGCACGATTTCAAATTACAAACAATTCCAATGTAGGAATCGCTGCCACCATATGGGATTCGTAAACCTAAGTAAGATAATAGCGGCGCACACAAAAAGAATCTTGTGCGACCACTGGATAAAGAAAAAATAGCATCGAAATCCCAAAAAGTGTTTTTCTCGGTCTGAAACGCACGATTTCAAATTACAAACAATTCCAATGTAGGAATCGCTGCCACCATATGGGATTCGTAAACCTAAGTAAGATAATAGCGGCCCACACAAAAAGAATCTTGTGCGACCACTGGATAAAGAAAAAATAGCATCGAAGCATCGAAATCCCAAAAAGTGTTTTTCTCGGTCTGAAACGCACGATTTCAAATTACAAACAATTCCAATGTAGGAATCGCTGCCACCATATGGGATTCGTAAACCTAAGTAAGATAATAGCGGCGCACACAAAAAGAATCTTGTGCGACCACTGGATAAAGAAAAAATAGCATCGAAGCATCGAAATCCCAAAAAGTGTTTTTCTCGGTCTGAAACGCACGATTTCAAATTACAAACAATTCCAATGTAGGAATCGCTGCCACCATATGGGATTCGTAAACCTAAGTAAGATAATAGCGGCGCACACAAAAAGAATCTTGTGCGACCACTGGATAAAGAAAAAATAGCATCGAAGCATCGAAATCCCAAAAAGTGTTTTTCTCGGTCTGAAACGCACGATTTCAAATTACAAACAATTCCAATGTAGGAATCGCTGCCACCATATGGGATTCGTAAACCTAAGTAAGATAATAGCGGCGCACACAAAAAGAATCTTGTGCGACCACTGGATAAAGAAAAAATAGCATCGAAGCATCGAAATCCCAAAAAGTGTTTTTCTCGGTCTGAAACGCACGATTTCAAATTACAAACAATTCCAATGTAGGAATCGCTGCCACCATATGGGATTCGTAAACCTAAGTAAGATAATAGCGGCGCACACAAAAAGAATCTTGTGCGACCACTGGATAAAGAAAAAATAGCATCCAAGCATCGAAATCCCAAAAAGTGTTTTTCTCGGTCTGAAACGCACGATTTCAAATTACAAACAATTCCAATGTAGGAATCGCTGCCACCATATGGGATTCGTAAACCTAAGTAAGATAATAGCGGCGCACACAAAAAGAATCTTGTGCGACCGCTGGATAAAGAAAAAATAGCATCGAAATCCCAAAAAGTGTTTTTCTCGGTCTGAAACGCACGATTTCAAATTACAAACAATTCCAATGTAGGAATCGCTGCCACCATATGGGATTCGTAAACCTAAGTAAGATAATAGCGGCGCACACAAAAAGAATCTTGTGCGACCACTGGATAAAGAAAAAATAGCATCGAAGCATCGAAATCCCAAAAAGTGTTTTTCTCGGTCTGAAACGCACGATTTCAAATTACAAACAATTCCAATGTAGGAATCGCTGCCACCATATGGGATTCGTAAACCTAAGTAAGATAATAGCGGCGCACACAAAAAGAATCTTGTGCGACCACTGGATAAGGAAAAAATAGCATCGAAGCATCGAAATCCCAAAAAGTGTTTTTCTCGTTCTGAAATGCACGATTTCAAATTACAAACAATTCCAATGTAGGAATCGCTGCCACCATATGGGATTCGTAAACCTAAGTAAGATAATAGCGGCGCACACAAAAAGAATCTTGTGCGACCACTGGATAAAGAAAAAATAGCATCGAAGCATCGAAATCCCAAAAAGTGTTTTTCTCGGTCTGAAACGCACGATTTCAAATTACAAACAATTCCAATGTAGGAATCGCTGCCACCATATGGGATTCGTAAACCTAAGTAAGATAATAGCGGCGCACACAAAAAGAATCTTGTGTGACCGCTGGATAAAGAAAAAATAGCATCGAAATCCCAAACAGTGTTTTTCTCGGTCTGAAACGCACGATTTCAAATTACAAACAATTCCAATGTAGGAATCGCTGCCACCATATGGGATTCGTAAACCTAAGTAAGATAATAGCGGCGCACACAAAAAGAATCTTGTGCGACCACTGGATAAAGAAAAAATAGCATCGAAGCATCGAAATCCCAAAAAGTGTTTTTCTCGGTCTGAAACGCACGATTTCAAATTACAAACAATTCCAATGTAGGAATCGCTGCCACAATATGGGATTCGTAAACCTAAGTAAGATAATAGCGGCGCACACAAAAAGAATCTTGTGCGACCGCTGGATAAAGAAAAAATAGCATCGAAATCCCAAAAAGTGTTTTTCTCGGTCTGAAACGCACGATTTCAAATTACAAACAATTCCAATGTAGGAATCGCTGCCACCATATGGGATTCGTAAACCTAAGTAAGATAATAGCGGCGCACACAAAAAGAATCTTGTGCGACCACTGGATAAAGAAAAAATAGCATCGAAGCATCGAAATCCCAAAAAGTGTTTTTCTCGGTCTGAAACGCACGATTTCAAATTACAAACAATTCCAATGTAGGAATCGCTGCCACCATATGGGATTCGTAAACCTAAGTAAGATAATAGCGGCGCACACAAAAAGAATCTTGTGCGACCGCTGGATAAAGAAAAAATAGATAGGATAGGCCATGACAGAACGCACTAGTGTTAAAAAAATTTCAAAACTTTAAACGCTAATATCTCGGAAACGGTAAGAGATAGAGACGAAAACTCGACAGATTTGGATTCCTCGTGGGAAAAGGCGTCGGATAGGCTATGCCAGAACGCTCTAGCGTTAAAAGAGAATTTTTAATTTTCCCAAAATTTTCGACGAAATTTAAGGAAATTCGACGATATCTTCCGAACCGTAACCGATAGCCGAACGCCGACTTCAGATTCGGAATCGCCGTCGAAAAGGACGTTCGACGGCGTATGATACATCGTGGTAGCGATAGTAGATAGAGAAAAAAATAAGCGATTTTGGGTAAAAAATAGCGATTTTTAACGAATTTCGGCACATTTTTGCGAATATCTCGGACACGGTTAGAGATATCGGCAAAAGCTTGACGTCATTCGATTCCCCGTGCGAAAACGCGTCGAATAGGCTTTGCCAGAACGCTCTAGCGCTAAAAAAGAATTTTTAATTTTCCCAAAATTTTCGACGAAATTCAAGGAAATTCGACGAGATCTTCCGAACCGTAACCGATAGCCGAACGCCGACTTCAGATTCGGAATCGCCGTCGAAAAGGACGTCCGACGGTGTATGATACATCGTGGTAGCGATAGTAGATAGAGAAAAAATAAGGAAAAATAAGCGATTTTGGGTAAAAAATAGCGATTTTTAACGAATTTCGGCACATTTTTGCGAATATCTCGGACACGGTTAGAGATATCGGCAAAAGCTTGACGTCATTCGATTCCCCGTGCGAAAACGCGTCGAATAGGCTTTGCCAGAACGCTCTAGCGTTAAAAAAGAATTTTTAATTTTCCCAAAATTTTCGACGAAATTCAAGGAAATTCGACGAGATCTTCCGAACCGTAACCGATAGCCGAACGCCGACTTCAGATTCGGAATCGCCGTCGAAAAGGACGTCCGACGGTGTATGATACATCGTGGTAGCGATAGTAGATAGAGAAAAAAATAAGGAAAAATAAGCGATTTTGGGTAAAAAATAGCGATTTTTAACGAATTTCGGCATATTTTTGCGAATATCTCGGAAACGGTTAGAGATATCGGCAAAAGCTTGACGTCATTCCATTCCCCGTGCGAAAACGCGTCGAATAGGCTATGCCAGAACGCTCTAGCGTTAAAAAAGGATTTTTAATTTTCCCAAAATTTTCGACGAAATTCAAGGAAATTCGACGTTATCTTCCGAATCGTAACCGATAGCCGAACGTCGACTTCAGATTCGGAATCGCCGTCGAAAAGGACGTCCGACGGTGTATGATACATCGGGGTAGCGATAGTAGATAGAGAAAAAAATAAGGAAAAATAAGCGATTTTGGGTAAAAAATAGCGATTTTTAACGAATTTCGGCACATTTTTGCGAATATCTCGGAAACGGTTAGAGATATCGGCAAAAGCTTGACGTCATTCGATTCCCCGTGCGAAAACGCGTCGGATAGGCTATGCCAGAACGCTCTAGCGTTAAAAAAAATTTTTTAATTTTCCCAAAAATTTTCGACGAAATTCAAGGAAATTCGACGATATCTTCCGAACCGTAACCGATAGCCGAACGCCGACTTCAGATTCGGAATCGCCGTCGAAAAGGACGTCCGACGGTGTATGATACATCGGGGTAAGAATTTTTAATTTTCCCAAAATTTTCGACGAAATTCAATTAAATTCGACGATATCTTCGGAACCGTAACCGATAGCCGAACGCCGACTTCAGATTCGGAATCGCCGTCGAAAAGGACGTCCGACGGTGTATGATACATCGGGGTAGCGATAGTAGATAGAGAAAAAAATAAGGAAAAATAAGCGATTTTGGGTAAAAAATAGCGATTTTTAACGAATTTCGGCACATTTTTGCGAATATCTCGGAAACGGTTAGAGATATCGGCAAAAGCTTGACGTCATTCGATTCCCCGTGCGAAAACGCGTCGGATAGGCTATGCCAGAACGCTCTAGCGTTAAAAAAGAATTTTTAATTTTCCCAAAATTTTCGACGAAATTCAAGGAAATTCGACGATATCTTCCGAACCGTAACCGATAGCCGAACGGCGACTTCAGATTCGGAATCGCCGTCGAAAAGGACGTCCGACGGTGTATGATACATCGGGGTAGCGATAGTAGATAGAGAAAAAAATAAGGAAAAATAAGCGATTTTGGGTAAAAAATAGCGATTTTTAACGAATTTCGGCACATTTTTGCGAATATCTCGGAAACGGTTGGAGATATCGGCAAAAGCTTGACGTCATTCGATTCCCCGTGCGAAAACGTGTCGATTAGGCTATGCCAGAACGCTCTAGCGTTAAAAAAGAATTTTTAATTTTCCCAAAATTTTCGACGAAATTCAATTAAATTCGACGATATCTTCGGAACCGTAACCGATAGCCGAACGCCGACTTCAGATTCGGAATCGCCGTCGAAAAGGACGTCCGACGGTGTATGATACATCGGGGTAGCGATAGTAGATAGAGAAAAAATAAGGAAAAATAAGCGATTTTGGGTAAAAAATAGCGATTTTTAACGAATTTTGGCATATTTTTGCGAATATCTCGGAAACGGTTAGAGATATCGGCAAAAGCTTGACGTCATTCCATTCCCCGTGCGAAAACGCGTCGAATAGGCTATGCCAGAACGCTCTAGCGTTAAAAAAGGATTTTTAATTTTCCCAAAATTTTCGACGAAATTCAAGGAAATTCGACGATATCTTCCGAACCGTAACCGATAGCCGAACGTCGACTTCAGATTCGGAATCGCCGTCGAAAAGGACGTCCGACGGTGTATGATACATCGGGGTAGCGATAGTATATAGAGAAAAAAATAAGGAAAAATAAGCGATTTTGGGTAAAAAATAGCGATTTTTAACGAATTTCGGCACATTTTTGCGAATATCTCGGAAACGGTTAGAGATATCGGCAAAAGCTTGACGTCATTCGATTCCCCGTGCGAAAACGCGTCGGATAGGCTATGCCAGAACGCTCTAGCGTTAAAAAAGAATTTTTAATTTTCCCAAAATTTTCGACGAAATTCAAGGAAATTCGACGATATCTTCCGAACCGTAACCGATAGCCGAACGTCGACTTCAGATTCGGAATCGCCGTCGAAAAGGACGTCCGACGGTGTAAGAAACATCGGGGTAGCGATAGTAGATAGAGAAAAAAATAAGGAAAAATAAGCGATTTTGGGTAAAAAATAGCGATTTTTAACGAATTTCGGCACATTTTTGCGAATATCTCGGAAACGGTTGGAGATATCGGCAAAAGCTTGACGTCATTCGATTCCCCGTGCGAAAACGTGTCGATTAGGCTATGCCAGAACGCTCTAGCGTTAAAAAAGAATTTTTAATTTTCCCAAAATTTTCGACGAAATTCAATTAAATTCGACGATATCTTCGGAACCGTAACCGATAGCCGAACGCCGACTTCAGATTCGGAATCGCCGTCGAAAAGGACGTCCGACGGTGTATGATACATCGGGGTAGCGATAGTAGATAGAGAAAAAATAAGGAAAAATAAGCGATTTTGGGTAAAAAATAGCGATTTTTAACGAATTTTGGCATATTTTTGCGAATATCTCGGAAACGGTTAGAGATATCGGCAAAAGCTTGACGTCATTCCATTCCCCGTGCGAAAACGCGTCGAATAGGCTATGCCAGAACGCTCTAGCGTTAAAAAAGGATTTTTAATTTTCCCAAAATTTTCGACGAAATTCAAGGAAATTCGACGATATCTTCCGAACCGTAACCGATAGCCGAACGTCGACTTCAGATTCGGAATCGCCGTCGAAAAGGACGTCCGACGGTGTATGATACATCGGGGTAGCGATAGTATATAGAGAAAAAAATAAGGAAAAATAAGCGATTTTGGGTAAAAAATAGCGATTTTTAACGAATTTCGGCACATTTTTGCGAATATCTCGGAAACGGTTAGAGATATCGGCAAAAGCTTGACGTCATTCGATTCCCCGTGCGAAAACGCGTCGGATAGGCTATGCCAGAACGCTCTAGCGTTAAAAAAGAATTTTTAATTTTCCCAAAATTTTCGACGAAATTCAAGGAAATTCGACGATATCTTCCGAACCGTAACCGATAGCCGAACGTCGACTTCAGATTCGGAATCGCCGTCGAAAAGGACGTCCGACGGTGTAAGAAACATCGGGGTAGCGATAGTAGATAGAGAAAAAAATAAGGAAAAATAAGCGATTTTGGGTAAAAAATAGCGATTTTTAACGAATTTCGGCACATTTTTGCGAATATCTCGGAAACGGTTAGAGATATCGGCAAAAGCTTGACGTCATTCGATTCCCCGTGCGAAAACGTGTCGATTAGGCTATGCCAGAACGCTCTAGCGTTAAAAAAGAATTTTTAATTTTCCCAAAATTTTCGACGAAATTCAATTAAATTCGACGATATCTGCGGAACCGTAACCGATAGCCGAACGCCGCCTTCAGATTCGGAATCGCCGTCGAAAAGGACGTCCGACGGTGTATGATACATCGGGGTAGCGATAGTAGATAGAGAAAAAATAAGGAAAAATAAGCGATTTTGGGTAAAAATAGCGATTTTTAACGAATTTCGGCACATTTTTGCGAATATCTCGGAAACGGTTAGAGATATCGGCAAAAGCTTGACGTCATGCGATTCCCCGTGCGAAAACGTGTCGATTAGGCTATGCCAGAACGCTCTAGCGTTAAAAAAGAATTTTTAATTTTCCCAAAATTTTCGACGAAATTCAATTAAATTCGACGATATCTGCGGAACCGTAACCGATAGCCGAACGCCGACTTCAGATTCGGAATCGCCGTCGAAAAGGACGTCCGACGGTGTATGATACATCGGGGTAAGAATTTTTAATTTTCCCAAAATTTTCGACGAAATTCAATTAAATTCGACGATATCTTCGGAACCGTAACCGATAGCCGAACGCCGACTTCAGATTCGGAATCGCCGTCGAAAAGGACGTCCGACGGTGTATGATACATCGGGGTAGCGATAGTAGATAGAGAAAAAAATAAGGAAAAATAAGCGATTTTGGGTAAAAAATAGCGATTTTTAACGAATTTCGGCACATTTTTGCGAATATCTCGGAAACGGTTAGAGATATCGGCAAAAGCTTGACGTCATTCGATTCCCCGTGCGAAAACGCGTCGGATAGGCTATGCCAGAACGCTCTAGCGTTAAAAAAGAATTTTTAATTTTCCCAAAATTTTCGACGAAATTCAAGGAAATTCGACGATATCTTCCGAACCGTAACCGATAGCCGAACGTCGACTTCAGATTCGGAATCGCCGTCGAAAAGGACGTCCGACGGTGTATGAAACATCGGGGTAGCGATAGTAGATAGAGAAAAAAATAAGGAAAAATAAGCGATTTTGGGTAAAAAATAGCGATTTTTAACGAATTTCGGCACATTTTTGCGAATATCTCGGAAACGGTTAGAGATATCGGCAAAAGCTTGACGTCATTCGATTCCCCGTGCGAAAACGTGTCGATTAGGCTATGCCAGAACGCTCTAGCGTTAAAAAAGAATTTTTAATTTTCCCAAAATTTTCGACGAAATTCAATTAAATTCGACGATATCTGCGGAACCGTAACCGATAGCCGAACGCCGCCTTCAGATTCGGAATCGCCGTCGAAAAGGACGTCCGACGGTGTATGATACATCGGGGTAGCGATAGTAGATAGAGAAAAAATAAGGAAAAATAAGCGATTTTGGGTAAAAATAGCGATTTTTAACGAATTTCGGCACATTTTTGCGAATATCTCGGAAACGGTTAGAGATATCGGCAAAAGCTTGACGTCATTCGATTCCCCGTGCGAAAACGTGTCGATTAGGCTATGCCAGAACGCTCTAGCGTTAAAAAAGAATTTTTAATTTTCCCAAAATTTTCGACGAAATTCAATTAAATTCGACGATATCTGCGGAACCGTAACCGATAGCCGAACGCCGACTTCAGATTCGGAATCGCCGTCGAAAAGGACGTCCGACGGTGTATGATACATCGTGGTAGCGATAGTAGATAGAGAAAAAAATAAGGAAAAATAAGCGATTTTGGGTAAAAAATAGCGATTTTTAACGAATTTCGGCATATTTTTGCGAATATCTCGGACACGGTTAGAGATATCGGCAAAAGCTTGACGTCATTCGATTCCCCGTGCGAAAACGCGTCGAATAGGCTATGCCAGAACGCTCTAGCGTTAAAAAAGGATTTTTAATTTTCCCAAAATTTTCGACGAAATTCAAGGAAATTCGACGATATCTTCCGAACCGTAACCGATAGCCGAACGTCGACTTCAGATTCGGAATCGCCGTCGAAAAGGACGTCCGACGGTGTATGATACATCGGCTTAGCGATAGTAGATAGAGAAAAAAATAAGGAAAAATAAGCGATTTTGGGTAAAAAATAGCGATTTTTAACGAATTTCGGCACATTTTTGCGAATATCTCGGAAACGGTTAGAGATATCCGCAAAAGCTTGACGTCATTCGATTCCCCGTGCGAAAACGCGTCGGATAGGCTATGCCAGAACGCTCTAGCGTTAAAAAAGAATTTTTAATTTTCCCAAAATTTTCGACGAAATTCAAGGAAATTCGACGATATCTTCCGAACCGTAACCGATAGCCGAACGCCGACTTCAGATTCGGAATCGCCATCGAAAAGGACGTACGACGGTGTATGATACATCGGGGTAGCGATAGTAGATAGAGAAAAAAATAAGGAAAAATAAGCGATTTTGGGTAAAAAATAGCGATTTTTAACGAATTTCGGCACATTTTTGCGAATATCTCGGAAACGGTTAGAGATATCGGCAAAAGCTTGACGTCATTCGATTCCCCGTGCAAAAACGTGTCGAATAGGCTATGCCAGAACGCTCTAGCGTTAAAAAAGAATTTTTAATTTTCCCAAAATTTTCGACGAAATTCAATTAAATTCGACGATATCTTCGGAACCGTAACCGATAGCCGAACGCCGACTTCAGAATCGGAATCGCCGTCGAAAAGTACGTCCGACGGTGTATGATACATCGGGGTAGCGATCGTAGATAGAGAAAAAATAAGGAAAAATAAGCGATTTTGTGTAAAAAATAGCGATTTTTAACGAATTTCGGCACATTTTTGCGAATATCTCGGAAACGGTTAGAGATATCGGCAAAAGCTTTACGTCATTCGATTCCCCGTGCGAAAACGCGTCGGATAGGCTATGCCAGAACGCTCTAGCGTTAAAAAAGAATTTCTAATTTTCCCAAAATTTTCGACGAAATTTAAGGAAATTCGACGATATCTTCCGAACCGTAACCGATAGCCGAACGCCGACTTTAGATTCGCAATCGCCGTCGAAAAGGACGTCCGACGGTGTATGATACATCGGGGTAGCGATAGTAGATAGAGAAAAAAATAAGGAAAAATAAGGGATTTTGGGTAAAAAATAGCGATTTTTAACGAATTTCGGCACATTTTTGCGAATACCTCGGAAACGGTTAGAGATATCGGCAAAAGCTTGACGTCATTGGATTCCCCGTGCGAAAACGTGTCGAATAGACTATGCCAGAACGCTCAGCGTTAAAAAAGAATTTTTAATTTTCCCAAAATTTTCGACGAAATTCAATTAAATTCGAAGATATCTTCGGAACCGTAACCGATAGCCGAACGCCGACTTCAGATTCGGAATCGCCGTCGAAAAGGACGTCCGACGGTGTATGATACATCGGGGTAGCGATAGTAGATAGAGAAAAAAATAAGGAAAAATAAGCGATTTTGGGTAAAAAATAGCGATTTTTAACGAATTTCGGCACATTTTTGCGAATATCTCGGAAACGGTTAGAGATATCGGCAAAAGCTTGACGTCATTGGATTCCCCGTGCGAAAACGCGTCGGATAGGTTATGCCAGAACGCTCTAGCGTTAAAAAAGAATTTTTAATTTTCCCAAAATTTTCGACGAAATTCAAGGAAATTCGACGATATCTTCCGAACTGTTACCAATAGCCGAACGCCGACTTCAGATTCGGAATCGCCGTCGAAAAGGACGTCCGACGGTGTATGATACATCGTGGTAGCGATAGTAGATAGAGAAAAAAATAAGGAAAAATAAGCGATTTTGGGTAAAAAATAGCGATTTTTAACGAATTTCGGCATATTTTTGCGAATATCTCGGAAACGGTTAGAGATATCGGCAAAAGCTTGACGTCATGCGATTCCCCGTGCGAAAACGTGTCGATTAGGCTATGCCAGAACGCTCTAGCGTTAAAAAAGAATTTTTAATTTTCCCAAAATTTTCGACGAAATTCAATTAAATTCGACGATATCTGCGGAACCGTAACCGATAGCCGAACGCCGACTTCAGATTCGGAATCGCCGTCGAAAAGGACGTCCGACGGTGTATGATACATCGGGGTAAGAATTTTTAATTTTCCCAAAATTTTCGACGAAATTCAATTAAATTCGACGATATCTTCGGAACCGTAACCGATAGCCGAACGCCGACTTCAGATTCGGAATCGCCGTCGAAAAGGACGTCCGACGGTGTATGATACATCGGGGTAGCGATAGTAGATAGAGAAAAAAATAAGGAAAAATAAGCGATTTTGGGTAAAAAATAGCGATTTTTAACGAATTTCGGCACATTTTTGCGAATATCTCGGAAACGGTTAGAGATATCGGCAAAAGCTTGACGTCATTCGATTCCCCGTGCGAAAACGCGTCGGATAGGCTATGCCAGAACGCTCTAGCGTTAAAAAAGAATTTTTAATTTTCCCAAAATTTTCGACGAAATTCAAGGAAATTCGACGATATCTTCCGAACCGTAACCGATAGCCGAACGTCGACTTCAGATTCGGAATCGCCGTCGAAAAGGACGTCCGACGGTGTATGAAACATCGGGGTAGCGATAGTAGATAGAGAAAAAAATAAGGAAAAATAAGCGATTTTGGGTAAAAAATAGCGATTTTTAACGAATTTCGGCACATTTTTGCGAATATCTCGGAAACGGTTAGAGATATCGGCAAAAGCTTGACGTCATTCGATTCCCCGTGCGAAAACGTGTCGATTAGGCTATGCCAGAACGCTCTAGCGTTAAAAAAGAATTTTTAATTTTCCCAAAATTTTCGACGAAATTCAATTAAATTCGACGATATCTGCGGAACCGTAACCGATAGCCGAACGCCGCCTTCAGATTCGGAATCGCCGTCGAAAAGGACGTCCGACGGTGTATGATACATCGGGGTAGCGATAGTAGATAGAGAAAAAATAAGGAAAAATAAGCGATTTTGGGTAAAAATAGCGATTTTTAACGAATTTCGGCACATTTTTGCGAATATCTCGGAAACGGTTAGAGATATCGGCAAAAGCTTGACGTCATTCGATTCCCCGTGCGAAAACGTGTCGATTAGGCTATGCCAGAACGCACTAGCGTTAAAAAAGAATTTTTAATTTTCCCAAAATTTTCGACGAAATTCAATTAAATTCGACGATATCTGCGGAACCGTAACCGATAGCCGAACGCCGACTTCAGATTCGGAATCGCCGTCGAAAAGGACGTCCGACGGTGTATGATACATCGTGGTAGCGATAGTAGATAGAGAAAAAAATAAGGAAAAATAAGCGATTTTGGGTAAAAAATAGCGATTTTTAACGAATTTCGGCATATTTTTGCGAATATCTCGGACACGGTTAGAGATATCGGCAAAAGCTTGACGTCATTCGATTCCCCGTGCGAAAACGCGTCGAATAGGCTATGCCAGAACGCTCTAGCGTTAAAAAAGGATTTTTAATTTTCCCAAAATTTTCGACGAAATTCAAGGAAATTCGACGATATCTTCCGAACCGTAACCGATAGCCGAACGTCGACTTCAGATTCGGAATCGCCGTCGAAAAGGACGTCCGACGGTGTATGATACATCGGCTTAGCGATAGTAGATAGAGAAAAAAATAAGGAAAAATAAGCGATTTTGGGTAAAAAATAGCGATTTTTAACGAATTTCGGCACATTTTTGCGAATATCTCGGAAACGGTTAGAGATATCCGCAAAAGCTTGACGTCATTCGATTCCCCGTGCGAAAACGCGTCGGATAGGCTATGCCAGAACGCTCTAGCGTTAAAAAAGAATTTTTAATTTTCCCAAAATTTTCGACGAAATTCAAGGAAATTCGACGATATCTTCCGAACCGTAACCGATAGCCGAACGCCGACTTCAGATTCGGAATCGCCATCGAAAAGGACGTACGACGGTGTATGATACATCGGGGTAGCGATAGTAGATAGAGAAAAAAATAAGGAAAAATAAGCGATTTTGGGTAAAAAATAGCGATTTTTAACGAATTTCGGCACATTTTTGCGAATATCTCGGAAACGGTTAGAGATATCGGCAAAAGCTTGACGTCATTCGATTCCCCGTGCAAAAACGTGTCGAATAGGCTATGCCAGAACGCTCTAGCGTTAAAAAAGAATTTTTAATTTTCCCAAAATTTTCGACGAAATTCAATTAAATTCGACGATATCTTCGGAACCGTAACCGATAGCCGAACGCCGACTTCAGAATCGGAATCGCCGTCGAAAAGTACGTCCGACGGTGTATGATACATCGGGGTAGCGATCGTAGATAGAGAAAAAATAAGGAAAAATAAGCGATTTTGTGTAAAAAATAGCGATTTTTAACGAATTTCGGCACATTTTTGCGAATATCTCGGAAACGGTTAGAGATATCGGCAAAAGCTTTACGTCATTCGATTCCCCGTGCGAAAACGCGTCGGATAGGCTATGCCAGAACGCTCTAGCGTTAAAAAAGAATTTCTAATTTTCCCAAAATTTTCGACGAAATTTAAGGAAATTCGACGATATCTTCCGAACCGTAACCGATAGCCGAACGCCGACTTTAGATTCGCAATCGCCGTCGAAAAGGACGTCCGACGGTGTATGATACATCGGGGTAGCGATAGTAGATAGAGAAAAAAATAAGGAAAAATAAGGGATTTTGGGTAAAAAATAGCGATTTTTAACGAATTTCGGCACATTTTTGCGAATACCTCGGAAACGGTTAGAGATATCGGCAAAAGCTTGACGTCATTGGATTCCCCGTGCGAAAACGTGTCGAATAGACTATGCCAGAACGCTCAGCGTTAAAAAAGAATTTTTAATTTTCCCAAAATTTTCGACGAAATTCAATTAAATTCGAAGATATCTTCGGAACCGTAACCGATAGCCGAACGCCGACTTCAGATTCGGAATCGCCGTCGAAAAGGACGTCCGACGGTGTATGATACATCGGGGTAGCGATAGTAGATAGAGAAAAAAATAAGGAAAAATAAGCGATTTTGGGTAAAAAATAGCGATTTTTAACGAATTTCGGCACATTTTTGCGAATATCTCGGAAACGGTTAGAGATATCGGCAAAAGCTTGACGTCATTGGATTCCCCGTGCGAAAACGCGTCGGATAGGTTATGCCAGAACGCTCTAGCGTTAAAAAAGAATTTTTAATTTTCCCAAAATTTTCGACGAAATTCAAGGAAATTCGACGATATCTTCCGAACTGTTACCAATAGCCGAACGCCGACTTCAGATTCGGAATCGCCGTCGAAAAGGACGTCCGACGGTGTATGATACATCGTGGTAGCGATAGTAGATAGAGAAAAAAATAAGGAAAAATAAGCGATTTTGGGTAAAAAATAGCGATTTTTAACGAATTTCGGCATATTTTTGCGAATATCTCGGAAACGGTTAGAGATATCGGCAAAAGCTTGACGTCATTCGATTCCCCGTGCGAAAACGCGTCGAATAGGCTATGCCAGAACGCTATAGCGTTAAAAAAGGATTTTTAATTTTCCCAAAATTTTCGACGAAATTCAAGGAAATTCGACGATATCTTCCGAACCGTAACCGATAGCCGAACGTCGACTTCAGATTCGGAATCGCCGTCGAAAAGGACGTCCGACGGTGTATGATACATCGGGGTAGCGATAGTAGATAGAGAAAAAAATAAGGAAAAATAAGCGATTTTGGGTAAAAAATAGCGATTTTTAACGAATTTCGGCACATTTTTGCGAATATCTCGGAAACGGTTAGAGATATCGGCAAAAGCTTGACGTCATTGGATTCCCCGTGCGAAAACGCGTCGGATAGGTTATGCCAGAACGCTCTAGCGTTAAAAAAGAATTTTTAATTTTCCCAAAATTTTCGACGAAATTCAAGGAAATTCGACGATATCTTCCGAACTGTTACCGATAGCCGAACGCCGACTTCAGATTCGGAATCGCCGTCGAAAAGGACGTCCGACGGTGTATGATACATCGTGGTAGCGATAGTAGATAGAGAAAAAAATAAGGAAAAATAAGCGATTTTGGGTAAAAAATAGCGATTTTTAACGAATTTCGGCATATTTTTGCGAATATCTCGGAAACGGTTAGAGATATCGGCAAAAGCTTGACGTCATTCGATTCCCCGTGCGAAAACGCGTCGAATAGGCTATGCCAGAACGCTATAGCGTTAAAAAAGGATTTTTAATTTTCCCAAAATTTTCGACGAAATTCAAGGAAATTCGACGATATCTTCCGAACCGTAACCGATAGCCGAACGTCGACTTCAGATTCGGAATCGCCGTCGAAAAGGACGTCCGACGGTGTATGATACATCGGGGTAGCGATAGTAGATAGAGAAAAAAATAAGGAAAAATAAGCGATTTTGGGTAAAAAATAGCGATTTTTAACGAATTTCGGCACATTTTTGCGAATATCTCGGAAACGGTTAGAGATATCGGCAAAAGCTTGACGTCATTCGATTCCCCGTGCGAAAACGCGTCGGATAGGCTATGCCAGAACGCTCTAGCGTTAAAAAAGAATTTTTAATTTTCCCAAAATTTTCGACGAAATTCAAGGAAATTCGACGATATCTTCCGAACCGTAACCGATAGCCGAACGCCGACTTCAGATTCGGAATCGCCATCGAAAAGGACGTCCGACGGTGTATGATACATCGGGGTAGCGATAGTAGATAGAGAAAAAAATAAGGAAAAATAAGCGATTTTGGGTAAAAATAGCGATTTTTAACGAATTTCGGCACATTTTTGCGAATATCTCGGAAACGGTTAGAGATATCGGCAAAAGCTTGACGTCATTCGATTCCCCGTGCGAAAACGTGTCGAATAGGCTATGCCAGAACGCTCAGCGTTAAAAAAGAATTTTTAATTTTCCCAAAATTTTCGACGAAATTCAATTAAATTCGAAGATATCTTCGGAACCGTAACCGATAGCCGAACGCCGACTTCAGATTCGGAATCGCCGTCGAAAAGTACGTCCGACGGTGTATGATACATCGGGGTAGCGATCGTAGATAGAGAAAAAATAAGGAAAAATAAGCGATTTTGGGTAAAAAATAGCGATTTTTAACGAATTTCGGCACATTTTTGCGAATATCTCGGAAACGGTTAGAGATATCGGCAAAAGCTTGACGTCATTCGATTCCCCGTGCGAAAACGTGTCGAATAGGCTATGCCAGAACGCTCTAGCGTTAAAAAAGAATTTTTAATTTTCCCAAAATTTTCGACGAAATTCAAGGAAATTCGACGATATCTTCCGAACCGTAACCAATAGCCGAACGCCGACTTCAGATTTGGAATCGCCGTCGAAAAGGACGTGCGACGGTGTATGATACATCGGGGTAGCGATAGTAGATAGAGAAAAAAATAAGGAAAAATAAGCGATTTTGGGTAAAAAATAGCGATTTTTAACGAATTTCGGCACATTTTTGCGAATATCTCGGAAACGGTTAGAGATATCGGCAAAAGCTTGACGTCATTCGATTCCCCGTGCGAAAACGCTTCGGATAGGCTATGCCAGAACGCTCTAGCGTTAAAAAGGAATTTTTAATTTTACCAAAATTTTCGACGAAATTCAAGGAAATTCGACGATATCTTCCGAACCGTAGCCGATAGCCGAACGCCGACTTTAGATTCGGAATCGCCGTCGAAAAGTACGTAAGACGGTGTATGATACATCGGGGTAGCGATCGTAGATAGAGAAAAAAATAAGGAAAAATAAGCGATTTTGGGTAAAAAATTGCGATTTTTAACGAATTTCGGCACATTTTTGCGAATATCTCGGAAACGGTTAGAGATATCGGCAAAAGCTTGACGTCATTCGATTTCCCGTGCGAAAACGTGTCGAATAGGCTATGCCAGAACGCTCTAGCGTTAAAAAAGAATTTTTAATTTTCCCAAAATTTTCGACGAAATTCAAGGAAATTCGACGCTATCTTCCGAACCGTAACCGATAGCCGAACGCCGACTTCAGATTCGGAATCGCCGTCGAAAAGTACGTAAGACGGTGTATGATACATCGGGGTAGCGATCGTAGATAGAGAAAAAATAAGGAAAAATAGCGATTTTTAACGAATTTCGGCACATTTTTGCGAATATCTCGGAAACGGTTAGAGATATCGGCAAAAGCTTGACGTCATTCGATTCCCCGTGCGAAAACGCTTCGGATAGGCTGTGCCAGAACGCTCTAGCGTTAAAAAGGAATTTTTAATTTTCCCAAAATTTTCGACGAAATTCAAGGAAATTCGACGATATCTTCCGAACCGTAACCGATAGCCGAACGCCGACTTCAGATTCGGAATCGCCGTCGAAAAGGACGTCCGACGGTGTATGATACATCGGGGTAGCGATAGTAGATAGAGAAAAAAATAAGGAAAAATAAGCGATTTTGGGTAAAAAATAGCGATTTTTAACGAATTTCGGCACATTTTTGCGAATATCTCGGAAACGGTTAGAGATATCGGCAAAAGCTTGACGTCATTCGATTCCCCGTGCGAAAACGTGTCGAATAGGCTATGCCAGAACGCTCTAGCGTTAAAAAAGAATTTTTAATTTTCCCAAAATTTTCGACGAAATTCAAGGAAATTCGACGATATCTTCGGAACCGTAACCGCTAGCCGAACGCCGACTTCAGATTCGGAATCGCCGTCGAAAAGTACGTCCGACGGTGTATGATACATCGGGGTAGCGATCGTAGATAGAGAAAAAATAAGAAAAAATAAGCGATTTTGTGTAAAAAATAGCGATTTTTAACGAATTTCGGCACATTTTTGCGAATATCTCGGAAACGGTTAGAGATATCGGCAAAAGCTTTACGTCATTCGATTCCCCGTGCGAAAACGCGTCGGATAGGCTATGCCAGAACGCTCTAGCGTTAAAAAAGAATTTCTAATTTTCCCAAAATTTTCGACGAAATTTAAGGAAATTCGACGATATCTTCCGAACCGTAACCGATAGCCGAACGCCGACTTTAGATTCGCAATCGCCGTCGAAAAGGACGTCCGACGGTGTATGATACATCGGGGTAGCGATAGTAGATAGAGAAAAAAATAAGGAAAAATAAGGGATTTTGGGTAAAAAATAGCGATTTTTAACGAATTTCGGCACATTTTTGCGAATACCTCGGAAACGGTTAGAGATATCGGCAAAAGCTTGACGTCATTGGATTCCCCGTGCGAAAACGTGTCGAATAGACTATGCCAGAACGCTCAGCGTTAAAAAAGAATTTTTAATTTTCCCAAAATTTTCGACGAAATTCAATTAAATTCGAAGATATCTTCGGAACCGTAACCGATAGCCGAACGCCGACTTCAGATTCGGAATCGCCGTCGAAAAGGACGTCCGACGGTGTATGATACATCGTGGTAGCGATAGTAGATAGAGAAAAAAATAAGGAAAAATAAGCGATTTTGGGTAAAAATAGCGATTTTTAACGAATTTCGGCACATTTTTGCGAATATCTCGGAAACGGTTAGAGATATCGGCAAAAGCTTGACGTCATTCGATTCCCCGTGCGAAAACGTGTCGAATAGGCTATGCCAGAACGCTCTAGCGTTAAAAAAGAATTTTTAATTTTCCCAAAATTTTCGACGAAATTTAAGGAAATTCGACGATATCTTCCGAACCGTAACCGATAGCCGAACGCCGACTTCAGATTCGGAATCGCCGTCGAAAAGGACGTCCGACGGTGTATGATACATCGTGGTAGCGATAGTAGATAGAGAAAAAAATAAGGAAAAATAAGCGATTTTGGGTAAAAAATAGCGATTTTTAACGAATTTCGGCATATTTTTGCGAATATCTCGGAAACGGTTAGAGATATCGGCAAAAGCTTGACGTCATTCGATTCCCCGTGCGAAAACGCGTCGAATAGGCTATGCCAGAACGCTATAGCGTTAAAAAAGGATTTTTAATTTTCCCAAAATTTTCGACGAAATTCAAGGAAATTCGACGATATCTTCCGAACCGTAACCGATAGCCGAACGTCGACTTCAGATTCGGAATCGCCGTCGAAAAGGACGTCCGACGGTGTATGATACATCGGGGTAGCGATAGTAGATAGAGAAAAAAATAAGGAAAAATAAGCGATTTTGGGTAAAAAATAGCGATTTTTAACGAATTTCGGCACATTTTTGCGAATATCTCGGAAACGGTTAGAGATATCGACAAAAGCTTGACGTCATTGGATTCCCCGTGCGAAAACGCGTCGGATAGGTTATGCCAGAACGCTCTAGCGTTAAAAAAGAATTTTTAATTTTCCCAAAATTTTCGACGAAATTCAAGGAAATTCGACGATATCTTCCGAACTGTTACGGATAGCCGAACGCCGACTTCAGATTCGGAATCGCCGTCGAAAAGGACGTCCGACGGTGTATGATACATCGTGGTAGCGATAGTAGATAGAGAAAAAAATAAGGAAAAATAAGCGATTTTGGGTAAAAAATAGCGATTTTTAACGAATTTCGGCATATTTTTGCGAATATCTCGGAAACGGTTAGAGATATCGGCAAAAGCTTGACGTCATTCGATTCCCCGTGCGAAAACGCGTCGAATAGGCTATGCCAGAACGCTATAGCGTTAAAAAAGGATTTTTAATTTTCCCAAAATTTTCGACGAAATTCAAGGAAATTCGACGATATCTTCCGAACCGTAACCGATAGCCGAACGTCGACTTCAGATTCGGAATCGCCGTCGAAAAGGACGTCCGACGGTGTATGATACATCGGGGTAGCGATAGTAGATAGAGAAAAAAATAAGGAAAAATAAGCGATTTTGGGTAAAAATAGCGATTTTTAACGAATTTCGGCACATTTTTGCGAATATCTCGGAAACGGTTAGAGATATCGGCAAAAGCTTGACGTCATTCGATTCCCCGTGCGAAAACGTGTCGAATAGGCTATGCCAGAACGCTCAGCGTTAAAAAAGAATTTTTAATTTTCCCAAAATTTTCGACGAAATTCAATTAAATTCGAAGATATCTTCGGAACCGTAACCGATAGCCGAACGCCGACTTCAGATTCGGAATCGCCGTCGAAAAGTACGTCCGACGGTGTATGATACATCGGGGTAGCGATCGTAGATAGAGAAAAAATAAGGAAAAATAAGCGATTTTGGGTAAAAAATAGCGATTTTTAACGAATTTCGGCACATTTTTGCGAATATCTCGGAAACGGTTAGAGATATCGGCAAAAGCTTGACGTCATTCGATTCCCCGTGCGAAAACGTGTCGAATAGGCTATGCCAGAACGCTCTAGCGTTAAAAAAGAATTTTTAATTTTCCCAAAATTTTCGACGAAATTCAAGGAAATTCGACGATATCTTCCGAACCGTAACCAATAGCCGAACGCCGACTTCAGATTTGGAATCGCCGTCGAAAAGGACGTGCGACGGTGTATGATACATCGTGGTAGCGATAGTAGATAGAGAAAAAAATAAGGAAAAATAAGCGATTTTGGGTAAAAATAGCGATTTTTAACGAATTTCGGCACATTTTTGCGAATATCTCGGAAACGGTTAGAGATATCGGCAAAAGCTTGACGTCATTCGATTCCCCGTGCGAAAACGTGTCGAATAGGCTATGCCAGAACGCTCTAGCGTTAAAAAAGAATTTTTAATTTTCCCAAAATTTTCGACGAAATTTAAGGAAATTCGACGATATCTTCCGAACCGTAACCGATAGCCGAACGCCGACTTCAGATTCGGAATCGCCGTCGAAAAGGACGTCCGACGGTGTATGATACATCGTGGTAGCGATAGTAGATAGAGAAAAAAATAAGGAAAAATAAGCGATTTTGGGTAAAAAATAGCGATTTTTAATGAATTTCGGCATATTTTTGCGAATATCTCGGAAACGGTTAGAGATATCGGCAAAAGCTTGACGTCATTCGATTCCCCGTGCGAAAACGCGTCGAATAGGCTATGCCAGAACGCTATAGCGTTAAAAAAGGATTTTTAATTTTCCCAAAATTTTCGACGAAATTCAAGGAAATTCGACGATATCTTCCGAACCGTAACCGATAGCCGAACGTCGACTTCAGATTCGGAATCGCCGTCGAAAAGGACGTCCGACGGTGTATGATACATCGGGGTAGCGATAGTAGATAGAGAAAAAAATAAGGAAAAATAAGCGATTTTGGGTAAAAAATAGCGATTTTTAACGAATTTCGGCACATTTTTGCGAATATCTCGGAAACGGTTAGAGATATCGACAAAAGCTTGACGTCATTGGATTCCCCGTGCGAAAACGCGTCGGATAGGTTATGCCAGAACGCTCTAGCGTTAAAAAAGAATTTTTAATTTTCCCAAAATTTTCGACGAAATTCAAGGAAATTCGACGATATCTTCCGAACTGTTACCGATAGCCGAACGCCGACTTCAGATTCGGAATCGCCGTCGAAAAGGACGTCCGACGGTGTATGATACATCGTGGTAGCGATAGTAGATAGAGAAAAAAATAAGGAAAAATAAGCGATTTTGGGTAAAAAATAGCGATTTTTAACGAATTTCGGCATATTTTTGCGAATATCTCGGAAACGGTTAGAGATATCGGCAAAAGCTTGACGTCATTCGATTCCCCGTGCGAAAACGCGTCGAATAGGCTATGCCAGAACGCTATAGCGTTAAAAAAGGATTTTTAATTTTCCCAAAATTTTCGACGAAATTCAAGGAAATTCGACGATATCTTCCGAACCGTAACCGATAGCCGAACGTCGACTTCAGATTCGGAATCGCCGTCGAAAAGGACGTCCGACGGTGTATGATACATCGGGGTAGCGATAGTAGATAGAGAAAAAAATAAGGAAAAATAAGCGATTTTGGGTAAAAATAGCGATTTTTAACGAATTTCGGCACATTTTTGCGAATATCTCGGAAACGGTTAGAGATATCGGCAAAAGCTTGACGTCATTCGATTCCCCGTGCGAAAACGTGTCGAATAGGCTATGCCAGAACGCTCAGCGTTAAAAAAGAATTTTTAATTTTCCCAAAATTTTCGACGAAATTCAATTAAATTCGAAGATATCTTCGGAACCGTAACCGATAGCCGAACGCCGACTTCAGATTCGGAATCGCCGTCGAAAAGTACGTCCGACGGTGTATGATACATCGGGGTAGCGATCGTAGATAGAGAAAAAATAAGGAAAAATAAGCGATTTTGGGTAAAAAATAGCGATTTTTAACGAATTTCGGCACATTTTTGCGAATATCTCGGAAACGGTTAGAGATATCGGCAAAAGCTTGACGTCATTCGATTCCCCGTGCGAAAACGTGTCGAATAGGCTATGCCAGAACGCTCTAGCGTTAAAAAAGAATTTTTAATTTTCCCAAAATTTTCGACGAAATTCAAGGAAATTCGACGATATCTTCCGAACCGTAACCAATAGCCGAACGCCGACTTCAGATTTGGAATCGCCGTCGAAAAGGACGTGCGACGGTGTATGATACATCGGGGTAGCGATAGTAGATAGAGAAAAAAATAAGGAAAAATAAGCGATTTTGGGTAAAAAATAGCGATTTTTAACGAATTTCGGCACATTTTTGCGAATATCTCGAAAACGGTTAGAGATATCGGCAAAAGCTTGACGTCATTCGATTCCCCGTGCGAAAACGCTTCGGATAGGCTATGCCAGAACGCTCTAGCGTTAAAAAGGAATTTTTAATTTTACCAAAATTTTCGACGAAATTCAAGGAAATTCGACGATATCTTCCGAACCGTAGCCGATAGCCGAACGCCGACTTTAGATTCGGAATCGCCGTCGAAAAGTACGTAAGACGGTGTATGATACATCGGGGTAGCGATCGTAGATAGAGAAAAAAATAAGGAAAAATAAGCGATTTTGGGTAAAAAATTGCGATTTTTAACGAATTTCGGCACATTTTTGCGAATATCTCGGAAACGGTTAGAGATATCGGCAAAAGCTTGACGTCATTCGATTTCCCGTGCGAAAACGTGTCGAATAGGCTATGCCAGAACGCTCTAGCGTTAAAAAAGAATTTTTAATTTTCCCAAAATTTTCGACGAAATTCAAGGAAATTCGACGCTATCTTCCGAACCGTAACCGATAGCCGAACGCCGACTTCAGATTCGGAATCGCCGTCGAAAAGTACGTAAGACGGTGTATGATACATCGGGGTAGCGATCGTAGATAGAGAAAAAATAAGGAAAAATAAGCGATTTTGTGTAAAAAATAGCGATTTTTAACGAATTTCGGCACATTTTTGCGAATATCTCGGAAACGGTTAGAGATATCGGCAAAAGCTTGACGTCATTCGATTCCCCGTGCGAAAACGCTTCGGATAGGCTGTGCCAGAACGCTCTAGCGTTAAAAAGGAATTTTTAATTTTCCCAAAATTTTCGACGAAATTCAAGGAAATTCGACGATATCTTCCGAACCGTAACCGATAGCCGAACGCCGACTTCAGATTCGGAATCGCCGTCGAAAAGGACGTCCGACGGTGTATGATACATCGGGGTAGCGATAGTAGATAGAGAAAAAAATAAGGAAAAATAAGCGATTTTGGGTAAAAAATAGCGATTTTTAACGAATTTCGGCACATTTTTGCGAATATCTCGGAAACGGTTAGAGATATCGGCAAAAGCTTGACGTCATTCGATTCCCCGTGCGAAAACGTGTCGAATAGGCTATGCCAGAACGCTCTAGCGTTAAAAAAGAATTTTTAATTTTCCCAAAATTTTCGACGAAATTCAAGGAAATTCGACGATATCTTCGGAACCGTAACCGCTAGCCGAACGCCGACTTCAGATTCGGAATCGCCGTCGAAAAGTACGTCCGACGGTGTATGATACATCGGGGTAGCGATCGTAGATAGAGAAAAAATAAGGAAAAATAAGCGATTTTGTCTAAAAAATAGCGATTTTTAACGAATTTCAGCACATTTTTGCGAATAGGCTATGCCAGAACGCTCTAGCGTTAAAAAAGAATTTTTAATTTTCGCAAAATTTTCGACGAAATTCAAGGAAATTCGACGATATCTTTCGAACCGTAACCGATAGCCGAACGCCGACTTCGGATTCGGAATCGCCGTCGAAAAGGAAGTCCGACGGTGTATGATATATCGTGGTAGCGATAGTAGATAGAGAAAAAAATTAGGAAAAATAAGCGATTTTGGGTAAAAAATAGCGATTTTTAACGAATTTCGGCACATTTTTGCGAATATCTCGGAAACGGTTAGAGATATCGGCAAAAGCTTGACGTCATTCGATTCCCCGTGCGAAAACGCGTCGAATAGGCTATGCCAGAACGCTCTAGCGTGAAAAAAGAATTTTTAATTTTCCCAAAATTTTCGACGAAATTCAAGGAAATTCGACGATATCTTCCGAACCGTAACCGATAGCCGAACGCCGACTTCAGATTCGGAATCGCCGTCGAAAAGGACGTCCGACGGTGTATGATACATCGGGGTAGCGATAGTAGATAGAGAAAAAAATAAGGAAAAGTAAGCGATTTTGGGTAAAAATAGCTATTTTTAACGAATTTCGGCACATTTTTGCGAATATCTCGGAAACGGTTAGAGATATCGGCAAAAGCTTGACGTCATTCGATTCCCCGTGCAAAAACGTGTCGAATAGGCTATGCCAGAACGCTCTAGCGTTAAAAAAGAATTTTTAATTTTCCCAAAATTTTCGACGAAATTTAAGGAAATTCGACGATATCTTCCGAACCGTAACCGATAGCCGAACGCCGACTTCAGATTTGGAATCGCCGTCGAAAAGGACGTGCGACGGTGTATGATACATCGGGGTAGCGATAGTAGATAGAGAAAAAAATAAGGAAAAATAAGCGATTTTGGGTAAAAAATAGCGATTTTTAACGAATTTCGGCACATTTTTGCGAATATCTCGGAAACGGTTAGAGATATCGGCAAAAGCTTGACGTCATTCGATTCCCCGTGCGAAAACGCTTCGGATAGGCTATGCCAGAACGCTCTAGCGTTAAAAAGGAATTTTTAATTTTACCAAAATTTTCGACGAAATTCAAGGAAATTCGACGATATCTTCCGAACCGTAACCGATAGCCGAACGCCGACTTTAGATTCGGAATCGCCGTCGAAAAGTACGTAAGACGGTGTATGATACATCGGGGTAGCGATCGTAGATAGAGAAAAAAATAAGGAAAAATAAGCGATTTTGGGTAAAAAATTGCGATTTTTAACGAATTTCGGCACATTTTTGCGAATATCTCGGAAACGGTTAGAGATATCGGCAAAAGCTTGACGTCATTCGATTTCCCGTGCGAAAACGTGTCGAATAGGCTATGCCAGAACGCTCTAGCGTTAAAAAAGAATTTTTAATTTTCCCAAAATTTTCGACGAAATTCAAGGAAATTCGACGCTATCTTCCGAACCGTAACCGATAGCCGAACGCCGACTTCAGATTCGGAATCGCCGTCGAAAAGTACGTAAGACGGTGTATGATACATCGGGGTAGCGATCGTAGATAGAGAAAAAATAAGGAAAAATAAGCGATTTTGTGTAAAAAATAGCGATTTTTAACGAATTTCGGCACATTTTTGCGAATATCTCGGAAACGGTTAGAGATATCGGCAAAAGCTTGACGTCATTCGATTCCCCGTGCGAAAACGCTTCGGATAGGCTGTGCCAGAACGCTCTAGCGTTAAAAAGGAATTTTTAATTTTCCCAAAATTTTCGACGAAATTCAAGGAAATTCGACGATATCTTCCGAACCGTAACCGATAGCCGAACGCCGACTTCAGATTCGGAATCGCCGTCGAAAAGGACGTCCGACGGTGTATGATACATCGGGGTAGCGATAGTAGATAGAGAAAAAAATAAGGAAAAGTAAGCGATTTTGGGTAAAAATAGCTATTTTTAACGAATTTCGGCACATTTTTGCGAATATCTCGGAAACGGTTAGAGATATCGGCAAAAGCTTGACGTCATTCGATTCCCCGTGCGAAAACGCGTCGAATAGGCTATGCCAGAACGCTCTAGCGTGAAAAAAGAATTTTTAATTTTCCCAAAATTTTCGACGAAATTCAAGGAAATTCGACGATATCTTCCGAACCGTAACCGATAGCCGAACGCCGACTTCAGATTCGGAATCGCCGTCGAAAAGGACGTCCGACGGTGTATGATACATCGGGGTAGCGATAGTAGATAGAGAAAAAAATAAGGAAAAGTAAGCGATTTTGGGTAAAAATAGCTATTTTTAACGAATTTCGGCACATTTTTGCGAATATCTCGGAAACGGTTAGAGATATCGGCAAAAGCTTGACGTCATTCGATTCCCCGTGCAAAAACGTGTCGAATAGGCTATGCCAGAACGCTCTAGCGTTAAAAAAGAATTTTTAATTTTCCCAAAATTTTCGACGAAATTTAAGGAAATTCGACGATATCTTCCGAACCGTAACCGATAGCCGAACGCCGACTTCAGATTTGGAATCGCCGTCGAAAAGGACGTGCGACGGTGTATGATACATCGGGGTAGCGATAGTAGATAGAGAAAAAAATAAGGAAAAATAAGCGATTTTGGGTAAAAAATAGCGATTTTTAACGAATTTCGGCACATTTTTGCGAATATCTCGGAAACGGTTAGAGATATCGGCAAAAGCTTGACGTCATTCGATTCCCCGTGCGAAAACGCTTCGGATAGGCTATGCCAGAACGCTCTAGCGTTAAAAAGGAATTTTTAATTTTACCAAAATTTTCGACGAAATTCAAGGAAATTCGACGATATCTTCCGAACCGTAACCGATAGCCGAACGCCGACTTTAGATTCGGAATCGCCGTCGAAAAGTACGTAAGACGGTGTATGATACATCGGGGTAGCGATCGTAGATAGAGAAAAAAATAAGGAAAAATAAGCGATTTTGGGTAAAAAATTGCGATTTTTAACGAATTTCGGCACATTTTTGCGAATATCTCGGAAACGGTTAGAGATATCGGCAAAAGCTTGACGTCATTCGATTTCCCGTGCGAAAACGTGTCGAATAGGCTATGCCAGAACGCTCTAGCGTTAAAAAAGAATTTTTAATTTTCCCAAAATTTTCGACGAAATTCAAGGAAATTCGACGCTATCTTCCGAACCGTAACCGATAGCCGAACGCCGACTTCAGATTCGGAATCGCCGTCGAAAAGTACGTAAGACGGTGTATGATACATCGGGGTAGCGATCGTAGATAGAGAAAAAATAAGGAAAAATAAGCGATTTTGTGTAAAAAATAGCGATTTTTAACGAATTTCGGCACATTTTTGCGAATATCTCGGAAACGGTTAGAGATATCGGCAAAAGCTTGACGTCATTCGATTCCCCGTGCGAAAACGCTTCGGATAGGCTGTGCCAGAACGCTCTAGCGTTAAAAAGGAATTTTTAATTTTCCCAAAATTTTCGACGAAATTCAAGGAAATTCGACGATATCTTCCGAACCGTAACCGATAGCCGAACGCCGACTTCAGATTCGGAATCGCCGTCGAAAAGGACGTCCGACGGTGTATGATACATCGGGGTAGCGATAGTAGATAGGGAAAAAAATAAGGAAAAATAAGCGATTTTGGGTAAAAAATAGCGATTTTTAACGAATTTCGGCACATTTTTGCGAATATCTCGGAAACGGTTAGAGATATCGGCAAAAGCTTGACGTCATTCGATTCCCCGTGCGAAAACGTGTCGAATAGGCTATGCCAAAACGCTCTAGCGTTAAAAAAGAATTTTTAATTTTTCCAAAATTTTCGACGAAATTCAAGGAAATTCGACGATATCTTCCGAACCGTAACCGATAGCCGAACGCCGACTTCAGATTCGCGGAATCGCCGTCGAAAAGGACGTCCGACGGTGTATGATACATCGGGGTAGCGATAGTAGATAGAGAAAAAAATAAGGAAAAATAAGCGATTTTGGGTAAAAAATAGCGATTTTTAACGAATTTCGGCACATTTTTGCGAATATCTCGGAAACGGTTAGAGATAT
Organism: Cetonia aurata; assembly: GCA_949128085.1. Taxonomy (NCBI): domain Eukaryota; kingdom Metazoa; phylum Arthropoda; class Insecta; order Coleoptera; family Scarabaeidae; genus Cetonia; species Cetonia aurata. Next base: position 34,089,100 of record OX421884.1, on the reverse strand, counting down.
CGGCAAAAGCTTGACGTCATTCGATTCCCCGTGCGAAAACGTGTCGAATAGGCTATGCCAGAACGCTCTAGCGTTAAAAAAGAATTTTTAATTTTCCCAAAATTTTCGACGAAATTCAAGGAAATTCGACGATATCTTCGGAACCGTAACCGCTAGCCGAACGCCGACTTCAGATTCGGAATCGCCGTCGAAAAGTACGTCCGACGGGGTATGATACATCGGGGTAGCGATCGTAGATAGAGAAAACATAAGGAAAAATAAGCGATTTTGTCTAAAAAATAGCGATTTTTAACGAATTTCAGCACATTTTTGCGAATAGGCTATGCCAGAACGCTCTAGCGTTAAAAAAGAATTTTTAATTTTCCCAAAATTTTCGACGAAATTCAAGGAAATTCGACGATATCTTCCGAACCGTAACCGATAGCCGAACGCCGACTTCGGATTCGGAATCGCCGTCGAAAAGGAAGTCCGACGGTGTATGATACATCGTGGTAGCGATAGTAGATAGAGAAAAAAATTAGGAAAAATAAGCGATTTTGGGTAAAAAATAGCGATTTTTAACGAATTTCGGCACATTTTTGCGAATATCTCGGAAACGGTTAGAGATATCGGCAAAAGCTTGACGTCATTCGATTCCCCGTGCGAAAACGCGTCGAATAGGCTATGCCAGAACGCTCTAGCGTGAAAAAAGAATTTTTAATTTTCCCAAAATTTTCGACGAAATTCAAGGAAATTCGACGATATCTTCCGAACCGTAACCGATAGCCGAACGCCGACTTCAGATTCGGAATCGCCGTCGAAAAGGACGTCCGACGGTGTATGATACATCGGGGTAGCGATAGTAGATAGAGAAAAAAATAAGGAAAAGTAAGCGATTTTGGGTAAAAATAGCTATTTTTAACGAATTTCGGCACATTTTTGCGAACATCTCGGAAACGGTTAGAGATATCGGCAAAAGCTTGACGTCATTCGATTCCCCGTGCGAAAACGTGTCGAATAGGCTATGCCAGAACGCTCTAGCGTTAAAAAAGAATTTTTAATTTTCCCAAAATTTTCGACGAAATTCAAGGAAATTCGACGATATCTTCGGAACCGTAACCGCTAGCCGAACGCCGACTTCAGATTCGGAATCGCCGTCGAAAAGTACGTCCGACGGTGTATGATACATCGGGGTAGCGATCGTAGATAGAGAAAACATAAGGAAAAATAAGCGATTTTGTCTAAAAAATAGCGATTTTTAACGAATTTCAGCACATTTTTGCGAATAGGCTATGCCAGAACGCTCTAGCGTTAAAAAAGAATTTTTAATTTTCCCAAAATTTTCGACGAAATTCAAGGAAATTCGACGATATCTTCCGAACCGTAACCGATAGCCGAACGCCGACTTCGGATTCGGAATCGCCGTCGAAAAGGAAGTCCGACGGTGTATGATACATCGTGGTAGCGATAGTAGATAGAGAAAAAAATTAGGAAAAATAAGCGATTTTGGGTAAAAAATAGCGATTTTTAACGAATTTCGGCACATTTTTGCGAATATCTCGGAAACGGTTAGAGATATCGGCAAAAGCTTGACGTCATTCGATTCCTCGTGCGAAAACGCGTCGAATAGGCTATGCCAGAACGCTCTAGCGTGAAAAAAGAATTTTTAATTTTCCCAAAATTTTCGGCGAAATTCAAGGAAATTCGACGATATCTTCCGAACCGTAACCGATAGCCGAACGCCGACTTCAGATTCGGAATCGCCGTCGAAAAGGACGTCCGACGGTGTATGATACATCGGGGTAGCGATAGTAGATAGAGAAAAAAATAAAGAAAAGTAAGCGATTTTGGGTAAAAATAGCTATTTTTAACGAATTTCGGCACATTTTTGCGAATATCTCGGAAACGGTTAGAGATATCGGCAAAAGCTTGACGTCATTCGATTCCCCGTGCGAAAACGTGTCGAATAGGCTATGCCAGAACGCTCTAGCGTTAAAAAAGAATTTTTAATTTTCCCAAAATTTTCGACGAAATTTAAGGAAATTCGACGATATCTTCCGAACCGTAACCGATAGCCGAACGCCGACTTCAGATTCGGAATCGCCGTCGAAAAGTACGTCCGACGGTGTATGATACATCGGGGTAGCAATAGTAGATAGAGAAAAAAATAAGGAAAAATAAGCGATTTTGGGTAAAAATAGCGATTTTTAACGAATTTCGGCACATTCTTGCGAATATCTCGGAAACGGTTAGAGATATCGGCAAAAGCTTGAGGTCATTCGATTCCCCGTGCGAAAACGCGTCGAATAGGCTATGCCAGAACGCTCTAGCGTTAAAAAAGAATTTTCAGAACCGTAACCAATAGCCCAACGCCGACTTCAGATTTGGAATCGCCGTCGAAAAGGACGTGCGACGGTGTATGATACATCGGGGTAGCGATAGTAGATAGAGAAAAAAATAAGGAAAAATAAGCGATTTTGGGTAAAAAATAGCGATTTTTAACGAATTTCGGCACATTTTTGCGAATATCTCGGAAACGGTTAGAGATATCGGCAAAAGCTTGAGGTCATTCGATTCCCCGTGCGAAAACGCGTCGAATAGGCTATGCCAGAACGCTCTAGCGTGAAAAAAGAATTTTTAATTTTCCCAAAATTTTCGACGAAATTCAAGGAAATTCGACGATATCTTCCGAACCGTAACCGATAGCCGAACGCCGACTTCAGATTCGGAATCGCCGTCGAAAAGGACGTCCGACAGTGTATGATACATCGGGGTAGCAATAGAGAAAAAAATAGGGAAAAATAAGCGATTTTGGGTAAAAATAGCGATTTTTAACGAATTTCGGCACATTTTTGCGAATATCTCAGAAACGGTTAGAGATATCGGTAAAAGCTTGACGTCATTCGATTCCCCGTGCGAAAACGTGTCGAATAGGCTATGCCAGAACGCTCTAGCGTTAAAAAAGAATTTTTAATTTTCCCAAAATTTTCGACGAAATTTAAGGAAATTCGACGATATCTTCCGAACCGTAACCGATAGCCGAACGCCGACTTCAGATTCGGAATCGCCGTCGAAAAGTACGTCCGGCGGTGTATGATACATCGGGGTAGCGATCGTAGATAGAGAAAAAATAAGGAAAAATAAGCGATTTTGTGTAAAAAATAGCGATTTTTAACGAATTTCGGCACATTTTTGCGAATATCTCGGAAACGGTTAGAGATATCGGCAAAAGCTTTACGTCATTCGATTCCCCGTGCGAAAACGCGTCGGATAGGCTATGCCAGAACGCTCTAGCGTTAAAAAAGAATTTTTAATTTTCCCAAAATTTTCGACGAAATTTAAGGAAATTCGACGATATCTTCCGAACCGTAACCGATAGCCGAACAACGACTTCAGATTCGGAATCGCCGTCGAAAAGAACGTCCGACGGTGTATGATACATCGGGGTAGCAATAGTAGATAGAGAAAAAAATAAGGAAAAATAAGCGATTTTGGGTAAAAATAGCGATTTTTAACGAATTTCGGCACATTTTCGCGAATATCTCGGAAACGGTTAGAGATATCGGCAAAAGCTTGAGGTCATTCGATTCCCCGTGCGAAAACGCGTCGAATAGGCTATGCCAGAACGCTCTAGCGTGAAAAAAGAATTTTTAATTTTCCCAAAATTTTCGACGAAATTCAAGGAAATTCGACGATATCTTCCGAACCGTAACCGATAGCCGAACGCCGACTTCAGATTCGGAATCGCTGTCGAAAAGTACGTCCGACGGTGTATGATACATCGGGGTAGCGATCGTAGATAGAGAAAAAAATAAGGAAAAATAAGCGATTTTGGGTAAAAATAGCGATTTTTAACGAATTTCGGCACATTTTTGCGAATATCTCGGAAACGGTTAGAGATATCGGCAAAAGCTTGAGGTCATTCGATACCCCGTGCGAAAACGCGTCGAATAGGCTATGCCAGAACGCTCTAGCGTGAAAAAAGAATTTTTAATTTTCCCAAAATTTTCGACGAAATTCAAGGAAATTCGACGATATCTTCCGAACCGTAACCGATAGCCGAACGCCGACTTCAGATTCGGAATCGCCGTCGAAAAGGACGTCCGACGGTGTATGATACATCGGGGTAGCAATAGTAGATAGAGAAAAAAATAAGGAAAAATAAGCGATTTTGGGTAAAAATAGCAATTTTTAACGAATTTCGGCACATTTTTGCGAATATCTCGGAAACGGTTAGAGATATCGGCAAAAGCTTGACGTCATTCGATTCCCTGTGCGAAAACGTGTCGAATAGGCTATGCCAGAACGCTCTAGCGTTAAAAAAGAATTTTTAATTTTCCCAAAATTTTCGACGAAATTCAAGGAAATTCGACGATATCTTCCGAACCGTAACCGATAGCCGAACGCCGACTTCAGATTCGGAATCGCTGTCGAAAAGTACGTCCGACGGTGTATGATACATCGGGGTAGCGATCGTAGATAGAGAAAAAATAAGGAAAAATAAGCGATTTTGTGTAAAAAATAGCGATTTTTAACGAATTTCGGCACATTTTTGCGAATATCTCGGAAACGGTTAGAGATATCGGCAAAAGCTTGACGTCATTCGATTCCCCGTGCGAAAACGCGTCGGATAGGCTATGCCAGAACGCTATAGCGTTAAAAAAGAATTTTTAATTTTCCCAAAATTTTCGACGAAATTTAAGGAAATTCGACGATATCTTCCGAACCGTAACCGATAGCCGAACGCCGACTTCAGATTTGGAATCGCCGTCGAAAAGGACGTGCGACGGTGTATGATACATCGGGGTAGCGATAGTAGATAGAGAAAAAAATAAGGAAAAATAAGCGATTTTGGGTAAAAAATAGCGATTTTTAACGAATTTCGGCACATTTTTGCGAATATCTCGGAAACGGTTAGAGATATCGGCAAAAGCTTGACGTCATTCGATTCCCCGTGCGAAAACGCTTCGGATAGGCTATGCCAGAACGCTCTAGCCTTAAAAAGGAATTTTTAATTTTACCAAAATTTTCGACGAAATTCAAGGAAATTCGACGATATCTTCCGAACCGTAACCGATAGCCGAACGCCGACTTTAGATTCGGAATCGCCGTCGAAAAGTACGTAAGACGGTGTATGATACATCGGGGTAGCGATCGTAGATAGAGAAAAAAATAAGGAAAAATAAGCGATTTTGGGTAAAAAATTGCGATTTTTAACGAATTTCGGCACATTTTTGCGAATATCTCGGAAACGGTTAGAGATATCGGCAAAAGCTTGACGTCATTCGATTTCCCGTGCGAAAACGTGTCGAATAGGCTATGCCAGAACGCTCTAGCGTTAAAAAAGAATTTTTAATTTTCCCAAAATTTTCGACGAAATTCAAGGAAATTCGACGCTATCTTCCGAACCGTAACCGATAGCCGAACGCCGACTTCAGATTCGGAATCGCCGTCGAAAAGTACGTAAGACGGTGTATGATACATCGGGGTAGTGATCGTAGATAGAGAAAAAATAAGGAAAAATAAGCGATTTTGTGTAAAAAATAGCGATTTTTAACGAATTTCGGCACATTTTTGCGAATATCTCGGAAACGGTTAGAGATATCGGCAAAAGCTTGACGTCATTCGATTCCCCGTGCGAAAACGCTTCGGATAGGCTGTGCCAGAACGCTCTAGCGTTAAAAAGGAATTTTTAATTTTCCCAAAATTTTCGACGAAATTCAAGGAAATTCGACGATATCTTCCGAACCGTAACCGATAGCCGAACGCCGACTTCAGATTCGGAATCGCCGTCGAAAAGGACGTCCGACGGTGTATGATACATCGGGGTAGCGATAGTAGATAGGGAAAAAAATAAGGAAAAATAAGCGATTTTGGGTAAAAAATAGCGATTTTTAACGAATTTCGGCACATTTTTGCGAATATCTCGGAAACGGTTAGAGATATCGGCAAAAGCTTGACGTCATTCGATTTCCCGTGCGAAAACGTGTCGAATAGGCTATGCCAGAACGCTCTAGCGTTAAAAAAGAATTTTTAATTTTCCCAAAATTTTCGACGAAATTCAAGGAAATTCGACGCTATCTTCCGAACCGTAACCGATAGCCGAACGCCGACTTCAGATTCGGAATCGCCGTCGAAAAGTACGTAAGACGGTGTATGATACATCGGGGTAGCGATCGTAGATAGAGAAAAAATAAGGAAAAATAAGCGATTTTGTGTAAAAAATAGCGATTTTTAACGAATTTCGGCACATTTTTGCGAATATCTCGGAAACGGTTAGAGATATCGGCAAAAGCTTGACGTCATTCGATTCCCCGTGCGAAAACGCTTCGGATAGGCTGTGCCAGAACGCTCTAGCGTTAAAAAGGAATTTTTAATTTTCCCAAAATTTTCGACGAAATTCAAGGAAATTCGACGATATCTTCCGAACCGTAACCGATAGCCGAACGCCGACTTCAGATTCGGAATCGCCGTGGAAAAGGACGTCCGACGGTGTATGATACATCGGGCTAGCGATAGTAGATAGGGAAAAAAATAAGGAAAAATAAGCGATTTTGGGTAAAAAATAGCGATTTTTAACGAATTTCGGCACATTTTTGCGAATATCTCGGAAACGATTAGAGATATCGGCAAAAGCTTGACGTCATTCGATTCCCCGTGCGAAAACGTGTCGAATAGGCTATGCCAAAACGCTCTAGCGTTAAAAAAGAATTTTTAATTTTTCCAAAATTTTCGACGAAATTCAAGGAAATTCGACGATATCTTCCGAACCGTAACCGATAGCCGAACGCCGACTTCAGATTCGCGGAATCGCCGTCGAAAAGGACGTCCGACGGTGTATGATACATCGGGGTAGCGATAGTAGATAGAGAAAAAAATAAGGAAAAATAAGCGATTTTGGGTAAAAAATAGCGATTTTTAACGAATTTCGGCACATTTTTGCGAATATCTCGGAAACGGTTAGAGATATCGGCAAAAGCTTGACGTCATTCGATTCCCCGTGCGAAAACGTGTCGAATAGGCTATGCCAGAACGCTCTAGCGTTAAAAAAGAATTTTTAATTTTCCCAAAATTTTCGACGAAATTCAAGGAAATTCGACGATATCTTCGGAACCGTAACCGCTAGCCGAACGCCGACTTCAGATTCGGAATCGCCGTCGAAAAGTACGTCCGACGGTGTATGATACATCGGGGTAGCGATCGTAGATAGAGAAAAAATAAGGAAAAATAAGCGATTTTGTCTAAAAAATAGCTATTTTTAACGAATTTCGGCACATTTTTGCGAATATCTCGGAAACGGTTAGAGATATCGGCAAAAGCTTGACGTCATTCGATTCCCCGTGCGAAAACGTGTCGAATAGGCTATGCCAGAACGCTCTAGCGTTAAAAAAGAATTTTTAATTTTCCCAAAATTTTCGACGAAATTTAAGGAAATTCGACGATATCTTCCGAACCGTAACCGATAGCCGAACGCCGACTTCAGATTCGGAATCGCCGTCGAAAAGTACGTCCGACGGTGTATGATACATCGGGGTAGCAATAGTAGATAGAGAAAAAAATAAGGAAAAATAAGCGATTTTGGGTAAAAATAGCGATTTTTAACGAATTTCGGCACATTCTTGCGAATATCTCGGAAACGGTTAGAGATATCGGCAAAAGCTTGAGGTCATTCGATTCCCCGTGCGAAAACGCGTCGAATAGGCTATGCCAGAACGCTCTAGCGTTAAAAAAGAATTTTCCGAACCGTAACCAATAGCCCAACGCCGACTTCAGATTTGGAATCGCCGTCGAAAAGGACGTGCGACGGTGTATGATACATCGGGGTAGCGATAGTAGATAGAGAAAAAAATAAGGAAAAATAAGCGATTTTGGGTAAAAAATAGCGATTTTTAACGAATTTCGGCACATTTTTGCGAATATCTCGGAAACGGTTAGAGATATCGGCAAAAGCTTGAGGTCATTCGATTCCCCGTGCGAAAACGCGTCGAATAGGCTATGCCAGAACGCTCTAGCGTGAAAAAAGAATTTTTAATTTTCCCAAAATTTTCGACGAAATTCAAGGAAATTCGACGATATCTTCCGAACCGTAACCGATAGCCGAACGCCGACTTCAGATTCGGAATCGCCGTCGAAAAGGACGTCCGACAGTGTATGATACATCGGGGTAGCAATAGAGAAAAAAATAAGGAAAAATAAGCGATTTTGGGTAAAAAATAGCGATTTTTAACGAATTTCGGCACATTTTTGCGAATATCTCGGAAACGGTTAGAGATATCGGCAAAAGCTTGACGTCATTCGATTCCCCGTGCGAAAACGTGTCGAATAGGCTATGCCAGAACGCTCTAGCGTTAAAAAAGAATTTTTAATTTTCCCAAAATTTTCGACGAAATTTAAGGAAATTTGACGATATCTTCCGAACCGTAACCGATAGCCGAACGCCGACTTCAGATTCGGAATCGCCGTCGAAAAGTACGTCCGGCGGTGTATGATACATCGGGGTAGCGATCGTAGATAGAGAAAAAATAAGGAAAAATAAGCGATTTTGTGTAAAAAATAGCGATTTTTAACGAATTTCGGCACATTTTTGCGAATATCTCGGAAACGGTTAGAGATATCGGCAAAAGCTTTACGTCATTCGATTCCCCGTGCGAAAACGCGTCGGAGAGGCTATGCCAGAACGCTCTAGCGTTAAAAAAGAATTTTTAATTTTCCCAAAATTTTCGACGAAATTTAAGGAAATTCGACGATATCTTCCGAACCGTAACCGATAGCCGAACAACGACTTCAGATTCGGAATCGCCGTCGAAAAGGACGTCCGACGGTGTATGATACATCGGGGTAGCAATAGTAGATAGAGAAAAAAATAAGGAAAAATAAGCGATTTTGGGTAAAAATAGCGATTTTTAACGAATTTCGGCACATTTTCGCGAATATCTCGGAAACGGTTAGAGATATCGGCAAAAGCTTGAGGTCATTCGATTCCCCGTGCGAAAACGCGTCGAATAGGCTATGCCAGAACGCTCTAGCGTGAAAAAAGAATTTTTAATTTTCCCAAAATTTTCGACGAAATTCAAGGAAATTCGACGATATCTTCCGAACCGTAACCGATAGCCGAACGCCGACTTCAGATTCGGAATCGCTGTCGAAAAGTACGTCCGACGGTGTATGATACATCGGGGTAGCGATCGTAGATAGAGAAAAAAATAAGGAAAAATAAGCGATTTTGGGTAAAAATAGCGATTTTTAACGAATTTCGGCACATTTTTGCGAATATCTCGGAAACGGTTAGAGATATCGGCAAAAGCTTGAGGTCATTCGATACCCCGTGCGAAAACGCGTCGAATAGGCTATGCCAGAACGCTCTAGCGTGAAAAAAGAATTTTTAATTTTCCCAAAATTTTCGACGAAATTCAAGGAAATTCGACGATATCTTCGGAACCGTAACCGCTAGCCGAACGCCGACTTCAGATTCGGAATCGCCGTCGAAAAGTACGTCCGACGGTGTATGATACATCGGGGTAGCGATCGTAGATAGAGAAAAAATAAGGAAAAATAAGCGATTTTGTCTAAAAAATAGCGATTTTTAACGAATTTCAGCACATTTTTGCGAATAGGCTATGCCAGAACGCTCTAGCGTTAAAAAAGAATTTTTAATTTTCCCAAAATTTTCGACGAAATTCAAGGAAATTCGACGATATCTTCCGAACCGTAACCGATAGCCGAACGCCGACTTCGGATTCGGAATCGCCGTCGAAAAGGAAGTCCGACGGTGTATGATACATCGTGGTAGCGATAGTAGATAGAGAAAAAAATTAGGAAAAATAAGCGATTTTGGGTAAAAAATAGCGATTTTTAACGAATTTCGGCACATTTTTGCGAATATCTCGGAAACGGTTAGAGATATCGGCAAAAGCTTGACGTCATTCGATTCCCCGTGCGAAAACGCGTCGAATAGGCTATGCCAGAACGCTCTAGCGTGAAAAAAGAATTTTTAATTTTCCCAAAATTTTCGACGAAATTCAAGGAAATTCGACGATATCTTCCGAACCGTAACCGATAGCCGAACGCCGACTTCAGATTCGGAATCGCCGTCGAAAAGGACGTCCGACGGTGTATGATACATCGGGGTAGCGATAGTAGATAGAGAAAAAAATAAGGAAAAGTAAGCGATTTTGGGTAAAAATAGCTATTTTTAACGAATTTCGGCACATTTTTGCGAATATCTCGGAAACGGTTAGAGATATCGGCAAAAGCTTGACGTCATTCGATTCCCCGTGCGAAAACGCGTCGAAGAGGCTATGCCAGAACGCTCTAGCGTTAAAAAAGAATTTTTAATTTTCCCAAAATTTTCGACGAAATTTAAGGAAATTCGACGATATCTTCCGAACCGTAACCGATAGCCGAACGCCGACTTCAGATTCGGAATCGCCGTCGAAAAGTACGTCCGACGGTGTATGATACATCGGGGTAGCAATAGTAGATAGAGAAAAAAATAAGGAAAAATAAGCGATTTTGGGTAAAAATAGCGATTTTTAACGAATTTCGTCACATTTTCGCGAATATCTCGGAAACGGTTAGAGATATCGGCAAAAGCTTGAGGTCATTCGATTCCCCGTGCGAAAAGGCGTCGAATAGGCTATGCCAGAACGCTCTAGCGTGAAAAAAGAATTTTTAATTTTCCCAAAATTTTCGACGAAATTCAAGGAAATTCGACGATATCTTCCGAACCGTAACCGATAGCCGAACGCCGACTTCAGATTCGGAATCGCTGTCGAAAAGTACGTCCGACGGTGTATGATACATCGGGGTAGCGATCGTAGATAGAGAAAAAAATAAGGAAAAATAAGCGATTTTGGGTAAAAATAGCGATTTTTAACGAATTTCGGCACATTTTTGCGAATATCTCGGAAACGGTTAGAGATATCGGCAAAAGCTTGAGGTCATTCGATACCCCGTGCGAAAACGCGTCGAATAGGCTATGCCAGAACGCTCTAGCGTGAAAAAAGAATTTTTAATTTTCCCAAAATTTTCGACGAAATTCAAGGAAATTCGACGATATCTTCGGAACCGTAACCGCTAGCCGAACGCCGACTTCAGATTCGGAATCGCCGTCGAAAAGTACGTCCGACGGTGTATGATACATCGGGGTAGCGATCGTAGATAGAGAAAAAATAAGGAAAAATAAGCGATTTTGTCTAAAAAATAGCGATTTTTAACGAATTTCAGCACATTTTTGCGAATAGGCTATGCCAGAACGCTCTAGCGTTAAAAAAGAATTTTTAATTTTCCCAAAATTTTCGACGAAATTCAAGGAAATTCGACGATATCTTCCGAACCGTAACCGATAGCCGAACGCCGACTTCGGATTCGGAATCGCCGTCGAAAAGGAAGTCCGACGGTGTATGATACATCGGGGTAGCAATAGAAAAAAAAATAGGGAAAAATAAGCGATTTTGGGTAAAAATAGCGATTTTTAACGAATTTCGGCACATTTTTGCGAATATCTCAGAAACGGTTAGAGATATCGGCAAAAGCTTGACGTCATTCGATTCCCCGTGCGAAAACGTGTCGAATAGGCTATGCCAGAACGCTCTAGCGTTAAAAAAGAATTTTTAATTTTCCCAAAATTTTCGACGAAATTTAAGGAAATTTGACGATATCTTCCGAACCGTAACCGATAGCCGAACGCCGACTTCAGATTCGGAATCGCCGTCGAAAAGTACGTCCGGCGGTGTATGATACATCGGGGTAGCGATCGTAGATAGAGAAAAAATAAGGAAAAATAAGCGATTTTGTGTAAAAAATAGCGATTTTTAACGAATTTCGGCACATTTTTGCGAATATCTCGGAAACGGTTAGAGATATCGGCAAAAGCTTTACGTCATTCGATTCCCCGTGCGAAAACGCGTCGGAGAGGCTATGCCAGAACGCTCTAGCGTTAAAAAAGAATTTTTAATTTTCCCAAAATTTTCGACGAAATTTAAGGAAATTCGACGATATCTTCCGAACCGTAACCGATAGCCGAACAACGACTTCAGATTCGGAATCGCCGTCGAAAAGGACGTCCGACGGTGTATGATACATCGGGGTAGCAATAGTAGATAGAGAAAAAAATAAGGAAAAATAAGCGATTTTGGGTAAAAATAGCGATTTTTAACGAATTTCGGCACATTTTCGCGAATATCTCGGAAACGGTTAGAGATATCGGCAAAAGCTTGAGGTCATTCGATTCCCCGTGCGAAAACGCGTCGAATAGGCTATGCCAGAACGCTCTAGCGTGAAAAAAGAATTTTTAATTTTCCCAAAATTTTCGACGAAATTCAAGGAAATTCGACGATATCTTCCGAACCGTAACCGATAGCCGAACGCCGACTTCAGATTCGGAATCGCTGTCGAAAAGTACGTCCGACGGTGTATGATACATCGGGGTAGCGATCGTAGATAGAGAAAAAAATAAGGAAAAATAAGCGATTTTGGGTAAAAATAGCGATTTTTAACGAATTTCGGCACATTTTTGCGAATATCTCGGAAACGGTTAGAGATATCGGCAAAAGCTTGAGGTCATTCGATACCCCGTGCGAAAACGCGTCGAATAGGCTATGCCAGAACGCTCTAGCGTGAAAAAAGAATTTTTAATTTTCCCAAAATTTTCGACGAAATTCAAGGAAATTCGACGATATCTTCGGAACCGTAACCGCTAGCCGAACGCCGACTTCAGATTCGGAATCGCCGTCGAAAAGTACGTCCGACGGTGTATGATACATCGGGGTAGCGATCGTAGATAGAGAAAAAATAAGGAAAAATAAGCGATTTTGTCTAAAAAATAGCGATTTTTAACGAATTTCAGCACATTTTTGCGAATAGGCTATGCCAGAACGCTCTAGCGTTAAAAAAGAATTTTTAATTTTCCCAAAATTTTCGACGAAATTCAAGGAAATTCGACGATATCTTCCGAACCGTAACCGATAGCCGAACGCCGACTTCGGATTCGGAATCGCCGTCGAAAAGGAAGTCCGACGGTGTATGATACATCGTGGTAGCGATAGTAGATAGAGAAAAAAATTAGGAAAAATAAGCGATTTTGGGTAAAAAATAGCGATTTTTAACGAATTTCGGCACATTTTTGCGAATATCTCGGAAACGGTTAGAGATATCGGCAAAAGCTTGACGTCATTCGATTCCCCGTGCGAAAACGCGTCGAATAGGCTATGCCAGAACGCTCTAGCGTGAAAAAAGAATTTTTAATTTTCCCAAAATTTTCGACGAAATTCAAGGAAATTCGACGATATCTTCCGAACCGTAACCGATAGCCGAACGCCGACTTCAGATTCGGAATCGCCGTCGAAAAGGACGTCCGACGGTGTATGATACATCGGGGTAGCGATAGTAGATAGAGAAAAAAATAAGGAAAAGTAAGCGATTTTGGGTAAAAATAGCTATTTTTAACGAATTTCGGCACATTTTTGCGAATATCTCGGAAACGGTTAGAGATATCGGCAAAAGCTTGACGTCATTCGATTCCCCGTGCGAAAACGCGTCGGAGAGGCTATGCCAGAACGCTCTAGCGTTAAAAAAGAATTTTTAATTTTCCCAAAATTTTCGACGAAATTTAAGGAAATTCGACGATATCTTCCGAACCGTAACCGATAGCCGAACGCCGACTTCAGATTCGGAATCGCCGTCGAAAAGTACGTCCGACGGTGTATGATACATCGGGGTAGCAATAGTAGATAGAGAAAAAAATAAGGAAAAATAAGCGATTTTGGGTAAAAATAGCGATTTTTAACGAATTTCGGCACATTTTCGCGAATATCTCGGAAACGGTTAGAGATATCGGCAAAAGCTTGAGGTCATTCGATTCCCCGTGCGAAAAGGCGTCGAATAGGCTATGCCAGAACGCTCTAGCGTGAAAAAAGAATTTTTAATTTTCCCAAAATTTTCGACGAAATTCAAGGAAATTCGACGATATCTTCCGAACCGTAACCGATAGCCGAACGCCGACTTCAGATTCGGAATCGCTGTCGAAAAGTACGTCCGACGGTGTATGATACATCGGGGTAGCGATCGTAGATAGAGAAAAAAATAAGGAAAAATAAGCGATTTTGGGTAAAAATAGCGATTTTTAACGAATTTCGGCACATTTTTGCGAATATCTCGGAAACGGTTAGAGATATCGGCAAAAGCTTGAGGTCATTCGATACCCCGTGCGAAAACGCGTCGAATAGGCTATGCCAGAACGCTCTAGCGTGAAAAAAGAATTTTTAATTTTCCCAAAATTTTCGACGAAATTCAAGGAAATTCGACGATATCTTCGGAACCGTAACCGCTAGCCGAACGCCGACTTCAGATTCGGAATCGCCGTCGAAAAGTACGTCCGACGGTGTATGATACATCGGGGTAGCGATCGTAGATAGAGAAAAAATAAGGAAAAATAAGCGATTTTGTCTAAAAAATAGCGATTTTTAACGAATTTCAGCACATTTTTGCGAATAGGCTATGCCAGAACGCTCTAGCGTTAAAAAAGAATTTTTAATTTTCCCAAAATTTTCGACGAAATTCAAGGAAATTCGACGATATCTTCCGAACCGTAACCGATAGCCGAACGCCGACTTCGGATTCGGAATCGCCGTCGAAAAGGAAGTCCGACGGTGTATGATACATCGTGGTAGCGATAGTAGATAGAGAAAAAAATTAGGAAAAATAAGCGATTTTGGGTAAAAAATAGCGATTTTTAACGAATTTCGGCACATTTTTGCGAATATCTCGGAAACGGTTAGAGATATCGGCAAAAGCTTGACGTCATTCGATTCCCCGTGCGAAAACGCGTCGAATAGGCTATGCCAGAACGCTCTAGCGTGAAAAAAGAATTTTTAATTTTCCCAAAATTTTCGACGAAATTCAAGGAAATTCGACGATATCTTCCGAACCGTAACCGATAGCCGAACGCCGACTTCAGATTCGGAATCGCCGTCGAAAAGGACGTCCGACGGTGTATGATACATCGGGGTAGCGATAGTAGATAGAGAAAAAAATAAGGAAAAGTAAGCGATTTTGGGTAAAAATAGCTATTTTTAACGAATTTCGGCACATTTTTGCGAATATCTCGGAAACGGTTAGAGATATCGGCAAAAGCTTGACGTCATTCGATTCCCCGTGCGAAAACGTGTCGAATAGGCTATGCCAGAACGCTCTAGCGTTAAAAAAGAATTTTTAATTTTCCCAAAATTTTCGACGAAATTTAAGGAAATTCGACGATATCTTCCGAACCGTAACCGATAGCCGAACGCCGACTTCAGATTCGGAATCGCCGTCGAAAAGTACGTCCGACGGTGTATGATACATCGGGGTAGCAATAGTAGATAGAGAAAAAAATAAGGAAAAATAAGCGATTTTGGGTAAAAATAGCGATTTTTAACGAATTTCGGCACATTCTTGCGAATATCTCGGAAACGGTTAGAGATATCGGCAAAAGCTTGAGGTCATTCGATTCCCCGTGCGAAAACGCGTCGAATAGGCTATGCCAGAACGCTCTAGCGTTAAAAAAGAATTTTCCGAACCGTAACCAATAGCCCAACGCCGACTTCAGATTTGGAATCGCCGTCGAAAAGGACGTGCGACGGTGTATGATACATCGGGGTAGCGATAGTAGATAGAGAAAAAAATAAGGAAAAATAAGCGATTTTGGGTAAAAAATAGCGATTTTTAACGAATTTCGGCACATTTTTGCGAATATCTCGGAAACGGTTAGAGATATCGGCAAAAGCTTGAGGTCATTCGATTCCCCGTGCGAAAACGCGTCGAATAGGCTATGCCAGAACGCTCTAGCGTGAAAAAAGAATTTTTAATTTTCCCAAAATTTTCGACGAAATTCAAGGAAATTCGACGATATCTTCCGAACCGTAACCGATAGCCGAACGCCGACTTCAGATTCGGAATCGCCGTCGAAAAGGACGTCCGACAGTGTATGATACATCGGGGTAGCAATAGAGAAAAAAATAGGGAAAAATAAGCGATTTTGGGTAAAAATAGCGATTTTTAACGAATTTCGGCACATTTTTGCGAATATCTCAGAAACGGTTAGATATCGGCAAAAGCTTGACGTCATTCGATTCCCCGTGCGAAAACGTGTCGAATAGGCTATGCCAGAACGCTCTAGCGTTAAAAAAGAATTTTTAATTTTCCCAAAATTTTCGACGAAATTCAAGGAAATTCGACGATATCTTCCGAACCGTAACCGATAGCCGAACGCCGACTTCAGATTCGGAATCGCCGTCGAAAAGGACGTCCGACGGTGTATGATACATCGGGGTAGCGATAGTAGATAGAGAAAAAAATAAGGAAAAGTAAGCGATTTTGGGTAAAAATAGCTATTTTTAACGAATTTCGGCACATTTTTGCGAATATCTCGGAAACGGTTAGAGATATCGGCAAAAGCTTGACGTCATTCGATTCCCCGTGCGAAAACGCGTCGGAGAGGCTATGCCAGAACGCTCTAGCGTTAAAAAAGAATTTTTAATTTTCCCAAAATTTTCGACGAAATTTAAGGAAATTCGACGATATCTTCCGAACCGTAACCGATAGCCGAACGCCGACTTCAGATTCGGAATCGCCGTCGAAAAGTACGTCCGACGGTGTATGATACATCGGGGTAGCAATAGTAGATAGAGAAAAAAATAAGGAAAAATAAGCGATTTTGGGTAAAAATAGCGATTTTTAACGAATTTCGGCACATTTTCGCGAATATCTCGGAAACGGTTAGAGATATCGGCAAAAGCTTGAGGTCATTCGATTCCCCGTGCGAAAAGGCGTCGAATAGGCTATGCCAGAACGCTCTAGCGTGAAAAAAGAATTTTTAATTTTCCCAAAATTTTCGACGAAATTCAAGGAAATTCGACGATATCTTCCGAACCGTAACCGATAGCCGAACGCCGACTTCAGATTCGGAATCGCTGTCGAAAAGTACGTCCGACGGTGTATGATACATCGGGGTAGCGATCGTAGATAGAGAAAAAAATAAGGAAAAATAAGCGATTTTGGGTAAAAATAGCGATTTTTAACGAATTTCGGCACATTTTTGCGAATATCTCGGAAACGGTTAGAGATATCGGCAAAAGCTTGAGGTCATTCGATACCCCGTGCGAAAACGCGTCGAATAGGCTATGCCAGAACGCTCTAGCGTGAAAAAAGAATTTTTAATTTTCCCAAAATTTTCGACGAAATTCAAGGAAATTCGACGATATCTTCGGAACCGTAACCGCTAGCCGAACGCCGACTTCAGATTCGGAATCGCCGTCGAAAAGTACGTCCGACGGTGTATGATACATCGGGGTAGCGATCGTAGATAGAGAAAAAATAAGGAAAAATAAGCGATTTTGTCTAAAAAATAGCGATTTTTAACGAATTTCAGCACATTTTTGCGAATAGGCTATGCCAGAACGCTCTAGCGTTAAAAAAGAATTTTTAATTTTCCCAAAATTTTCGACGAAATTCAAGGAAATTCGACGATATCTTCCGAACCGTAACCGATAGCCGAACGCCGACTTCGGATTCGGAATCGCCGTCGAAAAGGAAGTCCGACGGTGTATGATACATCGTGGTAGCGATAGTAGATAGAGAAAAAAATTAGGAAAAATAAGCGATTTTGGGTAAAAAATAGCGATTTTTAACGAATTTCGGCACATTTTTGCGAATATCTCGGAAACGGTTAGAGATATCGGCAAAAGCTTGACGTCATTCGATTCCCCGTGCGAAAACGCGTCGAATAGGCTATGCCAGAACGCTCTAGCGTGAAAAAAGAATTTTTAATTTTCCCAAAATTTTCGACGAAATTCAAGGAAATTCGACGATATCTTCCGAACCGTAACCGATAGCCGAACGCCGACTTCAGATTCGGAATCGCCGTCGAAAAGGACGTCCGACGGTGTATGATACATCGGGGTAGCGATAGTAGATAGAGAAAAAAATAAGGAAAAGTAAGCGATTTTGGGTAAAAATAGCTATTTTTAACGAATTTCGGCACATTTTTGCGAATATCTCGGAAACGGTTAGAGATATCGGCAAAAGCTTGACGTCATTCGATTCCCCGTGCGAAAACGTGTCGAATAGGCTATGCCAGAACGCTCTAGCGTTAAAAAAGAATTTTTAATTTTCCCAAAATTTTCGACGAAATTTAAGGAAATTCGACGATATCTTCCGAACCGTAACCGATAGCCGAACGCCGACTTCAGATTCGGAATCGCCGTCGAAAAGTACGTCCGACGGTGTATGATACATCGGGGTAGCAATAGTAGATAGAGAAAAAAATAAGGAAAAATAAGCGATTTTGGGTAAAAATAGCGATTTTTAACGAATTTCGGCACATTCTTGCGAATATCTCGGAAACGGTTAGAGATATCGGCAAAAGCTTGAGGTCATTCGATTCCCCGTGCGAAAACGCGTCGAATAGGCTATGCCAGAACGCTCTAGCGTTAAAAAAGAATTTTCCGAACCGTAACCAATAGCCCAACGCCGACTTCAGATTTGGAATCGCCGTCGAAAAGGACGTGCGACGGTGTATGATACATCGGGGTAGCGATAGTAGATAGAGAAAAAAATAAGGAAAAATAAGCGATTTTGGGTAAAAAATAGCGATTTTTAACGAATTTCGGCACATTTTTGCGAATATCTCGGAAACGGTTAGAGATATCGGCAAAAGCTTGAGGTCATTCGATTCCCCGTGCGAAAACGCGTCGAATAGGCTATGCCAGAACGCTCTAGCGTGAAAAAAGAATTTTTAATTTTCCCAAAATTTTCGACGAAATTCAAGGAAATTCGACGATATCTTCCGAACCGTAACCGATAGCCGAACGCCGACTTCAGATTCGGAATCGCCGTCGAAAAGGACGTCCGACAGTGTATGATACATCGGGGTAGCAATAGAGAAAAAAATAGGGAAAAATAAGCGATTTTGGGTAAAAATAGCGATTTTTAACGAATTTCGGCACATTTTTGCGAATATCTCAGAAACGGTTAGATATCGGCAAAAGCTTGACGTCATTCGATTCCCCGTGCGAAAACGTGTCGAATAGGCTATGCCAGAACGCTCTAGCGTTAAAAAAGAATTTTTAATTTTCCCAAAATTTTCGACGAAATTTAAGGAAATTCGACGATATCTTCCGAACCGTAACCGATAGCCGAACGCCGACTTCAGATTCGGAATCGCCGTCGAAAAGTACGTCCGGCGGTGTATGATACATCGGGGTAGCGATCGTAGATAGAGAAAAAATAAGGAAAAATAAGCGATTTTGTGTAAAAAATAGCGATTTTTAACGAATTTCGGCACATTTTTGCGAATATCTCGGAAACGGTTAGAGATATCGGCAAAAGCTTTACGTCATTCGATTCCCCGTGCGAAAACGCGTCGGAGAGGCTATGCCAGAACGCTCTAGCGTTAAAAAAGAATTTTTAATTTTCCCAAAATTTTCGACGAAATTTAAGGAAATTCGACGATATCTTCCGAACCGTAACCGATAGCCGAACAACGACTTCAGATTCGGAATCGCCGTCGAAAAGGACGTCCGACGGTGTATGATACATCGGGGTAGCAATAGTAGATAGAGAAAAAAATAAGGAAAAATAAGCGATTTTGGGTAAAAATAGCGATTTTTAACGAATTTCGGCACATTTTCGCGAATATCTCGGAAACGGTTAGAGATATCGGCAAAAGCTTGAGGTCATTCGATTCCCCGTGCGAAAACGCGTCGAATAGGCTATGCCAGAACGCTCTAGCGTGAAAAAAGAATTTTTAATTTTCCCAAAATTTTCGACGAAATTCAAGGAAATTCGACGATATCTTCCGAACCGTAACCGATAGCCGAACGCCGACTTCAGATTCGGAATCGCTGTCGAAAAGTACGTCCGACGGTGTATGATACATCGGGGTAGCGATCGGGTAGAGGGGTAGATAGAGAAAAAAATAAGGAAAAATAAGCGATTTTGGGTAAAAATAGCGATTTTTAACGAATTTCGGCACATTTTTGCGAATATCTCGGAAACGGTTAGAGATATCGGCAAAAGCTTGAGGTCATTCGATACCCCGTGCGAAAACGCGTCGAATAGGCTATGCCAGAACGCTCTAGCGTGAAAAAAGAATTTTTAATTTTCCCAAAATTTTCGACGAAATTCAAGGAAATTCGACGATATCTTCCGAACCGTAACCGATAGCCGAACGCCGACTTCAGATTCGGAATCGCCGTCGAAAAGGACGTCCGACGGTGTATGATACATCGGGGTAGCAATAGTAGATAGAGAAAAAAATAAGGAAAAATAAGCGATTTTGGGTAAAAATAGCGATTTTTAACGAATTTCGGCACATTTTTGCGAATATCTCGGAAACGGTTAGAGATATCGGCAAAAGCTTGACGTCATTCGATTCCCTGTGCGAAAACGTGTCGAATAGGCTATGCCAGAACGCTCTAGCGTTAAAAAAGAATTTTTAATTTTCCCAAAATTTTCGACGAAATTCAAGGAAATTCGACGATATCTTCCGAACCGTAACCGATAGCCGAACGCCGACTTCAGATTCGGAATCGCTGTCGAAAAGTACGTCCGACGGTGTATGATACATCGGGGTAGCGATCGTAGATAGAGAAAAAATAAGGAAAAATAAGCGATTTTGTGTAAAAAATAGCGATTTTTAACGAATTTCGGCACATTTTTGCGAATATCTCGGAAACGGTTAGAGATATCGGCAAAAGCTTGACGTCATTCGATTCCCCGTGCGAAAACGCGTCGGATAGGCTATGCCAGAACGCTATAGCGTTAAAAAAGAATTTTTAATTTTCCCAAAATTTTCGACGAAATTTAAGGAAATTCGACGATATCTTCCGAACCGTAACCGATAGCCGAACGCCGACTTCAGATTCGGAATCGCCGTCGAAAAGGACGTCCGACGGTGTATGATACATCGGGGTAGCAATAGTAGATAGAGAAAAAAATAAGGAAAAATAAGCGATTTTGGGTAAAAATAGCGATTTTTAACGAATTTCGGCACATTTTCGCGAATATCTCGGAAACGGTTAGAGATATCGGCAAAAGCTTGAGGTCATTCGATTCCCCGTGCGAAAACGCGTCGAATAGGCTATGCCAGAACGCTCTAGCGTGAAAAAAGAATTTTTAATTTTCCCAAAATTTTCGACGAAATTCAAGGAAATTCGACGATATCTTCCGAACCGTAACCGATAGCCGAACGCCGACTTCAGATTCGGAATCGCTTTCGAAAAGTACGTCCGACGGTGTATGATACATCGGGGTAGCGATCGTAGATAGAGAAAAAATAAGGAAAAATAAGCGATTTTGTGTAAAAAATAGCGATTTTTAACGAATTTCGACACATTTTTGCGAATATCTCGGAAACGGTTAGAGATATCGGCAAAAGCTTGACGTCATTCGATTCCCTGTGCGAAAACGCGTCGGATAGGCTATGCCAGAACGCTCTAGCGTTAAAAAAGAATTTTTAATTTTCCCAAAATTTTCGACGAAATTTAAGGAAATTCGACGATATCTTCCGAACCGTAACCGATAGCCAAACACCGACTTTAGATTCGGAATCGCCGTCGAAAAGGACGTCCGACGGTGTATGATACATCGTGGTAACGATAGTAGATAGAGAAAAAAATAAGGAAAAATAAGCGATTTTGTGTAAAAAATAGCGATTTTTAACGAATTTCGGCACATTTTTGCGAATATCTCGGAAACGGTTAGATATCGGCAAAAGCTTGACGTCATTGGATTCCCCGTGCGAAAACGCGTCGGATAGGCTATGCCAGAACGCTCTAGCGCTAAAAAAGAATTTTTAATTTTCCCAAAATTTTCGACGAAATTTAAGGAAATTCGACGACATCTTACGAACCGTAACCGATAGCCGAACGCCGACTTTAGATTCGGAATCGCCGTCGAAAAGGACGTCCGTCGGTGTATGATACATCGTGGTAGCGATAGTAGATAGAGAAAAAAATAAGGAAAAATAAGCGATTTTGTGTAAAAAATAGCGATTTTTAACGAATTTCGGCACATTTTTGCGAATATCTCGGAAACGGTTAGATATCGGCAAAAGCTTGACGTCATTGGATTCCCCGTGCGAAAACGCGTCGGATAGGCTATGCCAGAACGCTCTAGCGCTAAAAAAGAATTTTTAATTTTCCCAAAATTTTCGACGAAATTTAAGGAAATTCGACGATATCTTCCGAACCGTAACCGATAGCCGAACGCCGACTTCAGATTCGGAATCGCCGTCGAAAAGGACGTCCGTCGGTGTATGATACATCGTGGTAGCGATAGTAGATAGAGAAAAAAATAAGGAAAAATAAGCGATTTTGTGTAAAAAATAGCGATTTTTAACGAATTTCGGCACATTTTTGCGAATATCTCGGAAACGGTTAGAGATATCGGCAAAAGCTTGACGTCATTCGATTCCCCGTGCGAAAACGCGTCGGATAGGCTATGCCAGAACGCTCTAGCGTTAAAAAAGAATTTTTAATTTTCCCAAAATTTTCGACGAAATTCAAGGAAATTCGACGATATCTTCCGAACCGTAACCGATAGCCGAACGCCGACTTCAGATTTGGAATCGCCGTCGAAAAGGACGTGCGACGGTGTATGATACATCGGGGTAGCGATAGTAGATAGAGAAAAAAATAAGGAAAAATAAGCGATTTTGTGTAAAAAATAGCGATTTTTAACGAATTTCGGCACATTTTTGCGAATATCTCGGAAACGGTTAGAGATATCGGCAAAAGCTTGACGTCATTCGATTCCCTGTGCGAAAACGTGTCGAATAGGCTATGCCAGAACGCTCTAGCGTTAAAAAAGAATTTTTAATTTTCCCAAAATTTTCGACGAAATTCAAGGAAATTCGACGATATCTTCCGAACCGTAACCGATAGCCGAACGCCGACTTCAGATTCGGAATCGCTGTCGAAAAGTACGTCCGACGGTGTATGATACATCGGGGTAGCGATCGTAGATAGAGAAAAAAATAAGGAAAAATAAGCGATTTTGGGTAAAAATAGCGATTTTTAACGAATTTCGGCACATTTTTGCGAATATCTCGGAAACGGTTAGAGATATCGGCAAAGGCTTGAGGTCATTCGATACCCCGTGCGAAAACGCGTCGAATAGGCTATGCCAGAACGCTCTAGCGTGAAAAAAGAATTTTTAATTTTCCCAAAATTTTCGACGAAATTCAAGGAAATTCGACGATATCTTCCGAACCGTAACCGATAGCCGAACGCCGACTTCAGATTCGGAATCGCCGTCGAAAAGGACGTCCGACGGTGTATGATACATCGGGGTAGCAATAGTAGATAGAGAAAAAAATAAGGAAAAATAAGCGATTTTGGGTAAAAATAGCGATTTTTAACGAATTTCGGCACATTTTTGCGAATATCTCGGAAACGGTTAGAGATATCGGCAAAAGCTTGACGTCATTCGATTCCCTGTGCGAAAACGTGTCGAATAGGCTATGCCAGAACGCTCTAGCGTTAAAAAAGAATTTTTAATTTTCCCAAAATTTTCGACGAAATTCAAGGAAATTCGACGATATCTTCCGAACCGTAACCGATAGCCGAACGCCGACTTCAGATTCGGAATCGCCGTCGAAAAGGACGTCCGACGGTGTATGATACATCGGGGTAGCGATAGTAGATAGAGAAAAAAATAAGGAAAAGTAAGCGATTTTGGGTAAAAATAGCTATTTTTAACGAATTTCGGCACATTTTTGCGAATATCTCGGAAACGGTTAGAGATATCGGCAAAAGCTTGACGTCATTCGATTCCCCGTGCGAAAACGTGTCGAATAGGCTATGCCAGAACGCTCTAGCGTTAAAAAAGAATTTTTAATTTTCCCAAAATTTTCGACGAAATTTAAGGAAATTCGACGATATCTTCCGAACCGTAACCGATAGCCGAACGCCGACTTCAGATTCGGAATCGCCGTCGAAAAGTACGTCCGACGGTGTATGATACATCGGGGTAGCAATAGTAGATAGAGAAAAAAATAAGGAAAAATAAGCGATTTTGGGTAAAAAATAGCGATTTTTAACGAATTTCGGCACATTTTTGCGAATATCTCGGAAACGGTTAGAGATATCGGCAAAAGCTTGAGGTCATTCGATTCCCCGTGCGAAAACGCGTCGAATAGGCTATGCCAGAACGCTCTAGCGTGAAAAAAGAATTTTTAATTTTCCCAAAATTTTCGACGAAATTCAAGGAAATTCGACGATATCTTCCGAACCGTAACCGATAGCCGAACGCCGACTTCAGATTCGGAATCGCCGTCGAAAAGGACGTCCGACAGTGTATGATACATCGGGGTAGCAATAGAGAAAAAAATAGGGAAAAATAAGCGATTTTGGGTAAAAATAGCGATTTTTAACGAATTTCGGCACATTTTTGCGAATATCTCAGAAACGGTTAGAGATATCGGCAAAAGCTTGACGTCATTCGATTCCCCGTGCGAAAACGTGTCGAATAGGCTATGCCAGAACGCTCTAGCGTTAAAAAAGAATTTTTAATTTTCCCAAAATTTTCGACGAAATTTAAGGAAATTCGACGATATCTTCCGAACCGTAACCGATAGCCGAACGCCGACTTCAGATTCGGAATCGCAGTCGAAAAGTACGTCCGGCGGTGTATGATACATCGGGGTAGCGATCGTAGATAGAGAAAAAATAAGGAAAAATAAGCGATTTTGTGTAAAAAATAGCGATTTTTAACGAATTTCGGCACATTTTTGCGAATATCTCGGAAACGGTTAGAGATATCGGCAAAAGCTTTACGTCATTCGATTCCCCGTGCGAAAACGCGTCGGAGAGGCTATGCCAGAACGCTCTAGCGTTAAAAAAGAATTTTTAATTTTCCCAAAATTTTCGACGAAATTTAAGGAAATTCGACGATATCTTCCGAACCGTAACCGATAGCCGAACAACGACTTCAGATTCGGAATCGCCGTCGAAAAGGACGTCCGACGGTGTATGATACATCGAGGTAGCAATAGTAGATAGAGAAAAAAATAAGGAAAAATAAGCGATTTTGGGTAAAAATAGCGATTTTTAACGAATTTCGGCACATTTTCGCGAATATCTCGGAAACGGTTAGAGATATCGGCAAAAGCTTGAGGTCATTCGATTCCCCGTGCGAAAACGCGTCGAATAGGCTATGCCAGAACGCTCTAGCGTGAAAAAAGAATTTTTAATTTTCCCAAAATTTTCGACGAAATTCAAGGAAATTCGACGATATCTTCCGAACCGTAACCGATAGCCGAACGCCGACTTCAGATTCGGAATCGCTGTCGATTTTTAACGAATTTCGGCACATTTTTGCGAATATCTCGGAAACGGTTAGAGATATCGGCAAAAGCTTGAGGTCATTCGATACCCCGTGCGAAAACGCGTCGAATAGGCTATGCCAGAACGCTCTAGCGTGAAAAAAGAATTTTTAATTTTCCCAAAATTTTCGACGAAATTCAAGGAAATTCGACGATATCTTCCGAACCGTAACCGATAGCCGAACGCCGACTTCAGATTCGGAATCGCCGTCGAAAAGGACGTCCGACGGTGTATGATACATCGGGGTAGCAATAGTAGATAGAGAAAAAAATAAGGAAAAATAAGCGATTTTGGGTAAAAATAGCGATTTTTAACGAATTTCGGCACATTTTTGCGAATATCTCGGAAACGGTTAGAGATATCGGCAAAAGCTTGACGTCATTCGATTCCCTGTGCGAAAACGTGTCGAATAGGCTATGCCAGAACGCTCTAGCGTTAAAAAAGAATTTTTAATTTTCCCAAAATTTTCGACGAAATTCAAGGAAATTCGACGATATCTTCCGAACCGTAACCGATAGCCGAACGCCGACTTCAGATTCGGAATCGCTGTCGAAAAGTACGTCCGACGGTGTATGATACATCGGGGTAGCGATCGTAGATAGAGAAAAAAATAAGGAAAAATAAGCGATTTTGTGTAAAAAATAGCGATTTTTAACGAATTTCGACACATTTTTGCGAATATCTCGGAAACGGTTAGAGATATCGGCAAAAGCTTGACGTCATTCGATTCCCTGTGCGAAAACGCGTCGGATAGGCTATGCCAGAACGCTCTAGCGTTAAAAAAGAATTTTTAATTTTCCCAAAATTTTCGACGAAATTTAAGGAAATTCGACGATATCTTCCGAACCGTAACCGATAGCCAAACACCGACTTTAGATTCGGAATCGCCGTCGAAAAGGACGTCCGACGGTGTATGATACATCGTGGTAACGATAGTAGATAGAGAAAAAAATAAGGAAAAATAAGCGATTTTGTGTAAAAAATAGCGATTTTTAACGAATTTCGGCACATTTTTGCGAATATCTCGGAAACGGTTAGATATCGGCAAAAGCTTGACGTCATTAGATTCCCCGTGCGAAAACGCGTCGGATAGGCTATGCCAGAACGCTCTAGCGCTAAAAAAGAATTTTTAATTTTCCCAAAATTTTCGACGAAATTTAAGGAAATTCGACGACATCTTACGAACCGTAACCGATAGCCGAACGCCGACTTTAGATTCGGAATCGCCGTCGAAAAGGACGTCCGTCGGTGTATGATACATCGTGGTAGCGATAGTAGATAGAGAAAAAAATAAGGAAAAATAAGCGATTTTGTGTAAAAAATAGCGATTTTTAACGAATTTCGGCACATTTTTGCGAATATCTCGGAAACGGTTAGATATCGGCAAAAGCTTGACGTCATTGGATTCCCCGTGCGAAAACGCGTCGGATAGGCTATGCCAGAACGCTCTAGCGCTAAAAAAGAATTTTTAATTTTCCCAAAATTTTCGACGAAATTTAAGGAAATTCGACGATATCTTCCGAACCGTAACCGATAGCCGAACGCCGACTTTAGATTCGGAATCGCCGTCGAAAAGGACGTCCGTCGGTGTATGATACATCGTGGTAGCGATAGTAGATAGAGAAAAAAATAAGGAAAAATAAGCGATTTTGTGTAAAAAATAGCGATTTTTAACGAATTTCGGCACATTTTTGCGAATATCTCGGAAACGGTTAGAGATATCGGCAAAAGCTTGACGTCATTCGATTCCCCGTGCGAAAACGCGTCGGATAGGCTATGCCAGAACGCTCTAGCGTTAAAAAAGAATTTTTAATTTTCCCAAAATTTTCGACGAAATTCAAGGAAATTCGACGATATCTTCCGAACCGTAACCGATAGCCGAACGCCGACTTCAGATTCGGAATCGCTGTCGAAAAGTACGTCCGACGGTGTATGATACATCGGGGTAGCGATCGTAGATAGAGAAAAAAATAAGGAAAAATAAGCGATTTTGGGTAAAAATAGCGATTTTTAACGAATTTCGGCACATTTTTGCGAATATCTCGGAAACGGTTAGAGATATCGGCAAAAGCTTGAGGTCATTCGATACCCCGTGCGAAAACGCGTCGAATAGGCTATGCCAGAACGCTCTAGCGTTAGAAAAGAATTTTTAATTTTCCCAAAATTTTCGACGAAATTTAAGGAAATTCGACGATATCTTCCGAACCGTAACCGATAGCCAAACACCGACTTTAGATTCGGAATCGCCGTCGAAAAGGACGTCCGACGGTGTATGATACATCGTGGTAACGATAGTAGATAGAGAAAAAAATAAGGAAAAATAAGCGATTTTGTGTAAAAAATAGCGATTTTTAACGAATTTCGGCACATTTTTGCGAATATCTCGGAAACGGTTAGAGATATCGGCAAAAGCTTGACGTCATTCGATTCCCCGTGCGAAAACGCATCGGATAGGCTATGCCAGAACGCTCTAGCGTGAAAAAAGAATTTTTAATTTTCCCAAAATTTTCGACGAAATTCAAGGAAATTCGACGATATCTTCCGAACCGTAACCGATAGCCGAACGCCGACTTCAGATTCGGAATCGCTGTCGAAAAGTACGTCCGACGGTGTATGATACATCGGGGTAGCGATCGTAGATAGAGAAAAAATAAGGAAAAATAAGCGATTTTGTGTAAAAAATAGCGATTTTTAAGGATTTTCGGCACATTTTTGCGAATATCTCGGAAACGGTTAGAGATATCGGCAAAAGCTTGACGTCATTCGATTCCCTGTGCGAAAACGCGTCGGATAGGCTATGCCAGAACGCTCTAGCGTTAGAAAAGAATTTTTAATTTTCCCAAAATTTTCGACGAAATTTAAGGAAATTCGACGATATCTTCCGAACCGTAACCGATAGCCAAACACCGACTTTAGATTCGGAATCGCCGTCGAAAAGGACGTCCGACGGTGTATGATACATCGTGGTAACGATAGTAGATAGAGAAAAAAATAAGGAAAAATAAGCGATTTTGTGTAAAAAATAGCGATTTTTAACGAATTTCGGCACATTTTTGCGAATATCTCGGAAACGGTTAGAGATATCGGCAAAAGCTTGACGTCATTCGATTCCCCGTGCGAAAACGCGTCGGATAGGCTATGCCAGAACGCTCTAGCGCTAAAAAAGAATTTTTAATTTTCCCAAAATTTTCTACGAAATTTAAGGAAATTCGACGATATCTTCCGAACCGTAACCGATAGCCGAACGCCGACTTTAGATTCGGAATCGCCGTCGAAAAGGACGTCCGTCGGTGTATGATACATCGTGGTAGCGATAGTAGACAGAGAAAAAAATAAGGAAAAATAAGCGATTTTGTGTAAAAAATAGCGATTTTTAACGAATTTCGGCACATTTTTGCGAATATCTCGGAAACGGTTAGAGATATCGGCAAAAGCTTGACGTCATTCGATTCCCCGTGCGAAAACGCGTCGGATAGGCTATGCCAGAACGCTCTAGCGTTAAAAAAGAATTTTTAATTTTCCCAAAATTTTCGACGAAATTCAAGGAAATTCGACGATATCTGCCGAACCGTAACCGATAGCCGAACGCCGACTTCAGATTTGGAATCGCCGTCGAAAAGGACGTGCGACGGTGTATGATACATCGGGGTAGCGATAGTAGATAGAGAAAAAAATAAGGAAAAATAAGCGATTTTGTGTAAAAAATAGCGATTTTTAACGAATTTCGGCACATTTTTGCGAATATCTCGGAAACGGTTAGAGATATCGGCAAAAGCTTGACGTCATTCGATTCCCCGTGCGAAAACGCGTCGGATAGGCTATGCCAGAACGCTCTAGCGTTAAAAAAGAATTTTTAATTTTCCCAAAATTTTCGACGAAATTTAAGGAAATTCGACGATATCTTCCGAACCGTAACCGATAGCCAAACACCGACTTTAGATTCGGAATCGCCGTCGAAAAGGACGTCCGACGGTGTATGATACATCGTGGTAACGATAGTAGATAGAGAAAAAAATAAGGAAAAATAAGCGATTTTGTTTAAAAAATAGCGATTTTTAACGAATTTCGGCACATTTTTGCGAATATCTCGGAAACGGTTAGATATCGGCAAAAGCTTGACGTCATTGGATTCCCCGTGCGAAAACGCGTCGGATAGGCTATGCCAGAACGCTCTAGCGCTAAAAAAGAATTTTTAATTTTCCTAAAATTTTCGACGAAATTTAAGGAAATTCGACGATATCTTCCGAACCGTAACCGATAGCCGAACGCCGACTTTAGATTCGGAATCGCCGTCGAAAAGGACGTCCGTCGGTGTATGATACATCGTGGTAGCGATAGTAGATAGAGAAAAAAATAAGGAAAAATAAGCGATTTTGTGTAAAAAATAGCGATTTTTAACGAATTTCGGCACATTTTTGCGAATATCTCGGAAACGGTTAGAGATATCGGCAAAAGCTTGACGTCATTCGATTCCCCGTGCGAAAACGTGTCGAATAGGCTATGCCAGAACGCTCTAGCATTAAAAAAGAATTTTTAATTTTCCCAAAATTTTCGACGAAATTCAAGGAAATTCGACGATATCTTCCGAACCGTAACCGATAGCCGAACGCCGACTTCAGATTCGGAATCGCTGTCGAAAAGTACGTCCGACGGTGTATGATACATCGGGGTAGCGATCGTAGATAGAGAAAAAATAAGGAAAAATAAGCGATTTTGTGTAAAAAATAGCGATTTTTAAGGATTTTCGGCACATTTTTGCGAATATCTCGGAAACGGTTAGAGATATCGGCAAAAGCTTGACGTCATTCGATTCCCCGTGCGAAAACGCGTCGGATAGGCTATGCCAGAACGCTCTAGCGTTAAAAAAGAATTTTTAATTTTCCCAAAATTTTCGACGAAATTTAAGGAAATTCGACGATATCTTCCGAACCGTAACCGATAGCCGAACGCCGACTTCAGATTCGGAATCGCCGTCGAAAAGGACGTCCGACGGTGTATGATACATCGGGGTAGCAATAGTAGATAGAGAAAAAAATAAGGAAAAATAAGCGATTTTGGGTAAAAATAGCGATTTTTAACGAATTTCGGCACATTTTCGCGAATATCTCGGAAACGGTTAGAGATATCGGCAAAAGCTTGAGGTCATTCGATTCCCCGTGCGAAAACGCGTCGAATAGGCTATGCCAGAACGCTCTAGCGTGAAAAAAGAATTTTTAATTTTCCCAAAATTTTCGACGAAATTCAAGGAAATTCGACGATATCTTCCGAACCGTAACCGATAGCCGAACGCCGACTTCAGATTCGGAATCGCTGTCGAAAAGTACGTCCGACGGTGTATGATACATCGGGGTAGCGATCGTAGATAGAGAAAAAATAAGGAAAAATAAACGATTTTGTGTAAAAAATAGCGATTTTTAACGAATTTCGGCACATTTTTGCGAATATCTCGGAAACGGTTAGAGATATCGGCAAAAGCTTGACGTCATTCGATTCCCTGTGCGAAAACGCGTCGGATAGGCTATGCCAGAACGCTCTAGCGTTAAAAAAGAATTTTTAATTTTCCCAAAATTTTCGACGAAATTTAAGGAAATTCGACGATATCTTCCGAACCGTAACCGATAGCCAAACACCGACTCTAGATTCGGAATCGCCGTCGAAAAGGACGTCCGACGGTGTATGATACATCGTGGTAACGATAGTAGATAGAGAAAAAAATAAGGAAAAATAAGCGATTTTGTATAAAAAATAGCGATTTTTAACGAATTTCGGCACATTTTTGCGAATATCTCGGAAACGGTTAGATATCGGCAAAAGCTTGACGTCATTGGATTCCCCGTGCGAAAACGCGTCGGATAGGCTATGCCAGAACGCTCTAGCGCTAAAAAAGAATTTTTAATTTTCCCAAAATTTTCGACGAAATTTAAGGAAATTCGACGATATCTTCCGAACCGTAACCGATAGCCGAACGCCGACTTTAGATTCGGAATCGCCGTCGAAAAGGACGTCCGTCGGTGTATGATACATCGTGGTAGCGATAGTAGATAGAGAAAAAAATAAGGAAAAATAAGCGATTTTGTGTAAAAAATAGCGATTTTTAACGAATTTCGGCACATTTTTGCGAATATCTCGGAAACGGTTAGAGATATCGGCAAAAGCTTGACGTCATTCGATTCCCCGTGCGAAAACGCATCGGATAGGCTATGCCAGAACGCTCTAGCGTGAAAAAAGAATTTTTAATTTTCCCAAAATTTTCGACGAAATTTAAGGAAATTCGACGATATCTTCCGAACCGTAACCGATAGCCGAACGCCGACTTCAGATTCGGAATCGCCGTCGAAAAGGACGTCCGACGGTGTATGATACATCGGGGTAGCAATAGTAGATAGAGAAAAAAATAAGGAAAAATAAGCGATTTTGGGTAAAAATAGCGATTTTTAACGAATTTCGGCACATTTTTGCGAATATCTCGGAAACGGTTAGAGATATCGGCAAAAGCTTGACGTCATTCGATTCCCTGTGCGAAAACGTGTCGAATAGGCTATGCCAGAACGCTCTAGCGTTAAAAAAGAATTTTTAATTTTCCCAACATTTTCGACGAAATTCAAGGAAATTCGACGATATCTTCCGAACCGTAACCGATAGCCGAACGCCGACTTCAGATTCGGAATCGCTGTCGAAAAGTACGTCCGACGGTGTATGATACATCGGGGTAGCGATCGTAGATAGAGAAAAAATAAGGAAAAATAAGCGATTTTGTGTAAAAAAATAGCGATTTTTAACGAATTTCGGCACATTTTTGCGAATATCTCGGAAACGGTTAGAGATATCGGCAAAAGCTTGACGTCATTCGATTCCCCGTGCGAAAACGCGTCGGATAGGCTATGCCAGAACGCTCTAGCGTTAAAAAAGAATTTTTAATTTTCCCAAAATTTTCGACGAAATTTAAGGAAATTCGACGATATCTTCCGAACCGTAACCGATAGCCGAACGCCGACTTCAGATTCGGAATCGCCGTCGAAAAGGACGTCCGACGGTGTATGATACATCGGGGTAGCAATAGTAGATAGAGAAAAAAATAAGGAAAAATAAGCGATTTTTGGTAAAAATAGCGATTTTTAACGAATTTCGGCACATTTTCGCGAATATCTCGGAAACGGTTAGAGATATCGGCAAAAGCTTGAGGTCATTCGATTCCCCGTGCGAAAACGCGTCGAATAGGCTATGCCAGAACGCTCTAGCGTGAAAAAAGAATTTTTAATTTTCCCAAAATTTTCGACGAAATTCAAGGAAATTCGACGATATCTTCCGAACCGTAACCGATAGCCGAACGCCGACTTCAGATTCGGAATCGCTGTCGAAAAGTACGTCCGACGGTGTATGATACATCGGGGTAGCGATCGTAGATAGAGAAAAAATAAGGAAAAATAAGCGATTTTGTGTAAAAAATAGCGATTTTTAACGAATTTCGGCACATTTTTGCGAATATCTCGGAAACGGTTAGAGATATCGGCAAAAGCTTGACGTCATTCGATTCCCTGTGCGAAAACGCGTCGGATACGCTATGCCAGAACGCTCTAGCGTTAAAAAAGAATTTTTAATTTTCCCAAAATTTTCGACGAAATTTAAGGAAATTCGACGATATCTTCCGAACCGTAACCGATAGCCAAACACCGACTTTAGATTCGGAATCGCCGTCGAAAAGGACGTCCGACGGTGTATGATACATCGTGGTAACGATAGTAGATAGAGAAAAAAATAAGGAAAAATAAGCGATTTTGTGTAAAAAATAGCGATTTTTAACGAATTTCGGCACATTTTTGCGAATATCTCGGAAACGGTTAGATATCGGCAAAAGCTTGACGTCATTGGATTCCCCGTGCGAAAACGCGTCGGATAGGCTATGCCAGAACGCTCTAGCGCTAAAAAAGAATTTTTAATTTTCCCAAAATTTTCGACGAAATTTAAGGAAATTCGACGATATCTTCCGAACCGTAACCGATAGCCGAACGCCGACTTTAGATTCGGAATCGCCGTCGAAAAGGACGTCCGTCGGTGTATGATACATCGTGGTAGCGATAGTAAATAGAGAAAAAAATAAGGAAAAATAAGCGATTTTGTGTAAAAAATAGCGATTTTTAACGAATTTCGGCACATTTTTGCGAATATCTCGGAAACGGTTAGAGATATCGGCAAAAGCTTGACGTCATTCGATTCCCCGTGCGAAAACGCATCGGATAGGCTATGCCAGAACGCTCTAGCGTGAAAAAAGAATTTTTAATTTTCCCAAAATTTTCGACGAAATTCAAGGAAATTCGACGATATCTTCCGAACCGTAACCGATAGCCGAACGCCGACTTCAGATTCGGAATCGCTGTCGAAAAGTACGTCCGACGGTGTATGATACATCGGGGTAGCGATCGTAGATAGAGAAAAAATAAGGAAAAATAAGCGATTTTGTGTAAAAAATAGCGATTTTTAAGGATTTTCGGCACATTTTTGCGAATATCTCGGAAACGGTTAGAGATATCGGCAAAAGCTTGACGTCATTCGATTCCCTGTGCGAAAACGCGTCGGATAGGCTATGCCAGAACGCTCTAGCGTTAGAAAAGAATTTTTAATTTTCCCAAAATTTTCGACGAAATTTAAGGAAATTCGACGATATCTTCCGAACCGTAACCGATAGCCAAACACCGACTTTAGATTCGGAATCGCCGTCGAAAAGGACGTCCGACGGTGTATGATACATCGTGGTAACGATAGTAGATAGAGAAAAAAATAAGGAAAAATAAGCGATTTTGTGTAAAAAATAGCGATTTTTAACGAATTTCGGCACATTTTTGCGAATATCTCGGAAACGGTTAGAGATATCGGCAAAAGCTTGACGTCATTCGATTCCCCGTGCGAAAACGCGTCGGATAGGCTATGCCAGAACGCTCTAGCGCTAAAAAAGAATTTTTAATTTTCCCAAAATTTTCTACGAAATTTAAGGAAATTCGACGATATCTTCCGAACCGTAACCGATAGCCGAACGCCGACTTTAGATTCGGAATCGCCGTCGAAAAGGACGTCCGTCGGTGTATGATACATCGTGGTAGCGATAGTAGACAGAGAAAAAAATAAGGAAAAATAAGCGATTTTGTGTAAAAAATAGCGATTTTTAACGAATTTCGGCACATTTTTGCGAATATCTCGGAAACGGTTAGAGATATCGGCAAAAGCTTGACGTCATTCGATTCCCCGTGCGAAAACGCGTCGGATAGGCTATGCCAGAACGCTCTAGCGTTAAAAAAGAATTTTTAATTTTCCCAAAATTTTCGACGAAATTCAAGGAAATTCGACGATATCTGCCGAACCGTAACCGATAGCCGAACGCCGACTTCAGATTTGGAATCGCCGTCGAAAAGGACGTGCGACGGTGTATGATACATCGGGGTAGCGATAGTAGATAGAGAAAAAAATAAGGAAAAATAAGCGATTTTGTGTAAAAAATAGCGATTTTTAACGAATTTCGGCACATTTTTGCGAATATCTCGGAAACGGTTAGAGATATCGGCAAAAGCTTGACGTCATTCGATTCCCCGTGCGAAAACGCGTCGGATAGGCTATGCCAGAACGCTCTAGCGTTAAAAAAGAATTTTTAATTTTCCCAAAATTTTCGACGAAATTTAAGGAAATTCGACGATATCTTCCGAACCGTAACCGATAGCCAAACACCGACTTTAGATTCGGAATCGCCGTCGAAAAGGACGTCCGACGGTGTATGATACATCGTGGTAACGATAGTAGATAGAGAAAAAAATAAGGAAAAATAAGCGATTTTGTTTAAAAAATAGCGATTTTTAACGAATTTCGGCACATTTTTGCGAATATCTCGGAAACGGTTAGATATCGGCAAAAGCTTGACGTCATTGGATTCCCCGTGCGAAAACGCGTCGGATAGGCTACGCCAGAACGCTCTAGCGCTAAAAAAGAATTTTTAATTTTCCTAAAATTTTCGACGAAATTTAAGGAAATTCGACGATATCTTCCGAACCGTAACCGATAGCCGAACGCCGACTTTAGATTCGGAATCGCCGTCGAAAAGGACGTCCGTCGGTGTATGATACATCGTGGTAGCGATAGTAGATAGAGAAAAAAATAAGGAAAAATAAGCGATTTTGTGTAAAAAATAGCGATTTTTAACGAATTTCGGCACATTTTTGCGAATATCTCGGAAACGGTTAGAGATATCGGCAAAAGCTTGACGTCATTCGATTCCCCGTGCGAAAACGTGTCGAATAGGCTATGCCAGAACGCTCTAGCATTAAAAAAGAATTTTTAATTTTCCCAAAATTTTCGACGAAATTCAAGGAAATTCGACGATATCTTCCGAACCGTAACCGATAGCCGAACGCCGACTTCAGATTCGGAATCGCTGTCGAAAAGTACGTCCGACGGTGTATGATACATCGGGGTAGCGATCGTAGATAGAGAAAAAATAAGGAAAAATAAGCGATTTTGTGTAAAAAATAGCGATTTTTAACAAATTTCGGCACATTTTTGCGAATATCTCGGAAACGGTTAGAGATATCGGCAAAAGCTTGACGTCATTCGATTCCCCGTGCGAAAACGTGTCGAATAGGCTATGCCAGAACGCTCTAGCATTAAAAAAGAATTTTTAATTTTCCCAAAATTTTCGACGAAATTCAAGGAAATTCGACGATATCTTCCGAACCGTAACCGATAGCCGAACGCCGACTTCAGATTCGGAATCGCTGTCGAAAAGTACGTCCGACGGTGTATGATACATCGGGGTAGCGATCGTAGATAGAGAAAAAATAAGGAAAAATAAGCGATTTTGTGTAAAAAATAGCGATTTTTAACGAATTTCGGCACATTTTTGCAAATATCTCGGTAACGGTTAGAGATATCGGCAAAAGCTTAACGTCATTGGATTCCCCGTGCGAAAACGCGTCGGATAGGCTATGCCAGAACGCTCTAGCGTTAAAAAAGAATTTTTAATTATCCCAAAATTTTCGACGAAATTCAAGGAAATTCGACGATATCTTCCGAACCGTAACCGATAGCCGAACGCCGACTTCAGATTTGGAATCGCCGTCGAAAAGGACGTGCGACGGTGTATGATACATCGGGGTAACGATAGTAGATAGAGAAAAAAATAAGGAAAAATAAGCGATTTTGTGTAAAAAATAGCGATTTTTAACGAATTTCGGCACATTTTTGCGAATATCTCGGAAACGGTTAGAGATATCGGCAAAAGCTTGACGTCATTCGATTCCCCGTGCGAAAACGCTTCGGATAGGCTATGCCAGAACGCTCTAGCGTTAAAAAAGAATTTTTAATTTTCCCAAAATTTTCGACGAAATTTAAGGAAATTCGACGATATCTTCCGAACCGTAACCGATAGCCGAACGCCGACTTCAGATTCGGAATCGCCGTCGAAAAGGACGTCCGACGGTGTGTGATACATCGTGCGCCGCTATTATCTTACTTAGGTTTACGAATCCCATATGGTGGCAGCGATTCCTACATTGGAATTGTTTGTAATTTGAAATCGTGCGTTTCAGACCGAGAAAATCACTTTTTGGGATTTCGATGCTTCAATGCTATTTTTTCTTTATCCAGTGGTCGCACAAGATTCTTTCTGTGTGCGCCGCTATTATCTTACTTAGGTTTACGAATCCCATATGGGGGCAGCGATTCCTACATTGGAATTGTTTGTAATTTGAAATCGTGCGTTTCAGACCGAGAAAAACACTTTTTGGGATTTCGATGCTATTTTTTCTTTATCCAGCGGTCGCACAAGATTCTTTTTGTGTGCGCCGCTATTATCTTACTTAGGTTTACGAATCCCATATGGTGGCAGCGATTCCTACATTGGAATTGTTTGTAATTTGAAATCGTGCGTTTCAGACCGAGAAAAACACTTTTTGGGATTTCGATGCTATTTCTTCTTTATCCAGTGGTCGCACAAGATTCTTTTTATGTGCGCCGCTATTATCTTACTTAGGTTTACGAATCCCATATGGTGGCAGCGATTCCTACATTGGAATTGTTTGTAATTTGAAATCGTGCGTTTCAGACCGAGAAAAACACTTTTTGGGATTTCGATGCTATTTTTTCTTTATCCAGCGGTCGCACAAGATTCTTTTTGTGTGCGCCGCTATTATCTTACTTAGGTTTACGAATCCCATATGGTGGCAGCGATTCCTACATTGTAATTGTTTGTAATTTGAAATCGTGCGTTTCAGACCGAGAAAGACACTTTTTGGGATTTCGATGCTTCGATGCTATTTTTTCTTTATCCAACGGTCGCACAAGATTCTTTTTGTGTGCGCCGCTATTATCTTAGTTAGGTTTACGAATCCCATATGGTGGCACCGATTCCTACATTGGAATGTTTGTAATTTGAAATCGTGCGTTTCAGACCGAGAAAAACACTTTTTGGGATTTCGATGCTATTTTTTCTTTATCCAGCGGTCGCACAAGATTCTTCTTGTGTGCGCCGCTATTATCTTACTTAGGTTTACGAATCCCATATGGTGGCAGCGATTCCTACATTGGAATTGTTTGTAATTTGAAATCGTGCGTTTCAGACCGAGAAAAACACTTTTTGGGATTTCGATGCTATTTTTTCTTTATCCAGCGGTCGCACAAGATTCTTTTTGTGTGCGCCGCTATTATCTTACTTAGGTTTACGAATCCCATATGGTGGCAGCGATTCCTACATTGGAATTGTTTGTAATTTGAAATCGTGCGTTTCAGACCGAGAAAAACACTTTTTGGGATTTCGATGCTATTTTTTCTTTATCCAGCGGTCGCACAAGTTTCTTTTTGTGTGCGCCGCTATTATCTTACTTAGGTTTACGAATCCCATATGGTGGCAGCGATTCCTACATTGGAATTGTTTGTAATTTGAAATCGTGCGTTTCAGACCGAGAAAAACACTTTTTGGGATTTCGATGCTTCGATGCTATTTTTTCTTTATCCAGTGGTCGCACAAGATTCCTTTTGTGTGCGCCGCTATTATCTTAGTTAGGTTTACGAATCCCATATGGTGGCAGCGATTCCTACATTGGAATGTTTGTAATTTGAAATCGTGCGTTTCAGACCGAGAAAAACACTTTTTGGGATTTCGATGCTATTTTTTCTTTATCCAGCGGTCGCACAAGATTCTTTTTGTGTGCGCCGCTATTATCTTACTTAGGTTTACGAATCCCATATGGTGGCAGCGATTCCTACATTGGAATTGTTTGTAATTTGAAATCGTGCGTTTCAGACCGAGAAAAACACTTTTTGGGATTTCGATGCTTCGATGCTATTTTTTCTTTATCCAGCGGTCGCACAAGATTCTTCTTGTGTGCGCCGCTATTATCTTACTTAGGTTTACGAATCCCATATGGTGGCAGCGATTCCTACATTGGAATTGTTTGTAATTTGAAATCGTGCGTTTCAGACCGAGAAAAACACTTTTTGGGATTTCGATGCTATTTCTTCTTTATCCAGTGGTCGAACAAGATTCTTTTTGTGTGCGCCGCTATTATCTTACTTAGGTTTACGAATCCCATATGGTGGCAGCGATTCCTACATTGGAATTGTTTGTAATTTGAAATCGTGCGTTTCAGACCGAGAAAAACACTTTTTGGGATTTCGATGCTATTTTTTCTTTATCCAGCGGTCGCACAAGATTCTTTTTGTGTGCGCCGCTATTATCTTACTTAGGTTTACGAATCCCATATGGTGGCAGCGATTCCTACATTGGAATTGTTTGTAATTTGAAATCGTGCGTTTCAGACCGAGAAAAACACTTTTTGGGATTTCGATGCTATTTTTTCTTTATCCAGCGGTCGCACAAGTTTCATTTTGTGTGCGCCGCTATTATCTTACTTAGGTTTACGAATCCCATATTTTGGCAGCGATTCCTACATTGGAATTGTTTGTAATTTGAAATCGTGCGTTTCAGACCGAGAAAAACACTTTTTGGGATTTCGATTCTATTTCTTCTTTATCCAGTAGTCGAACAAGATTCTTTTTGTGTGCGCCGCTATTATCTTACTTAGGTTTACGAATCCCATATGGTGGCAGCGATTCCTACATTGGAATTGTTTGTAATTTGAAATCGTGCGTTTCAGACCGAGAAAAACACTTTTTGGGATTTCGATGCTATTTTTTCTTTATCCTGCGGTCGCACAAGATTCTTTTTGTGTGCGCCGCTATTATCTTACTTAGGTTTACGAATCCCATATGGTGGCAGCGATTCCTACATTGGAATTGTTTGTAATTTGAAATCGTGCGTTTCAGACCGCGAAAAACACTTTTTGGGATTTCGATGCTATTTTTTCTTTATCCAGCGGTCGCACAAGATTCTTTTTGTGTGCGCCGCTATTATCTTACTTAGGTTTACGAATCCCATATGGTGGCAGCGATTCCTACATTGGAATTGTTTGTAATTTGAAATCGTGCGTTTCAGACCGAGAAAAACACTTTTTGGGATTTCGATGCCATTTTTTCTTTATCCAGCGGTCGCACAAGATTCTTTTTGTGTGCGCCGCTATTATCTTACTTAGGTTTATGAATCCCATATGGTGGCAGCGATTCCTACATTGGAATTGTTTGTAATTTGAAATCGTGCGTTTTAGACCGACAAAAACACTTTTTGGGATTTCGATGCTTCGATGCTATTTTTTCTTTATCCAGTGTTCGCACAAGATTCTTTTTGTGTGCGCCGCTATTATCTTACTTAGGTTTACGAATCCCATATGGTGGCAGCGATTCCTACATTGGAATTGTTTGTAATTTGAAATCGTGCGTTTCAGACCGCGAAAAACACTTTTTGGGATTTCGATGCTATTTTTTCTTTATCCAGCGGTCGCACAAGATTCTTTTTGTGTGCGCCGCTATTATCTTACTTAGGTTTACGAATCCCATATGGTGGCAGCGATTCCTACATTGGAATTGTTTTTAATTTGAAATCGTGCGTTTCAGACCGAGAAAAACACTTTTTGGGATTTCGATGCTTCGATGCTATTTTTTCTTTATCCAGCGGTCGCACAAGATTCTTCTTGTGTGCGCCGCTATTATCTTACTTAGGTTTACGAATCCCATATGGTGGCAGCGATTCCTACATTGGAATTGTTTGTAATTTGAAATCGTGCGTTTCAGACCGAGAAAAACACTTTTTGGGATTTCGATGCTATTTCTTCTTTATCCAGTGGTCGAACAAGATTCTTTTTGTGTGCGCCGCTATTATCTTACTTAGGTTTACGAATCCCATATGGTGGCAGCGATTCCTACATTGGAATTGTTTGTAATTTGAAATCGTGCGTTTCAGACCGAGAAAGACACTTTTTGGGATTTCGATGCTTCGATGCTATTTTTTCTTTATCCAACGGTCGCACAAGATTCTTTTTGTGTGCGCCGCTATTATCTTAGTTAGGTTTACGAATCCCATATGGTGGCACCGATTCCTACATTGGAATGTTTGTAATTTGAAATCGTGCGTTTCAGACCGAGAAAAACACTTTTTGGGATTTCGATGCTATTTTTTCTTTATCCAGCGGTCGCACAAGATTCTTTTTGTGTGCGCCGCTATTATCTTACTTAGGTTTACGAATCCCATATGGTGGCAGCGATTCCTACATTGGAATTGTTTGTAATTTGAAATCGTGCGTTTCAGACCGAGAAAAACACTTTTTGGGATTTCGATGCTATTTTTTCTTTATCCAGCGGTCGCACAAGATTCTTTTTGTGTGCGCCGCTATTATCTTACTTAGGTTTACGAATCCCATATGGTGGCAGCGATTCCTACATTGGAATTGTTTGTAATTTGAAATCGTGCGTTTTAGACCGAGAAAAACACTTTTTGGGATTTCGATGCTTCGATGCTATTTTTTCTTTATCCAGTGGTCGCACAAGATTCTTTTTGTGTGCGCCGCTATTATCTTACTTAGGTTTACGAATCCCATATGGTGGCAGCGATTGCTACATTGGAATTGTTTGTAATTTGAAATCGTGCGTTTCAGACCGAGAAAAACACTTTTTGGGATTTCGATGCTTCGATGCTATTTTTTCTTTATCCAGTGGTCGCACAACATTCTTTTTGTGTGCGCCGCTATTATCTTACTTAGGTTTACGAATCCCATATGGTGGCAGCGATTCCTACATTGGAATTGTTTGTAATTTGAAATCGTGCGTTTCAGACCGAGAAAAACACTTTTTGGGATTTCGATGCTATTTCTTCTTTATCCAGTGGTCGCACAAGATTCTTTTTGTGTGCGCCGCTATTATCTTACTTAGGTTTACGAATCCCGTATGGTGGCAGCGATTCCTACATTGGAATTGTTTGTAATTTGAAATCGTGCGTTTCAGACCGAGAAAAACACTTTTTGGGATTTCGATGCTATTTTTTCTTTATCCAGTGGTCGCACAAGATTCTTTTTGTTTGCGCCGCTATTATCTTACTTAGGTTTACGAATCCCATATGGTGGCAGCGATTCCTACATTGGAATTGTTTGTAATTTGAAATCGTGCGTTTCAGACCGAGAAAAACACTTTTTGGGATTTCGATGCTATTTTTTCTTTATCCTGCGGTCGCACAAGATTCTTTTTGTGTGCGCCGCTATTATCTTACTTAGGTTTACGAATCCCATATGGTGGCAGCGATTCCTACATTGGAATTGTTTGTAATTTGAAATCGTGCGTTTCAGACCGAGAAAAACACGTTTTGGGATTTCGATGCTTCAATGCTATTTTTTCTTTATCCAGTGGTCGCACAAGATTCTTTTTGTGTGCGCCGCTATTATCTTACTTAGGTTTACGAATCCCATATGGTGGCAGCGATTCCTACATTGGAATTGTTTGTAATTTGAAATCGTGCGTTTCAGACCGAGAAAAACACTTTTTGGGATTTCGATGCTATTTTTTCTTTATCCAGCGGTCGCACAAGATTCTTTTTGTGTGCGCCGCTATTATCTTACTTAGGTTTACGAATCCCATATGGTGGCAGCGATTCCTACATTGGAATTGTTTGTAATTTGAAATCGTGCGTTTCAGACCGAGAAAGACACTTTTTGGGATTTCGATGCTTCGATGCTATTTTTTCTTTATCCAACGGTCGCACAAGATTCTTTTTGTGTGCGCCGCTATTATCTTAGTTAGGTTTACGAATCCCATATGGTGGCACCGATTCCTACATTGGAATGTTTGTAATTTGAAATCGTGCGTTTCAGACCGAGAAAAACACTTTTTGGGATTTCGATGCTATTTTTTCTTTATCCAGCGGTCGCACAAGATTCTTTTTGTGTGCGCCGCTATTATCTTACTTAGGTTTACGAATCCCATATGGTGGCAGCGATTCCTACATTGGAATTGTTTGTAATTTGAAATCGTGCGTTTCAGACCGAGAAAAACACTTTTTGGGATTTCGATGCTTCGATGCTATTTTTTCTTTATCCAGCGGTCGCACAAGATTCTTCTTGTGTGCGCCGCTATTATCTTACTTAGGTTTACGAATCCCATATGGTGGCAGCGATTCCTACATTGGAATTGTTTGTAATTTGAAATCGTGCGTTTCAGACCGAGAAAAACACTTTTTGGGATTTCGATGCTATTTTTTCTTTATCCAGCGGTCGCACAAGATTCTTTTTGTGTGCGCCGCTATTATCTTACTTAGGTTTACGAATCCCATATGGTGGCAGCGATTCCTACATTGGAATTGTTTGTAATTTGAAATCGTGCGTTTCAGACCGAGAAAAACACTTTTTGGGATTTCGATGCTATTTTTTCTTTATCCAGCGGTCGCACAAATTTCTTTTTGTGTGCGCCGCTATTATCTTACTTAGGTTTACGAATCCCATATGGTGGCAGCGATTCCTACATTGGAATTGTTTGTAATTTGAAATCGTGCGTTTCAGACCGAGAAAAACACTTTTTGGGATTTCGATGCTTCGATGCTATTTTTTCTTTATCCAGTGGTCGCACAAGATTCCTTTTGTGTGCGCCGCTATTATCTTAGTTAGGTTTACGAATCCCATATGGTGGCAGCGATTCCTACATTGGAATGTTTGTAATTTGAAATCGTGCGTTTCAGACCGAGAAAAACACTTTTTGGGATTTCGATGCTATTTTTTCTTTATCCAGCGGTCGCACAAGATTCTTTTTGTGTGCGCCGCTATTATCTTACTTAGGTTTACGAATCCCATATGGTGGCAGCGATTCCTACATTGGAATTGTTTGTAATTTGAAATCGTGCGTTTCAGACCGAGAAAAACACTTTTTGGGATTTCGATGCTATTTTTTCTTTATCCAGCGGTCGCACAAATTTCTTTTTGTGTGCGCCGCTATTATCTTACTTAGGTTTACGAATCCCATATGGTGGCAGCGATTCCTACATTGGAATTGTTTGTAATTTGAAATCGTGCGTTTCAGACCGAGAAAAACACTTTTTGGGATTTCGATGCTATTTTTTCTTTATCCAGTGGTCGCACAAGATTCCTTTTGTGTGCGCCGCTATTATCTTAGTTAGGTTTACGAATCCCATATGGTGGCAGCGATTCCTACATTGGAATGTTTGTAATTTGAAATCGTGCGTTTCAGACCGAGAAAAACACTTTTTGGGATTTCGATGCTATTTTTTCTTTATCCAGCGGTCGCACAAGATTCTTTTTGTGTGCGCCGCTATTATCTTACTTAGGTTTACGAATCCCATATGGTGGCAGCGATTCCTACATTGGAATTGTTTGTAATTTGAAATCGTGCGTTTCAGACCGAGAAAAACACTTTTTGGGATTTCGATGCTTCGATGCTATTTTT
Source organism: Cetonia aurata (assembly GCA_949128085.1). NCBI lineage: Eukaryota > Metazoa > Arthropoda > Insecta > Coleoptera > Scarabaeidae > Cetonia > Cetonia aurata. The sequence goes on along the minus strand of OX421884.1, from coordinate 34,044,947 downwards.
TCTTTATCCAGTGGTCGCACAAGATTCCTTTTGTGTGCGCCGCTATTATCTTAGTTAGGTTTACGAATCCCATATGGTGGCAGCGATTCCTACATTGGAATGTTTGTAATTTGAAATCGTGCGTTTCAGACCGAGAAAAACACTTTTTGGGATTTCGATGCTATTTTTTCTTTATCCAGCGGTCGCACAAGATTCTTTTTGTGTGCGCCGCTATTATCTTACTTAGGTTTACGAATCCCATATGGTGGCAGCGATTCCTACATTGGAATTGTTTGTAATTTGAAATCGTGCGTTTCAGACCGAGAAAAACACTTTTTGGGATTTCGATGCTTCAATGCTATTTTTTCTTTATCCAGTGGTCGCACAAGATTCTTTTTGTGTGCGCCGCTATTATCTTACTTAGGTTTACGAATCCCATATGGTGGCAGCGATTCCTACATTGGAATTGTTTGTAATTTGAAATCGTGCGTTTCAGACCGAGAAAAACACTTTTTGGGATTTCGATGCTTCGATGCTATTTTTTCTTTATCCAGTGGTCGCACAAGATTCCTTTTGTGTGCGCCGCTATTATCTTAGTTAGGTTTACGAATCCCATATGGTGGCAGCGATTCCTACATTGGAATGTTTGTAATTTGAAATCGTGCGTTTCAGACCGAGAAAAACACTTTTTGGGATTTCGATGCTATTTTTTCTTTATCCTGCGGTCGCACAAGATTCTTTTTGTGTGCGCCGCTATTATCTTACTTAGGTTTACGAATCCCATATGGTGGCAGCGATTCCTACATTGGAATTGTTTGTAATTTGAAATCGTGCGTTTCAGACCGCGAAAAACACTTTTTGGGATTTCGATGCTATTTTTTCTTTATCCAGCGGTCGCACAAGATTCTTTTTGTGTGCGCCGCTATTATCTTACTTAGGTTTACGAATCCCATATGGTGGCAGCGATTCCTACATTGGAATTGTTTGTAATTTGAAATCGTGCGTTTCAGACCGAGAAAAACACTTTTTGGGATTTCGATGCCATTTTTTCTTTATCCAGCGGTCGCACAAGATTCTTTTTGTGTGCGCCGCTATTATCTTACTTAGGTTTATGAATCCCATATGGTGGCAGCGATTCCTACATTGGAATTGTTTGTAATTTGAAATCGTGCGTTTTAGACCGACAAAAACACTTTTTGGGATTTCGATGCTTCGATGCTATTTTTTCTTTATCCAGTGTTCGCACAAGATTCTTTTTGTGTGCGCCGCTATTATCTTACTTAGGTTTACGAATCCCATATGGTGGCAGCGATGCCTACATTGGAATTGTTTGTAATTTGAAATCGTGCGTTTCAGACCGAGAAAAACACTTTTTGGGATTTCGATGCTTCGATGCTATTTTTTCTTTATCCAGTGGTCGCACAACATTCTTTTTGTGTGCGCCGCTATTATCTTACTTAGATTTACGAATCCCATATGGTGGCAGCGATTCCTACATTGGAATTGTTTTTAATTTGAAATCGTGCGTTTCAGACCGAGAAAAACACTTTTTGGGATTTCGATGCTTCGATGCTATTTTTTCTTTATCCAGTGGTCGCACAAGATTCTTTTTGTGTGCGCCGCTATTATCTTACTTAGGTTTACGAATCCCATATGGTGGCAGCGATTCCTACATTGGAATTGTTTGTAATTTGAAATCGTGCGTTTCAGACCGAGAAAAACACTTTTTGGGATTTCGATGCTTCGACGCTATTTCTTCTTTATCCAGCGGTCGCACAAGATTCTTTTTGTGTGCGCCGCTATTATCTTACTTAGGTTTACGAATCCCATATGGTGGCAGCGATTCCTACATTGGAATTGTTTGTAATTTGAAATCGTGCGTTTCAGACCGAGAAAAACACTTTTTGGGATTTCGATGCTATTTTTTCTTTATCCTGCGGTCGCACAAGATTCTTTTTGTGTGCGCCGCTATTATCTTACTTAGGTTTACGAATCCCATATGGTGGCAGCGATTCCTACATTGGAATTGTTTGTAATTTGAAATCGTGCGTTTCAGACCGAGAAAAACACTTTTTGGGATTTCGATGCTTCAATGCTATTTTTTCTTTATCCAGTGGTCGCACAAGATTCTTTTTGTGTGCGCCGCTATTATCTTACTTAGGTTTACGAATCCCATATGGTGGCAGCGATTCCTACATTGGAATTGTTTGTAATTTGAAAACGTACGTTTCAGACCGAGAAAAACACTATTTGGGATTTCGATGCTATTTTTTTCTTTATCCAGTGGTCGCACAAGATTCTTTTTGTTTGCGCCGCTATTATCTTACTTAGGTTTACGAATCCCATATGGTGGCAGCGATTCCTACATTGGAATTGTTTGTAATTTGAAATCGTGCGTTTCAGACCGAGAAAAACACTTTTTGGGATTTCGATGCTATTTTTTCTTTATCCTGCGGTCGCACAAGATTCTTTTTGTGTGCGCCGCTATTATCTTACTTAGGTTTACGAATCCCGTATGGTGGCAGCGATTCCTACATTGGAATTGTTTGTAATTTGAAATCGTGCGTTTCAGACCGAGAAAAACACTTTTTGGGATTTCGATGCTATTTCTTCTTTATCCAGTGGTCGCACAAGATTCTTTCTGTGTGCGCCGCTATTATCTTACTTAGGTTTACGAATCCCATATGGTGGCAGCGATTCCTACATTGGAATTGTTTGTAATTTGAAAACGTACGTTTCAGACCGAGAAAAACACTATTTGGGATTTCGATGCTATTTTTTCTTTATCCAGTGGTCGCACAAGATTCTTTTTGTTTGCGCCGCTATTATCTTACTTAGGTTTACGAATCCCATATGGTGGCAGCGATTCCTACATTGGAATTGTTTGTAATTTGAAATCGTGCGTTTCAGACCGAGAAAAACACTTTTTGGGATTTCGATGCTATTTTTTCTTTATCCTGCGGTCGCACAAGATTCTTTTTGTGTGCGCCGCTATTATCTTACTTAGGTTTACGAATCCCATATGGTGGCAGCGATTCCTACATTGGAATTGTTTGTAATTTGAAATCGTGCGTTTCAGACCGAGAAAAACACTTTTTGGGATTTCGATGCTTCAATGCTATTTTTTCTTTATCCAGTGGTCGCACAAGATTCTTTTTGTGTGCGCCGCTATTATCTTACTTAGGTTTACGAATCCCATATGGTGGCAGCGATTCCTACATTGGAATTGTTTGTAATTTGAAAACGTACGTTTCAGACCGAGAAAAACACTTTTTGGGATTTCGATGCTTCAATGCTATTTTTTCTTTATCCAGTGGTCGCACAAGATTCTTTTTGTGTGCGCCGCTATTATCTTACTTAGGTTTACGAATCCCATATGGTGGCAGCGATTCCTACATTGGAATTGTTTGTAATTTGAAAACGTACGTTTCAGACCGAGAAAAACACTTTTTGGGATTTCGATGCTTCAATGCTATTTTTTCTTTATCCAGTGGTCGCACAAGATTCTTTTTGTGTGCGCCGCTATTATCTTACTTAGGTTTACGAATCCCATATGGTGGCAGCGATTCCTACATTGGAATTGTTTGTAATTTGAAATCGTGCGTTTCAGACCGAGAAAGACACTTTTTGGGATTTCGATGCTTCGATGCTATTTTTTCTTTATCCAGCGGTCGCACAAGATTCTTTTTGTGTGCGCCGCTATTATCTTAGTTAGGTTTACGAATCCCATATGGTGGCAGCGATTCCTACATTGGAATGTTTGTAATTTGAAATCGTGCGTTTCAGACCGAGAAAAACACTTTTTGGGATTTCGATGCTATTTTTTCTTTATCCAGCGGTCGCACAAGATTCTTTTTGTGTGCGCCGCTATTATCTTACTTAGGTTTACGAATCCCATATGGTGGCAGCGATTCCTACATTGGAATTGTTTGTAATTTGAAATCGTGCGTTTCAGACCGAGAAAAACACTTTTTGGGATTTCGATGCTATTTTTTCTTTATCCAGCGGTCGCACAAGATTCTTTTTGTGTGCGCCGCTATTATCTTACTTAGGTTTACGAATCCCATATGGTGGCAGCGATTCCTACATTGGAATTGTTTGTAATTTGAAATCGTGCGTTTCAGACCGTGAAAAACACTTTTTGGGATTTCGATGCTATTTTTTCTTTATCCAGTGGTCGCACAAGATTCTTTTTGTGTGCGCCGCTATTATCTTACTTAGGTTTACGAATCCCATATGGTGGCAGCGATTCCTACATTGGAATTGTTTGTAATTTGAAATCGTGCGTTTCAGACCGAGAAAAACACATTTTGGGATTTCGATGCTTCGATGCTATTTTTTCTTTATCCAGTGGTCGCACAAGATTCTTTTTGTGTGCGCCGCTATTATCTTACTTAGGTTTACGAATCCCATATGGTGGCAGCGATTCCTACATTGGAATTGTTTGTAATTTGAAATCGTGCGTTTCAGACAGAGAAAAACACTTTTTGGGATTTCGATGCTTCGATGCTATTTTTTCTTTATCCAGTGGTCGCACAACATTCTTTTTGTGTGCGCCGCTATTATCTTACTTAGGTTTACGAATCGCATATGGTGGCAGCGATTCCTACATTGGAATTGTTTGTAATTTGAAATCGTGCGTTTCAGACCGAGAAAAACACTTTTTGGGATTTCGATGCTTCGATGCTATTTTTTCTTTATCCAGTGGTCGCACAAGATTCTTTTTGTGTGCGCCGCTATTATCTTACTTAGGTTTACGAATCCCATATGGTGGCAGCGATTCCTACATTGGAATTGTTTGTAATTTGAAATCGTGCGTTTCAGACCGAGAAAAACACTTTTTGGGATTTCGATGCTATTTTTTCTTTATCCAGCGGTCGCACAAGATTCTTTTTGTGTGCGCCGCTATTATCTTACTTAGGTTTACGAATCCCATATGGTGGCAGCGATTCCTACATTGGAATTGTTTGTAATTTGAAATCGTGCGTTTCAGACCGAGAAAAACACTTTTTGGGATTTCGATGCTTCGATGCTATTTTTTCTTTATCCAGTGGTCGCACAAGATTCTTTTTGTGTGCGCCGCTATTATCTTACTTAGGTTTACGAATCCCATATGGTGGCAGCGATTCCTACATTGGAATTGTTTGTAATTTGAAATCGTGCGTTTCAGACCGAGAAAAACACTTTTTGGGATTTCGATGCTTCGATGCTATTTTTTCTTTATCCAGTGGTCGCACAAGATTCTTTTTGTGTGCGCCGCTATTATCTTACTTAGGTTTACGAATCCCATATGGTGGCAGCGATTCCTACATTGGAATTGTTTGTAATTTGAAATCGTGCGTTTCAGACCGAGAAAAACACTTTTTGGGATTTCGATGCTTCGATGCTATTTTTTCTTTATCCAGTGGTCGCACAACATTCTTTTTGTGTGCGCCGCTATTATCTTACTTAGGTTTACGAATCGCATATGGTGGCAGCGATTCCTACATTGGAATTGTTTGTAATTTGAAATCGTGCGTTTCAGACCGAGAAAAACACTTTTTGGGATTTCGATGCTATTTTTTCTTTATCCAGCGGTCGCACAAGATTCTTTTTGTGTGCGCCGCTATTATCTTACTTAGGTTTACGAATCCCATATGGTGGCAGCGATTCCTACATTGGAATTGTTTGTAATTTGAAATCCTGCGTTTCAGACCGAGAAAAACACTTTTTGGGATATCGATGCTTCGATGCTATTTTTTCTTTATCCAGCGGTCGCACAAGATTCTTTTTGTGTGCGCCGCTATTATCTTACTTCGGTTTACGAATCCCATATGGTGGCAGCGATTCCTACATTGGAATTGTTTGTAATTTGAAATCGTGCGTTTCAGACCGAGAAAAACACTTTTTGAAATTTCGATGCTATTTTTTCTTTATCCAGCGGTCGCACAAGATTCTTTTTGTGTGCGCCGCTATTATCTTACTTAGGTTTACGAATCCCATATGGTGGCAGCGATTCCTACATTGGAATTGTTTGTAATTTGAAATCGTGCGTTTCAGACCGAGAAAAACACTTTTTGGGATTTCGATGCTTCGATGCTATTTTTTCTTTATCCAGTGGTCGCACAAGATTCTTTTTGTGTGCGCCGCTATTATCTTACTTAGGTTTACGAATCCCATATGGTGGCAGCGATTCCTACATTGGAATTGTTTGTAATTTGAAATCGTGCGTTTCAGACCGAGAAAAACACTTTTTGGGATTTCGATGCTATTTTTTCTTTATCCAGCGGTCGCACAAGATTCTTTTTGTGTGCGCCGCTATTATCTTACTTAGGTTTACGAATCCCATATGGTGGCAGCGATTCCTATATTGGAATTGTTTGTAATTTGAAATCGTGCGTTTCAGACCGAGAAAAACACTTTTTGGGATTTCGATGCTTCGATGCTATTTTTTCTTTATCCAGTGGTCGCACAACATTCTTTTTGTGTGCGCCGCTATTATCTTACTTAGGTTGACGAATCGCATATGGTTGCAGCGATTCCTACATTGGAATTGTTTGTAATTTGAAATCGTGCGTTTCAGACCGAGAAAAACACTTTTTGGGATTTTGATGCTATTTTTTCTTTATCCAGCGGTCGCACAAGATTCTTTTTGTGTGCGCCGCTATTATCTTACTTAGGTTTACGAATCCCATATGGTGGTAGCGATTCCTACATTGGAATTGTTTGTAATTTGAAATCGTGCGTTTCAGATCGAGAAAAACACTTTTTGGGATTTCGATGCTTCGATGCTATTTTTTCTTTATCCAGTGGTCGCACAAGATTCTTTTTGTGTGCGCCGCTATTATCTTACTTAGGTTTACGAATCCCATATGGTGGCAGCGATTCCTACATTGGAATTGTTTGTAATTTGAAATCGTGCGTTTCAGACCGAGAAAAACACTTTTTGGGATTTCGATGCTTCGATGCTATTTTTTCTTTATCCAGTGGTCGCACAACATTCTTTTTGTGTGCGCCGCTATTATCTTACTTAGGTTTACGAATCGCATATGGTGGCAGCGATTCCTACATTGGAATTGTTTGTAATTTGAAATCGTGCGTTTCAGACCGAGAAAAACACTTTTTGGGATTTCGATGCTATTTTTTCTTTATCCAGCGGTCGCACAAGATTCTTTTTGTGTGCGCCGCTATTATCTTACTTAGGTTTACGAATCCCATATGGTGGTAGCGATTCCTACATTGGAATTGTTTGTAATTTGAAATCGTGCGTTTCAGACCGAGAAAAACACTTTTTGGGATTTCGATGCTTCGATGCTATTTTTTCTTTATCCAGCGGTCGCACAAGATTCTTTTTGTGTGCGCCGCTATTATCTTACTTAGGTTTACGAATCCCATATGGTGTCAGCGATTCCTACATTGGAATTGTTTGTAATTTGAAATCGTGCGTTTCAGACCGAGAAAAACACTTTTTGGGATTTCGATGCTTCGATGCTATTTTTTCTTTATCCAGTGGTCGCACAAGATTCTTTTTGTGTGCGCCGCTATTATCTTACTTAGGTTTACGAATCCCATATGGTGGCAGCGATTCCTACATTGGAATTGTTTGTAATTTGAAATAGTGCGTTTCAGACCGAGAAAAACACTTTTTGGGATTTCGATGCTTCGATGCTATTTTTTCTTTATCCAGTGGTCGCACAACATTCTTTTTGTGTGCGCCGCTATTATCTTACTTAGGTTTACGAATCGCATATGGTGGCAGCGATTCCTATATTGGAATTGTTTGTAATTTGAAATCGTGCGTTTCAGACCGAGAAAAACACTTTTTGGGATTTCGATGCTATTTTTTCTTTATCCAGCGGTCGCACAAGATTCTTTTTGTGTGCGCCGCTATTATCTTAGTTAGGTTTACGAGTCCCATATGGTGGCAGCGATTCCTACATTGGAATTGTTTGTAATTTGAAATCGTGCGTTTCAGACCGAGAAAAACACTTTTTGGGATTTCGATGCTATTTTTTCTTTATCCAGCGGTCGCAGAAGATTCTTTTTGTGTGCGCCGCTATTATCTTACTTAGGTTTACGAATCCCATATGGTGGCAGCGATTCCTACATTGGAATTGTTTGTAATTTGAAATCGTGCGTTTCAGACCGAGAAAAACACTTTTTGGGATTTCGATGCTTCGATGCTATTTTTTCTTTATCCAGTGGTCGCACAAGATTCTTTTTGTGTGCGCCGCTATTATCTTACTTAGGTTTACGAATCCCATATGGTGGCAGCGATTCCTACATTGGAATTGTTTGTAATTTGAAATCGTGCGTTTCAGACCGAGAAAAACACTTTTTGGGATTTCGATGCTATTTTTTCTTTATCCAGCGGTCGCACAAGATTCTTTTTGTGTGCGCCGCTATTATCTTACTTAGGTTTACGAATCCCATATGGTGGCAGCGATTCCTACATTGGAATTGTTTGTTATTTGAAATCGTGCGTTTCAGACCGAGAAAAACACTTTTTGGGATTTCGATGCTTCGATGCTATTTTTTCTTTATCCAGCGGTCGCACAAGATTCTTTTTGTGTGCGCCGCTATTATCTTACTTAGGTTTACGAATCCCATATGGTGGCAGCGATTCCTACATTGGAATTGTTTGTAATTTGAAATCGTGCGTTTCAGACCGAGAAAAACACTTTTTGGGATTTCGATGCTTCGATGCTATTTTTTCTTTATCCAGTGGTCGCACAACATTCTTTTTGTGTGCGCCGCTATTATCTTACTTAGGTTTACGAATCGCATATGGTGGCAGCGATTCCTACATTGGAATTGTTTGTAATTTGAAATCGTGCGTTTCAGACCGAGAAAAACACTTTTTGGGATTTCGATGCTATTTTTTCTTTATCCAGCGGTCGCACAAGATTCTTTTTGTGTGCGCCGCTATTATCTTACTTAGGTTTACGAATCCCATATGGTGGCAGCGATTCCTACATTGGAATTGTTTGTAATTTGAAATCGTGCGTTTCAGACCGAGAAAAACACTTTTTGGGATTTCGATGCTATTTTTTCTTTATCCAGCGGTCGCACAAGATTCTTTTTGTGTGCGCCGCTATTATCTTACTTAGGTTTACGAATCCCATATGGTGGCAGCGATTCCTACATTGGAATTGTTTGTAATTTGAAATCGTGCGTTTCAGACCGAGAAAAACACTTTTTGGGATTTTGATGCTATTTTTTCTTTATCCAGCGGTCGCACAAGATTCTTTTTGTGTGCGCCGCTATTATCTTACTTAGGTTTACGAATCCCATATGGTGGCAGCGATTCCTACATTGGAATTGTTTGTAATTTGAAATCGTGCGTTTCAGACCGAGAAAAACACTTTTTGGGATTTCGATGCTTCGATGCTATTTTTTCTTTATCCAGTGGTCGCACAAGATTCTTTTTGTGTGCGCCGCTATTATCTTACTTAGGTTTACGAATCCCATATGGTGGCAGCGATTCCTACATTGGAATTGTTTGTAATTTGAAATCGTGCGTTTCAGACCGAGAAAAACACTTTTTGGGATTTCGATGCTATTTTTTCTTTATCCAGCGGTCGCACAAGATTCTTTTTGTGTGCGCCGCTATTATCTTACTTAGGTTTACGAATCCCATATGGTGGTAGCGATTCCTACATTGGAATTGTTTGTAATTTGAAATCGTGCGTTTCAGACCGAGAAAAACACTTTTTGGGATTTCGATGCTTCGATGCTATTTTTTCTTTATCCAGCGGTCGCACAAGATTCTTTTTGTGTGCGCCGCTATTATCTTACTTAGGTTTACGAATCCCATATGGTGTCAGCGATTCCTACATTGGAATTGTTTGTAATTTGAAATCGTGCGTTTCAGACCGAGAAAAACACTTTTTGGGATTTCGATGCTTCGATGCTATTTTTTCTTTATCCAGTGGTCGCACAAGATTCTTTTTGTGTGCGCCGCTATTATCTTACTTAGGTTTACGAATCCCATATGGTGGCAGCGATTCCTACATTGGAATTGTTTGTAATTTGAAATAGTGCGTTTCAGACCGAGAAAAACACTTTTTGGGATTTCGATGCTTCGATGCTATTTTTTCTTTATCCAGTGGTCGCACAACATTCTTTTTGTGTGCGCCGCTATTATCTTACTTAGGTTTACGAATCGCATATGGTGGCAGCGATTCCTATATTGGAATTGTTTGTAATTTGAAATCGTGCGTTTCAGACCGAGAAAAACACTTTTTGGGATTTCGATGCTATTTTTTCTTTATCCAGCGGTCGCACAAGATTCTTTTTGTGTGCGCCTCTATTATCTTAGTTAGGTTTACGAGTCCCATATGGTGGCAGCGATTCCTACATTGGAATTGTTTGTAATTTGAAATCGTGCGTTTCAGACCGAGAAAAACACTTTTTGGGATTTCGATGCTATTTTTTCTTTATCCAGCGGTCGCACAAGATTCTTTTTGTGTGCGCCGCTATTATCTTACTTAGGTTTACGAATCCCATATGGTGGCAGCGATTCCTACATTGGAATTGTTTGTTATTTGAAATCGTGCGTTTCAGACCGAGAAAAACACTTTTTGGGATTTCGATGCTTCGATGCTATTTTTTCTTTATCCAGCGGTCGCACAAGATTCTTTTTGTGTGCGCCGCTATTATCTTACTTAGGTTTACGAATCCCATATGGTGGCAGCGATTCCTACATTGGAATTGTTTGTAATTTGAAATCGTGCGTTTCAGACCGAGAAAAACACTTTTTGGGATTTCGATGCTTCGATGCTATTTTTTCTTTATCCAGTGGTCGCACAACATTCTTTTTGTGTGCGCCGCTATTATCTTACTTAGGTTTACGAATCCCATATGGTGGCAGCGATTCCTACATTGGAATTGTTTGTAATTTGAAATCGTGCGTTTCAGACCGAGAAAAACACTTTTTGGGATTTCGATGCTTCGATGCTATTTTTTCTTTATCCAGCGGTCGCACAAGATTCTTTTTGTGTGCGCCGCTATTATCTTACTTAGGTTTACGAATCCCATATGGTGGCAGCGATTCCTACATTGGAATTGTTTGTAATTTGAAATCGTGCGTTTCAGACCGAGAAAAACACTTTTTGGGATTTCGATGCTTCGATGCTATTTTTTCTTTATCCAGTGGTCGCACAAGATTCTTTTTGTGTGCGCCGCTATTATCTTACTTAGGTTTACGAATCCCATATGGTGGCAGCGATTCCTACATTGGAATTGTTTGTAATTTGAAATCGTGCGTTTCAGACCGAGAAAAACACTTTTTGGGATTTCGATGCTATTTTTTCTTTATCCAGCGGTCGCACAAGATTCTTTTTGTGTGCGCCGCTATTATCTTACTTAGGTTTACGAATCCCATATGGTGGCAGCGATTCCAACATTGGAATTGTTTGTAATTTGAAATCGTGCGTTTCAGACCGAGAAAAACACTTTTTGGGATTTCGATGCTTCGATGCTATTTTTTCTTTATCCAGTGGTCGCACAACATTCTTTTTGTGTGCGCCGCTATTATCTTACTTAGGTTTACGAATCGCATATGGTGGCAGCGATTCCTACATTGGAATTGTTTGTAATTTGAAATCGTGCGTTTCAGACCGAGAAAAACACTTTTTGGGATTTCGATGCTATTTTTTCTTTATCCAGCGGTCGCACAAGATTCTTTTTGTGTGCGCCGCTATTATCTTAGTTAGGTTTACGAGTCCCATATGGTGGCAGCGATTCCTACATTGGAATTGTTTGTAATTTGAAATCGTGCGTTTCAGACCGAGAAAAACACTTTTTGGGATTTCGATGCTATTTTTTCTTTATCCAGCGGTCGCACAAGATTCTTTTTGTGTGCGCCGCTATTATCTTACTTAGGTTTACGAATCCCATATGGTGGCAGCGATTCCTACATTGGAATTGTTTGTAATTTGAAATCGTGCGTTTCAGACCGAGAAAAACACTTTTTGGGATTTCGATGCTTCGATGCTATTTTTTCTTTATCCAGCGGTCGCACAAGATTCTTTTTGTGTGCGCCGCTATTATCTTACTTAGGTTTACGAATCCCATATGGTGGCAGCGATTCCTACATTGGAATTGTTTGTAATTTGAAATCGTGCGTTTCAGACCGAGAAAAACACTTTTTGGGATTTCGATGCTTCGATGCTATTTTTTCTTTATCCAGTGGTCGCACAACATTCTTTTTGTGTGCGCCGCTATTATCTTACTTAGGTTTACGAATCGCATATGGTGGCAGCGATTCCTACATTGGAATTGTTTGTAATTTGAAATCGTGCGTTTCAGACCGAGAAAAACACTTTTTGGGATTTCGATGCTATTTTTTCTTTATCCAGCGGTCGCACAAGATTCTTTTTGTGTGCGCCGCTATTATCTTACTTAGGTTTACGAATCCCATATGGTGGCAGCGATTCCTACATTGGAATTGTTTGTAATTTGAAATCGTGCGTTTCAGACCGAGAAAAACACTTTTTGGGATTTCGATGCTATTTTTTCTTTATCCAGCGGTCGCACAAGATTCTTTTTGTGTGCGCCGCTATTATCTTACTTAGGTTTACGAATCCCATATGGTGGCAGCGATTCCTACATTGGAATTGTTTGTAATTTGAAATCGTGCGTTTCAGACCGAGAAAAACACTTTTTGGGATTTTGATGCTATTTTTTCTTTATCCAGCGGTCGCACAAGATTCTTTTTGTGTGCGCCGCTATTATCTTACTTAGGTTTACGAATCCCATATGGTGGCAGCGATTCCTACATTGGAATTGTTTGTAATTTGAAATCGTGCGTTTCAGACCGAGAAAAACACTTTTTGGGATATCGATGCTTCGATGCTATTTTTTCTTTATCCAGCGGTCGCACAAGATTCTTTTTGTGTGCGCCGCTATTATCTTACTTCGGTTTACGAATCCCATATGGTGGCAGCGATTCCTACATTGGAATTGTTTGTAATTTGAAATCGTGCGTTTAAGACCGAGAAAAACACTTTTTGAAATTTCGATGCTATTTTTTCTTTATCCAGCGGTCGCACAAGATTCTTTTTGTGTGCGCCGCTATTATCTTACTTAGGTTTACGAATCCCATATGGTGGCAGCGATTCCTACATTGGAATTGTTTGTAATTTGAAATCGTGCGTTTCAGACCGAGAAAAACACTTTTTGGGATTTCGATGCTTCGATGCTATTTTTTCTTTATCCAGTGGTCGCACAAGATTCTTTTTGTGTGCGCCGCTATTATCTTACTTAGGTTTACGAATCCCATATGGTGGCAGCGATTCCTACATTGGAATTGTTTGTAATTTGAAATCGTGCGTTTCAGACCGAGAAAAACACTTTTTGGGATTTCGATGCTATTTTTTCTTTATCCAGCGGTCGCACAAGATTCTTTTTGTGTGCGCCGCTATTATCTTACTTAGGTTTACGAATCGCATATGGTGGCAGCGATTCCTACATTGGAATTGTTTGTAATTTGAAATCGTGCGTTTCAGACCGAGAAAAACACTTTTTGGGATTTCGATGCTTCGATGCTATTTTTTCTTTATCCAGTGGTCGCACAACATTCTTTTTGTGTGCGCCGCTATTATCTTACTTAGGTTTACGAATCGCATATGGTTGCAGCGATTCCTACATTGGAATTGTTTGTAATTTGAAATCGTGCGTTTCAGACCGAGAAAAACACTTTTTGGGATTTTGATGCTATTTTTTCTTTATCCAGCGGTCGCACAAGATTCTTTTTGTGTGCGCCGCTATTATCTTACTTAGGTTTACGAATCCCATATGGTGGCAGCGATTCCTACATTGGAATTGTTTGTAATTTGAAATCGTGCGTTTCAGACCGAGAAAAACACTTTTTGGCATTTCGATGCTTCGATGCTATTTTTTCTTTATCCAGTGGTCGCACAAGATTCTTTTTGTGTGCGCCGCTATTATCTTACTTAGGTTTACGAATCCCATATGGTGGCAGCGATTCCTACATTGGAATTGTTTGTAATTTGAAATCGTGCGTTTCAGACCGAGAAAAACACTTTTTGGGATTTCGATGCTTCGATGCTATTTTTTCTTTATCCAGTGGTCGCACAACATTCTTTTTGTGTGCGCCGCTATTATCTTACTTAGGTTTACGAATCGCATATGGTGGCAGCGATTCCTACATTGGAATTGTTTGTAATTTGAAATCGTGCGTTTCAGACCGAGAAAAACACTTTTTGGGATTTCGATGCTATTTTTTCTTTATCCAGCGGTCGCACAAGATTCTTTTTGTGTGCGCCGCTATTATCTTACTTAGGTTTACGAATCCCATATGGTGGTAGCGATTCCTACATTGGAATTGTTTGTAATTTGAAATCGTGCGTTTCAGACCGAGAAAAACACTTTTTGGGATTTCGATGCTTCGATGCTATTTTTTCTTTATCCAGCGGTCGCACAAGATTCTTTTTGTGTGCGCCGCTATTATCTTACTTAGGTTTACGAATCCCATATGGTGTCAGCGATTCCTACATTGGAATTGTTTGTAATTTGAAATCGTGCGTTTCAGACCGAGAAAAACACTTTTTGGGATTTCGATGCTTCGATGCTATTTTTTCTTTATCCAGTGGTCGCACAAGATTCTTTTTGTGTGCGCCGCTATTATCTTACTTAGGTTTACGAATCCCATATGGTGGCAGCGATTCCTACATTGGAATTGTTTGTAATTTGAAATCGTGCGTTTCAGACCGAGAAAAACACTTTTTGGGATTTCGATGCTTCGATGCTATTTTTTCTTTATCCAGTGGTCGCACAACATTCTTTTTGTGTGCGCCGCTATTATCTTACTTAGGTTTACGAATCGCATATGGTGGCAGCGATTCCTATATTGGAATTGTTTGTAATTTGAAATCGTGCGTTTCAGACCGAGAAAAACACTTTTTGGGATTTCGATGCTATTTTTTCTTTATCCAGCGGTCGCACAAGATTCTTTTTGTGTGCGCCGCTATTATCTTAGTTAGGTTTACGAGTACCATATGGTGGCAGCGATTCCTACATTGGAATTGTTTGTAATTTGAAATCGTGCGTTTCAGACCGAGAAAAACACTTTTTGGGATTTCGATGCTATTTTTTCTTTATCCAGCGGTCGCACAAGATTCTTTTTGTGTGCGCCGCTATTATCTTACTTAGGTTTACGAATCCCATATGGTGGCAGCGATTCCTACATTGGAATTGTTTGTAATTTGAAATCGTGCGTTTCAGACCGAGAAAAACTCTTTTTGGGATTTCGATGCTTCGATGCTATTTTTTCTTTATCCAGCGGTCGCACAAGATTCTTTTTGTGTGCGCCGCTATTATCTTACTTAGGTTTACGAATCCCATATGGTGGCAGCGATTCCTACATTGGAATTGTTTGTAATTTGAAATCGTGCGTTTCAGACCGAGAAAAACACTTTTTGGGATTTCGATGCTTCGATGCTATTTTTTCTTTATCCAGTGGTCGCACAACATTCTTTTTGTGTGCGCCGCTATTATCTTACTTAGGTTTACGAATCGCATATGGTTGCAGCGATTCCTACATTGGAATTGTTTGTAATTTGAAATCGTGCGCTTCAGACCGAGAAAAACACTTTTTGGGATTTCGATGCTATTTTTTCTTTATCCAGCGGTCGCACAAGATTCTTTTTGTGTGCGCCGCTATTATCTTACTTAGGTTTACGAATCCCATATGGTGGCAGCGATTCCTACATTGGAATTGTTTGTAATTTGAAATCGTGCGTTTCAGACCGAGAAAAACACTTTTTGGGATTTCGATGCTTCGATGCTATTTTTTCTTTATCCAGCGGTCGCACAAGATTCTTTTTGTGTGCGCCGCTATTATCTTACTTAGGTTTACGAATCCCATATGGTGGCAGCGATTCCTACATTGGAATTGTTTGTAATTTGAAATCGTGCGTTTCAGACCGAGAAAAACACTTTTTGGGATTTCGATGCTTCGATGCTATTTTTTCTTTATCCAGTGGTCGCACAACATTCTTTTTGTGTGCGCCGCTATTATCTTACTTAGGTTTACGAATCGCATATGGTGGCAGCGATTCCTACATTGGAATTGTTTGTAATTTGAAATCGTGCGTTTCAGACCGAGAAAAACACTTTTTGGGATTTCGATGCTATTTTTTCTTTATCCAGCGGTCGCACAAGATTCTTTTTGTGTGCGCCGCTATTATCTTACTTAGGTTTACGAATCCCATATGGTGGCAGCGATTCCTACATTGGAATTGTTTGTAATTTGAAATCGTGCGTTTCAGACCGAGAAAAACACTTTTTGGGATTTCGATGCTATTTTTTCTTTATCCAGCGGTCGCACAAGATTCTTTTTGTGTGCGCCGCTATTATCTTACTTAGGTTTACGAATCCCATATGGTGGCAGCGATTCCTACATTGGAATTGTTTGTAATTTGAAATCGTGCGTTTCAGACCGAGAAAAACACTTTTTGGGATTTCGATGCTATTTTTTCTTTATCCAGCGGTCGCACAAGATTCTTTTTGTGTGCGCCGCTATTATCTTACTTAGGTTTACGAATCCCATATGGTGGCAGCGATTCCTACATTGGAATTGTTTGTAATTTGAAATCGTGCGTTTCAGACCGAGAAAAACACTTTTTGGGATTTCGATGCTATTTTTTCTTTATCCAGCGGTCGCACAAGATTCTTTTTGTGTGCGCCGCTATTATCTTACTTAGGTTTACGAATCCCATATGGTGGCAGCGATTCCTACATTGGAATTGTTTGTAATTTGAAATCGTGCGTTTCAGACCGAGAAAAACACTTTTTGGGATTTCGATGCTATTTTTTCTTTATCCAGCGGTCGCACAAGATTCTTTTTGTGTGCGCCGCTATTATCTTACTTAGGTTTACGAATCCCATATGGTGGCAGCGATTCCTACATTGGAATTGTTTGTAATTTGAAATCGTGCGTTTCAGACCGAGAAAAACACTTTTTGGGATTTCGATGCTATTTTTTCTTTATCCAGCGGTCGCACAAGATTCTTTTTGTGTGCGCCGCTATTATCTTACTTAGGTTTACGAATCCCATATGGTGGCAGCGATTCCTACATTGGAATTGTTTGTAATTTGAAATCGTGCGTTTCAGACCGAGAAAAACACTTTTTGGGATTTCGATGCTTCGATGCTATTTTTTCTTTATCCAGTGGTCGCACAACATTCTTTTTGTGTGCGCCGCTATTATCTTACTTAGGTTTACGAATCGCATATGGTTGCAGCGATTCCTACATTGGAATTGTTTGTAATTTGAAATCGTGCGTTTCAGACCGAGAAAAACACTTTTTGGGATTTCGATGCTATTTTTTCTTTATCCAGCGGTCGCACAAGATTCTTTTTGTGTGCGC
Organism: Cetonia aurata; assembly: GCA_949128085.1. Classification (NCBI taxonomy): domain Eukaryota; kingdom Metazoa; phylum Arthropoda; class Insecta; order Coleoptera; family Scarabaeidae; genus Cetonia; species Cetonia aurata. Next base: position 34,027,593 of record OX421884.1, on the reverse strand, counting down.
CGCTATTATCTTACTTAGGTTTACGAATCCCATATGGTGGCAGCGATTCCTACATTGGAATTGTTTGTAATTTGAAATCGTGCGTTTCAGACCGAGAAAAACACTTTTTGGGATTTCGATGCTTCGATGCTATTTTTTCTTTATCCAGCGGTCGCACAAGATTCTTTTTGTGTGCGCCGCTATTATCTTACTTAGGTTTACGAATCCCATATGGTGGCAGCGATTCCTACATTGGAATTGTTTGTAATTTGAAATCGTGCGTTTCAGACCGAGAAAAACACTTTTTGGGATTTCGATGCTTCGATGCTATTTTTTCTTTATCCAGTGGTCGCACAACATTCTTTTTGTGTGCGCCGCTATTATCTTACTTAGGTTTACGAATCGCATATGGTGGCAGCGATTCCTACATTGGAATTGTTTGTAATTTGAAATCGTGCGTTTCAGACCGAGAAAAACACTTTTTGGGATTTCGATGCTATTTTTTCTTTATCCAGCGGTCGCACAAGATTCTTTTTGTGTGCGCCGCTATTATCTTACTTAGGTTTACGAATCCCATATGGTGGCAGCGATTCCTACATTGGAATTGTTTGTAATTTGAAATCGTGCGTTTCAGACCGAGAAAAACACTTTTTGGGATTTCGATGCTATTTTTTCTTTATCCAGCGGTCGAACAAGATTCTTTTTGTGTGCGCCGCTATTATCTTACTTAGGTTTACGAATCCCATATGGTGGCAGCGACTCCTACATTGGAATTGTTTGTAATTTGAAATCGTGCGTTTCAGACCGAGAAAAACACTTTTTGGGATTTCGATGCTATTTTTTCTTTATCCAGCGGTCGCACAAGATTCTTTTTGTGTGCGCCGCTATTATCTTACTTAGGTGTACGAATCCCATATGGTGGCAGCGATTCCTACATTGGAATTGTTTGTAATTTGAAATCGTGCGTTTCAGACCGAGAAAAACACTTTTTGGGATTTCGATGCTATTTTTTCTTTATCCAGCGGTGTCACAAGATTCTTTTTGTGTGCGCCGCTATTATCTTACTTAGGTTTGCGAATCGCATATGGTGGCAGCGATTCCTACATTGGAATTGTTTGTAATTTGAAATCGTGCGTTTCAGACCGAGAAAAACACTTTTTGGGATTTCGATGCTTCGATGCTATTTTTTCTTTATCCAGTGGTCGCACAAGATTCTTTTTGTGTGCGCCGCTATTATCTTACTTAGGTTTACGAATCCCATATGGTGGCAGCGATTCCTACATTGGAATTGTTTGTAATTTGAAATCGTGCGTTTCAGACCGAGAAAAACACTTTTTGGGATTTCGATGCTATTTTTTCTTTATCCAGCGGTCGCACAAGATTCTTTTTGTGTGCGCCGCTATTATCTTACTTAGGTTTACGAATCGCATATGGTGGCAGCGATTCCTACATTGGAATTGTTTGTAATTTGAAATCGTGCGTTTCAGACCGAGAAAAACACTTTTTGGGATTTCGATGCTTCGATGCTATTTTTTCTTTATCCAGTGGTCGCACAACATTCTTTTTGTGTGCGCCGCTATTATCTTACTTAGGTTTACGAATCGCACATGGTGGCAGCGATTCCTACATTGGAATTGTTTGTAATTTGAAATCGTGCGTTTCAGACCGAGAAAAACACTTTTTGGGATTTCGATGCTATTTTTTCTTTATCCAGCGGTCGCACAAGATTCTTTTTGTGTGCGCCGCTATTATCTTACTTAGGTTTACGAATCCCATATGGTGGCAGCGATTCCTACATTGGAATTGTTTGTAATTTGAAATCGTGCGTTTCAGACCGAGAAAAACACTTTTTGGGATTTCGATGCTTCGATGCTATTTTTTCTTTATCCAGCGGTCGCACAAGATTCTTTTTGTGTGCGCCGCTATTATCTTACTTAGGTTTACGAATCCCATATGGTGGCAGCGATTCCTACATTGGAATTGTTTGTAATTTGAAATCGTGCGTTTCAGACCGAGAAAAACACTTTTTGGGATTTCGATGCTTCGATGCTATTTTTTCTTTATCCAGTGGTCGCACAAGATTCTTTTTGTGTGCGCCGCTATTATCTTACTTAGGTTTACGAATCCCATATGGTGGCAGCGATTCCTACATTGGAATTGTTTGTAATTTGAAATCGTGCGTTTCAGACCGAGAAAAACACTTTTTGGGATTTCGATGCTTCGATGCTATTTTTTCTTTATCCAGCGGTCGCACAAGATTCTTTTTGTGTGCGCCGCTATTATCTTACTTAGGTTTACGAATCCCATATGGTGGCAGCGATTCCTACATTGGAATTGTTTGTAATTTGAAATCGTGCGTTTCAGACCGAGAAAAACACTTTTTGGGATTTCGATGCTATTTTTTCTTTATCCAGCGGTCGCACAAGATTCTTTTTGTGTGCGCCGCTATTATCTTACTTAGGTTTACGAATCGCATATGGTGGCAGCGATTCCTACATTGGAATTGTTTGTAATTTGAAATCGTGCGTTTCAGACCGAGAAAAACACTTTTTGGGATTTCGATGCTTCGATGCTATTTTTTCTTTATCCAGTGGTCGCACAACATTCTTTTTGTGTGCGCCGCTATTATCTTACTTAGGTTTACGAATCGCATATGGTGGCAGCGATTCCTACATTGGAATTGTTTGTAATTTGAAATCGTGCGTTTCAGACCGAGAAAAACACTTTTTGGGATTTCGATGCTATTTTTTCTTTATCCAGCGGTCGCACAAGATTCTTTTTGTGTGCGCCGCTATTATCTTACTTAGGTTTAGGAATCCCATATGGTGGCAGCGATTCCTACATTGGAATTGTTTGTAATTTGAAATCGTGCGTTTCAGACCGAGAAAAACACTTTTTGGGATTTCGATGCTATTTTTTCTTTATCCAGCGGTCGCACAAGATTCTTTTTGTGTGCGCCGCTATTATCTTACTTAGGTTTACGAATCCCATATGGTGGCAGCGATTCCTACATTGGAATTGTTTGTAATTTGAAATCGTGCGTTTCAGACCGAGAAAAACACTTTTTGGGATTTCGATGCTTCGATGCTATTTTTTCTTTATCCAGTGGTCGCACAAGATTCTTTTTGTGTGCGCCGCTATTATCTTACTTAGGTTTACGAATCCCATATGGTGGCAGCGATTCCTACATTGGAATTGTTTGTAATTTGAAATCGTGCGTTTCAGACCGAGAAAAACACTTTTTGGGATTTCGATGCTTCGATGCTATTTTTTCTTTATCCAGCGGTCGCACAAGATTCTTTTTGTGTGCGCCGCTATTATCTTACTTAGGTTTACGAATCCCATATGGTGGCAGCGATTCCTACATTGGAATTGTTTGTAATTTGAAATCGTGCGTTTCAGACCGAGAAAAACACTTTTTGGGATTTCGATGCTTCGATGCTATTTTTTCTTTATCCAGTGGTCGCACAAGATTCTTTTTGTGTGCGCCGCTATTATCTTACTTAGGTTTACGAATCCCATATGGTGGCAGCGATTCCTACATTGGAATTGTTTGTAATTTGAAATCCTGCGTTTCAGACCGAGAAAAACACTTTTTGGGATTTTGATGCTATTTTTTCTTTATCCAGCGGTCGCACAAGATTCTTTTTGTGTGCGCCGCTATTATCTTACTTAGGTTTACGAATCCCATATGGTGGCAGCGATTCCTACATTGGAATTGTTTGTAATTTGAAATCGTGCGTTTCAGACCGAGAAAAACACTTTTTGGGATTTCGATGCTTCGATGCTATTTTTTCTTTATCCAGTGGTCGCACAAGATTCTTTTTGTGTGCGCCGCTATTATCTTACTTAGGTTTACGAATCCCATATGGTGGCAGCGATTCCTACATTGGAATTGTTTGTAATTTGAAATCGTGCGTTTCAGACCGAGAAAAACACTTTTTGGGATTTCGATTCTATTTTTTCTTTATCCAGCGGTCGCACAAGATTCTTTTTGTGTGCGCCGCTATTATCTTACTTAGGTTTACGAATCGCATATGGTGGCAGCGATTCCTACATTGGAATTGTTTGTAATTTGAAATCGTGCGTTTCAGACCGAGAAAAACACTTTTTGGGATTTCGATGCTTCGATGCTATTTTTTCTTTATCCAGTGGTCGCACAACATTCTTTTTGTGTGCGCCGCTATTATCTTACTTAGGTTTACGAATCGCATATGGTGGCAGCGATTCCTACATTGGAATTGTTTGTAATTTGAAATCGTGCGTTTCAGACCGAGAAAAACACTTTTTGGGATTTCGATGCTATTTTTTCTTTATCCAGCGGTCGCACAAGATTCTTTTTGTGTGCGCCGCTATTATCTTACTTAGGTTTACGAATCCCATATGGTGGCAGCGATTCCTACATTGGAATTGTTTGTAATTTGAAATCGTGCGTTTCAGACCGAGAAAAACACTTTTTGGGATTTCGATGCTTCGATGCTATTTTTTCTTTATCCAGCGGTCGCACAAGATTCTTTTTGTGTGCGCCGCTATTATCTTACTTAGGTTTACGAATCCCATATGGTGGCAGCGATTCCTACATTGGAATTGTTTGTAATTTGAAATCGTGCGTTTCAGACCGAGAAAAACACTTTTTGGGATTTCGATGCTTCGATGCTATTTTTTCTTTATCCAGTGGTCGCACAAGATTCTTTTTGTGTGCGCCGCTATTATCTTACTTAGGTTTACGAATCCCATATGGTGGCAGCGATTCCTACATTGGAATTGTTTGTAATTTGAAATCGTGCGTTTCAGACCGAGAAAAACACTTTTTGGGATTTCGATGCTTCGATGCTATTTTTTCTTTATCCAGCGGTCGCACAAGATTCTTTTTGTGTGCGCCGCTATTATCTTACTTAGGTTTACGAATCCCATATGGTGGCAGCGATTCCTACATTGGAATTGTTTGTAATTTGAAATCGTGCGTTTCAGACCGAGAAAAACACTTTTTGGGATTTCGATGCTTCGATGCTATTTTTTCTTTATCCAGTGGTCGCACAAGATTCTTTTTGTGTGCGCCGCTATTATCTTACTTAGGTTTACGAATCCCATATGGTGGCAGCGATTCCTACATTGGAATTGTTTGTAATTTGAAATCGTGCGTTTCAGACCGAGAAAAACACTTTTTGGGATTTCGATGCTATTTTTTCTTTATCCAGCGGTCGCACAAGATTCTTTTTGTGTGCGCCGCTATTATCTTACTTAGGTTTACGAATCGCATATGGTGGCAGCGATTCCTACATTGGAATTGTTTGTAATTTGAAATCGTGCGTTTCAGACCGAGAAAAACACTTTTTGGGATTTCGATGCTTCGATGCTATTTTTTCTTTATCCAGTGGTCGCACAACATTCTTTTTGTGTGCGCCGCTATTATCTTACTTAGGTTTACGAATCGCATATGGTTGCAGCGATTCCTACATTGGAATTGTTTGTAATTTGAAATCGTGCGTTTCAGACCGAGAAAAACACTTTTTGGGATTTTGATGCTATTTTTTCTTTATCCAGCGGTCGCACAAGATTCTTTTTGTGTGCGCCGCTATTATCTTACTTAGGTTTACGAATCCCATATGGTGGCAGCGATTCCTACATTGGAATTGTTTGTAATTTGAAATCGTGCGTTTCAGACCGAGAAAAACACTTTTTGGCATTTCGATGCTTCGATGCTACTTTTTCTTTATCCAGTGGTCGCACAAGATTCTTTTTGTGTGCGCCGCTATTATCTTACTTAGGTTTACGAATCCCATATGGTGGCAGCGATTCCTACATTGGAATTGTTTGTAATTTGAAATCGTGCGTTTCAGACCGAGAAAAACACTTTTTGGGATTTCGATGCTTCGATGCTATTTTTTCTTTATCCAGTGGTCGCACAACATTCTTTTTGTGTGCGCCGCTATTATCTTACTTAGGTTTACGAATCGCATATGGTGGCAGCGATTCCTACATTGGAATTGTTTGTAATTTGAAATCGTGCGTTTCAGACCGAGAAAAACACTTTTTGGGATTTCGATGCTATTTTTTCTTTATCCAGCGGTCGCACAAGATTCTTTTTGTGTGCGCCGCTATTATCTTACTTAGGTTTACGAATCCCATATGGTGGTAGCGATTCCTACATTGGAATTGTTTGTAATTTGAAATCGTGCGTTTCAGACCGAGAAAAACACTTTTTGGGATTTCGATGCTTCGATGCTATTTTTTCTTTATCCAGCGGTCGCACAAGATTCTTTTTGTGTGCGCCGCTATTATCTTACTTAGGTTTACGAATCCCATATGGTGTCAGCGATTCCTACATTGGAATTGTTTGTAATTTGAAATCGTGCGTTTCAGACCGAGAAAAACACTTTTTGGGATTTCGATGCTTCGATGCTATTTTTTCTTTATCCAGTGGTCGCACAAGATTCTTTTTGTGTGCGCCGCTATTATCTTACTTAGGTTTACGAATCCCATATGGTGGCAGCGATTCCTACATTGGAATTGTTTGTAATTTGAAATCGTGCGTTTCAGACCGAGAAAAACACTTTTTGGGATTTCGATGCTTCGATGCTATTTTTTCTTTATCCAGTGGTCGCACAACATTCTTTTTGTGTGCGCCGCTATTATCTTACTTAGGTTTACGAATCGCATATGGTGGCAGCGATTCCTATATTGGAATTGTTTGTAATTTGAAATCGTGCGTTTCAGACCGAGAAAAACACTTTTTGGGATTTCGATGCTATTTTTTCTTTATCCAGCGGTCGCACAAGATTCTTTTTGTGTGCGCCGCTATTATCTTAGTTAGGTTTACGAGTCCCATATGGTGGCAGCGATTCCTACATTGGAATTGTTTGTAATTTGAAATCGTGCGTTTCAGACCGAGAAAAACACTTTTTGGGATTTCGATGCTATTTCTTCTTTATCCAGTGGTCGCACAAGATTCTTTTTGTGTGCGCCGCTATTATCTTACTTAGGTTTACGAATCCCGTATGGTGGCAGCGATTCCTACATTGGAATTGTTTGTAATTTGAAATCGTGCGTTTCAGACCGAGAAAAACACTTTTTGGGATTTCGATGCTTCGATGCTATTTTTTCTTTATCCAGTGGTCGCACAAGATTCTTTTTGTGTGCGCCGCTATTATCTTACTTAGGTTTACGAATCCCATATGGTGGCAGCGATTCCTACATTGGAATTGTTTGTAATTTGAAATCGTGCGCTTCAGACCGAGAAAAACACTTTTTGGGATTTCGATGCTTCGATGCTATTTTTTCTTTATCCAGTGGTCGCACAAGATTCTTTTTGTGTGCGCCGCTATTATCTTACTTAGGTTTACGAATCCCATATGGTGGCAGCGATTCCTACATTGGAATTGTTTGTAATTTGAAATCGTGCGTTTCAGACCGAGAAAAACACTTTTTGGGATTTCGATGCTATTTTTTCTTTATCCAGCGGTCGCACAAGATTCTTTTTGTGTGCGCCGCTATTATCTTACTTAGGTTTACGAATCCCATATGGTGGCAGCGATTCCTACATTGGAATTGTTTGTAATTTGAAATCGTGCGTTTCAGACCGAGAAAAACACTTTTGGGGATTTCGATGCTTCGATGCTATTTTTTCTTTATCCAGTGGTCGCACAAGATTCTTTTTGTGTGCGCCGCTATTATCTTACTTAGGTTTACGAATCCCATATGGTGGCAGCGATTCCTACATTGGAATTGTTTGTAATTTGAAATCGTGCGTTTCAGACCGAGAAAAACACTTTTTGGGATTTCGATGCTATTTTTTCTTTATACAGCGGTCGCACAACATTCTTTTTGTGTGCGCCGCTATTATCTTACTTAGGTTTACGAATCGCATATGGTGGCAGCGATTCCTACATTGGAATTGTTTGTAATTTGAAATCGTGCGTTTCAGACCGAGAAAAACACTTTTTGGGATTTCGATGCTATTTTTTCTTTATCCAGCGGTCGCACAAGATTCTTATTGTGTGCGCCGCTATTATCTTACTTAGGTTTACGAATCCCATATGGTGGCAGCGATTCCTACATTGGAATTGTTTGTAATTTGAAATCGTGCGTTTCAGACCGAGAAAAACACTTTTTGGGATTTCGATGCTTCGATGCTATTTTTTCTTTATCCAGTGGTCGCACAACATTCTTTTTGTGTGCGCCGCTATTATCTTACTTAGGTTTACGAATCGCATATGGTGGCAGCGATTCCTACATCGGAATTGTTTGTAATTTGAAATCGTGCGTTTCAGACCGAGAAAAACACTTTTTGGGATTTCGATGCTATTTTTTCTTTATCCAGCGGTCGCACAAGATTCTTATTGTGTGCGCCGCTATTATCTTACTTAGGTTTACGAATCCCATATGGTGGCAGCGATTCCTACATTGGAATTGTTTGTAATTTGAAATCGTGCGTTTCAGACCGAGAAAAACACTTTTTGGGATTTCGATGCTTCGATGCTATTTTTTCTTTATCCAGTGGTCGCACAAGTTTCTTTTTGTGTGCGCCGCTATTATCTTACTTAGGTTTACGAATCCCATATGGTGGCAGCGACTCCTACATTGGAATTGTTTGTAATTTGAAATCGTGCGTTTCAGACCGAGAAAAACACTTTTTGGGATTTCGATGCTATTTTTTCTTTATCCAGCGGTCGCACAAGATTCTTTTTGTGTGCGCCGCTATTATCTTACTTAGGTTTACGAATCCCATATGGTGGCAGCGATTCCTACATTGGAATTGTTTGTAATTTGAAATCGTGCGTTTCAGACCGAGAAAAACACTTTTTGGGATTTCGATGCTTCGATGCTATTTTTTCTTTATCCAGTGGTCGCACAACATTCTTTTTGTGTGCGCCGCTATTATCTTACTTAGGTTTACGAATCGCATATGGTGGCAGCGATTCCTACATTGGAATTGTTTGTAATTTGAAATCGTGCGTTTCAGACCGAGAAAAACACTTTTTGGGATTTCGATGCTTCGATGCTATTTTTTCTTTATCCAGTGTTCGCACAACATTCTTTTTGTGTGCGCCGCTATTATCTTACTTAGGTTTACGAATCGCATATGGTGGCAGCGATTCCTACATTGGAATTGTTTGTAATTTGAAATCGTGCGTTTCAGACCGAGAAAAACACTTTTTGGGATTTCGATGCTATTTTTCTTTATCCAGCGGTCGCACAAGATTCTTTTTGTGTGCGCCGCTATTATCTTACTTAGGTTTACGAATCCCATATGGTGGCAGCGATTCCTACATTGGAATTGTTTGTAATTTGAAATCGTGCGTTTCAGACCGAGAAAAACACTTTTTGGGATTTCGATGCTTCGATGCTATTTTTTCTTTATCCAGCGGTCGCACAAGATTCTTTTTGTGTGCGCCGCTATTATCTTACTTAGGTTTACGAATCCCATATGGTGGCAGCGATTCCTACATTGGAATTGTTTGTAATTTGAAATCGTGCGTTTCAGACCGAGAAAAACACTTTTTGGGATTTCGATGCTATTTTCTCTTTATCCAGCGGTCGCACAAGATTCTTTTTGTGTGCGCCGCTATTATCTTACTTAGGTTTACGAATCCCATATGGTGGCAGCGATTCCTACATTGGAATTGTTTGTAATTTGAAATCGTGCGTTTCAGACCGAGAAAAACACTTTTTGGGATTTCGATGCTTCGATGCTATTTTTTCTTTATCCAGTGGTCGCACAAGATTCTTTTTGTGTGCGCCGCTATTATCTTACTTAGGTTTACGAATCCCATATGGTGGCAGCGATTCCTACATTGGAATTGTTTGTAATTTGAAATCGTGCGTTTCCGACCGAGAAAAACACTTTTTGGGATTTCGATGCTATTTCTTCTTTATCCAGTGGTCGCACAAGATTCTTTTTGTGTGCGCCGCTATTATCTTACTTAGGTTTACGAATCCCATATGGTGGCAGCGATTCCTACATTGGAATTGTTTGTAATTTGAAATCGTGCGTTTCCGACCGAGAAAAACATTTTTTGGGATTTCGATGCTATTTCTTCTTTATCCAGTGGTCGCACAAGATTCTTTTTGTGTGCGCCGCTATTATCTTACTTAGGTTTACGAATCCCATATGGTGGCAGCGATTCCTACATTGGAATTGTTTGTAATTTGAAATCTTGCGTTTCAGACCGAGAAAAACACTTTTTGGGATTTCGATGCTATTTTTTCTTTATCCAGCGGTCGCACAAGATTCTTTTTGTGTGCGCCGCTATTATCTTACTTAGGTTTACGAATCCCATATGGTGGCAGCGATTCCTACATTGGAATTGTTTGTAATTTGAAATCGTGCGTTTCAGACCGAGAAAAACACTTTTTGGGATTTCGATGCTTCGATGCTATTTTTTCTTTATCCAGTGGTCGCACAACATTCTTTTTGTGTGCGCCGCTATTATCTTACTTAGGTTTACGAAACCCATATGGTGGCAGCGATTCCTACATTGGAATTGTTTGTAATTTGAAATCGTGCGTTTCAGACCGAGAAAAACACTTTTTGGGATTTCGATGCTTCGATGCTATTTTTTCTTTATCCAGCGGTCGCACAAGATTCTTCTTGTGTGCGCCGCTATTATCTTACTTAGGTTTACGAATCCCATATGGTGGCAGAGATTCCTACATTGGAATTGTTTGTAATTTGAAATCGTGCGTTTCAGACCGAGAAAAACACTTTTTGGGATTTCGATGCTATTTCTTCTTTATCCAGTGGTCGAACAAGATTCTTTTTGTGTGCGCCGCTATTATCTTACTTAGGTTTACGAATCCCATATGGTGGCAGCGATTCCTACATTGGAATTGTTTGTAATTTGAAATCGTGCGTTTCAGACCGAGAAAAACACTTTTTGGGATTTCGATGCTATTTTTTCTTTATCCAGCGGTCGCACAAGATTCTTTTTGTGTGCGCCGCTATTATCTCACTTAGGTTTACGAATCCCATATGGTGGCAGCGATTCCTACATTGGAATTGTTTGTAATTTGAAATCGTGCGTTTCAGACCGAGAAAAACACTTTTTGGGATTTCGATGCTTCGATGCTATTTTTTCTTTATCCAGCGGTCGCACAAGTTTCTTTTTGTGTGCGCCGCTATTATCTTACTTAGGTTTACGAATCCCATATGGTGGCAGCGATTCCTACATTGGAATTGTTTGTAATTTGAAATCGTGCGTTTCAGACCGAGAAAAACACTTTTTGGGATTTCGATGCTATTTTTTCTTTATCCAGCGGTCGCACAAGATTCTTTTTGTGTGCGCCGCTATTATCTCACTTAGGTTTACGAATCCCATATGGTGGCAGCGATTCCTACATTGGAATTGTTTGTAATTTGAAATCGTGCGTTTCAGACCGAGAAAAACACTTTTTGGGATTTCGATGCTTCGATGCTATTTTTTCTTTATCCAGTGGTCGCACAAGATTCTTTTTGTGTGCGCCGCTATTATCTTACTTAGGTTTACGAATCCCATATGGTGGCAGCGATTCCTACATTGGAATTGTTTGTAATTTGAAATCGTGCGTTTCAGACCGAGAAAAACACTTTTTGGGATTTCGATGCTTCGATGCTATTTTTTCTTTATCCAGTGGTCGCACAACATTCTTTTTGTGTGCGCCGCTATTATCTTACTTAGGTTTACGAATCGCATATGGTGGCAGCGATTCCTACATTGGAATTGTTTGTAATTTGAAATCGTGCGTTTCAGACCGAGAAAAACACTTTTTGGGATTTCGATGCTATTTTTCTTTATCCAGCGGTCGCACAAGATTCTTTTTGTGTGCGCCGCTATTATCTTACTTAGGTTTACGAATCCCATATGGTGGCAGCGATTCCTACATTGGAATTGTTTGTAATTTGAAATCGTGCGTTTCAGACCGAGAAAAACACTTTTTGGGATTTCGATGCTTCGATGCTATTTTTTCTTTATCCAGCGGTCGCACAAGATTCTTTTTGTGTGCGCCGCTATTATCTTACTTAGGTTTACGAATCCCATATGGTGGCAGCGATTCCTACATTGGAATTGTTTGTAATTTGAAATCGTGCGTTTCAGACCGAGAAAAACACTTTTTGGGATTTCGATGCTATTTTTTCTTTATCCAGCGGTCGCACAAGATTCTTTTTGTGTGCGCCGCTATTATCTTACTTAGGTTTACGAATCCCATATGGTGGCAGCGATTCCTACATTGGAATTGTTTGTAATTTGAAATCGTGCGTTTCAGACCGAGAAAAACACTTTTTGGGATTTCGATGCTTCGATGCTATTTTTTCTTTATCCAGTGGTCGCACAAGATTCTTTTTGTGTGCGCCGCTATTATCTTACTTAGGTTTACGAATCCCATATGGTGGCAGCGATTCCTACATTGGAATTGTTTGTAATTTGAAATCGTGCGTTTCAGACCGAGAAAAACACTTTTTGGGATTTCGATGCTTCGATGCTATTTTTTCTTTATCCAGTGGTCGCACAACATTCTTTTTGTGTGCGCCGCTATTATCTTACTTAGGTTTACGAATCGCATATGGTGGGAGCGATTCCTACATTGGAATTGTTTGTAATTTGAAATCGTGCGTTTCAGACCGAGAAAAACACTTTTTGGGATTTCGATGCTATTTTTTCTTTATCCAGCGGTCGCACAAGATTCTTTTTGTGTGCGCCGCTATTATCTTACTTAGGTTTACGAATCCCATATGGTGGCAGCGATTCCTACATTGGAATTGTTTGTAATTTGAAATCGTGCGTTTCAGACCGAGAAAAACACTTTTTGGGATTTCGATGCTTCGATGCTATTTTTCTTTATCCAGTGGTCGCACAAGATTCTTTTTGTGTGCGCCGCTATTAATTTACTTAGGTTTACGAATCCCATATGGTGGCAGCGATTCCTACATTGGAATTGTTTGTAATTTGAAATCGTGCGTTTCAGACCGAGAAAAACACTTTTTGGGATTTCGATGCTTCGATGCTATTTTTTCTTTATCCAGTGGTCGCACAACATTCTTTTTGTGTGCGCCGCTATTATCTTACTTAGGTTTACGAATCGCATATGGTGGCAGCGATTCCTACATTGGAATTGTTTGTAATTTGAAATCGTGCGTTTCAGACCGAGAAAAACACTTTTTGGGATTTCGATGCTATTTTTTCTTTATCCAGCGGTCGCACAAGATTCTTTTTGTGTGCGCCGCTATTATCTTACTTAGGTTTACGAATCCCATATGGTGGCAGCGATTCCTACATTGGAATTGTTTGTAATTTGAAATCGTGCGTTTCAGACCGAGAAAAACACTTTTTGGGATTTCGATGCTTCGATGCTATTTTTTCTTTATCCAGCGGTCGCACAAGATTCTTTTTGTGTGCGCCGCTATTATCTTACTTAGGTTTACGAATCCCATATGGTGGCAGCGATTCCTACATTGGAATTGTTTGTAATTTGAAATCGTGCGTTTCAGACCGAGAAAAACACTTTTTGGGATTTCGATGCTTCGATGCTATTTTTTCTTTATCCAGTGGTCGCACAACATTCTTTTTGTGTGCGCCGCTATTATCTTACTTCGGTTTACGAATCGCATATGGTGGCAGCGATTCCTACATTGGAATTGTTTGTAATTTGAAATCGTGCGTTTCAGACCGAGAAAAACACTTTTTGGGATTTCGATGCTATTTTTTCTTTATCCAGCGGTCGCACAAGATTCTTTTTGTGTGCGCCGCTATTATCTTACTTAGGTTTACGAATCCCATATGGTGGCAGCGATTCCTACATTGGAATTGTTTGTAATTTGAAATCGTGCGTTTCAGACCGAGAAAAACACTTTTTGGGATTTCGATGCTTCGATGCTATTTTTTCTTTATCCAGCGGTCGCACAAGATTCTTTTTGTGTGCGCCGCTATTATCTTACTTAGGTTTACGAATCCCATATGGTGGCAGCGATTCCTACATTGGAATTGTTTGTAATTTGAAATCGTGCGTTTCAGACCGAGAAAAACACTTTTTGGGATTTCGATGCTTCGATGCTATTTTTTCTTTATCCAGCGGTCGCACAAGATTCTTTTTGTGTGCGCCGCTATTATCTTAGTTAGGTTTACGAATCCCATATGGTGGCAGCGATTCCTACATTGGAATTGTTTGTAATTTGAAATCGTGCGTTTCAGACCGAGAAAAACACTTTTTGGGATTTCGATGCTATTTTTTCTTTATCCAGTGGTCGCAAAAGATTCTTTTTGTGTGCGCCGCTATTATCTTACTTAGGTTTACGAATCCCATATGGTGGCAGCGATTCCTACATTGGAATTGTTTGTAATTTGAAATCGTGCGTTTCCGACCGAGAAAAACACTTTTTGAGATTTCGATGCTATTTCTTCTTTATCCAGTGGTCGCACAAGATTCTTTTTGTGTGCGCCGCTATTATCTTACTTAGGTTTACGAATCCCATATGGTGGCAGCGATTCCTACATTGGAATTGTTTGTAATTTGAAATCGTGCGTTTCCGACCGAGAAAAACACTTTTTGGGATTTCGATGCTATTTCTTCTTTATCCAGTGGTCGCACAAGATTCTTTTTGTGTGCGCCGCTATTATCTTACTTAGGTGTACGAATCCCATATGGTGGCAGCGATTCCTACATTGGAATTGTTTGTAATTTGAAATCGTGCGTTTCAGACCGAGAAAAACACTTTTTGGGATTTCGATGCTTCGATGCTATTTTTTCTTTATCTAGTGGTCGCACAAGATTCTTTTTGTGTGCGCCGCTATTATCTTACTTAGGTTTACGAATCCCATATGGTGGTAGCGATTCCTACATTGGAATTGTTTGTAATTTGAAATCGTGCGTTTCAGACCGAGAAAAACACTTTTTGGGATTTCGATGCTATTTTTTCTTTATCCAGCGATCGCACAAGATTCTTTTTGTGTGCGCCGCTATTATCTTACTTAGGTTTACGAATATCATATGGTGGCAGCGATTCCTACATTGCAATTGTTTGTAATTTGAAATCGTGCGTTTCAGACCGAGAAAAACACTTTTTGGGATTTCGTTGCTTCGATGCTATTTTTTCTTTATCCAGCGGTCGCACAAGATTCTTTTTGTGTGCGCCGCTATTATCTTACTTAGGTTTACGAATCCCATATGGTGGCAGCGATTCCTACATTGGAATTGTTTGTAATTTGAAATCGTGCGTTTCAGACCGAGAAAAACACTTTTTGGGATTTCGATGCTTCGATGCTGTTTTTTCTTTATCCAGTGGTCGCACAAGATTCTTTTTGTGTGCGCCGCTATTATCTTACTTAGGTTTACGAATCCCATATGGTGGCAGCGATTCCTACATTGGAATTGTTTGTAATTGAAATCGTGCGTTTCAGACCGAGAAAAACACTTTTTGGGATTTCGATGCTAATTTTTCTTTATCCAGCGGTCGCACAAGATTCTTTTTGTGTGCGCCGCTATTATCTTACTTAGGTTTACGAATCCCATATAGTGGCAGCAATTCCTACATTGCAATTGTTTGTAATTTGAAATCGTGCGTTTCAGACCGAGAAAAACACTTTTTGGGATTTCGATGCTTCGATGCTATTTTTTCTTTATCCATTGGTCGCACAAGATTCTTTTTGTGTGCGCCGCTATTATCTTACTTAGGTTTACGAATCCCATATGGTGGCAGCGATTCCTACATTGGAATTGTTTGTAATTTGAAATCGTGCGTTTCAGACCGAGAAAAACACTTTCTGGGATTTCGATGCCTCGATGCTATTTTTTCTTTATCCAGTGGTCGCACAAGATTCTTTTTGTGTGCGCCGCAATTATCTTACTTAGGTTTACGAATCCCATATGGTGGCAGCGATTCCTACATTGGAATTGTTTGTAATTTGAAATCGTGCGTTTCAGACCGAGAAAAACACTTTTTGGGATTTCGATGCTTCGATGCTATTTTTTCTTTATCCAGTGGTCGCACAACATTCTTTTTGTGTGCGCCGCTATTATCTTACTTAGGTTTACGAATCCCATATGGTGGCAGCGATTCCTACATTGGAATTGTTTGTAATTTGAAATCGTGCGTTTCAGACCGAGAAAAACACTTTTTGGGATTTCGATGCTATTTTTTCTTTATCCAGCGGTCGCACAAGATTCTTTTTGTGTGCGCCGGTATTATCTTACTTAGGTTTACAAATCCCATATGGTGGCAGCGATTCCTACATTGGAATTGTTTGTAATTTGAAATCGTGCGTTTCAGACCGAGAAAAAAACTTTTTGGGATTTCGATGCTATTTTTTCTTTATCCAGTGGTCGCACAAGATTCTTTTTGTGTGCGCCGCTATTATCTTACTTAGGTTTACGAATCCCATATGGTGGCAGCGATTCCTACATTGGAATTGTTTGTAATTTGAAATCGTGCGTTTCAGACCGAGAAAAACACTTTTTGGGATTTCGATGCTATCGATGCTATTTTTTCTTTATCCAGTGGTCGCACAAGATTCTTTTTGTTTGCGCCGCTATTATCTTACTTAGGTTTACGAATCCCATATGGTGGCAGCGATTCCTACATTGGAATTGTTTGTAATTTGAAATCGTGCGTTTCAGACCGAGAAAAACACTTTTTGAGATTTCGATGCTATTTTTTCTTTATCCAGCGGTCGCACAAGATTCTTTTTGTGTGCGCCGCTATTATCTTACTTAGGTTTACGAATCCCATATAGTGGCAGCGATTCCTACATTGCAATTGTTTGTAATTTGAAATCGTGCGTTTCAGACCGAGAAAAACACTTTTTGGGATTTCGATGCTTCGATGCTATTTTTTCTTTATCCAGTGGTCGCACAAGATTCTTTTTGTGTGCGCCGCTATTATCTTACTTAGGTTTACGAATCCCATATGGTGGCAGCGATTCCTACATTGGAATTGTTTGTAATTTGAAATCGTGCGTTTCAGACCGAGAAAAACACTTTCTGGGATTTCGATGCTTCGATGCTATTTTTTCATTATCCAGTGGTCGCACAAGATTCTTTTTGTGTGCGCCGCTATTATCTTACTTAGGTTTACGAATCCCATATGGTGGCAGCGATTCCTACATTGGAATTGTTTGTAATTTGAAATCGTGCGTTTCAGACCGAGAAAAACACTTTTTGGGATTTCGATGCGATTTTTACATCGATATCTCTAATCGTTTACCCGATATTCGCAAAATTGTACCGAAAATCGTTAAAAAAAAATTTTTTGTTGTAATTCTGAGGCAATTTCTTTTTTTGTTTCTCGTTTTTTTTTTGTATTCCTAATACGTGCCGGAAATTCTTTTTCTCTTAAATTCTCTATAACCGTTCCGGAATTATGGTCTGAACTTCATTTTTCCTTATTTCTCCACAAAAATTGGGAGTTCAAATCCCTCGAGTTTTGTCGATATCTCTTACCGTTTCCGAGATATTAGCGTTTAAAGTTTTGAAATTTTTTTTTAACGCTAGTGCGTTCTGGCATAGCCTATCCGAAGCGTTTTCGCCCGGAGAATCGTTTCCCGTCAGGCAAACATCGATATCTCTAACCGTTTACCCGATATTCGCAATATTGTACCGAAATTCGTTAAAAAAATTTTTGTTGTTGTAATTCTGAGGCAATTTCTTTTTTTGTTTCTCGTTTTTTTTTGTTTTCCTAATACGTGCCGGAAATTCTTTATCTCTTAAATTCTCTGGAACCGTTCCGGAATTATGGTCAGAAAACTAAAAAGGATGGCGTTTTTTTATTTTTCCTTATTTCTCCATAAAAATAGGGAGTCCAAATCCGTCGAGTTTTGTCGATATCTCTTACCGTTTCCGAGATATTAGCGTTTAAAGTTTTGAAATTTTTTTTTAACGCTAGTGCGTTCTGGCATAGCCTATCCGAAGCGTTTTCGCCCGGAGAATCGTTTCCCGTCAGGCAAACATCGGTATCTCTAACCGTTTACCCGATATTCGCAAAATTGCACCGAAATTCGTTAAAAAAAATTTTTGTTGTTGTAATTCTGAGGCAATTTCTTTTTTTGTTTCTCGTTTTTTTTTTTGTTTTCCTAATACGTGCCGGAAATTCTTATTCTCTTAAATTCTCTGGAGCCGTTCCGGAATTATGGTCAGAAAACTAAAAGAGATGGCGTTTTTTAATTTTTCCTTATTTCTCCATAAAAATAGGGAGTCCAAATCCGTCGAGTTTTGTCGATATCTCTTACCGTTTCCGAGATATTAGCGTTTAAAGTTTTGAATTTTTTTTTTAACGCTAGTGCGTTCTGGCATAGCCTATCCGAAGCGTTTTCGCCCGGAGAATCGTTTCCCGTCAGGCAAACATCGATATCTCTAACCGTTTACCCGATATTCGCAAAATTGTACCGAAATTCGTTAATAAAATTTTTGTTGTTGTAATTCTGAGGCAATTTCTTTTTTTGTTTCTCGTTTTTTTTTTGTTTTCCTAATACGTGCCGGAAATTCTTTTTCTCTTAAATTCTCTGGAGCCGTTCCGGAATTATGGTCAGAAAACTAAAAAAGATGGCGTTTTTTCATTTTTCCTTATTTCTCCATAAAAATAGGGAGTCCAAATCCGTCGAGTTTTGTCGATATCTCTTACCGATTCCGAGATATTAGCGTGTAAAGTTTTGAAATTTTTTTTTAACGCTAGTGCGTTCTGGCATAGCCTATACGAAGCGTTTTCGCCCGGAGAATCGTTTCCCGTCAGGCAAACATCGATATCTCTAACCGTTTTCCCGATATTCGCAAAATTGTACCGAAATTCGTTAAAAAAAATTTTGTTGTTGTAATTCTGAGGCAATTTCTTTTTTTGTTTCTCTTTTTTTTTTTTGTTTTCCTAATACGTGCCGGAAATTCTTTTTCTCTTAAATTCTCTGGAACCGTTCCGGAATTATGGTCAGAAAACTAAAAAAGATGGCGTTTTTTCTTTTTTCCTTATTTCTCCATAAAAATAGGGAGTCCAAATCCGTCGAGTTTTGTCGATATCTCTTACCGTTTCCGAGATATTAGCGTTTAAAGCTTTGAAATTTTTTTTTAACGCTAGTGCGTCCTGGCACAGCCTATCCGAAGCGTTTTCGCCCGGAGAATCGTTTCCCGTCAGGCAAACATCGATATCTCTAACCGTTTACCCGATATTCGCAAAATTGTACCGAAATACGTTAAAAAAAAATTGTTTGTTGTAATTCTGAGGCAATTTCTTTTTTTGTTTCTCATTTTTTTTTTGTTTTCCTAATACGTGCCGGAAAATCTTTTTTTCTTAAATTCTCTGGAACCGTTCCGGAATTATGGTCAGAAAACTAAAAAAGATGGCGTTTTTTATATTTCCTTATTTCTCCATAAAAATAGGGAGTCCAAACCCGTCGAGCTTTGTCGATATCTCTTACCGTTTCCGAGATATTAGCGTTTAAAGTTTTGAAATTTTTTTTTAACGCTAGTGCGTTCTGGCATAGCCTATCCGAAGCGTTTTCGCCCGGAGAATCGTTCCCCGTCAGGCAAACACCGATATCTCTAACCGTTTACCCGATATTCGCAAAATTGTACCGAAATTGGTTAAAAAAAATTTTTTTGTTGTAATTCTGAGGCAATTTCTTTTTTTGTTTCTCGTTTTTTTTTTGTTTTAATAATACGTGCCGGAAATTCTTTTTTTCTTAAATTCTCTGGAACCGTTCCGGAATTATGGTCAGAAAACTAAAAAAGATGGCGTTTTTTCATTTTTCCTTATTTCTCTGGCATAGCCTATCCGAAGCGTTTTTGCCCGGAGAATCGTTTCCCGTCAGGCAAACATCGGTATCTCTAACCGTTTACCCGATATTCGCAAAATTGTAACGAAATTCGTTAAAAACAATTTTTTGTTGTAATTCTGAGGCAATTTCTTTTTTTGTTTCTCGTTTTTTTTTTGTTTTCCTAATACGTGCCGGAAATTCTTATTCTCTTAAATTCTCTGGAGCCGTTCCGGAATTATGGTCAGAAAACTAAAAGAGATGGCGTTTTTTAATTTTTCCTTATTTCTCCATAAAAATAGGGAGTCCAAATCCGTCGAGTTTTGTCGATATCTCTTACCGTTTCCGAGATATTAGCGTTTAAAGTTTTGAAATTTTTTTTTAACGCTAGTGCGTTCTGGCATAGCCTATCCGAAGCGTTTTCGCCCGGAGAATCGTTTCCCGTCAGGCAAACATCGGTATCTCTAACCGTTTACCCGATATTCGCAAAATTGTACCGAAATTGGTTAAAAAAAAATTTTTTGTTGTAATTCTGAGGCAATTTCTTTTTTTGTTTCTCGTTTTTTTTTTGTTTTAATAATACGTGCCGGAAATTCTTTTTTTCTTAAATTCTCTGGAACCGTTCCGGAATTATGGTCAGAAAACTAAAAAAGATGGCGTTTTTTCATTTTTCCTTATTTCTCTGGCATAGCCTATCCGAAGCGTTTTCGCCCGGAGAATCGTTTCCCGTCAGGCAAACATCGGTATCTCTAACCGTTTACCCGATATTCGCAAAATTGTACCGAAATACGTTAAAAAAAATTTGTTTGTTGTAATTCTGAGGCAATTTCTTTTTTTGTTTCTCGTTTTTTTTTTTGTTTTCCTAATACGTGCCGGAAATTCTTTTTTTTTAAAATTCTCTGGAACCGTTCCGGAATTATGGTCAGAAAACTAAAAGAGATGGCGTTTTTTAATTTTTCCTTATTTCTCCATAAAAATAGGGAGTCCAAATCCGTCGAGTTTTGTCGATATCTCTTACCGTTTCCGAGATATTAGCGTTTAAAGTTTTGAAATTTTTTTTTAACGCTAGTGCGTCCTGGCATAGCCTATCCGAAGCGTTTTCGCCCGGAGAATCGTTTCCCGTCAGGCAAACATCGATATCTCTAACCGTTTACCCGATATTCGCAATATTGTACCGAAATTCGTTAAAAAAATTTTTGTTGTTGTAATTCTGAGGCAATTTCTTTTTTTGTTTCTCGTTTTTTTTTTGTTTTCCTAATACGTGCCGGAAATTCTTTTTCTCTTAAATTCTCTGGAGCCGTTCCGGAATTATGGTCAGAAAACTAAAAGAGATGGCGTTTTTTAATTTTTCCTTATTTCTCCATAAAAATAGGGAGTCCAAATCCGTCGAGTTTTGTCGATATCTCTTACCGTTTCCGAGATATTAGCGTTTAAAGTTTTGAAATTTTTTTTTAACGCTAGTGCGTTCTGGCGTAGCCTCTCCGAAGCGTTTTCGCCCGGAGAATCGTTTCCCGTCAGGCAAACATCGATATCTCTAACCGTTTACCCGATATTCGCAAAATTGTACCGAAATTCGTTAATAAAATTTTTGTTGTTGTAATTCTGAGGCAATTTCTTTTTTTGTTTCTCGTTTTTTTTTTGTTTTCCTAATACGTGCCGGAAATTCTTTTTCTCTTAGATTCTCTGGAGCCGTTCCGGAATTATGGTCAGAAAACTAAAAAAGATGGCGTTTTTTCATTTTTCCTTATTTCTCCATAAAAATAGGGAGTCCAAATCCGTCGAGTTTTGTCGATATCTCTTACCGAATCCGAGATATTAGCGTGTAAAGTTTTGAAATTTTTTTTTAACGCTAGTGCGTTCTGGCATAGCCTATCCGAAGCGTTTTCGCCCGGAG
This sequence comes from Cetonia aurata, assembly GCA_949128085.1. NCBI lineage: Eukaryota > Metazoa > Arthropoda > Insecta > Coleoptera > Scarabaeidae > Cetonia > Cetonia aurata. The sequence goes on along the minus strand of OX421884.1, from coordinate 34,006,014 downwards.
AATCGTGTCCCGTCAGGCAAACATCGATATCTCTAACCGTTTTCCCGATATTCGCAAAATTGTACCGAAATTCGTTAAAAAAATTTTGTTGTTGTAATTCTGAGGCAATTTCTTTTTTTGTTTCTCTTTTTTTTTTTGTTTTCCTAATACGTGCCGGAAATTCTTTTTCTCTTAAATTCTCTGGAACCGTTCCGGAATTATGGTCAGAAAACTAAAAAAGATGGCGTTTTTTAATTTTTCCTTATTTCTCCATTAAAATAGGGAGTCCAAATCCGTCGAGTTTTGTCGATATCTCTTACCGTTTCCGAGATTGGCATCGTTCTAGCGCGAAATTAATTTTTCAAAACTTTAAACCCGAATATCTCGGGAACGGTTAGAGATATCGGCAAAAGCTTGACGTCATTCGATTAATACGCTAATTGGGGAGACGGTTTTAACGGACGCGGGGGTCGATTTTAGGGCACGTTAACTAAGACATTTTCTTTTAATTATGCCGAATAATGAATCGATAAAAATCGGTGACACGTAGTTGAGGTGCCGGTCGATAGATGACACGAGATAGTACAGTATCGCTATTATTATGAATCGTAAGTTATGAAAGAATACTTTAAGTGAATTCGGGCTTGTCTATATAAATCGCGTACAACCACATTCAGTTTTTAATCGAATTAGCCAGTTTAATGATATCGAAATAAAGTGACAACGTAGTTGAGGTGGTGGCGGATAGATGGCGCCACTAACGTAAACTATGGTGAAAATGATTGACATAAATAGTGTAAATAATAATATGTCAAACTATGGAATGATAAATAAGAGCTGTTCATAATATAAATTAGCCGAACGTCGTTTGCAATATAGTAATGCTGGTAGGAAATGGACCGAGAGAGATGGCAGAAGTGGTGTAGGTAGGTAGTAGGTACGTCGAAGCTACGGAATCGGGTCGAATACAAGGTGTTATTACAGATGGCAAAGCAGATATATCTCGTCCGATCACAGAAGTCGTACAGCATCAAGCGCGATTACCCTTAAATAGGCTCCCACTTAAGAACAGGGGGGCGTGTGGTATGATAGAAAGCGAGGGCATTAGTAATGGCAAAGTTCCATCTCGTCCGATCACTGAAGTCATACAGCATCAAGCGTGATTACCTTTAAATAGGCTCCCACTTAAGAACAGGGGGTCGTGTTGTTTTACAGAAGGTGTAGGTAAATAGATATGATAAAGCATTATTAGAAGCAACGTTCCGATAAGCAAAGGCATCGGATATGGCCAAATTTCACCTCGTCCCATCACTGAAGTCGAACAGCATCAAGCGCGATTACCCTTAAATAGGATCCCACTTAAGAACAGGGCGTGTTGTATAATAGAAAGCGAGGGCTTTAGCTATGGCCAAGTTTCATCTCGTCCGATCACTGAAGTCGAACAGCATCAAGCGCGATTACCCTTAAATAGGCTCCCACTTAAGAACAGCGGGTGGGCGTGTTGTTTTATAGAATGTGTCGGTAGAAGGATATGGGAAAGAGAAGGCATTAATTAAGGCAAAGTTTCATCTCGTCCGATCACCGAAGTCATACAGCATCAAGCGCGATTACCCTTAAATAGGCTCCCACTTAAGAACAGGGGGTGAGCGTGTCGTAGTCGTAGTTGTAGTTGGTGTGATTTAATTAATAAACATATATAAGAACAAAAATTGTTTTATTTTATGCACGCATGCATAAGTAGTATACAGTATACGAAATTAGCGAATGTTAATAATAGACAGAATATCATACAAAATTTGCATCGAAAATGTTAGTATATATCCGGTATATTTATCCAGTATTTAAAAAATAACTTCCCCAATTTTCGGTTAATTATACTGAAAATTCAAGGTCTATCAAGATAGACGCTCAATTTTTTTTGTCTAGATATTGTACTAAGTTGATGTATTTTCGGATATACCTACTAAAAATCGCAGTCTTAAAAAATCTTCAACATTTTCCGGTCTTTTTAACTGAAACTCCAGCTTGTTTAAGAACGCCAGCTGTTACTATAAGTATTGACTATATTCGGATTCTCTTACTACAAATTTATTATTTAAAAAAAATTACTTTTTTTCCGTTTTTTTTTCACTTGCAATTCCAGTTTTGTTAAAAAATTCTGGTTTTTCGCTCGTTTTTCTAAAAATTCCAGTTTTGTTATTAAATCTCATACTTTTTCGGGTTATTTTCTAAAAATTCCATTTTTGTTAAAAAACTTTTATTTTTTTCTGTTATTTTTTCGGATTTTCGAGTTTATTCAAAACACTTTTGGTTTTTTCGGTTTTTTAAATTTAAAATCCAGTTTTTTTAAAAAACCTCCGGTTTTTCGGTGTTTTACTTAATAATCCAGTTAAAGAAAAATTCCGGTTTTTTCGCCCTACTTACTACAAATTCCACTTTTTTCAAAAAAGCTTCCATTAATTTCGGTTTTTTTACCTGAATTTCCAAATTTGTTAAAAAATATCCGGGTATTTCGGCGAAAAAATAGCATCGAAATGCAAAAAGTGATTTTCTCGGTCTGAAACGCACGATTTCAATTTCCAAACAATTCCAATGTAGATATCGCTGCCACCATATGGGATTCGTAAACCTAAGTAAGATAATAACAGCGCACACAAAACGAATCTTCTGCGACCACTGGATAACGAAAAAATGGCATCGAAATGCAAAAAGTGATTTTCTCGGTCTGAAACGCACGATTTCAATTTCCAAACAATTCCAATGTAGAAATCGCTGCCACCATATGGGATTCGTAAACCTAAGTAAGATAATAACAGCGCACACAAAACGAATCTTCTGCGACCACTGGATAACGAAGAAATAGCATCGAAATGCAAAAAGTGATTTTCTCGGTCTGAAACGCACGATTTCAATTTCCAAACAATTCCAATGTAGAAATCGCTGCCACCATATGGGATTCGTAAACCTAAGTAAGATAATAACAGCGCACACAAAACGAATCTTCTGCGACCACTGGATAACGAAAAAATGGCATCGAAATGCAAAAAGTGATTTTCTCGGTCTGAAACGCACGGTTTCAATTTCCAAACAATTCCAATGTAGAAATCGCTGCCACCATATGGGATTCGTAAACCTAAGTAAGATAATAACAGCGCACACAAAACGAATCTTCTGGGACCACTGGATAACGAAAAAATGGCATCGAAATGCAAAAAGTGATTTTCTCGGTCTGAAACGCACGATTTCAATTTCCAAACAATTCCAATGTAGAAATCGCTGCCACCATATGGGATTCGTAAACCTAAGTATGATAATAACAGCGCACACAAAACAAATCTTCTGCGACCACTGGATAACGAAAAAATGGCATCGAAATGCAAAAAGTGATTTTCTCGGTCTGAAACGCACGATTTCAATATCCAAACAATTCCAATGTAGAAATCGCTGCCACCATATGGGATTCGTAAACCTAAGTAAGATAATAACAGCGCACACAAAACGAATCTTCTGCGACCACTGGATAACGAAAAAATGGCATCGAAATGCAAAAAGTGATTTTCTCGGTCTGAAACGCACGCTTTCAATTTCCAAACAATTCCAATGTAGAAATCGCTGCCACCATATGGGATTCGTAAACCTAAGTAAGATAATAACAGCGCACACAAAACGAATCTTCTGCGACCACTGGATAACGAAAAAATAGCATCGAAATGCAAAAAGTGATTTTCTCGGTCTGAAACGCACGATTTCAATTTCCAAACAATTCCAATGTAGAAATCGCTGCCACCATATGGGATTCGTAAACCTAAGTAAGATAATAACAGCGCACACAAAACGAATCTTCTGCGACCACTGGATAACGAAAAAATAGCATCGAAATGCAAAAAGTGATTTCCTCGGTCTGAAACGCACGATTTCAATTTCCAAACAATTCCAATGTAGAAATCGCTGCCACCATATGGGATTCGTAAACTTAAGTAAGATAATAACAGCGCACACAAAACGAATCTTCTGCGACCACTGGATAACGAAAAAATAGCATCGAAATGCAAAAAGTGATTTTCTCGGTCTGAAACGCACGATTTCAATTTCCAAATAATTCCAATGTAGAAATCGCTGCCACCATATGGGATTCGTAAACCTAAGTAAGATAATAACAGCGCACACAAAACGAATCTTCTGCGACCACTGGATAACGAAAAAATGGCATCGAAATGCAAAAAGTGATTTTCTCGGTCTGAAACGCACGATTTCAATTTCCAAACAATTCCAATGTAGAAATCGCTGCCACCATATGGGATTCGTAGACCTAAGTAAGATAATAACAGCGCACACAAAACGAATCTTCTGCGACCACTGGATAACGAAGAAATAGCATCGAAATGCAAAAAGTGATTTTCTCGGTCTGAAACGCACGATTTCAATTTCCAAACAATTCCAATGTAGAAATCGCTGCCACCATATGGGATTCGTAAACCTAAGTAAGATAATAACAGCGCACACAAAACGAATCTTCTGCGACCACTGGATAACGAAAAAATGGCATCGAAATGCAAAAAGTGATTTTCTCGGTCTGAAATGCACGGTTTCAATTTCCAAACAATTCCAATGTAGAAATCGCTGCCACCATATGGGATTCGTAAACCTAAGTAAGATAATAACAGCGCACACAAAACGAATCTTCTGGGACCACTGGATAACGAAAAAATGGCATCGAAATGCAAAAAGTGATTTTCTCGGTCTGAAACGCACGATTTCAATTTCCAAACAATTCCAATGTAGAAATCGCTGCCACCATATGGGATTCGTAAACCTAAGTAAGATAATAACAGCGCACACAAAACGAATCTTCTGCGACCACTGGATAACGAAAAAATGGCATCGAAATGCAAAAAGTGATTTTCTCGGTCTGAAACGCACGATTTCAATATCCAAACAATTCCAATGTAGAAATCGCTGCCACCATATGGGATTCGTAAACCTAAGTAAGATAATAACAGCGCACACAAAACGAATCTTCTGCGACCACTGGATAACGAAAAAATGGCATCGAAATGCAAAAAGTGATTTTCTCGGTCTGAAACGCACGATTTCAATTTCCAAACAATTCCAATGTAGAAATCGCTGCCACCATATGGGATTCGTAAACCTAAGTAAGATAATAACAGCGCACACAAAACGAATCTTCTGCGACCACTGGATAACGAAAAAATGGCATCGAAATGCAAAAAGTGATTTTCTCGGTCTGAAACGCACGATTTCAATTTCCAAACAATTCCAATGTAGAAATCGCTGCCACCATATGGGATTCGTAAACCTAAGTAAGATAATAACAGCGCACACAAAACGAATCTTCTGCGACCACTGGATAACGAAAAAATAGCATCGAAATGCAAAAAGTGATTTCCTCGGTCTGAAACGCACGATTTCAATTTCCAAACAATTCCAATGTAGAAATCGCTGCCACCATATGGGATTCGTAAACTTAAGTAAGATAATAACAGCGCACACAAAACGAATCTTCTGCGACCACTGGATAACGAAAAAATAGCATCGAAATGCAAAAAGTGATTTTCTCGGTCTGAAACGCACGATTTCAATTTCCAAACAATTCCAATGTAGAAATCGCTGCCACCATATGGGATTCGTAAACCTAAGTAAGATAATAACAGCGCACACAAAACGAATCTTCTGCGACCACTGGATAACGAAAAAATGGCATCGAAATGCAAAAAGTGATTTTCTCGGTCTGAAACGCACGATTTCAATTTCCAAACAATTCCAATGTAGAAATCGCTGCCACCATATGGGATTCGTAAACCTAAGTAAGATAATAACAGCGCACACAAAACGAATCTTCTGCGACCATTGGATAACGAAGAAATAGCATCGAAATGCAAAAAGTGATTTTCTCGGTCTGAAACGCACGATTTCAATTTCCAAACAATTCCAATGTAGAAATCGCTGCCACCATATGGGATTCGTAAACCTAAGTAAGATAATAACAGCGCACACAAAACGAATCTTCTGCGACCACTGGATAACGAAAAAATGGCATCTAAATGCAAAAAGTGATTTTCTCGGTCTGAAATGCACGGTTTCAATTTCCAAACAATTCCAATGTAGAAATCGCTGCCACCATATGGGATTCGTAAACCTAAGTAAGATAATAACAGCGCACACAAAACGAATCTTCTGGGACCACTGGATAACGAAAAAATGGCATCGAAATGCAAAAAGTGATTTTCTCGGTCTGAAACGCACAATTTCAATTTCCAAACAATTCCAATGTAGAAATCGCTGCCACCATATGGGATTCGTAAACCTAAGTAAGATAATAACAGCGCACACAAAACGAATCTTCTGCGACCACTGGATAACGAAAAAATGGCATCGAAATGCAAAAAGTGATTTTCTCGGTCTGAAACGCACGATTTCAATTTCCAAACAATTCCAATGTAGAAATCGCTGCCACCATATGGGATTCGTAAACCTAAGTAAGATAATAACAGCGCACACAAAACGAATCTTCTGCGACCACTGGATAACGAAAAAATGGCATCGAAATGCAAAAAGTGATTTTCTCGGTCTGAAACGCACGAATTCAATTTCCAAACAATTAGAATGTAGAAATCGCTGCCACCATATGGGATTCGTAAACCTAAGTAAGATAATAACAGCGCACACAAAACGAATCTTCTGCGACCACTGGATAACGAAAAAATAGCATCGAAATGCAAAAAGTGATTTCCTCGGTCTGAAACGCACGATTTCAATTTCCAAACAATTCCAATGTAGAAATCGCTGCCACCATATGGGATTCGTAAACTTAAGTAAGATAATAACAGCGCACACAAAACGAATCTTCTGCGACCACTGGATAACGAAAAAATAGCATCGAAATGCAAAAAGTGATTTTCTCGGTCTGAAACGCACGATTTCAATTTCCAAACAATTCCAATGTAGAAATCGCTGCCACCATATGGGATTCGTAAACCTAAGTAAGATAATAACAGCGCACACAAAACGAATCTTCTGCGACCACTGGATAACGAAAAAATGGCATCGAAATGCAAAAAGTGATTTTCTCGGTCTGAAACGCACGATTTCAATTTCCAAACAATTCCAATGTAGAAATCGCTGCCACCATATGGGATTCGTAAACCTAAGTAAGATAATAACAGCGCACACAAAACGAATCTTCTGGGACCACTGGATAACGAAAAAATGGCATCGAAATGCAAAAAGTGATTTTCTCGGTCTGAAACGCACGATTTCAATTTCCAAACAATTCCAATGTAGAAATCGCTGCCACCATATGGGATTCGTAAACCTAAGTAAGATAATAACAGCGCACACAAAACGAATCTTCTGCGACCACTGGATAACGAAAAAATGGCATCGAAATGCAAAAAGTGATTTTCTCGGTCTGAAACGCACGATTTCAATTTCCAAACAATTCCAATGTAGAAATCGCTGCCACCATATGGGATTCGTAAACCTAAGTAAGATAATAACAGCGCACACAAAACGATTCTTCTGCGACCACTGGACAACGAAAAAATAGCATCGAAATGCAAAAAGTGATTTTCTCGGTCTGAAAGGCACGATTTCAATTTCCAAACAATTCCAATGTAGAAATCGCTGCCACCATATGGGATTCGTAAACCTAAGTAAGATAATAACAGCGCACACAAAACGAATCTTCTGCGACCACTGGATAACGAAGAAATAGCATCGAACTGCAAAAAGTGATTTTCTCGGTCTGAAACGCACGATTTCAATTTCCAAACAATTCCAATGTAGAAATCGCTGCCACCATATGGGATTCGTAAACCTAAGTAAGATAATAACAGCGCACACAAATCGAATCTTCTGGGACCACTGGATAACGAAAAAATGGCATCGAAATGCAAAAAGTGATTTTCTCGGTCTGAAACGCACGATTTCAATTTCCAAACAATTCCAATGTAGAAATCGCTGCCACCATATGGGTTCGTAAACCTAAGTAAGATAATAACAGCCGCACACAAAACGAATCTTCTGCGACCACTGGATAACGAAAAAATAGCATCGAAATGCAAAAAGTGATTTTCTCGGTCTGAAACGCACGATTTCAATTTCCAAACAATTCCAATGTAGAAATCGCTGCCACCATATGGGATTCGTAAACCTAAGTAAGATAATAACAGCGCACACAAAACGAATCTTCTGCGACCACTGGATAACGAAAAAATGGCATCGAAATGCAAAAAGTGATTTTCTCGGTCTGAAACGCACGATTTCAATTTCCAAACAATTCCAATGTAGAAATCGCTGCCACCATATGGGATTCGTAAACCTAAGTAAGATAATAACAGCGCACACAAAACGATTCTTCTGCGACCACTGGATAACGAAAAAATAGCATCGAAATGCAAAAAGTGATTTTCTCGGTCTGAAAGGCACGATTTCAATTTCCAAACAATTCCAATGTACAAAATCGCTGCCACCATATGGGATTCGTAAACCTAAGTAAGATAATAACAGCGCACACAAAACGAATCTTCTGCGACCACTGGACAACGAAAAAATAGCATCGAAATGCAAAAAGTGATTTTCTCGGTCTGAAAGGCACGATTTCAATTTCCAAACAATTCCAATGTAGAAATCGCTGCCACCATATGGGATTCGTAAACCTAAGTAAGATAATAACAGCGCACACAAAACGAATCTTCTGCGACCACTGGATAACGAAGAAATAGCATCGAACTGCAAAAAGTGATTTTCTCGGTCTGAAACGCACGATTTCAATTTCCAAACAATTCCAATGTAGAAATCGCTGCCACCATATGGGATTCGTAAACCTAAGTAAGATAATAACAGCGCACACAAATCGAATCTTCTGGGACCACTGGATAACGAAAAAATGGCATCGAAATGCAAAAAGTGATTTTCTCGGTCTGAAACGCACGATTTCAATTTCCAAACAATTCCAATGTAGAAATCGCTGCCACCATATGGGTTCGTAAACCTAAGTAAGATAATAACAGCCGCACACAAAACGAATCTTCTGCGACCACTGGATAACGAAAAAATAGCATCGAAATGCAAAAAGTGATTTTCTCGGTCTGAAACGCACGATTTCAATTTCCAAACAATTCCAATGTAGAAATCGCTGCCACCATATGGGATTCGTAAACCTAAGTAAGATAATAACAGCGCACACAAAACGAATCTTCTGCGACCACTGGATAACGAAAAAATGGCATCGAAATGCAAAAAGTGATTTTCTCGGTCTGAAACGCACGATTTCAATTTCCAAACAATTCCAATGTAGAAATCGCTGCCACCATATGGGATTCGTAAACCTAAGTAAGATAATAACAGCGCACACAAAACGATTCTTCTGCGACCACTGGATAACGAAAAAATAGCATCGAAATGCAAAAAGTGATTTTCTCGGTCTGAAAGGCACGATTTCAATTTCCAAACAATTCCAATGTACAAAATCGCTGCCACCATATGGGATTCGTAAACCTAAGTAAGATAATAACAGCGCACACAAAACGAATCTTCTGCGACCACTGGATAACGAAGAAATAGCATCGAACTGCAAAAAGTGATTTTCTCGGTCTGAAACGCACGATTTCAATTTCCAAACAATTCCAATGTAGAAATCGCTGCCACCATATGGGATTCGTAAACCTAAGTAAGATAATAACAGCGCACACAAATCGAATCTTCTGGGACCACTGGATAACGAAAAAATGGCATCGAAATGCAAAAAGTGATTTTCTCGGTCTGAAACGCACGATTTCAATTTCCAAACAATTCCAATGTAGAAATCGCTGCCACCATATGGGTTCGTAAACCTAAGTAAGATAATAACAGCCGCACACAAAACGAATCTTCTGCGACCACTGGATAACGAAAAAATAGCATCGAAATGCAAAAAGTGATTTTCTCGGTCTGAAACGCACGATTTCAATTTCCAAACAATTCCAATGTAGAAATCGCTGCCACCATATGGGATTCGTAAACCTAAGTAAGATAATAACAGCGCACACAAAACGAATCTTCTGCGACCACTGGATAACGAAGAAATAGCATCGAACTGCAAAAAGTGATTTTCTCGGTCTGAAACGCCCGATTTCAATTTCCAAACAATTCCAATGTAGAAATCGCTGCCACCATATGGGATTCGTAAACCTAAGTAAGATAATAACAGCGCACACAAAACGAATCTTCTGGGACCACTGGATAACGAAAAAATGGCATCGAAATGCAAAAAGTGATTTTCTCGGTCTGAAACGCACGATTTCAATTTCCAAACAATTCCAATGTAGAAATCGCTGCCACCATATGGGATTTGTAAACCTAAGTAAGATAATAACAGCGCACACAAAACGAATCTTCTGCGACCACTGGATAACGAAAAAATGGCATCGAAATGCAAAAAGTGATTTTCTCGGTCTGATACGCACGATTTCAATTTCCAAACAATTCCAATGTAGAAATCGCTGCCACCATATGGGATTCGTAAACCTAAGTAAGATAATAACAGCGCACACAAAACGAATCTTCTGGGACCACTGGATAACGAAAAAATGGCATCGAAATGCAAAAAGTGATTTTCTCGGTCTGAAACGCACGATTTCAATTTCCAAACAATTCCAATGTAGAAATCGCTGCCACCATATTGGATTCGTAAACCTAAGTAAGATAATAACAGCGCACACAAAACGAATCTTCTGCGACCACTGGATAACGAAAAAATGGCATCGAAATGCAAAAAGTGATTTTCTCGGTCTGAAACGCACGATTTCAATTTCCAAACAATTCCAATGTAGACATCGCTGCCACCATATGGGAGTCGTAAACCTAAGTCAGATAATAACAGCGCACACAAAACGAATCTTCTGCGACCACTGGATAACGAAAAAATAGCATCGAAATGCAAAAAGTGATTTTCTCGGTCTGAAACGCACGATTTCAATTTCCAAACAATTCCAATGTAGAAATCGCTGCCACCATATGGGATTCGTAAACCTAAGTAAGATAATAACAGCGCATACAAAACGAATCTTCTGCGACCACTGGATAACGAAAAAATGGCATCGAAATGCAAAAAGTGATTTTCTCGGTCTGAAACGCACGATTTCAATTTCCAAACAATTCCAATGTAGAAATCGCTGCCACCATATGGGATTCGTAAACCTAAGTAAGATAATAACAGCGCACACAAAACGAATCTTCTGCGACCACTGGATAACGAAAAAATGCCATCGAAATGCAAAAAGTGATTTTCTCGGTCTGAAACGCACGATTTCAATTTCCAAACAATTCCAATGTAGAAATCGCTGCCACCATATGGGATTCGTAAACCTAAGTAAGATAATAACAGCGCACACAAAACGAATCTTCTGCGACCACTGGATAACGAAAAAATAGCATCGAAATACAAAAAGTGATTTTCTCGGTCTGAAACGCACGATTTCAATTTCCAAACAATTCCAATGTAGAAATCGCTGCCACCATATGGGATTCGTAAACCTAAGTAAGATAATAACAGCGCACACAAAACGAATCTTCTGCGACCACTGGATAACGAAGAAATAGCATCGAAATGCAAAAAGTGATTTTCTCGATCTGAAACGCACGATTTCAATTTCCAAACAATTCCAATGTAGAAATCGCTGCCACCATATGGGATTCGTAAACCTAAGTAAGATAATAACAGCGCACACAAAACGAATCTTCTGCGACCACTGGATAACGAAAAAATAGCATCGAAATGCAAAAAGTGATTTTCTCGGTCTGAAACGCACGATTTCAATTTCCAAATAATTCCAATGTAGAAATCGCTGCCACCATATGGGATTCGTAAACCTAAGTAAGATAATAACAGCGCACACAAAACGAATCTTCCGCGACCACTGGATAACGAGAAAATAGCATCGAAATGCAAAAAGTGATTTTCTCGGTCTGAAACGCACGATTTCAATTTCCAAACAATTCCAATGTAGAAATCGCTGCCACCATATGGGATTCGTAAACCTAAGTAAGATAATAACAGCGCACACAAAACGAATCTTCTGCGACCACTGGATAACGAAAAAATGGCATCGAAATGCAAAAAGTGATTTTCTCGGTTTGAAACGCACGGTTTCAATTTCCAAACAATTCCAATGTAGAAATCGCTGCCACCATATTGGATTCGTAAACCTAAGTAAGATAATAACAGCGCACACAAAACGAATCTTCTGCGACCACTGGATAACGAAAAAATGGCATCGAAATGCAAAAAGTGATTTTCTCGGTCTGAAACGCACGATTTCAATTTCCAAACAATTCCAATGTAGACATCGCTGCCACCATATGGGATTCGTAAACCTAAGTAAGATAATAACAGCGCACACAAAACGAATCTTCTGCGACCACTGGATAACGAAAAAATAGCATCGAAATGCAAAAAGTGATTTTCTCGGTCTGAAACGCACGATTTCAATTGCCAAACAATTCCAATGTAGAAATCGCTGCCACCATATGGGATTCGTAAACCTAAGTAAGATAACAACAGCGCACACAAAACGAATCTTCTGCGACCACTGGATAACGAAAAAATAGCATCGAAATGCAAAATGTGATTTTCTCGGTCTGAAACGCACGATTTCAATTTCCAAACAATTCCAATGTAGAAATCGCTGCCACCATATGGGATTCGTAAACCTAAGTAAGATAATAACAGCGCACACAAAACGAATCTTCTGCGACCACTGGATAACGAAAAAATAGCATCGAAATACAAAAACTGATTTTCTCGGTCTGAAATGCACGATTTCAATTTCCAAACAATTCCAATGTAGAAATCGCTGCCACCATATGGGATTCGTAAACCTAAGTAAGATAATAACAGCGCACACAAAACGAATCTTCTGCGACCACTGGATAACGAAAAAATAGCATCGAAATGCAAAAAGTGATTTTCTCGGTCTGAAACGCACGATTTCAATTTCCAAACATTTCCAATGTAGAAATCGCTGCCACCATATGGGATTCGTAAACCTAAGTAAGATAATAACAGCGCACACAAAACGAATCTTCTGCGACCACTGGATAACGAAAAAATAGCATCGAAATGCAAAAAGTGATTTTCTCGGTCTGAAAAGCACGATTTCAATTTCCAAACAATTCCAATGTAGAAATCGCTGCCACCATATGGGATTCGTAAACCTAAGTAAGATAATAACAGCGCACACAAAACGAATCTTCTGCGACCACTGGATAACGAAAAAATGGCATCGAAATGCAAAAAGTGATTTTCTCGGTCTGAAACGCACGATTTCAATTTCCAAACAATTCCAATGTAGAAATCGCTGCCACCATATGGGATTCGTAAACCTAAGTAAGATAATAACAGCGCACACAAAACGAATCTTCTGCGACCACTGGATAACGAAAAAATGGCATCGAAATGCAAAAAGTAATTTTCTCGGTCTGAAACGCACGATTTCAATTTCCAAACAATTCCAATGTAGAAATCGCTGCCACCATATGGGATTCGTAAACCTAAGTAAGATAATAACAGCGCACACAAAACGAATCTTCTGCGACCACTGGATAACGAAAAAATGGCATCGAAATGCAAAAAGTGATTTTCTCGGTCTGAAACGCACGATTTCAATTTCCAAACAATTCCAATGTAGAAATCGCTGCCACCATATGGGATTCGTAAACCTAAGTAAGATAATAACAGCGCACACAAAACGAATCTTCTGCGACCACTGGATAACGAAAAAATAGCATCGAAATACAAAAAGTGATTTTCTCGGTCTGAAACGCACGATTTCAATTTCCAAACAATTCCAATGTAGAAATCGCTGCCACCATATGGGATTCGTAAACCTAAGTAAGATAATAACAGCGCACACAAAACGAATCTTCTGCGACCACTGGATAACGAAGAAATAGCATCGAAATGCAAAAAGTGATTTTCTCGATCTGAAACGCACGATTTCAATTTCCAAACAATTCCAATGTAGAAATCGCTGCCACCATATGGGATTCGTAAACCTAAGTAAGATAATAACAGCGCACACAAAACGAATCTTCTGCGACCACTGGATAACGAAAAAATAGCATCGAAATGCAAAAAGTGATTTTCTCGGTCTGAAACGCACGATTTCAATTTCCAAATAATTCCAATGTAGAAATCGCTGCCACCATATGGGATTCGTAAACCTAAGTAAGATAATAACAGCGCACACAAAACGAATCTTCCGCGACCACTGGATAACGAAAAAATAGCATCGAAATGCAAAAAGTGATTTTCTCGGTCTGAAACGCACGATTTCAATTTCCAAACAATTCCAATGTAGAAATCGCTGCCACCATATGGGATTCGTAAACCTAAGTAAGATAATAACAGCGCACACAAAACGAATCTTCTGCGACCACTGGATAACGAAAAAATGGCATCGAAATGCAAAAAGTGATTTTCTCGGTTTGAAACGCACGATTTCAATTTCCAAACAATTCCAATGTAGAAATCGCTGCCACCATATTGGATTCGTAAACCTAAGTAAGATAATAACAGCGCACACAAAACGAATCTTCTGCGACCACTGGATAACGAAAAAATGGCATCGAAATGCAAAAAGTGATTTTCTCGGTCTGAAACGCACGATTTCAATTTCCAAACAATTCCAATGTAGACATCGCTGCCACCATATGGGATTCGTAAACCTAAGTAAGATAATAACAGCGCACACAAAACGAATCTTCTGCGACCACTGGATAACGAAAAAATAGCATCGAAATGCAAAAAGTGATTTTCTCGGTCTGAAACGCACGATTTCAATTGCCAAACAATTCCGATGTAGAAATCGCTGCCACCATATGGGATTCGTAAACCTAAGTAAGATAATAACAGCGCACACAAAACGAATCTTCTGCGACCACTGGATAACGAAAAAATAGCATCGAAATGCAAAAAGTGATTTTCTCGGTCTGAAACGCACGATTTCAATTTCCAAACAATTCCAATGTAGAAATCGCAGCCACCATATGGGATTCGTAAACCTAAGTAAGATAATAACAGCGCACACAAAACGAATCTTCTGCGACCACTGGATAACGAAAAAATGGCATCGAAATGCAAGAAGTGATTTTCTCGGTCTGAAACGCACGATTTCAATTTCCAAACAATTCCAATGTAGAAATCGCTGCCACCATATGGGATTCGTAAACCTATGTAAGATAATAACAGCGCACACAAAACGAATCTTCTGGGACCACTGGATAACGAAAAAATAGCATCGAAATGCAAAAAGTGATTTTCTCGGTCTGAAACGCACGATTTCAATTTCCAAACAATTCCAATGTAGAAATCGCTGCCACCATATGGGATTCGTAAACCTAAGTAAGATAACAACAGCGCACACAAAACGAATCTTCTGCGACCACTGGATAACGAAAAAATAGCATCGAAATGCAAAAAGTGATTTTCTCGGTCTGAAACGCACGATTTCAATTTCCAAACAATTCCAATGTAGAAATCGCTGCCACCATATGGGATTCGTAAACCTAAGTAAGATAATAACAGCGCACACAAAACGAATCTTCTGCGACCACTGGATAACGAAAAAATAGCATCGAAATACAAAAAGTGATTTTCTCGGTCTGAAATGCACGATTTCAATTTCCAAACAATTCCAATGTAGAAATCGCTGCCACCATATGGGATTCGTAAACCTAAGTAAGATAATAACAGCGCACACAAAACGAATCTTCTGCGACCACTGGATAACGAAAAAATAGCATCGAAATGCAAAAAGTGATTTTCTCGGTCTGAAACGCACGATTTCAATTTCCAAACATTTCCAATGTAGAAATCGCTGCCACCATATGGGATTCGTAAACCTAAGTAAGATAATAACAGCGCACACAAAACGAATCTTCTGCGACCACTGGATAACGAAAAAATAGCATCGAAATGCAAAAAGTGATTTTCTCGGTCTGAAAAGCACGATTTCAATTTCCAAACAATTCCAATGTAGAAATCGCTGCCACCATATGGGATTCGTAAACCTAAGTAAGATAATAACAGCGCACACAAAACGAATCTTCTGCGACCACTGGATAACGAAAAAATAGCATCGAAATGCAAAAAGTGATTTTCTCGGTCTGAAACGCACGATTCCAATTTCCAAACAATTCCAATGTAGAAATCGCTGCCACCATATGGGATTTGTAAACCTAAGTAAGATAATAACAGCGCACACAAAACGAATCTTCTGCGCCCACTGGATAACGAGAAAATAGCATCGAAATGCAAAAAGTGATTTTCTCGGTCTGAAACGCACGATTTCAATTTCCAAACAATTCCAATGTAGAAATCGCTGCCACCATATGGGATTCGTAAACCTAAGTAAGATAATAACAGCGCACACAAAACGAATCTTCTGCGACCACTGGATAACGAAAAAATAGCATCGAAATGCAAAAAGTGATTTTCTCGGTCTGAAACGCACGATTCCAATTTCCAAACAATTCCAATGTAGAAATCGCTGCCACCATATGGGATTCGTAAACCTAAGTAAGATAATAACAGGGCACACAAAACGAATCTTCTGCGACCACTGGATAACGAAAAAATAGCATCGAAATGCAAAAAGTGATTTTCTCAGTCTGAAACGCACGATTTCAATTTCCAAACATTTCCAATGTAGAAATCGCTGCCACCATATGGGATTCGTAAACCTAAGTAAGATAATAACAGCGCACACAAAACGAATCTTCTGCGACCACTGGATAACGAAAAAATAGCATCGAAATGCAAAAAGTGATTTTCTCGGTCTGAAACGCACGATTTCAATTTCCAAACAATTCCAATGTAGAAATCGCTGCCACCATATGGGATTCGTAAACCTAAGTAAGATAATAACAGCGCACACAAAACGAATCTTCTGCGACCACTGGATAACGAAAAAATGGCATCGAAATGCAAAAAGTGATTTTCTCGGTCTGAAACGCACGATTTCAATTTCCAAACAATTCCAATGTTGAAATCGCTGCCACCATATGGGATTCGTAAACCTAAGTAAGATAATAACAGCGCACACAAAACGAATCTTCTGCGACCACTGGATAACGAAAAAATGGCATCGAAATGCAAAAAGTGATTTTCTCGGTCTGAAACGCACGATTTCAATTTCCAAACAATTCCAATGTAGAAATCGCTGCCACCATATGGGATTCGTAAACCTAAGTAAGATAATAACGGCGCACACAAAACGAATCTTCTGGGACCACTGGATAACGAAACAATGGCATCGAAATGCAAAAAGTGATTTTCTCGGTCTGAAACGCACGATTTCAATTTCCAAACAAGTCCAATGTAGAAATCGCTGCCACCATATGGGATTCGTAAACCTAAGTAAGATAATAACAGCGCACACAAAACGAATCTTCTGCGACCACTGGATAACGAAAAAATAGCATCGAAATGCAAAAAGTGATTTTCTCGGTCTGAAACGCACGATTTCAATTTCCAAACAATTCCAATGTAGAAATCGCTGCCACCATATGGGATTCGTAAACCTAAGTAAGATAATAACAGCGCACACAAAACGAATCTTCTGCGACCACTGGATAACGAAAAAATGGCATCGAAATGCAAAAAGTGATTTTCTCGGTCTGAAACGCACGATTTCAATTTCCAAACAATTCCAATGTAGAAATCGCTGCCACCATATGGGATTCGTAAACCTAAGTAAGATAATAACAGCGCACACAAAACGAATCTTCTGCGACCACTGGATAACGAAAAAATGGCATCGAAATGCAAAAAGGTGATTTTCTCGGTCTGAAACGCACGATTTCAATTTCCAAACAATTCCAATGTAGAAATCGCTGCCACCATATGGGATTCGTAAACCTAAGTAAGATAATAACAGCGCACACAAAACGAATCTTCTGCGACCACTGGATAACGAAAAAATAGCATCGAAATGCAAAAAGTGATTTTCTCGGTCTGAAACGCACGATTTCAATTTCCAAACAATTCCAATGTAGAAATCGCTGCCACCATATGGGATTCGTAAACCTAAGTAAGATAATAACAGCGCACACAAAACGAATCTTCTGCGACCACTGGATAACGAAAAAATAGCATCGAAATGCAAAAAGTGATTTTCTCGGTCTGAAACGCACGATTTCAATTTCCAAACAATTCCAATGTAGAAATCGCTGCCACCATATGGGATTCGTAAACCTAAGTAAGATAATAACAGCGCACACAAAACGAATCTTCTGCGACCACTGGATAACGAAAAAATAGCATCGAAATGCAAAAAGTGATTTTCTCGGTCTGAAACGCACGATTTCAATTGCCAAACAATTCCAATGTAGAAATCGCTGCCACCATATGGGATTCGTAAACCTAAGTAAGATAATAACAGCGCACACAAAACGAATCTTCTGCGACCACTGGATAACGAAAAAATAGCATCGAAATGCAAAAAGTGATTTTCTCGGTCTGAAACGCACGATTTCAATTTCCATACAATTCCAATGTAGAAATCGCTGCCACCATATGGGATTCGTAAACCTAAGTAAGATAATAACAGCGCACACAAAACGAATCTTCTGCGACCACTGGATAACGAAAAAATGGCATCGAAATGCAAAAAGTGATTTTCTCGGTCTGAAACGCACGATTTCAATTTCCATACAATTCCAATGTAGAAATCGCTGCCACCATATGGGATTCGTAAACCTAAGTAAGATAATAACAGCGCACACAAAACGAATCTTCTGCGACCACTGGATAACGAAAAAATAG
This sequence comes from Cetonia aurata, assembly GCA_949128085.1. Lineage (NCBI taxonomy): Eukaryota > Metazoa > Arthropoda > Insecta > Coleoptera > Scarabaeidae > Cetonia > Cetonia aurata. The sequence continues at coordinate 33,987,209 of OX421884.1, read as the reverse complement.
CATCGAAATGCAAAAAGTGATTTTCTCGGTCTGAAACGCACGATTTCAATTTCCATACAATTCCAATGTAGAAATCGCTGCCACCATATGGGATTCGTAAACCTAAGTAAGATAATAACAGCGCACACAAAACGAATCTTCTGCGACCACTGGATAACGAAAAAATGGCATCGAAATGCAAAAAGTGATTTTCTCGGTCTGAAACGCACGATTTCAATTTCCATACAATTCCAATGTAGAAATCGCTGCCACCATATGGGATTCGTAAACCTAAGTAAGATAATAACAGCGCACACAAAACGAATCTTCTGCGACCACTGGATAACGAAAAATGGCTTCGAAATGCAAAAAGTGATTTTCTCGGTCTGAAACGCACGATTTCAATTTCCAAAGAATTCCAATGTAGAAATCGCTGCCACCATATGGGATTCGTAAACCTAAGTAAGATAATAACAGCGCACACAAAACGAATCTTCTGCGACCACAGGATAACGAGAAAATAGCATCGAAATGCAAAAAGTGATTTTCTCGGTCTGAAACGCACGATTTCAATTTCCAAAGAATTCCAATGTAGAAATCGCTGCCACCATATGGGATTCGTAAACCTAAGTAAGATAATAACAGCGCACACAAAACGAATTTTCTGCGACCACAGGATAACGAGAAAATAGCATCGAAATGCAAAAAGTGATTTTCTCGGTCTGTAACGCACGATTTCAATTGCCAAACAATTCCAATGTAGAAATCGCTGCCACCATATGGGATTCGTAAACCTAAGTAAGATAATAACAGCGCACACAAAACGAATCTTCTGCGACCACTGGATAACGAAAAAATAGCATCGAAATGCAAAAAGTGATTTTCTCTGTCTGAAACGCACGATTTCAATTTCCAAACAATTCCAATGTAGAAATCGGAGCCACCATATGGGATTCGTAAACCTAAGTAAGATAATAACAGCGCACACAAAACGAATCTTCTGCGACCACTGGATAACGAAAAAATGGCATCGAAATGCAAAAAGTGATTTTCTCGGTCTGAAACGCACGATTTCAATTTCCAAACAATTCCAATGTAGAAATCGCTGCCACCATATGGGATTCGTACACCTAAGTAAGATAATAACAGCGCACACAAAACGAATCTTCTGCGACCACTGGATAACGAAAAAATAGCATCGAAATGCAAAAAGTGATTTTCTCGGTCTGAAACGCACGATTTCAATTGCCAAACAATTCCAATGTAGAAATCGCTGCCACCATATGGGATTCGTAAACCTAAGTAAGATAATAACAGCGCACACAAAACGAATCGTCTGCGACCACTGGATAACGAAAAAATAGCATCGAAATGCAAAAAGTGATTTTCTCGGTCTGAAACGCACGATTTCAATTTCCAAACAATTCCAATGTATAAATCGCAGCCACCATATGGGATTCGTAAACCTAAGTAAGATAATAACAGCGCACACAAAACGAATCTTCTGCGACCACTGGATACGAGAAAATAGCATCGAAATGCAAAAAGTGATTTTCTCGGTCTGAAACGCACGATTTCAATTTCCAAAGAATTCCAATGTAGAAATCGCTGCCACCATATGGGATTCGTAAACCTAAGTAAGATAATAACAGCGCACACAAAACGAATCTTCTGCGACCACTGGATAACGAAAAAATAGCATCGAAATGCAAAAAGTGATTTTCTCGGTCTGAAACGCACGATTTCAATTTCCAAACAATTCCAATGTAGAAATCGCTGCCACCATATGGGATTCGTAAACCTAAGTAAGATAATAACAGCGCACACAAAACGAATCTTCTGCGACCACTGGATAACGAAAAAATAGCATCGAAATGCAAAAAGTGATTTTCTCGGTCTGAAACGCACGATTCCAATTTCCAAACAATTCCAATGTAGAAATCGCTGCCACCATATGGGATTCGTAAACCTATGTAAGATAATAACAGGGCACACAAGACGAATCTTCTGCGACCACTGGATAACGAAAAAATAGCATCGAAATGCAAAAAGTGATTTTCTCGGTCTGAAACGCACGATTTCAATTTCCAAACAATTCCAATGTAGAAATCGCTGCCACCATATGGGATTCGTAAACCTAAGCAAGATAATAACAGCGCACACAAAACGAATCTTCTGCGACCACTGGATAACGAAAAAATAGCATCGAAATGCAAAAAGTGATGTTCTCGGTCTGAAACGCGCGATTTCAATTTCCAAACAATTCCAATGTAGAAATCGCTGCCACCATATGGGATTCGTAAACCTAAGTAAGATAATAACAGCGCACACAAAACGAATCTTCTGCGACCACTGGATAACGAAAAAATAGCATCGAAATGCAAAAAGTGATTTTCTCGGTCTGAAACGCACGATTTCAATTTCCAAACATTTCCAATGTAGAAATCGCTGCCACCATATGGGATTCGTAAACCTAAGTAAGATAATAACAGCGCACACAAAACGAATCTTCTGCGACCACTGGATAACGAAAAAATAGCATCGAAATGCAAAAAGTGATTTTCTCGGTCTGAAACGCACGATTTCAATTTCCATACAATTCCAATGTAGAAATCGCTGCCACCATATGGGATTCGTAAACCTAAGTAAGATAATAACAGCGCACACAAAACGAATCTTCTGCGACCACTGGATAACGAAAAAATGGCATCGAAATGCAAAAAGTGATTTTCTCGGTCTGAAACGCACGATTTCAATTTCCAAACAATTCCAATGTAGAAATCGCTGCCACCATATGGGATTCGTAAACCTAAGTAAGATAATAACAGCGCACACAAAACGAATCTTCTGCGACCACTGGATAACGAAAAAATGGCATCGAAATGCAAAAAGTGATTTTCTCGGTCTGAAACGCACGATTTCAATTTCCAAACAATTCCAATGTAGAAATCGCTGCCACCATATGGGATTCGTAAACCTAAGTAAGATAATAACGGCGCACACAAAACGAATCTTCTGGGACCACTGGATAACGAAACAATGGCATCGAAATGGAAAAAGTGATTTTCTCGGTCTGAAACGCACGATTTCAATTTCCAAACAATTCCAATGTAGAAATCACTGCCACCATATGGGATTCGTAAACCTAAGTAAGATAATAACAGCGCACACAAAACGAATCTTCTGCGACCACTGGATAACGAAAAAATGGCATCGAAATGCAAAAAGTGATTTTCTCGGTCTGAAACGCACGATTTCAATTTCCAAACAATTCCAATGTAGAAATCGCTGCCACCATATGGGATTCGTAAACCTAAGTAAGATAATAACAGCGCACACAAAACGAATCTTCTGTGACCACTGGATAACGAAAAAATAGCATCGAAATGCAAAAAGTGATTTTCTCGGTCTGAAACGCACGATTTCAATTTCCAAACAATTCCAATGTAGAAATCGCTGCCACCATATGGGATTCGTAAACCTAAGTAAGATAATAACAGCGCACACAAAACGAATCTTCTGCGACCACTGGATAACGAAAAAATGGCATCGAAATGCAAAAAGTGATTTTCTCGGTCTGAAACGCACGATTTCAATTTCCAAACAATTCCAATGTAGAAATCGCTGCCACCATATGGGATTCGTAAACCTAAGTAAGATAATAACAGCCGCACACAAAACGAATCTTCTGCGACCACTGGATAACGAAAAAATAGCATCGAAATGCAAAAAGTGATTTTCTCGGTCTGAAACGCACGATTTCAATTTCCAAACAATTCCAATGTAAAAATCGCTGCCACCATATGGGATTCGTAAACCTAAGTAAGAAAATAACAGCGCACACAAAACGAATCTTCTGCGACCACTGGATAACGAAGAAATAGCATCGAAATGCAAAAAGTGATTTTCTCGGTCTGAAAAGCACGATTTCAATTTCCAAACAATTCCAATGTAGAAATCGCTGCCACCATATGGGATTCGTAAACCTAAGTAAGATAATAACAGCGCACACAAAACGAATCTTCTGCGACCAATGGATAACGAAGAAATAGCATCGAAATGCAAAAAGTGATTTTCTCGGTCTGAAAAGCACGATTTCAATTTCCAAACAATTCCAATGTAGAAATCGCTGCCACCATATGGGATTCGTAAACCTAAGTAAGATAATAACAGCGCACACAAAACGAATCTTCTGCGACCACTGGATAACGAAAAAATGGCATCGAAATGCAAAAAGTGATTTTCTCGGTCTGAAACGCACGATTTCAATTTCCAAACAATTCCAATGTAGAAATCGCTGCCACCATATGGGATTCGTAAACCTAAGTAAGATAATAACAGCGCACACAAAACGAATCTTCTGCGACCACTGGATAACGAAAAAATAGCATCGAAATGCAAAAAGTGATTTTCTCGATCTGAAACGCACGATTTCAATTTCCAAACAATTCCAATGTAGAAATCGCTGCCACTATATGGGATTCGTAAACCTAAGCAAGATAATAACAGCGCACACAAAACGAATCTTCTGCGACCACTGGATAACGAAAAAATGGCATCGAAATGCAAAAAGTGATTTTCTCGGTCTGAAACGCACGATTTCAATTTCCAAACAATTCCAATGTAGAAATCGCTGCCACCATATGGGATTCGTAAACCTAAGCAAGATAATAACAGCGCACACAAAACGAATCTTCTGCGACCACTGGATAACGAAAAAATAGCATCGAAATGCAAAAAGTGATTTTCTCGGTCTGAAACGCACGATTTCAATTTCCAAACAATTCCAATGTAGAAATCGCTGCCACCATATGGGATTCGTAAACCGAAGTAAGATAATAACAGCGCACACAAAACGAATCTTCTGCGACCACTGGATAACGAAAAAATGGCATCGAAATGCAAAAAGTGATTTTCTCGGTCTGAAACGCACGATTTCAATTTCCAAACAATTCCAATGTAGAAATCGCTGCCACCATATGGGATTCGTAAACCTAAGTAAGATAATAACAGCGCACACAAAACGAATCTTCTGCGACCACTGGATAACGAAAAAATAGCATCGAAATGCAAAAAGTGATTTTCTCGGTCTGAAACGCACGATTTCAATTTCCAAACAATTCCAATGTAGAAATCGCTGCCACCATATGGGATTCGTAAACCTAAGTAAGATAATAACAGCGCACACAAAACGAATCTTCTGCGACCACTGGATAACGAAAAAATGGCATCGAAATGCAAAAAGTGATTTTCTCGGTCTGAAACGCACGATTTCAATTTCCAAACAATTCCAATGTAGAAATCGCTGCCACCATATGGGATTCGTAAACCTAAGTAAGATAATAACAGCGCACACAAAACGAATCTTCTGCGACCACTGGATAACGAAAAAATGGCATCGAAATGCAAAAAGGTGATTTTCTCGGTCTGAAACGCACGATTTCAATTTCCAAACAATTCCAATGTAGAAATCGCTGCCACCATATGGGATTCGTAAACCTAAGTAAGATAATAACAGCGCACACAAAACGAATCTTCTGCGACCACTGGATAACGAAAAAATAGCATCGAAATGCAAAAAGTGATTTTCTCGGTCTGAAACGCACGATTTCAATTTCCAAACAATTCCAATGTAGAAATCGCTGCCACCATATGGGATTCGTAAACCTAAGTAAGATAATAACAGCGCACACAAAACGAATCTTCTGCGACCACTGGATAACGAAAAAATAGCATCGAAATGCAAAAAGTGATTTTCTCGGTCTGAAACGCACGATTTCAATTTCCAAACAATTCCAATGTAGAAATCGCTGCCACCATATGGGATTCGTAAACCTAAGTAAGATAATAACAGCGCACACAAAACGAATCTTCTGCGACCACTGGATAACGAAAAAATAGCATCGAAATGCAAAAAGTGATTTTCTCGGTCTGAAACGCACGATTTCAATTGCCAAACAATTCCAATGTAGAAATCGCTGCCACCATATGGGATTCGTAAACCTAAGTAAGATAATAACAGCGCACACAAAACGAATCTTCTGCGACCACTGGATAACGAAAAAATAGCATCGAAATGCAAAAAGTGATTTTCTCGGTCTGAAACGCACGATTTCAATTTCCATACAATTCCAATGTAGAAATCGCTGCCACCATATGGGATTCGTAAACCTAAGTAAGATAATAACAGCGCACACAAAACGAATCTTCTGCGACCACTGGATAACGAAAAAATGGCATCGAAATGCAAAAAGTGATTTTCTCGGTCTGAAACGCACGATTTCAATTTCCATACAATTCCAATGTAGAAATCGCTGCCACCATATGGGATTCGTAAACCTAAGTAAGATAATAACAGCGCACACAAAACGAATCTTCTGCGACCACTGGATAACGAAAAATGGCATCGAAATGCAAAAAGTGATTTTCTCGGTCTGAAACGCACGATTTCAATTTCCAAAGAATTCCAATGTAGAAATCGCTGCCACCATATGGGATTCGTAAACCTAAGTAAGATAATAACAGCGCACACAAAACGAATCTTCTGCGACCACAGGATAACGAGAAAATAGCATCGAAATGCAAAAAGTGATTTTCTCGGTCTGAAACGCACGATTTCAATTTCCAAAGAATTCCAATGTAGAAATCGCTGCCACCATATGGGATTCGTAAACCTAAGTAAGATAATAACAGCGCACACAAAACGAATTTTCTGCGACCACAGGATAACGAGAAAATAGCATCGAAATGCAAAAAGTGATTTTCTCGGTCTGTAACGCACGATTTCAATTGCCAAACAATTCCAATGTAGAAATCGCTGCCACCATATGGGATTCGTAAACCTAAGTAAGATAATAACAGCGCACACAAAACGAATCTTCTGCGACCACTGGATAACGAAAAATGGCATCGAAATGCAAAAAGTGATTTTCTCGGTCTGAAACGCACGATTTCAATTTCCAAAGAATTCCAATGTAGAAATCGCTGCCACCATATGGGATTCGTAAACCTAAGTAAGATAATAACAGCGCACACAAAACGAATCTTCTGCGACCACTGGATAACGAAAAAATAGCATCGAAATGCAAAAAGTGATTTTCTCTGTCTGAAACGCACGATTTCAATTTCCAAACAATTCCAATGTAGAAATCGCAGCCACCATATGGGATTCGTAAACCTAAGTAAGATAATAACAGCGCACACAAAACGAATCTTCTGCGACCACTGGATAACGAAAAAATGGCATCGAAATGCAAAAAGTGATTTTCTCGGTCTGAAACGCACGATTTCAATTTCCAAACAATTCCAATGTAGAAATCGCTGCCACCATATGGGATTCGTACACCTAAGTAAGATAATAACAGCGCACACAAAACGAATCTTCTGCGACCACTGGATAACGAAAAAATAGCATCGAAATGCAAAAAGTGATTTTCTCGGTCTGAAACGCACGATTTCAATTGCCAAACAATTCCAATGTAGAAATCGCTGCCACCATATGGGATTCGTAAACCTAAGTAAGATAATAACAGCGCACACAAAACGAATCGTCTGCGACCACTGGATAACGAAAAAATAGCATCGAAATGCAAAAAGTGATTTTCTCGGTCTGAAACGCACGATTTCAATTTCCAAACAATTCCAATGTATAAATCGCAGCCACCATATGGGATTCGTAAACCTAAGTAAGATAATAACAGCGCACACAAAACGAATCTTCTGCGACCACTGGATACGAGAAAATAGCATCGAAATGCAAAAAGTGATTTTCTCGGTCTGAAACGCACGATTTCAATTTCCAAAGAATTCCAATGTAGAAATCGCTGCCACCATATGGGATTCGTAAACCTAAGTAAGATAATAACAGCGCACACAAAACGAATCTTCTGCGACCACTGGATACGAGAAAATAGCATCGAAATGCAAAAAGTGATTTTCTCGGTCTGAAACGCACGATTTCAATTTCCAAACAATTCCAATGTAGAAATCGCTGCCACCATATGGGATTCGTAAACCTAAGTAAGATAATAACAGCGCACACAAAACGAATCTTCTGCGACCACTGGATAACGAAAAAATAGCATCGAAATGCAAAAAGTGATTTTCTCGGTCTGAAACGCACGATTTCAATTGCCAAACAATTCCAATGTAGAAATCGCTGCCACCATATGGGAGTCGTAAACCTAAGTAAGATAATAACAGCGCACACAAAACGAATCTTCTGCGACCACTGGATAACGAAAAAATAGCATCGAAATGCAAAAAAGTGATTTTCTCGGTCTGAAACGCACGATTTCAATTTCCATACAATTCCAATGTAGAAATCGCTGCCACCACATGGGATTCGTAAACCTAAGTAAGATAATAACAGCGCACACAAAACGAATCTTCTGCGACCACTGGATAACGAAAAAATGGCATCGAAATGCAAAAAGTGATTTTCTCGGTCTGAAACGCACGATTTCAATTTCCATACAATTCCAATGTAGAAATCGCTGCCACCATATGGGATTCGTAAACCTAAGTAAGATAATAACAGCGCACACAAAACGAATCTTCTGCGACCACTGGATAACGAAAAATGGCATCGAAATGCAAAAAGTGATTTTCTCGGTCTGAAACGCACGATTTCAATTTCCAAAGAATTCCAATGTAGAAATCGCTGCCACCATATGGGATTCGTAAACCTAAGTAAGATAATAACAGCGCACACAAAACGAATCTTCTGCGACCACAGGATAACGAGAAAATAGCATCGAAATGCAAAAAGTGATTTTCTCGGTCTGAAACGCACGATTTCAATTTCCAAAGAATTCCAATGTAGAAATCGCTGCCACCATATGGGATTCGTAAACCTAAGTAAGATAATAACAGCGCACACAAAACGAATCTTCTGCGACCACAGGATAACGAGAAAATAGCATCGAAATGCAAAAAGTGATTTTCTCGGTCTGTAACGCACGATTTCAATTGCCAAACAATTCCAATGTAGAAATCGCTGCCACCATATGGGATTCGTAAACCTAAGTAAGATAATAACAGCGCACACAAAACGAATCTTCTGCGACCACTGGATAACGAAAAATGGCATCGAAATGCAAAAAGTGATTTTCTCGGTCTGAAACGCACGATTTCAATTTCCAAAGAATTCCAATGTAGAAATCGCTGCCACCATATGGGATTCGTAAACCTAAGTAAGATAATAACAGCGCACACAAAACGAATCTTCTGCGACCACAGGATAACGAGAAAATAGCATCGAAATGCAAAAAGTGATTTTCTCGGTCTGTAACGCACGATTTCAATTGCCAAACAATTCCAATGTAGAAATCGCTGCCACCATATGGGATTCGTAAACCTAAGTAAGATAATAACAGCGCACACAAAACGAATCTTCTGCGACCACTGGATAACGAAAAAATAGCATCGAAATGCAAAAAGTGATTTTCTCTGTCTGAAACGCACGATTTCAATTTCCAAACAATTCCAATGTAGAAATCGCAGCCACCATATGGGATTCGTAAACCTAAGTAAGATAATAACAGCGCACACAAAACGAATCTTCTGCGACCACTGGATAACGAAAAAATGGCATCGAAATGCAAAAAGTGATTTTCTCGGTCTGAAACGCACGATTTCAATTTCCAAACAATTCCAATGTAGAAATCGCTGCCACCATATGGGATTCGTAAACCTAAGTAAGATAATAACAGCGCACACAAAACGAATCTTCTGCGACCACTGGATAACGAAAAAATAGCATCGAAATGCAAAAAGTGATTTTCTCGGTCTGAAACGCACGATTTCAATTGCCAAACAATTCCAATGTAGAAATCGCTGCCACCATATGGGATTCGTAAACCTAAGTAAGATAATAACAGCGCACACAAAACGAATCGTCTGCGACCACTGGATAACGAAAAAATAGCATCGAAATGCAAAAAGTGATTTTCTCGGTCTGAAACGCACGATTTCAATTTCCAAACAATTCCAATGTATAAATCGCAGCCACCATATGGAATTCGTAAACCTAAGTAAGATAATAACAGCGCACACAAAACGAATCTTCTGCGACCACTGGATACGAGAAAATAGCATCGAAATGCAAAAAGTGATTTTCTCGGTCTGAAACGCACGATTTCAATTTCCAAAGAATTCCAATGTAGAAATCGCTGCCACCATATGGGATTCGTAAACCTAAGTAAGATAATAACAGCGCACACAAAACGAATCTTCTGCGACCACAGGATAACGAGAAAATAGCATCGAAATGCAAAAAGTGATTTTCTCGGTCTGTAACGCACGATTTCAATTGCCAAACAATTCCAATGTAGAAATCGCTGCCACCATATGGGATTCGTAAACCTAAGTAAGATAATAACAGCGCACACAAAACGAATCTTCTGCGACCACTGGATAACGAAAAAATAGCATCGAAATGCAAAAAGTGATTTTCTCGGTCTGAAACGCACGATTTCAATTTCCATACAATTCCAATGTAGAAATCGCAGCCACCATATGGGATTCGTAAACCTAAGTAAGATAATAACAGCGCACACAAAACGAATCTTCTGCGACCACTGGATAACGAAAAAATGGCATCGAAATGCAAAAAGTGATTTTCTCGGTCTGAAACGCACGATTTCAATTTCCATACAATTCCAATGTAGAAATCGCTGCCACCATATGGGATTCGTAAACCTAAGTAAGATAATAACAGCGCACACAAAACGAATCTTCTGCGACCACTGGATAACGAAAAAATGGCATCGAAATGCAAAAAGTGATTTTCTCGGTCTGAAACGCACGATTTCAATTTCCAAACAATTCCAATGTAGAAATCGCTGCCACCATATGGGATTCGTAAACCTAAGTAAGATAATAACAGCGCACACAAAACGAATCTTCTGCGACCACTGGATAACGAAAAAATGGCATCGAAATGCAAAAAGTGATTTTCTCGGTCTGAAACGCACGATTTCAATTTCCAAACAATTCCAATGTAGAAATCGCTGCCACCATATGGGATTCGTAAACCTAAGTAAGATAATAACAGCGCACACAAAACGAATCTTCTGCGACCACTGGATAACGAAAAAATAGCATCGAAATGCAAAAAGTGATTTTCTCGGTCTGAAACGCACGATTTCAATTGCCAAACAATTCCAATGTAGAAATCGCTGCCACCATATGGGATTCGTAAACCTAAGTAAGATAATAACAGCGCACACAAAACGAATCGTCTGCGACCACTGGATAACGAAAAAATAGCATCGAAATGCAAAAAGTGATTTTCTCGGTCTGAAACGCAAGATTTCAATTTCCAAACAATTCCAATGTATAAATCGCAGCCACTACATGGGATTCGTAAACCTAAGTAAGATAATAACAGCGCACACAAAACGAATCTTCTGCGACCACTGGATAACGAGAAAATAGCATCGAAATGCAAAAAGTGATTTTCTCGGTCTGAAACGCACGATTTCAATTTCCAAAGAATTCCAATGTAGAAATCGCTGCCACCATATGGGATTCGTAAACCTAAGTAAGATAATAACAGCGCACACAAAACGAATCTTCTGCGGCCACTGGATAACGAGAAAATAGCATCGAAATGCAAAAAGTGATTTTCTCGGTCTGTAACGCACGATTTCAATTGCCAAACAATTCCAATGTAGAAATCGCTGCCACCATATGGGATTCGTAAACCTAAGTAAGATAATAACAGCGCACACAAAACGAATCTTCTGCGACCACTGGATAACGAAAAAATAGCATCGAAATGCAAAAAGTGATTTTCTCGGTCTGAAACGCACGATTTCAATTTCCAAACAATTCCAATGTAGAAATCGCAGCCACCATATGGGATTCGTAAACCTAAGTAAGATAATAACAGCGCACACAAAACGAATCTTCTGCGACCACTGGATAACGAAAAAATGGCATCGAAATGCAAAAAGTGATTTTCTCGGTCTGAAACGCACGATTTCAATTTCCATACAATTCCAATGTAGAAATCGCTGCCACCATATGGGATTCGTAAACCTAAGTAAGATAATAACAGCGCACACAAAACGAATCTTCTGCGACCACAGGATAACGAGAAAATAGCATCGAAATGCAAAAAGTGATTTTCTCGGTCTGTAACGCACGATTTCAATTGCCAAACAATTCCAATGTAGAAATCGCTGCCACCATATGGGATTCGTAAACCTAAGTAAGATAATAACAGCGCACACAAAACGAATCTTCTGCGACCACTGGATAACGAGAAAATAGCATCGAAATGCAAAAAGTGATTTTCTCGGTCTGTAACGCACGATTTCAATTGCCAAACAATTCCAATGTAGAAATCGCTGGCGCTGCCACCATATGGGATTCGTAAACCTAAGTAAGATAATAACAGCGCACACAAAACGAATCTTCTGCGACCACTGGATAACGAAAAAATAGCATCGAAATGCAAAAAGTGATTTTCTCGGTCTGAAACGCACGATTTCAATTTCCAAACAATTCCAATGTAGAAATCGCAGCCACCATATGAGATTCGTAAACCTAAGTAAGATAATAACAGCGCACACAAAACGAATCTTCTGCGACCACTGGATAACGAAAAATGGCATCGAAATGCAAAAAGTGATTTTCTCGGTCTGAAACGCACGATTTCAATTTCCAAACAATTCCAATGTATAAATCGCAGCCACCATATGGGATTCGTAAACCTAAGTAAGATAATAACAGTGCACACAAAACGAATCTTCTGCGACCACTGGATAACGAAAAATGGCATCGAAATGCAAAAAGTGATTTTCTCGGTCTGAAACGCACGATTTCAATTTCCAAAGAATTCCAATGTAGAAATCGCTGCCACCATATGGGATTCGTAAACCTAAGTAAGATAATAACAGCGCACACAAAACGAATCTTCTGCGACCACAGGATAACGAGAAAATAGCATCGAAATGCAAAAAGTGATTTTCTCGGTCTGAAACGCACGATTTCAATTGCCAAACAATTCCAATGTAGAAATCGCTGCCACCATATGGGAGTCGTAAACCTAAGTAAGATAATAACAGCGCACACAAAACGAATCTTCTGCGACCACTGGATAACGAAAAAATAGCATCGAAATGCAAAAAAGTGATTTTCTCGGTCTGAAACGCACGATTTCAATTTCCATACAATTCCAATGTAGAAATCGCTGCCACCATATGGGATTCGTAAACCTAAGTAAGATAATAACAGCGCATACAAAACGAATCTTCTGCGACCACTGGATAACGAAAAAATGGCATCGAAATGCAAAAAGTGATTTTCTCGGTCTGAAACGCACGATTTCAATTTCCAAACAATTCCAATGTAGAAATCGCTGCCACCATATGGGATTCGTAAACCTAAGTAAGATAATAACAGCGCACACAAAACGAATCTTCTGCGACCACTGGATAACGAAAAAATGCCATCGAAATGCAAAAAGTGATTTTCTCGGTCTGAAACGCACGATTTCAATTTCCAAACAATTCCAATGTAGAAATCGCTGCCACCATATGGGATTCGTAAACCTAAGTAAGATAATAACAGCGCACACAAAACGAATCTTCTGCGACCACTGGATAACGAAAAAATAGCATCGAAATACAAAAAGTGATTTTCTCGGTCTGAAACGCACGATTTCAATTTCCAAACAATTCCAATGTAGAAATCGCTGCCACCTTATGGGATTCGTAAACCTAAGTAAGATAATAACAGCGCACACAAAACGAATCTTCTGCGACCACTGGATAACGAAGAAATAGCATCGAAATGCAAAAAGTGATTTTCTCGATCTGAAACGCACGATTTCAATTTCCAAACAATTCCAATGTAGAAATCGCTGCCACCATATGGGATTCGTAAACCTAAGTAAGATAATAACAGCGCACACAAAACGAATCTTCTGCGACCACTGGATAACGAAAAAATAGCATCGAAATGCAAAAAGTGATTTTCTCGGTCTGAAACGCACGATTTCAATTTCCAAATAATTCCAATGTAGAAATCGCTGCCACCATATGGGATTCGTAAACCTAAGTAAGATAATAACAGCGCACACAAAACGAATCTTCCGCGACCACTGGATAACGAGAAAATAGCATCGAAATGCAAAAAGTGATTTTCTCGGTCTGAAACGCACGATTTCAATTTCCAAACAATTCCAATGTAGAAATCGCTGCCACCATATGGGATTCGTAAACCTAAGTAAGATAATAACAGCGCACACAAAACGAATCTTCTGCGACCACTGGATAACGAAAAAATGGCATCGAAATGCAAAAAGTGATTTTCTCGGTTTGAAACGCACGGTTTCAATTTCCAAACAATTCCAATGTAGAAATCGCTGCCACCATATTGGATTCGTAAACCTAAGTAAGATAATAACAGCGCACACAAAACGAATCTTCTGCGACCACTGGATAACGAAAAAATGGCATCGAAATGCAAAAAGTGATTTTCTCGGTCTGAAACGCACGATTTCAATTTCCAAACAATTCCAATGTAGACATCGCTGCCACCATATGGGATTCGTAAACCTAAGTAAGATAATAACAGCGCACACAAAACGAATCTTCTGCGACCACTGGATAACGAAAAAATAGCATCGAAATGCAAAAAGTGATTTTCTCGGTCTGAAACGCACGATTTCAATTGCCAAACAATTCCAATGTAGAAATCGCTGCCACCATATGGGATTCGTAAACCTAAGTAAGATAACAACAGCGCACACAAAACGAATCTTCTGCGACCACTGGATAACGAAAAAATAGCATCGAAATGCAAAATGTGATTTTCTCGGTCTGAAACGCACGATTTCAATTTCCAAACAATTCCAATGTAGAAATCGCTGCCACCATATGGGATTCGTAAACCTAAGTAAGATAATAACAGCGCACACAAAACGAATCTTCTGCGACCACTGGATAACGAAAAAATAGCATCGAAATACAAAAACTGATTTTCTCGGTCTGAAATGCACGATTTCAATTTCCAAACAATTCCAATGTAGAAATCGCTGCCACCATATGGGATTCGTAAACCTAAGTAAGATAATAACAGCGCACACAAAACGAATCTTCTGCGACCACTGGATAACGAAAAAATAGCATCGAAATGCAAAAAGTGATTTTCTCGGTCTGAAACGCACGATTTCAATTTCCAAACATTTCCAATGTAGAAATCGCTGCCACCATATGGGATTCGTAAACCTAAGTAAGATAATAACAGCGCACACAAAACGAATCTTCTGCGACCACTGGATAACGAAAAAATAGCATCGAAATGCAAAAAGTGATTTTCTCGGTCTGAAAAGCACGATTTCAATTTCCAAACAATTCCAATGTAGAAATCGCTGCCACCATATGGGATTCGTAAACCTAAGTAAGATAATAACAGCGCACACAAAACGAATCTTCTGCGACCACTGGATAACGAAAAAATGGCATCGAAATGCAAAAAGTGATTTTCTCGGTCTGAAACGCACGATTTCAATTTCCAAACAATTCCAATGTAGAAATCGCTGCCACCATATGGGATTCGTAAACCTAAGTAAGATAATAACAGCGCACACAAAACGAATCTTCTGCGACCACTGGATAACGAAAAAATGGCATCGAAATGCAAAAAGTAATTTTCTCGGTCTGAAACGCACGATTTCAATTTCCAAACAATTCCAATGTAGAAATCGCTGCCACCATATGGGATTCGTAAACCTAAGTAAGATAATAACAGCGCACACAAAACGAATCTTCTGCGACCACTGGATAACGAAAAAATGGCATCGAAATGCAAAAAGTGATTTTCTCGGTCTGAAACGCACGATTTCAATTTCCAAACAATTCCAATGTAGAAATCGCTGCCACCATATGGGATTCGTAAACCTAAGTAAGATAATAACAGCGCACACAAAACGAATCTTCTGCGACCACTGGATAACGAAAAAATAGCATCGAAATACAAAAAGTGATTTTCTCGGTCTGAAACGCACGATTTCAATTTCCAAACAATTCCAATGTAGAAATCGCTGCCACCATATGGGATTCGTAAACCTAAGTAAGATAATAACAGCGCACACAAAACGAATCTTCTGCGACCACTGGATAACGAAGAAATAGCATCGAAATGCAAAAAGTGATTTTCTCGATCTGAAACGCACGATTTCAATTTCCAAACAATTCCAATGTAGAAATCGCTGCCACCATATGGGATTCGTAAACCTAAGTAAGATAATAACAGCGCACACAAAACGAATCTTCTGCGACCACTGGATAACGAAAAAATAGCATCGAAATGCAAAAAGTGATTTTCTCGGTCTGAAACGCACGATTTCAATTTCCAAATAATTCCAATGTAGAAATCGCTGCCACCATATGGGATTCGTAAACCTAAGTAAGATAATAACAGCGCACACAAAACGAATCTTCCGCGACCACTGAATAACGAAAAAATAGCATCGAAATGCAAAAAGTGATTTTCTCGGTCTGAAACGCACGATTTCAATTTCCAAACAATTCCAATGTAGAAATCGCTGCCACCATATGGGATTCGTAAACCTAAGTAAGATAATAACAGCGCACACAAAACGAATCTTCTGCGACCACTGGATAACGAAAAAATGGCATCGAAATGCAAAAAGTGATTTTCTCGGTTTGAAACGCACGATTTCAATTTCCAAACAATTCCAATGTAGAAATCGCTGCCACCATATTGGATTCGTAAACCTAAGTAAGATAATAACAGCGCACACAAAACGAATCTTCTGCGACCACTGGATAACGAAAAAATGGCATCGAAATGCAAAAAGTGATTTTCTCGGTCTGAAACGCACGATTTCAATTTCCAAACAATTCCAATGTAGACATCGCTGCCACCATATGGGATTCGTAAACCTAAGTAAGATAATAACAGCGCACACAAAACGAATCTTCTGCGACCACTGGATAACGAAAAAATAGCATCGAAATGCAAAAAGTGATTTTCTCGGTCTGAAACGCACGATTTCAATTGCCAAACAATTCCGATGTAGAAATCGCTGCCACCATATGGGATTCGTAAACCTAAGTAAGATAATAACAGCGCACACAAAACGAATCTTCTGCGACCACTGGATAACGAAAAAATAGCATCGAAATGCAAAAAGTGATTTTCTCGGTCTGAAACGCACGATTTCAATTTCCAAACAATTCCAATGTAGAAATCGCAGCCACCATATGGGATTCGTAAACCTAAGTAAGATAATAACAGCGCACACAAAACGAATCTTCTGCGACCACTGGATAACGAAAAAATGGCATCGAAATGCAAGAAGTGATTTTCTCGGTCTGAAACGCACGATTTCAATTTCCAAACAATTCCAATGTAGAAATCGCTGCCACCATATGGGATTCGTAAACCTATGTAAGATAATAACAGCGCACACAAAACGAATCTTCTGGGACCACTGGATAACGAAAAAATAGCATCGAAATGCAAAAAGTGATTTTCTCGGTCTGAAACGCACGATTTCAATTTCCAAACAATTCCAATGTAGAAATCGCTGCCACCATATGGGATTCGTAAACCTAAGTAAGATAACAACAGCGCACACAAAACGAATCTTCTGCGACCACTGGATAACGAAAAAATAGCATCGAAATGCAAAAAGTGATTTTCTCGGTCTGAAACGCACGATTTCAATTTCCAAACAATTCCAATGTAGAAATCGCTGCCACCATATGGGATTCGTAAACCTAAGTAAGATAATAACAGCGCACACAAAACGAATCTTCTGCGACCACTGGATAACGAAAAAATAGCATCGAAATACAAAAAGTGATTTTCTCGGTCTGAAATGCACGATTTCAATTTCCAAACAATTCCAATGTAGAAATCGCTGCCACCATATGGGATTCGTAAACCTAAGTAAGATAATAACAGCGCACACAAAACGAATCTTCTGCGACCACTGGATAACGAAAAAATAGCATCGAAATGCAAAAAGTGATTTTCTCGGTCTGAAACGCACGATTTCAATTTCCAAACATTTCCAATGTAGAAATCGCTGCCACCATATGGGATTCGTAAACCTAAGTAAGATAATAACAGCGCACACAAAACGAATCTTCTGCGACCACTGGATAACGAAAAAATAGCATCGAAATGCAAAAAGTGATTTTCTCGGTCTGAAAAGCACGATTTCAATTTCCAAACAATTCCAATGTAGAAATCGCTGCCACCATATGGGATTCGTAAACCTAAGTAAGATAATAACAGCGCACACAAAACGAATCTTCTGCGACCACTGGATAACGAAAAAATAGCATCGAAATGCAAAAAGTGATTTTCTCGGTCTGAAACGCACGATTCCAATTTCCAAACAATTCCAATGTAGAAATCGCTGCCACCATATGGGATTTGTAAACCTAAGTAAGATAATAACAGCGCACACAAAACGAATCTTCTGCGCCCACTGGATAACGAGAAAATAGCATCGAAATGCAAAAAGTGATTTTCTCGGTCTGAAACGCACGATTTCAATTTCCAAACAATTCCAATGTAGAAATCGCTGCCACCATATGGGATTCGTAAACCTAAGTAAGATAATAACAGCGCACACAAAACGAATCTTCTGCGACCACTGGATAACGAAAAAATAGCATCGAAATGCAAAAAGTGATTTTCTCGGTCTGAAACGCACGATTCCAATTTCCAAACAATTCCAATGTAGAAATCGCTGCCACCATATGGGATTCGTAAACCTAAGTAAGATAATAACAGGGCACACAAAACGAATCTTCTGCGACCACTGGATAACGAAAAAATAGCATCGAAATGCAAAAAGTGATTTTCTCAGTCTGAAACGCACGATTTCAATTTCCAAACATTTCCAATGTAGAAATCGCTGCCACCATATGGGATTCGTAAACCTAAGTAAGATAATAACAGCGCACACAAAACGAATCTTCTGCGACCACTGGATAACGAAAAAATAGCATCGAAATGCAAAAAGTGATTTTCTCGGTCTGAAACGCACGATTTCAATTTCCAAACAATTCCAATGTAGAAATCGCTGCCACCATATGGGATTCGTAAACCTAAGTAAGATAATAACAGCGCACACAAAACGAATCTTCTGCGACCACTGGATAACGAAAAAATGGCATCGAAATGCAAAAAGTGATTTTCTCGGTCTGAAACGCACGATTTCAATTTCCAAACAATTCCAATGTTGAAATCGCTGCCACCATATGGGATTCGTAAACCTAAGTAAGATAATAACAGCGCACACAAAACGAATCTTCTGCGACCACTGGATAACGAAAAAATGGCATCGAAATGCAAAAAGTGATTTTCTCGGTCTGAAACGCACGATTTCAATTTCCAAACAATTCCAATGTAGAAATCGCTGCCACCATATGGGATTCGTAAACCTAAGTAAGATAATAACGGCGCACACAAAACGAATCTTCTGGGACCACTGGATAACGAAACAATGGCATCGAAATGCAAAAAGTGATTTTCTCGGTCTGAAACGCACGATTTCAATTTCCAAACAAGTCCAATGTAGAAATCGCTGCCACCATATGGGATTCGTAAACCTAAGTAAGATAATAACAGCGCACACAAAACGAATCTTCTGCGACCACTGGATAACGAAAAAATAGCATCGAAATGCAAAAAGTGATTTTCTCGGTCTGAAACGCACGATTTCAATTTCCAAACAATTCCAATGTAGAAATCGCTGCCACCATATGGGATTCGTAAACCTAAGTAAGATAATAACAGCGCACACAAAACGAATCTTCTGCGACCACTGGATAACGAAAAAATGGCATCGAAATGCAAAAAGTGATTTTCTCGGTCTGAAACGCACGATTTCAATTTCCAAACAATTCCAATGTAGAAATCGCTGCCACCATATGGGATTCGTAAACCTAAGTAAGATAATAACAGCGCACACAAAACGAATCTTCTGCGACCACTGGATAACGAAAAAATGGCATCGAAATGCAAAAAGGTGATTTTCTCGGTCTGAAACGCACGATTTCAATTTCCAAACAATTCCAATGTAGAAATCGCTGCCACCATATGGGATTCGTAAACCTAAGTAAGATAATAACAGCGCACACAAAACGAATCTTCTGCGACCACTGGATAACGAAAAAATAGCATCGAAATGCAAAAAGTGATTTTCTCGGTCTGAAACGCACGATTTCAATTTCCAAACAATTCCAATGTAGAAATCGCTGCCACCATATGGGATTCGTAAACCTAAGTAAGATAATAACAGCGCACACAAAACGAATCTTCTGCGACCACTGGATAACGAAAAAATAGCATCGAAATGCAAAAAGTGATTTTCTCGGTCTGAAACGCACGATTTCAATTTCCAAACAATTCCAATGTAGAAATCGCTGCCACCATATGGGATTCGTAAACCTAAGTAAGATAATAACAGCGCACACAAAACGAATCTTCTGCGACCACTGGATAACGAAAAAATAGCATCGAAATGCAAAAAGTGATTTTCTCGGTCTGAAACGCACGATTTCAATTGCCAAACAATTCCAATGTAGAAATCGCTGCCACCATATGGGATTCGTAAACCTAAGTAAGATAATAACAGCGCACACAAAACGAATCTTCTGCGACCACTGGATAACGAAAAAATAGCATCGAAATGCAAAAAGTGATTTTCTCGGTCTGAAACGCACGATTTCAATTTCCATACAATTCCAATGTAGAAATCGCTGCCACCATATGGGATTCGTAAACCTAAGTAAGATAATAACAGCGCACACAAAACGAATCTTCTGCGACCACTGGATAACGAAAAAATGGCATCGAAATGCAAAAAGTGATTTTCTCGGTCTGAAACGCACGATTTCAATTTCCATACAATTCCAATGTAGAAATCGCTGCCACCATATGGGATTCGTAAACCTAAGTAAGATAATAACAGCGCACACAAAACGAATCTTCTGCGACCACTGGATAACGAAAAAATAGCATCGAAATGCAAAAAGTGATTTTCTCGGTCTGAAACGCACGATTTCAATTTCCATACAATTCCAATGTAGAAATCGCTGCCACCATATGGGATTCGTAAACCTAAGTAAGATAATAACAGCGCACACAAAACGAATCTTCTGCGACCACTGGATAACGAAAAAATGGCATCGAAATGCAAAAAGTGATTTTCTCGGTCTGAAACGCACGATTTCAATTTCCATACAATTCCAATGTAGAAATCGCTGCCACCATATGGGATTCGTAAACCTAAGTAAGATAATAACAGCGCACACAAAACGAATCTTCTGCGACCACTGGATAACGAAAAATGGCATCGAAATGCAAAAAGTGATTTTCTCGGTCTGAAACGCACGATTTCAATTTCCAAAGAATTCCAATGTAGAAATCGCTGCCACCATATGGGATTCGTAAACCTAAGTAAGATAATAACAGCGCACACAAAACGAATCTTCTGCGACCACAGGATAACGAGAAAATAGCATCGAAATGCAAAAAGTGATTTTCTCGGTCTGAAACGCACGATTTCAATTTCCAAAGAATTCCAATGTAGAAATCGCTGCCACCATATGGGATTCGTAAACCTAAGTAAGATAATAACAGCGCACACAAAACGAATTTTCTGCGACCACAGGATAACGAGAAAATAGCATCGAAATGCAAAAAGTGATTTTCTCGGTCTGTAACGCACGATTTCAATTGCCAAACAATTCCAATGTAGAAATCGCTGCCACCATATGGGATTCGTAAACCTAAGTAAGATAATAACAGCGCACACAAAACGAATCTTCTGCGACCACTGGATAACGAAAAAATAGCATCGAAATGCAAAAAGTGATTTTCTCTGTCTGAAACGCACGATTTCAATTTCCAAACAATTCCAATGTAGAAATCGGAGCCACCATATGGGATTCGTAAACCTAAGTAAGATAATAACAGCGCACACAAAACGAATCTTCTGCGACCACTGGATAACGAAAAAATGGCATCGAAATGCAAAAAGTGATTTTCTCGGTCTGAAACGCACGATTTCAATTTCCAAACAATTCCAATGTAGAAATCGCTGCCACCATATGGGATTCGTACACCTAAGTAAGATAATAACAGCGCACACAAAACGAATCTTCTGCGACCACTGGATAACGAAAAAATAGCATCGAAATGCAAAAAGTGATTTTCTCGGTCTGAAACGCACGATTTCAATTGCCAAACAATTCCAATGTAGAAATCGCTGCCACCATATGGGATTCGTAAACCTAAGTAAGATAATAACAGCGCACACAAAACGAATCGTCTGCGACCACTGGATAACGAAAAAATAGCATCGAAATGCAAAAAGTGATTTTCTCGGTCTGAAACGCACGATTTCAATTTCCAAACAATTCCAATGTATAAATCGCAGCCACCATATGGGATTCGTAAACCTAAGTAAGATAATAACAGCGCACACAAAACGAATCTTCTGCGACCACTGGATACGAGAAAATAGCATCGAAATGCAAAAAGTGATTTTCTCGGTCTGAAACGCACGATTTCAATTTCCAAAGAATTCCAATGTAGAAATCGCTGCCACCATATGGGATTCGTAAACCTAAGTAAGATAATAACAGCGCACACAAAACGAATCTTCTGCGACCACTGGATAACGAAAAAATAGCATCGAAATGCAAAAAGTGATTTTCTCGGTCTGAAACGCACGATTTCAATTTCCAAACAATTCCAATGTAGAAATCGCTGCCACCATATGGGATTCGTAAACCTAAGTAAAATAATAACAGCGCACACAAAACGAATCTTCTGCGACCACTGGATAACGAAAAAATAGCATCGAAATGCAAAAAGTGATTTTCTCGGTCTGAAACGCACGATTCCAATTTCCAAACAATTCCAATGTAGAAATCGCTGCCACCATATGGGATTCGTAAACCTATGTAAGATAATAACAGGGCACACAAGACGAATCTTCTGCGACCACTGGATAACGAAAAAATAGCATCGAAATGCAAAAAGTGATTTTCTCGGTCTGAAACGCACGATTTCAATTTCCAAACAATTCCAATGTAGAAATCGCTGCCACCATATGGGATTCGTAAACCTAAGCAAGATAATAACAGCGCACACAAAACGAATCTTCTGCGACCACTGGATAACGAAAAAATAGCATCGAAATGCAAAAAGTGATGTTCTCGGTCTGAAACGCGCGATTTCAATTTCCAAACAATTCCAATGTAGAAATCGCTGCCACCATATGGGATTCGTAAACCTAAGTAAGATAATAACAGCGCACACAAAACGAATCTTCTGCGACCACTGGATAACGAAAAAATAGCATCGAAATGCAAAAAGTGATTTTCTCGGTCTGAAACGCACGATTTCAATTTCCAAACATTTCCAATGTAGAAATCGCTGCCACCATATGGGATTCGTAAACCTAAGTAAGATAATAACAGCGCACACAAAACGAATCTTCTGCGACCACTGGATAACGAAAAAATAGCATCGAAATGCAAAAAGTGATTTTCTCGGTCTGAAACGCACGATTTCAATTTCCAAACAATTCCAATGTAGAAATCGCTGCCACCATATGGGATTCGTAAACCTAAGTAAGATAATAACAGCGCACACAAAACGAATCTTCTGCGACCACTGGATAACGAAAAAATGGCATCGAAATGCAAAAAGTGATTTTCTCGGTCTGAAACGCACGATTTCAATTTCCAAACAATTCCAATGTAGAAATCGCTGCCACCATATGGGATTCGTAAACCTAAGTAAGATAATAACAGCGCACACAAAACGAATCTTCTGCGACCACTGGATAACGAAAAAATGGCATCGAAATGCAAAAAGTGATTTTCTCGGTCTGAAACGCACGATTTCAATTTCCAAACAATTCCAATGTAGAAATCGCTGCCACCATATGGGATTCGTAAACCTAAGTAAGATAATAACGGCGCACACAAAACGAATCTTCTGGGACCACTGGATAACGAAACAATGGCATCGAAATGGAAAAAGTGATTTTCTCGGTCTGAAACGCACGATTTCAATTTCCAAACAATTCCAATGTAGAAATCACTGCCACCATATGGGATTCGTAAACCTAAGTAAGATAATAACAGCGCACACAAAACGAATCTTCTGCGACCACTGGATAACGAAAAAATGGCATCGAAATGCAAAAAGTGATTTTCTCGGTCTGAAACGCACGATTTCAATTTCCAAACAATTCCAATGTAGAAATCGCTGCCACCATATGGGATTCGTAAACCTAAGTAAGATAATAACAGCCGCACACAAAACGAATCTTCTGCGACCACTGGATAACGAAAAAATAGCATCGAAATGCAAAAAGTGATTTTCTCGGTCTGAAACGCACGATTTCAATTTCCAAACAATTCCAATGTAAAAATCGCTGCCACCATATGGGATTCGTAAACCTAAGTAAGAAAATAACAGCGCACACAAAACGAATCTTCTGCGACCACTGGATAACGAAGAAATAGCATCGAAATGCAAAAAGTGATTTTCTCGGTCTGAAAAGCACGATTTCAATTTCCAAACAATTCCAATGTAGAAATCGCTGCCACCATATGGGATTCGTAAACCTAAGTAAGATAATAACAGCGCACACAAAACGAATCTTCTGCGACCAATGGATAACGAAGAAATAGCATCGAAATGCAAAAAGTGATTTTCTCGGTCTGAAAAGCACGATTTCAATTTCCAAACAATTCCAATGTAGAAATCGCTGCCACCATATGGGATTCGTAAACCTAAGTAAGATAATAACAGCGCACACAAAACGAATCTTCTGCGACCACTGGATAACGAAAAAATGGCATCGAAATGCAAAAAGTGATTTTCTCGGTCTGAAACGCACGATTTCAATTTCCAAACAATTCCAATGTAGAAATCGCTGCCACCATATGGGATTCGTAAACCTAAGTAAGATAATAACAGCGCACACAAAACGAATCTTCTGCGACCACTGGATAACGAAAAAATAGCATCGAAATGCAAAAAGTGATTTTCTCGATCTGAAACGCACGATTTCAATTTCCAAACAATTCCAATGTAGAAATCGCTGCCACTATATGGGATTCGTAAACCTAAGTAAGATAATAACAGCGCACACAAAACGAATCTTCTGCGACCACTGGATAACGAAAAAATGGCATCGAAATGCAAAAAGTGATTTTCTCGGTCTGAAACGCACGATTTCAATTTCCAAACAATTCCAATGTAGAAATCGCTGCCACCATATGGGATTCGTAAACCTAAGCAAGATAATAACAGCGCACACAAAACGAATCTTCTGCGACCACTGGATAACGAAAAAATAGCATCGAAATGCAAAAAGTGATTTTCTCGGTCTGAAACGCACGATTTCAATTTCCAAACAATTCCAATGTAGAAATCGCTGCCACCATATGGGATTCGTAAACCGAAGTAAGATAATAACAGCGCACACAAAACGAATCTTCTGCGACCACTGGATAACGAAAAAATGGCATCGAAATGCAAAAAGTGATTTTCTCGGTCTGAAACGCACGATTTCAATTTCCAAACAATTCCAATGTAGAAATCGCTGCCACCATATGGGATTCGTAAACCTAAGTAAGATAATAACAGCGCACACAAAACGAATCTTCTGCGACCACTGGATAACGAAAAAATAGCATCGAAATGCAAAAAGTGATTTTCTCGGTCTGAAACGCACGATTTCAATTTCCAAACAATTCCAATGTAGAAATCGCTGCCACCATATGGGATTCGTAAACCTAAGTAAGATAATAACAGCGCACACAAAACGAATCTTCTGCGACCACTGGATAACGAAAAAATGGCATCGAAATGCAAAAAGTGATTTTCTCGGTCTGAAACGCACGATTTCAATTTCCAAACAATTCCAATGTAGAAATCGCTGCCACCATATGGGATTCGTAAACCTAAGTAAGATAATAACAGCGCACACAAAACGAATCTTCTGCGACCACTGGATAACGAAGAAATGGCATCGAAATGCAAAAAGGTGATTTTCTCGGTCTGAAACGCACGATTTCAATTTCCAAACAATTCCAATGTAGAAATCGCTGCCACCATATGGGATTCGTAAACCTAAGTAAGATAATAACAGCGCACACAAAACGAATCTTCTGCGACCACTGGATAACGAAAAAATAGCATCGAAATGCAAAAAGTGATTTTCTCGGTCTGAAACGCACGATTTCAATTTCCAAACAATTCCAATGTAGAAATCGCTGCCACCATATGGGATTCGTAAACCTAAGTAAGATAATAACAGCGCACACAAAACGAATCTTCTGCGACCACTGGATAACGAAAAAATAGCATCGAAATGCAAAAAGTGATTTTCTCGGTCTGAAACGCACGATTTCAATTTCCAAACAATTCCAATGTAGAAATCGCTGCCACCATATGGGATTCGTAAACCTAAGTAAGATAATAACAGCGCACACAAAACGAATCTTCTGCGACCACTGGATAACGAAAAAATAGCATCGAAATGCAAAAAGTGATTTTCTCGGTCTGAAACGCACGATTTCAATTGCCAAACAATTCCAATGTAGAAATCGCTGCCACCATATGGGATTCGTAAACCTAAGTAAGATAATAACAGCGCACACAAAACGAATCTTCTGCGACCACTGGATAACGAAAAAATAGCATCGAAATGCAAAAAGTGATTTTCTCGGTCTGAAACGCACGATTTCAATTTCCATACAATTCCAATGTAGAAATCGCTGCCACCATATGGGATTCGTAAACCTAAGTAAGATAATAACAGCGCACACAAAACGAATCTTCTGCGACCACTGGATAACGAAAAAATGGCATCGAAATGCAAAAAGTGATTTTCTCGGTCTGAAACGCACGATTTCAATTTCCATACAATTCCAATGTAGAAATCGCTGCCACCATATGGGATTCGTAAACCTAAGTAAGATAATAACAGCGCACACAAAACGAATCTTCTGCGACCACTGGATAACGAAAAATGGCATCGAAATGCAAAAAGTGATTTTCTCGGTCTGAAACGCACGATTTCAATTTCCAAAGAATTCCAATGTAGAAATCGCTGCCACCATATGGGATTCGTAAACCTAAGTAAGATAATAACAGCGCACACAAAACGAATCTTCTGCGACCACAGGATAACGAGAAAATAGCATCGAAATGCAAAAAGTGATTTTCTCGGTCTGAAACGCACGATTTCAATTTCCAAAGAATTCCAATGTAGAAATCGCTGCCACCATATGGGATTCGTAAACCTAAGTAAGATAATAACAGCGCACACAAAACGAATTTTCTGCGACCACAGGATAACGAGAAAATAGCATCGAAATGCAAAAAGTGATTTTCTCGGTCTGTAACGCACGATTTCAATTGCCAAACAATTCCAATGTAGAAATCGCTGCCACCATATGGGATTCGTAAACCTAAGTAAGATAATAACAGCGCACACAAAACGAATCTTCTGCGACCACTGGATAACGAAAAATGGCATCGAAATGCAAAAAGTGATTTTCTCGGTCTGAAACGCACGATTTCAATTTCCAAAGAATTCCAATGTAGAAATCGCTGCCACCATATGGGATTCGTAAACCTAAGTAAGATAATAACAGCGCACACAAAACGAATCTTCTGCGACCACTGGATAACGAAAAAATAGCATCGAAATGCAAAAAGTGATTTTCTCTGTCTGAAACGCACGATTTCAATTTCCAAACAATTCCAATGTAGAAATCGCAGCCACCATATGGGATTCGTAAACCTAAGTAAGATAATAACAGCGCACACAAAACGAATCTTCTGCGACCACTGGATAACGAAAAAATG
Organism: Cetonia aurata; assembly: GCA_949128085.1. NCBI lineage: Eukaryota > Metazoa > Arthropoda > Insecta > Coleoptera > Scarabaeidae > Cetonia > Cetonia aurata. The sequence continues at coordinate 33,959,324 of OX421884.1, read as the reverse complement.
GCATCGAAATGCAAAAAGTGATTTTCTCGGTCTGAAACGCACGATTTCAATTTCCAAACAATTCCAATGTAGAAATCGCTGCCACCATATGGGATTCGTACACCTAAGTAAGATAATAACAGCGCACACAAAACGAATCTTCTGCGACCACTGGATAACGAAAAAATAGCATCGAAATGCAAAAAGTGATTTTCTCGGTCTGAAACGCACGATTTCAATTGCCAAACAATTCCAATGTAGAAATCGCTGCCACCATATGGGATTCGTAAACCTAAGTAAGATAATAACAGCGCACACAAAACGAATCGTCTGCGACCACTGGATAACGAAAAAATAGCATCGAAATGCAAAAAGTGATTTTCTCGGTCTGAAACGCACGATTTCAATTTCCAAACAATTCCAATGTATAAATCGCAGCCACCATATGGGATTCGTAAACCTAAGTAAGATAATAACAGCGCACACAAAACGAATCTTCTGCGACCACTGGATACGAGAAAATAGCATCGAAATGCAAAAAGTGATTTTCTCGGTCTGAAACGCACGATTTCAATTTCCAAAGAATTCCAATGTAGAAATCGCTGCCACCATATGGGATTCGTAAACCTAAGTAAGATAATAACAGCGCACACAAAACGAATCTTCTGCGACCACTGGATACGAGAAAATAGCATCGAAATGCAAAAAGTGATTTTCTCGGTCTGAAACGCACGATTTCAATTTCCAAACAATTCCAATGTAGAAATCGCTGCCACCATATGGGATTCGTAAACCTAAGTAAGATAATAACAGCGCACACAAAACGAATCTTCTGCGACCACTGGATAACGAAAAAATAGCATCGAAATGCAAAAAGTGATTTTCTCGGTCTGAAACGCACGATTTCAATTGCCAAACAATTCCAATGTAGAAATCGCTGCCACCATATGGGAGTCGTAAACCTAAGTAAGATAATAACAGCGCACACAAAACGAATCTTCTGCGACCACTGGATAACGAAAAAATAGCATCGAAATGCAAAAAAGTGATTTTCTCGGTCTGAAACGCACGATTTCAATTTCCATACAATTCCAATGTAGAAATCGCTGCCACCACATGGGATTCGTAAACCTAAGTAAGATAATAACAGCGCACACAAAACGAATCTTCTGCGACCACTGGATAACGAAAAAATGGCATCGAAATGCAAAAAGTGATTTTCTCGGTCTGAAACGCACGATTTCAATTTCCATACAATTCCAATGTAGAAATCGCTGCCACCATATGGGATTCGTAAACCTAAGTAAGATAATAACAGCGCACACAAAACGAATCTTCTGCGACCACTGGATAACGAAAAATGGCATCGAAATGCAAAAAGTGATTTTCTCGGTCTGAAACGCACGATTTCAATTTCCAAAGAATTCCAATGTAGAAATCGCTGCCACCATATGGGATTCGTAAACCTAAGTAAGATAATAACAGCGCACACAAAACGAATCTTCTGCGACCACAGGATAACGAGAAAATAGCATCGAAATGCAAAAAGTGATTTTCTCGGTCTGAAACGCACGATTTCAATTTCCAAAGAATTCCAATGTAGAAATCGCTGCCACCATATGGGATTCGTAAACCTAAGTAAGATAATAACAGCGCACACAAAACGAATCTTCTGCGACCACAGGATAACGAGAAAATAGCATCGAAATGCAAAAAGTGATTTTCTCGGTCTGTAACGCACGATTTCAATTGCCAAACAATTCCAATGTAGAAATCGCTGCCACCATATGGGATTCGTAAACCTAAGTAAGATAATAACAGCGCACACAAAACGAATCTTCTGCGACCACTGGATAACGAAAAATGGCATCGAAATGCAAAAAGTGATTTTCTCGGTCTGAAACGCACGATTTCAATTTCCAAAGAATTCCAATGTAGAAATCGCTGCCACCATATGGGATTCGTAAACCTAAGTAAGATAATAACAGCGCACACAAAACGAATCTTCTGCGACCACAGGATAACGAGAAAATAGCATCGAAATGCAAAAAGTGATTTTCTCGGTCTGTAACGCACGATTTCAATTGCCAAACAATTCCAATGTAGAAATCGCTGCCACCATATGGGATTCGTAAACCTAAGTAAGATAATAACAGCGCACACAAAACGAATCTTCTGCGACCACTGGATAACGAAAAAATAGCATCGAAATGCAAAAAGTGATTTTCTCTGTCTGAAACGCACGATTTCAATTTCCAAACAATTCCAATGTAGAAATCGCAGCCACCATATGGGATTCGTAAACCTAAGTAAGATAATAACAGCGCACACAAAACGAATCTTCTGCGACCACTGGATAACGAAAAAATGGCATCGAAATGCAAAAAGTGATTTTCTCGGTCTGAAACGCACGATTTCAATTTCCAAACAATTCCAATGTAGAAATCGCTGCCACCATATGGGATTCGTAAACCTAAGTAAGATAATAACAGCGCACACAAAACGAATCTTCTGCGACCACTGGATAACGAAAAAATAGCATCGAAATGCAAAAAGTGATTTTCTCGGTCTGAAACGCACGATTTCAATTGCCAAACAATTCCAATGTAGAAATCGCTGCCACCATATGGGATTCGTAAACCTAAGTAAGATAATAACAGCGCACACAAAACGAATCGTCTGCGACCACTGGATAACGAAAAAATAGCATCGAAATGCAAAAAGTGATTTTCTCGGTCTGAAACGCACGATTTCAATTTCCAAACAATTCCAATGTATAAATCGCAGCCACCATATGGGATTCGTAAACCTAAGTAAGATAATAACAGCGCACACAAAACGAATCTTCTGCGACCACTGGATACGAGAAAATAGCATCGAAATGCAAAAAGTGATTTTCTCGGTCTGAAACGCACGATTTCAATTTCCAAAGAATTCCAATGTAGAAATCGCTGCCACCATATGGGATTCGTAAACCTAAGTAAGATAATAACAGCGCACACAAAACGAATCTTCTGCGACCACAGGATAACGAGAAAATAGCATCGAAATGCAAAAAGTGATTTTCTCGGTCTGTAACGCACGATTTCAATTGCCAAACAATTCCAATGTAGAAATCGCTGCCACCATATGGGATTCGTAAACCTAAGTAAGATAATAACAGCGCACACAAAACGAATCTTCTGCGACCACTGGATAACGAAAAAATAGCATCGAAATGCAAAAAGTGATTTTCTCGGTCTGAAACGCACGATTTCAATTTCCATACAATTCCAATGTAGAAATCGCAGCCACCATATGGGATTCGTAAACCTAAGTAAGATAATAACAGCGCACACAAAACGAATCTTCTGCGACCACTGGATAACGAAAAAATGGCATCGAAATGCAAAAAGTGATTTTCTCGGTCTGAAACGCACGATTTCAATTTCCATACAATTCCAATGTAGAAATCGCTGCCACCATATGGGATTCGTAAACCTAAGTAAGATAATAACAGCGCACACAAAACGAATCTTCTGCGACCACTGGATAACGAAAAAATGGCATCGAAATGCAAAAAGTGATTTTCTCGGTCTGAAACGCACGATTTCAATTTCCAAACAATTCCAATGTAGAAATCGCTGCCACCATATGGGATTCGTAAACCTAAGTAAGATAATAACAGCGCACACAAAACGAATCTTCTGCGACCACTGGATAACGAAAAAATGGCATCGAAATGCAAAAAGTGATTTTCTCGGTCTGAAACGCACGATTTCAATTTCCAAACAATTCCAATGTAGAAATCGCTGCCACCATATGGGATTCGTAAACCTAAGTAAGATAATAACAGCGCACACAAAACGAATCTTCTGCGACCACTGGATAACGAAAAAATAGCATCGAAATGCAAAAAGTGATTTTCTCGGTCTGAAACGCACGATTTCAATTGCCAAACAATTCCAATGTAGAAATCGCTGCCACCATATGGGATTCGTAAACCTAAGTAAGATAATAACAGCGCACACAAAACGAATCGTCTGCGACCACTGGATAACGAAAAAATAGCATCGAAATGCAAAAAGTGATTTTCTCGGTCTGAAACGCAAGATTTCAATTTCCAAACAATTCCAATGTATAAATCGCAGCCACTACATGGGATTCGTAAACCTAAGTAAGATAATAACAGCGCACACAAAACGAATCTTCTGCGACCACTGGATAACGAGAAAATAGCATCGAAATGCAAAAAGTGATTTTCTCGGTCTGAAACGCACGATTTCAATTTCCAAAGAATTCCAATGTAGAAATCGCTGCCACCATATGGGATTCGTAAACCTAAGTAAGATAATAACAGCGCACACAAAACGAATCTTCTGCGGCCACTGGATAACGAGAAAATAGCATCGAAATGCAAAAAGTGATTTTCTCGGTCTGTAACGCACGATTTCAATTGCCAAACAATTCCAATGTAGAAATCGCTGCCACCATATGGGATTCGTAAACCTAAGTAAGATAATAACAGCGCACACAAAACGAATCTTCTGCGACCACTGGATAACGAAAAAATAGCATCGAAATGCAAAAAGTGATTTTCTCGGTCTGAAACGCACGATTTCAATTTCCAAACAATTCCAATGTAGAAATCGCAGCCACCATATGGGATTCGTAAACCTAAGTAAGATAATAACAGCGCACACAAAACGAATCTTCTGCGACCACTGGATAACGAAAAAATGGCATCGAAATGCAAAAAGTGATTTTCTCGGTCTGAAACGCACGATTTCAATTTCCATACAATTCCAATGTAGAAATCGCTGCCACCATATGGGATTCGTAAACCTAAGTAAGATAATAACAGCGCACACAAAACGAATCTTCTGCGACCACAGGATAACGAGAAAATAGCATCGAAATGCAAAAAGTGATTTTCTCGGTCTGTAACGCACGATTTCAATTGCCAAACAATTCCAATGTAGAAATCGCTGCCACCATATGGGATTCGTAAACCTAAGTAAGATAATAACAGCGCACACAAAACGAATCTTCTGCGACCACTGGATAACGAGAAAATAGCATCGAAATGCAAAAAGTGATTTTCTCGGTCTGTAACGCACGATTTCAATTGCCAAACAATTCCAATGTAGAAATCGCTGGCGCTGCCACCATATGGGATTCGTAAACCTAAGTAAGATAATAACAGCGCACACAAAACGAATCTTCTGCGACCACTGGATAACGAAAAAATAGCATCGAAATGCAAAAAGTGATTTTCTCGGTCTGAAACGCACGATTTCAATTTCCAAACAATTCCAATGTAGAAATCGCAGCCACCATATGAGATTCGTAAACCTAAGTAAGATAATAACAGCGCACACAAAACGAATCTTCTGCGACCACTGGATAACGAAAAATGGCATCGAAATGCAAAAAGTGATTTTCTCGGTCTGAAACGCACGATTTCAATTTCCAAACAATTCCAATGTATAAATCGCAGCCACCATATGGGATTCGTAAACCTAAGTAAGATAATAACAGTGCACACAAAACGAATCTTCTGCGACCACTGGATAACGAAAAATGGCATCGAAATGCAAAAAGTGATTTTCTCGGTCTGAAACGCACGATTTCAATTTCCAAAGAATTCCAATGTAGAAATCGCTGCCACCATATGGGATTCGTAAACCTAAGTAAGATAATAACAGCGCACACAAAACGAATCTTCTGCGACCACAGGATAACGAGAAAATAGCATCGAAATGCAAAAAGTGATTTTCTCGGTCTGAAACGCACGATTTCAATTGCCAAACAATTCCAATGTAGAAATCGCTGCCACCATATGGGAGTCGTAAACCTAAGTAAGATAATAACAGCGCACACAAAACGAATCTTCTGCGACCACTGGATAACGAAAAAATAGCATCGAAATGCAAAAAAGTGATTTTCTCGGTCTGAAACGCACGATTTCAATTTCCATACAATTCCAATGTAGAAATCGCTGCCACCATATGGGATTCGTAAACCTAAGTAAGATAATAACAGCGCACACAAAACGAATCTTCTGCGACCACTGGATAACGAAAAAATGGCATCGAAATGCAAAAAGTGATTTTCTCGGTCTGAAACGCACGATTTCAATTTCCATACAATTCCAATGTAGAAATCGCTGCCACCATATGGGATTCGTAAACCTAAGTAAGATAATAACAGCGCACACAAAACGAATCTTCTGCGACCACTGGATAACGAAAAATGGCATCGAAATGCAAAAAGTGATTTTCTCGGTCTGAAACGCACGATTTCAATTTCCAAAGAATTCCAATGTAGAAATCGCTGCCACCATATGGGATTCGTAAACCTAAGTAAGATAATAACAGCGCACACAAAACGAATCTTCTGCGACCACAGGATAACGAGAAAATAGCATCGAAATGCAAAAAGTGATTTTCTCGGTCTGAAACGCACGATTTCAATTTCCAAAGAATTCCAATGTAGAAATCGCTGCCACCATATGGGATTCGTAAACCTAAGTAAGATAATAACAGCGCACACAAAACGAATCTTCTGCGACCACAGGATAACGAGAAAATAGCATCGAAATGCAAAAAGTGATTTTCTCGGTCTGTAACGCACGATTTCAATTGCCAAACAATTCCAATGTAGAAATCGCTGCCACCATATGGGATTCGTAAACCTAAGTAAGATAATAACAGCGCACACAAAACGAATCTTCTGCGACCACTGGATAACGAAAAATGGCATCGAAATGCAAAAAGTGATTTTCTCGGTCTGAAACGCACGATTTCAATTTCCAAAGAATTCCAATGTAGAAATCGCTGCCACCATATGGGATTCGTAAACCTAAGTAAGATAATAACAGCGCACACAAAACGAATCTTCTGCGACCACAGGATAACGAGAAAATAGCATCGAAATGCAAAAAGTGATTTTCTCGGTCGGTAACGCACGATTTCAATTGCCAAACAATTCCAATGTAGAAATCGCTGCCACCATATGGGATTCGTAAACCTAAGTAAGATAATAACAGCGCACACAAAACGAATCTTCTGCGACCACTGGATAACGAAAAAATAGCATCGAAATGCAAAAAGTGATTTTCTCTGTCTGAAACGCACGATTTCAATTTCCAAACAATTCCAATGTAGAAATCGCAGCCACCATATGGGATTCGTAAACCTAAGTAAGATAATAACAGCGCACACAAAACGAATCTTCTGCGACCACTGGATAACGAAAAAATGGCATCGAAATGCAAAAAGTGATTTTCTCGGTCTGAAACGCACGATTTCAATTTCCAAACAATTCCAATGTAGAAATCGCTGCCACCATATGGGATTCGTAAACCTAAGTAAGATAATAACAGCGCACACAAAACGAATCTTCTGCGACCACTGGATAACGAAAAAATAGCATCGAAATGCAAAAAGTGATTTTCTCGGTCTGAAACGCACGATTTCAATTGCCAAACAATTCCAATGTAGAAATCGCTGCCACCATATGGGATTCGTAAACCTAAGTAAGATAATAACAGCGCACACAAAACGAATCGTCTGCGACCACTGGATAACGAAAAAATAGCATCGAAATGCAAAAAGTGATTTTCTCGGTCTGAAACGCACGATTTCAATTTCCAAACAATTCCAATGTATAAATCGCAGCCACCATATGGGATTCGTAAACCTAAGTAAGATAATAACAGCGCACACAAAACGAATCTTCTGCGACCACTGGATACGAGAAAATAGCATCGAAATGCAAAAAGTGATTTTCTCGGTCTGAAACGCACGATTTCAATTTCCAAAGAATTCCAATGTAGAAATCGCTGCCACCATATGGGATTCGTAAACCTAAGTAAGATAATAACAGCGCACACAAAACGAATCTTCTGCGACCACAGGATAACGAGAAAATAGCATCGAAATGCAAAAAGTGATTTTCTCGGTCTGTAACGCACGATTTCAATTGCCAAACAATTCCAATGTAGAAATCGCTGCCACCATATGGGATTCGTAAACCTAAGTAAGATAATAACAGCGCACACAAAACGAATCTTCTGCGACCACTGGATAACGAAAAAATAGCATCGAAATGCAAAAAGTGATTTTCTCGGTCTGAAACGCACGATTTCAATTTCCATACAATTCCAATGTAGAAATCGCAGCCACCATATGGGATTCGTAAACCTAAGTAAGATAATAACAGCGCACACAAAACGAATCTTCTGCGACCACTGGATAACGAAAAAATGGCATCGAAATGCAAAAAGTGATTTTCTCGGTCTGAAACGCACGATTTCAATTTCCATACAATTCCAATGTAGAAATCGCTGCCACCATATGGGATTCGTAAACCTAAGTAAGATAATAACAGCGCACACAAAACGAATCTTCTGCGACCACTGGATAACGAAAAAATGGCATCGAAATGCAAAAAGTGATTTTCTCGGTCTGAAACGCACGATTTCAATTTCCAAACAATTCCAATGTAGAAATCGCTGCCACCATATGGGATTCGTAAACCTAAGTAAGATAATAACAGCGCACACAAAACGAATCTTCTGCGACCACTGGATAACGAAAAAATGGCATCGAAATGCAAAAAGTGATTTTCTCGGTCTGAAACGCACGATTTCAATTTCCAAACAATTCCAATGTAGAAATCGCTGCCACCATATGGGATTCGTAAACCTAAGTAAGATAATAACAGCGCACACAAAACGAATCTTCTGCGACCACTGGATAACGAAAAAATAGCATCGAAATGCAAAAAGTGATTTTCTCGGTCTGAAACGCACGATTTCAATTGCCAAACAATTCCAATGTAGAAATCGCTGCCACCATATGGGATTCGTAAACCTAAGTAAGATAATAACAGCGCACACAAAACGAATCGTCTGCGACCACTGGATAACGAAAAAATAGCATCGAAATGCAAAAAGTGATTTTCTCGGTCTGAAACGCAAGATTTCAATTTCCAAACAATTCCAATGTATAAATCGCAGCCACTACATGGGATTCGTAAACCTAAGTAAGATAATAACAGCGCACACAAAACGAATCTTCTGCGACCATTGGATAACGAGAAAATAGCATCGAAATGCAAAAAGTGATTTTCTCGGTCTGAAACGCACGATTTCAATTTCCAAAGAATTCCAATGTAGAAATCGCTGCCACCATATGGGATTCGTAAACCTAAGTAAGATAATAACAGCGCACACAAAACGAATCTTCTGCGGCCACTGGATAACGAGAAAATAGCATCGAAATGCAAAAAGTGATTTTCTCGGTCTGTAACGCACGATTTCAATTGCCAAACAATTCCAATGTAGAAATCGCTGCCACCATATGGGATTCGTAAACCTAAGTAAGATAATAACAGCGCACACAAAACGAATCTTCTGCGACCACTGGATAACGAAAAAATAGCATCGAAATGCAAAAAGTGATTTTCTCGGTCTGAAACGCACGATTTCAATTTCCAAACAATTCCAATGTAGAAATCGCAGCCACCATATGGGATTCGTAAACCTAAGTAAGATAATAACAGCGCACACAAAACGAATCTTCTGCGACCACTGGATAACGAAAAAATGGCATCGAAATGCAAAAAGTGATTTTCTCGGTCTGAAGCGCACGATTTCAATTTCCATACAATTCCAATGTAGAAATCGCTGCCACCATATGGGATTCGTAAACCTAAGTAAGATAATAACAGCGCACACAAAACGAATCTTCTGCGACCACAGGATAACGAGAAAATAGCATCGAAATGCAAAAAGTGATTTTCTCGGTCTGTAACGCACGATTTCAATTGCCAAACAATTCCAATGTAGAAATCGCTGCCACCATATGGGATTCGTAAACCTAAGTAAGATAATAACAGCGCACACAAAACGAATCTTCTGCGACCACTGGATAACGAGAAAATAGCATCGAAATGCAAAAAGTGATTTTCTCGGTCTGTAACGCACGATTTCAATTGCCAAACAATTCCAATGTAGAAATCGCTGGCGCTGCCACCATATGGGATTCGTAAACCTAAGTAAGATAATAACAGCGCACACAAAACGAATCTTCTGCGACCACTGGATAACGAAAAAATAGCATCGAAATGCAAAAAGTGATTTTCTCGGTCTGAAACGCACGATTTCAATTTCCAAACAATTCCAATGTAGAAATCGCAGCCACCATATGGGATTCGTAAACCTAAGTAAGATAATAACAGCGCACACAAAACGAATCTTCTGCGACCACTGGATAACGAAAAATGGCATCGAAATGCAAAAAGTGATTTTCTCGGTCTGAAACGCACGATTTCAATTTCCAAACAATTCCAATGTATAAATCGCAGCCACCATATGGGATTCGTAAACCTAAGTAAGATAATAACAGTGCACACAAAACGAATCTTCTGCGACCACTGGATAACGAAAAATGGCATCGAAATGCAAAAAGTGATTTTCTCGGTCTGAAACGCACGATTTCAATTTCCAAAGAATTCCAATGTAGAAATCGCTGCCACCATATGGGATTCGTAAACCTAAGTAAGATAATAACAGCGCACACAAAACGAATCTTCTGCGACCACAGGATAACGAGAAAATAGCATCGAAATGCAAAAAGTGATTTTCTCGGTCTGAAACGCACGATTTCAATTTCCAAACAATTCCAATGTAGAAATCGCAGCCACCATATGGGATTCGTAAACCTAAGTAAGATAATAACAGCGCACACAAAACGAATCTTCTGCGACCACTGGATAACGAAAAATGGCATCGAAATGCAAAAAGTGATTTTCTCGGTCTGAAACGCACGATTTCAATTTCCAAACAATTCCAATGTATAAATCGCAGCCACCATATGGGATTCGTAAACCTAAGTAAGATAATAACAGTGCACACAAAACGAATCTTCTGCGACCACTGGATAACGAAAAATGGCATCGAAATGCAAAAAGTGATTTTCTCGGTCTGAAACGCACGATTTCAATTTCCAAAGAATTCCAATGTAGAAATCGCTGCCACCATATGGGATTCGTAAACCTAAGTAAGATAATAACAGCGCACACAAAACGAATCTTCTGCGACCACAGGATAACGAGAAAATAGCATCGAAATGCAAAAAGTGATTTTCTCGGTCCGTAACGCAGGATTTCAATTGCCAAACAATTCCAATGTAGAAATCGCTGCCACCATATGGGATTCGTAAACCTAAGTAAGATAATAACAGCGCACACAAAACGAATCTTCTGCGACCACTGGATAACGAAAAAATAGCATCGAAATGCAAAAAGTGATTTTCTCTGTCTGAAACGCACGATTTCAATTTCCAAACAATTCCAATGTAGAAATCGCAGCCACCATATGGGATTCGTAAACCTAAGTAAGATAATAACAGCGCACACAAAACGAATCTTCTGCGACCACTGGATAACGAAAAAATGGCATCGAAATGCAAAAAGTGATTTTCTCGGTCTGAAACGCACGATTTCAATTTCCAAACAATTCCAATGTATAAATCGCAGCCACCATATGGGATTCGTAAACCGAAGTAAGATAAAAACAGCGCACACAAAACGAATCTTCTGCGACCACTGGATAACGAGAAAATAGCATCGAAATGCAAAAAGTGATTTTCTCGGTCTGAAACGCACGATTTCAATTTCCAAAGAATTCCAATGTAGAAATCGCTGCCACCATATGGGATTCGTAAACCTAAGTAAGATAATAACAGCGCACACAAAACGAATCTTCTGCGACCACAGGATAACGAGAAAATAGCATCGAAATGCAAAAAGTGATTTTCTCGGTCTGAAACGCACGATTTCAATTTCCAAACAATTCCAATGTAGAAATCGCAGCCACCATATGGGATTCGTAAACCTAAGTAAGATAATAACAGCGCACACAAAACGAATCTTCTGCGACCACTGGATAACGAAAAATGGCATCGAAATGCAAAAAGTGATTTTCTCGGTCTGAAACGCACGATTTCAATTTCCAAACAATTCCAATGTATAAATCGCAGCCACCATATGGGATTCGTAAACCTAAGTAAGATAATAACAGTGCACACAAAACGAATCTTCTGCGACCACTGGATAACGAAAAATGGCATCGAAATGCAAAAAGTGATTTTCTCGGTCTGAAACGCACGATTTCAATTTCCAAAGAATTCCAATGTAGAAATCGCTGCCACCATATGGGATTCGTAAACCTAAGTAATATAATAACAGCGCACACAAAACGAATCTTCTGCGACCACAGGATAACGAGAAAATAGCATCGAAATGCAAAAAGTGATTTTCTCGGTCCGTAACGCAGGATTTCAATTGCCAAACAATTCCAATGTAGAAATCGCTGCCACCATATGGGATTCGTAAACCTAAGTAAGATAATAACAGCGCACACAAAACGAATCTTCTGCGACCACTGGATAACGAAAAAATAGCATCGAAATGCAAAAAGTGATTTTCTCTGTCTGAAACGCACGATTTCAATTTCCAAACAATTCCAATGTAGAAATCGCAGCCACCATATGGGATTCGTAAACCTAAGTAAGATAATAACAGCGCACACAAAACGAATCTTCTGCGACCACTGGATAACGAAAAAATGGCATCGAAATGCAAAAAGTGATTTTCTCGGTCTGAAACGCACGATTTCAATTTCCAAACAATTCCAATGTATAAATCGCAGCCACCATATGGGATTCGTAAACCGAAGTAAGATAATAACAGCGCACACAAAACGAATCTTCTGCGACCACTGGATAACGAGAAAATAGCATCGAAATGCAAAAAGTGATTTTCTCGGTCTGAAACGCACGATTTCAATTTCCAAAGAATTCCAATGTAGAAATCGCTGCCACCATATGGGATTCGTAAACCTAAGTAAGATAATAACAGCGCACACAAAACGAATCTTCTGCGACCACTGGATAACGAGAAAATAGCATCGAAATGCAAAAAGTGATTTTCTCGGTCTGTAACGCACGATTTCAATTGCCAAACAATTCCAATGTAGAAATCGCTGCCACCATATGGGATTCGTAAACCTAAGTAAGATAATAACAGCGCACACAAAACGAATCTTCTGCGACCACTGGATCGAAAAAATAGCATCGAAATGCAAAAAGTGATTTTCTCGGTCTGAAACGCACGATTTCAATTTCCAAACAATTCCAATGTAGAAATCGCAGCCACCATATGGGATTCGTAAACCTAAGTAAGATAATAACAGCGCACACAAAACGAATCTTCTGCGACCACTGGATAACGAAAAAATGGCATCGAAATGCAAAAGTGATTTTCTCGGTCTGAAACGCACGATTTCAATTTCCATACAATTCCAATGTAGAAATCGCTGCCACCATATGGGATTCGTAAACCTAAGTAAGATAATAACAGCGCACACAAAACGAATCTTCTGCGACCACTGGATAACGAGAAAATAGCATCGAAATGCAAAAAGTGATTTTCTCGGTCTGTAACGCACGATTTCAATTGCCAAACAATTCCAATGTAGAAATCGCTGCCACCATATGGGATTCGTAAACCTAAGTAAGATAATAACAGCGCACACAAAACGAATCTTCTGCGACCACAGGATAACGAGAAAATAGCATCGAAATGCAAAAAGTGATTTTCTCGGTCTGAAACGCACGATTTCAATTTCCAAACAATTCCAATGTAGAAATCGCAGCCACCATATGGGATTCGTAAACCTAAGTAAGATAATAACAGCGCACACAAAACGAATCTTCTGCGACCACTGGATAACGAAAAAATGGCATCGAAATGCAAAAAGTGATTTTCTCGGTCTGAAACGCACGATTTCAATTTCCATACAATTCCAATTTAGAAATCGCTGCCACCATATGGAATTCGTAAACCTAAGTAAGATAATAACAGCGCACACAAAACGAATCTCCTGCGACCACTGGATAACGAAAAAATGGCATCGAAATGCAAAAAGTGATTTTCTCGGTCTGAAACGCACGATTGCAATTTCCATACAATTCCAATGTAGAAATCGCTGCCACCATATGGGATTCGTAAACCTAAGTAAGATAATAACAGCGCACACAAAACGAATCTTCTGCGACCACTGGATAACGAAAAATGGCATCGAAATGCAAAAAGTGATTTTCTCGGTCTGAAACGCACGATTTCAATTTCCAAAGAATTCCAATGTAGAAATCGCTGCCACCATATGGGATTCGTAAACCTAAGTAAGATAATAACAGCGCACACAAAACGAATCTTCTGCGACCACAGGATAACGAGAAAATAGCATCGAAATGCAAAAAGTGATTTTCTCGGTCTGAAACGCACGATTTCAATTTCCAAAGAATTCCAATGTAGAAATCGCTGCCACCATATGGGATTCGTAAACCTAAGTAAGATAATAACAGCGCACACAAAACGAATCTTCTGCGACCACAGGATAACGAGAAAATAGCATCGAAATGCAAAAAGTGATTTTCTCGGTCTGTAACGCACGATTTCAATTGCCAAACAATTCCAATGTAGAAATCGCTGCCACCATATGGGATTCGTAAACCTAAGTAAGATAATAACAGCGCACACAAAACGAATCTTCTGCGACCACAGGATAACGAGAAAATAGCATCGAAATGCAAAAAGTGATTTTCTCGGTCTGAAACGCACGATTTCAATTTCCATACAATTCCAATGTAGAAATCGCTGCCACCATATGGGATTCGTAAACCTAAGTAAGATAATAACAGCGCACACAAAACGAATCTTCTGCGACCACTGGATAACGAAAAATGGCATCGAAATGCAAAAAGTGATTTTCTCGGTCTGAAACGCACGATTTCAATTTCCAAAGAATTCCAATGTAGAAATCGCTGCCACCATATGGGATTCGTAAACCTAAGTAAGATAATAACAGCGCACACAAAACGAATCTTCTGCGACCACAGGATAACGAGAAAATAGCATCGAAATGCAAAAAGTGATTTTCTCGGTCTGAAACGCACGATTTCAATTTCCAAAGAATTCCAATGTAGAAATCGCTGCCACCATATGGGATTCGTAAACCTAAGTAAGATAATAACAGCGCACACAAAACGAATCTTCTGCGACCACTGGATAACGAAAAATGGCATCGAAATGCAAAAAGTGATTTTCTCGGTCTGAAACGCACGATTTCAATTTCCAAAGAATTCCAATGTAGAAATCGCTGCCACCATATGGGATTCGTAAACCTAAGTAAGATAATAACAGCGCACACAAAACGAATCTTCTGCGACCACAGGATAACGAGAAAATAGCATCGAAATGCAAAAAGTGATTTTCTCGGTCTGTAACGCCCGATTTCAATTGCCAAACAATTCCAATGTAGAAATCGCTGCCACCATATGGGATTCGTAAACCTAAGTAAGATAATAACAGCGCACACAAAACGAATCTTCTGCGACCACTGGATAACGAAAAAATAGCATCGAAATGCAAAAAGTGATTTTCTCTGTCTGAAACGCACGATTTCAATTTCCAAACAATTCCAATGTAGAAATCGCAGCCACCATATGGGATTCGTAAACCTAAGTAAGATAATAACAGCGGACACAAAACGAATCTTCTGCGACCACTGGATAACGAAAAAATGGCATCGAAATGCAAAAAGTGATTTTCTCGGTCTGAAACGCACGATTTCAATTTCCAAACAATTCCAATGTAGAAATCGCTGCCACCATATGGGATTCGTAAACCTAAGTAAGATAATAACAGCGCACACAAAACGAATCTTCTGCGACCACTGGATAACGAAAAAATAGCATCGAAATGCAAAAAGTGATTTTCTCGGTCTGAAACGCACGATTTCAATTGCCAAACAATTCCAATGTAGAAATCGCTGCCACCATATGGGATTCGTAAACCTAAGTAAGATAATAACAGCGCACACAAAACGAATCGTCTGCGACCACTGGATAACGAAAAAATAGCATCGAAATGCAAAAAGTGATTTTCTCGGTCTGAAACGCACGATTTCAATTTCCAAACAATTCCAATGTATAAATCGCAGCCACCATATGGGATTCGTAAACCTAAGTAAGGTAATAACAGCGCACACAAAACGAATCTTCTGCGACCACTAGATAACGAGAAAATAGCATCGAAATGCAAAAAGTGATTTTCTCGGTCTGAAACGCACGATTTCAATTTCCAAAGAATTCCAATGTAGAAATCGCTGCCACCATATGGGATTCGTAAACCTAAGTAAGATAATAACAGCGCACACAAAACGAATCTTCTGCGACCACAGGATAACGAGAAAATAGCATCGAAATGCAAAAAGTGATTTTCTCGGTCTGTAACGCACGATTTCAATTGCCAAACAATTCCAATGTAGACATCGCTGCCACCATATGGGATTCGTAAACCTAAGTAAGATAATAACAGCGCACACAAAACGAATCTTCTGCGACCACTGGATAACGAAAAAATAGCATCGAAATGCAAAAAGTGATTTTCTCGGTCTGAAACGCACGATTTCAATTTCCAAACAATTCCAATGTAGAAATCGCAGCCACCATATGGGATTCGTAAACCTAAGTAAGATAATAACAGCGCACACAAAACGAATCTTCTGCGACCACTGGATAACGAAAGAATGGCATCGAAATGCAAAAAGTGATTTTCTCGGTCTGAAACGCACGATTTCAATTTCCATACAATTCCAATGTAGAAATCGCTGCCACCATATGGGATTCGTAAACCTAAGTAAGATAATAACAGCGCACACAAAACGAATCTTCTGCGACCACTGGATAACGAAAAAATGGCATCGAAATGCAAAAAGTGATTTTCTCGGTCTGAAACGCACGATTTCAATTTCCAAACAATTCCAATGTATAAATCGCAGCCACCATATGGGATTCGTAAATCTAAGTAAGATAATAACAGCGCACACAAAACGAATCTTCTGCGACCACAGGAAAACGAGAAAATAGCATCGAAATGCAAAAAGTGATTTTCTCGGTCTGTAACGCACGATTTCAATTGCCAAACAATTCCAATGTAGAAATCGCTGCCACCATGTGGGATTCGTAAACCTAAGTAAGATAATAACAGCGCACAGAAAACGAATCTTCTGCGACCACTGGATAACGAAAAAATAGCATCGAAATGCAAAAAGTGATTTTCTCTGTCTGAAACGCACGATTTCAATTTCCAAACAATTCCAATGTAGAAATCGCAGCCACCATATGGGATTCGTAAACCTAAGTAAGATAATAACAGCGCACACAAAACGAATCTTCTGCGACCACTGGATAACGAAAAAATGGCATCGAAATGCAAAAAGTGATTTTCTCGGTCTGAAACGCACGATTTCAATTTCCAAACAATTCCAATGTAGAAATCGCTGCCACCATATGGGATTCGTAAACCTAAGTAAGATAATAACAGCGCACACAAAACGAATCTTCTGCGACCACTGGATAACGAAAAAATAGCATCGAAATGCAAAAAGTGATTTTCTCGGTCTGAAACGCACGATTTCAATTGCCAAACAATTCCAATGTAGAAATCGCTGCCACCATATGGGATTCGTAAACCTAAGTAAGATAATAACAGCGCACACAAAACGAATCGTCTGCGACCACTGGATAACGAAAAAATAGCATCGAAATGCAAAAAGTGATTTTCTCGGTCTGAAACGCACGATTTCAATTTCCAAACAATTCCAATGTATAAATCGCAGCCACCATATGGGATTCGTAAACCTAAGTAAGATAATAACAGCGCACACAAAACGAATCTTCTGCGACCACTGGATAACGAAAAAATAGCATCGAAATGCAAAAAGTGATTTTCTCGGTCTGAAACGCATGATTTCAATTTCCAAACAATTCCAATGTATAAATCGCAGCCACCATATGGGATTCGTAAACCTAAGTAAGATAATAACAGCGCACACAAAACGAATCGTCTGCGACCACTAGATAACGAAAAAATAGCATCGAAATGCAAAAAGTGATTTTCTCGGTCTGAAACGCACGATTTCAATTTCCAAACAATTACAATGTATAAATCGCAGCCACCATATGGGATTCGTAAACCTAAGTAAGATAATAACAGCGCACACAAAACGAATCTTCTGCGACCACTGGATAACGAGAAAATAGCATGGAAATGCAAAAAGTGATTTTCTCGGTCTGAAACGCACGATTTCAATTTCCAAAGAATTCCAATGTAGAAATCGCTGCCACCATATGGGATTCGTAAACCTAAGTAAGATAATAACAGCGCACACAAAACGAATCTTCTGCGACCACTGGATAACGAGAAAATAGCATCGAAATTCAAAAAGTGATTTTCTCGGTCTGTAACGCACGATTTCAATTGCCAAACAATTCCAATGTAGAAATCGCTGCCACCATATGGGATTCGTAAACCTAAGTAAGATAATAACAGCGCACACAAAACGAATCGTCTGCGACCACTGGATAACGAAAAAATAGCATCGAAATGCAAAAAGTGATTTTCTCGGTCTGAAACGCACGATTTCAATTTCCATACAATTCCAATGTAGAAATCGCTGCCACCATATGGGATTCGTAAACCTAAGTAAGATAATAACAGCGCACACAAAACGAATCTTCTGCGACCACAGGATAACGAGAAAATAGCATCGAAATGCAAAAAGTGATTTTCTCGGTCTGTAACGCACGATTTCAATTGCCAAACAATTCCAATGTAGAAATCGCTGCCACCATATGGGATTCGTAAACCTAAGTAAGATAATAACAGCGCACACAAAACGAATCGTCTGCGACCACTGGATAACGAAAAAATAGCATCGAAATGCAAAAAGTGATTTTCTCGGTCTGAAACGCACGATTTCAATTTCCAAACAATTCCAATGTATAAATCGCAGCCACCATATGGGATTCGTAAACCTAAGTAAGATAATAACAGCGCACACAAAACGAATCTTCTGCGACCACTGGATAACGAGAAAATAGCATCGAAATGCAAAAAGTGATTTTCTCGGTCTGAAACGCACGATTTCAATTTCCAAAGAATTCCAATGTAGAAATCGCTGCCACCATATGGGATTCGTAAACCTAAGTAAGATAATAACAGCGCACACAAAACGAATCTTCTGCGACCACTGGATAACGAGAAAATAGCATCGAAATGCAAAAAGTGATTTTCTCGGTCTGTAACGCACGATTTCAATTGCCAAACAATTCCAATGTAGAAATCGCTGCCACCATATGGGATTCGTAAACCTAAGTAAGATAATAACAGCGCACACAAAACGAATCTTCTGCGACCACTGGATAACGAAAAAATAGCATCGAAATGCAAAAAGTGATTTTCTCGGTCTGAAACGCACGATTTCAATTTCCATACAATTCCAATGTAGAAATCGCTGCCGCCATATGGGATTCGTAAACCTAAGTAAGATAATAACAGCGCACACAAAACGAATCTTCTGCGACCACTGGATAACGAAAAAATGGCATCGAAATGCAAAAAGTGATTTTCTCGGTCTGAAACGCACGATTTCAATTTCCATACAATTCCAATGTAGAAATCGCTGCCACCATACGGGATTCGTAAACCTAAGTAAGATAATAACAGCTCACACAAAACGAATCTTCTGCGACCACTGGATAACGAAAAATGGCATCGAAATGCAAAAAGTGATTTTCTCGGTCTGAAACGCACGATTTCAATTTCCAAAGAATTCCAATGTAGAAATCGCTGCCACCATATGGGATTCGTAAACCTAAGTAAGATAATAACAGCGCACACAAAACGAATCTTCTGCGACCACAGGATAACGAGAAAATAGCATCGAAATGCAAAAAGTGATTTTCTCGGTCTGAAACGCACGATTTCAATTTCCAAAGAATTCCAATGTAGAAATCGCTGCCACCATATGGGATTCGTAAACCTAAGTAAGATAATAACAGCGCACACAAAACGAATCTTCTGCGACCACAGGATAACGAGAAAATAGCATCGAAATGCAAAAAGTGATTTTCTCGGTCTGTAACGCACGATTTCAATTGCCAAACAATTCCAATGTAGAAATCGCTGCCACCATATGGGATTCGTAAACCTAAGTAAGACAATAACAGCGCACACAAAACGAATCTTCTGCGACCACTGGATAACGAAAAATGGCATCGAAATGCAAAAAGTGATTTTCTCGGTCTGAAAAGCACGATTTCAATTTCCAAAGAATTCCAATGTAGAAATCGCTGCCACCATATGGGATTCGTAAACCTAAGTAAGATAATAACAGCGCACACAAAACGAATCTTCTGCGACCACAGGATAACGAGAAAATAGCATCGAAATGCAAAAAGTGATTTTCTCGGTCTGTAACGCACCATTTCAATTGCCAAACAATTCCAATGTAGAAATCGCTGCCACCATATGGGATTCGTAAGCCTAAGTAAGATAATAACAGCGCACACAAAACGAATCTTCTGCGACCACTGGATAACGAAAAAATAGCATCGAAATGCAAAAAGTGATTTTCTCTGTCTGAAACGCACGATTTCAATTTCCAAACAATTCCAATGTAGAAATCGCAGCCACCATATGGGATTCGTAAACCTAAGTAAGATAATAACAGCGCACACAAAACGAATCTTCTGCGACCACTGGATAACGAAAAAATGGCATCGAAATGCAAAAAGTGATTTTCTCGGTCTGAAACGCACGATTTCAATTTCCAAACAATTCCAATGTATAAATCGCAGCCACCATATGGGATTCGTAAACCTAAGTAAGATAATAACAGCGCACACAAAACGAATCTTCTGCGACCACTGGATAACGAAAAATGGCATCGAAATGCAAAAAGTGATTTTCTCGGTCTGAAACGCACGATTTCAATTTCCAAAGAATTCCAATGTAGAAATCGCTGCCACCATATGGGATTCGTAAACCTAAGTAAGATAATAACAGCGCACACAAAACGAATCTTCTGCGACCACAGGATAACGAGAAAATAGCATCGAAATGCAAAAAGTGATTTTCTCGGTCTGTAACGCACGATTTCAATTGCCAAACAATTCCAATGTAGAAATCGCTGCCACCATATGGGATTCGTAAACCTAAGTAAGATAATAACAGCGCACACAAAACGAATCTTCTGCGACCACTGGATAACGAAAAAATAGCATCGAAATGCAAAAAGTGATTTTCTCTGTCTGAAACGCACGATTTCAATTTCCAAACAATTCCAATGTAGAAATCGCAGCCACCATATGGGATTCGTAAACCTAAGTAAGATAATAACAGCGCACACAAAACGAATCTTCTGCGACCACTGGATAACGAAAAAATGGCATCGAAATGCAAAAAGTGATTTTCTCGGTCTGAAACGCACGATTTCAATTTCCAAACAATTCCAATGTAGATATCGCTGCCACCATATGGGATTCGTAAACCTAAGTAAGATAATAACAGCGCACACAAAACGAATCTTCTGCGACCACTGGATAACGAAAAAATAGCATCGAAATGCAAAAAGTGATTTTCTCGGTCTGAAAAGCACGATTTCAATTTCCAAAGAATTCCAATGTAGAAATCGCTGCCACCATATGGGATTCGTAAACCTAAGTAAGATAATAACAGCGCACACAAAACGAATCTTCTGCGACCACAGGATAACGAGAAAATAGCATCGAAATGCAAAAAGTGATTTTCTCGGTCTGTAACGCACGATTTCAATTGCCAAACAATTCCAATGTAGAAATCGCTGCCACCATATGGGATTCGTAAGCCTAAGTAAGATAATAACAGCGCACACAAAACGAATCTTCTGCGACCACTGGATAACGAAAAAATAGCATCGAAATGCAAAAAGTGATTTTCTCTGTCTGAAACGCACGATTTCAATTTTCAAACAATTCCAATGTAGAAATCGCAGCCACCATATGGGATTCGTAAACCTAAGTAAGATAATAACAGCGCACACAAAACGAATCTTCTGCGACCACTGGATAACGAAAAAATGGCATCGAAATGCAAAAAGTGATTTTCTCGGTCTGAAACGCACGATTTCAATTTCCAAACAATTCCAATGTATAAATCGCAGCCACGATATGGGATTCGTAAACCTAAGTAAGATAATAACAGCGCACACAAAACGAATCTTCTGCGACCACTGGATAACGAAAAATGGCATCGAAATGCAAAAAGTGATTTTCTCGGTCTGAAACGCACGATTTCAATTTCCAAAGAATTCCAATGTAGAAATCGCTGCCACCATATGGGATTCGTAAACCTAAGTAAGATAATAACAGCGCACACAAAACGAATCTTCTGCGACCACAGGATAACGAGAAAATAGCATCGAAATGCAAAAAGTGATTTTCTCGGTCTGTAACGCACGATTTCAATTGCCAAACAATTCCAATGTAGAAATCGCTGCCACCATATGGGATTCGTAAACCTAAGTAAGATAATAACAGCGCACACAAAACGAATCTTCTGCGACCACTGGATAACGAAAAAATAGCATCGAAATGCAAAAAGTGATTTTCTCTGTCTGAAACGCACGATTTCAATTTCCAAACAATTCCAATGTAGAAATCGCAGCCACCATATGGGATTCGTAAACCTAAGTAAGATAATAACAGCGCACACAAAACGAATCTTCTGCGACCACTGGATAACGAAAAAATAGCATCGAAATGCAAAAAGTGATTTTCTCGGTCTGAAACGCACGATTTCAATTTCCAAACAATTCCAATGTAGAAATCGCTGCCACCATATGGGATTCGTAAACCTAAGTAAGATAATAACAGCGCATACAAAACGAATCTTCTGCGACCACTGGATAACGAAAAAATAGCATCGAAATGCAAAAAGTGATTTTCTCGGTCTGAAACGCACGATTTCAATTGCCAAACAATTCCAATGTAGAAATCGCTGCCACCATATGGGATTCGTAAACCTAAGTAAGATAATAACAGCGCACACAAAACGAATCGTCTGCGACCACTGGATAACGAAAAAATAGCATCGAAATGCAAAAAGTGATTTTCTCGGTCTGAAAGGCACGATTTCAATTTCCAAACAATTCCAATGTATAAATCGCAGCCACCATATGGGATTCGTAAACCTAAGTAAGATAATAACAGCGCACACAAAACGAATCTTCTGCGACCACTGGATAACGAGAAAATAGCATCGAAATGCAAAAAGTGATTTTCTCGGTCTGAAACGCACGATTTCAATTTCCAAAGAATTCCAATGTAGAAATCGCTGCCACCATATGGGATTCGTAAACCTAAGTAAGATAATAACAGCGCACACAAAACGAATCTTCTGCGACCACTGGATAACGAGAAAATAGCATCGAAATGCAAAAAGTGATTTTCTCGGTCTGTAACGCACGATTTCAATTGCCAAACAATTCCAATGTAGAAATCGCTGCCACCATATGGGATTCGTAAACCTAAGTAAGATAATAACAGCGCACACAAAACGAATCTTCTGCGACCACTGGATAACGAAAAAATAGCATCGAAATGCAAAAAGTGATTTTCTCGGTCTGAAACGCACGATTTCAATTTCCAAACAATTCCAATTTAGAAATCGCAGCCACCATGTGGGATTCGTAAACCTAAGTAAGATAATAACAGCGCACACAAAACGAATCTTCTGCGACCACTGGATAACGAAAAAATGGCATTGAAATGCAAAAAGTGATTTTCTCGGTCTGAAACGCACGATTTCAATTTCCATACAATTCCAATGTAGAAATCGCTGCC
The DNA here is from genome assembly GCA_949128085.1 of Cetonia aurata. NCBI lineage: Eukaryota > Metazoa > Arthropoda > Insecta > Coleoptera > Scarabaeidae > Cetonia > Cetonia aurata. Next base: position 33,935,565 of record OX421884.1, on the reverse strand, counting down.
ACCATATGGGATTCGTAAACCTAAGTAAGATAATAACAGCGCACAAAAAACGAATCTTCTGCGACCACTGGATAACGAAAAAATAGCATCGAAATGCAAAAAGTGATTTTCTCTGTCTGAAACGCACGATTTCAATTTCCAAACAATTCCAATGTAGAAATCGCTGCCACCATATGGGATTCGTAAACCTAAGTAAGATAATAACAGCGCACACAAAACGAATCTTCTGCGACCACTGGATAACGAGAAAATAGCATCGAAATGCAAAAAGTGATTTTCTCGGTCTGTAACGCACGATTTCAATTGCCAAACAATTCCAATGTAGAAATCGCTGCCACCATATGGGATTCGTAAACCTAAGTAAGATAATAACAGCGCACACAAAACGAATCTTCTGCGACCACTGGATAACGAAAAAATAGCATCGAAATGCAAAAAGTGATTTTCTCGGTCTGAAACGCACGATTTCAATTTCCAAACAATTCCAATGTAGAAATCGCAGCCACCATATGGGATTCGTAAACCTAAGTAAGATAATAACAGCGCACACAAAACGAATCTTCTGCGACCACTGGATAACGAAAAAATGGCATCGAAATGCAAAAAGTGATTTTCTCGGTCTGAAACGCACGATTTCAATTTCCATACAATTCCAATGTAGAAATCGCTGCCACCATATGGGATTCGTAAACCTAAGTAAGATAATAACAGCGCACACAAAACGAATCTTCTGCGACCACTGGATAACGAAAAAATAGCATCGAAATGCAAAAAGTGATTTTCTCGGTCTGAAACGCACGATTTCAATTTCCAAACAATTCCAATGTAGAAATCGCTGCCACCATATGGGATTCGTATACCTAAGTAAGATAATAACAGCGCACACAAAACGAATCTTCTGCGACCACTGGATAACGAAAAAATAGCATCGAAATACAAAAAGTGATTTTCTCGGTCTGAAACGCACGATTTCAATTTCCAAACAATTCCAATGTAGAAATCGCTGCCACCATATGGGATTTGTAAACCTAAGTAAGATAATAACAGCGCACACAAAACGAATCTTCTGCGCCCACTGGATAACGAAAAAATAGCATCGAAATGCAAAAAGTGATTTTCTCGGTCTGAAACGCACGATTTCAATTTCCAAACAATTCCAATGTAGAAATCGCTGCCACCATATGGGATTCGTAAACCTAAGTAAGATAATAACAGCGCACACAAAACGAATCTTCTGCGACCACTGGATAACGAAAAAATAACATCGAAATGCAAAAAGTGATTTTCTCGGTCTGAAACGCACGATTTCAATTTCCAAACAATTCCAATGTAGAAATCGCTGCCACCATATGGGATTCGTAAACCTAAGTAAGATAATAACAGCGCACACAAAACGAATCGTCTGCGACCACTGGATAACGAAAAAATAGCATCGAAATGCAAAAAGTGATTTTCTCGGTCTGAAACGCACGATTTCAATTTCCAAACAATTCCAATGTATAAATCGCAGCCACCATATGGGAATCGTAAACCTAAGTAAGATAATAACAGCGCACACAAAACGAATCTTCTGCGACCACTGGATAACGAGAAAATAGCATCGAAATGCAAAAAGTGATTTTCTCGGTCTGAAACGCACGATTTCAATTTCCAAAGAATTCCAATGTAGAAATCGCTGCCACCATATGGGATTCGTAAACCTAAGTAAGATAATAACAGCGCACACAAAACGAATCTTCTGCGACCACTGGATAACGAGAAAATAGCATCGAAATGCAAAAAGTGATTCTCTCGGTCTGTAACGCACGATTTCAATTGCCAAACAATTCCAATGTAGAAATCGCTGCCACCATATGGGATTCGTAAACCTAAGTAAGATAATAACAGCGCACACAAAACGAATCTTCTGCGACCACTGGATAACGAAAAAATAGCATCGAAATGCAAAAAGTGATTTTCTCGGTCTGAAACGCACGATTTCAATTTCCATACAATTCCAATGTAGAAATCGCTGCCGCCATATGGGATTCGTAAACCTAAGTAAGATAATAACAGCGCACACAAAACGAATCTTCTGCGACCACTGGATAACGAAAAAATGGCATCGAAATGCAAAAAGTGATTTTCTCGGTCTGAAACGCACGATTTCAATTTCCATACAATTCCAATGTAGAAATCGCTGCCACCATACGGGATTCGTAAACCTAAGTAAGACAATAACAGCGCACACAAAACGAATCTTCTGCGACCACTGGATAACGAAAAATGGCATCGAAATGCAAAAAGTGATTTTCTCGGTCTGAAAAGCACGATTTCAATTTCCAAAGAATTCCAATGTAGAAATCGCTGCCACCATATGGGATTCGTAAACCTAAGTAAGATAATAACAGCGCACACAAAACGAATCTTCTGCGACCACAGGATAACGAGAAAATAGCATCGAAATGCAAAAAGTGATTTTCTCGGTCTGTAACGCACGATTTCAATTGCCAAACAATTCCAATGTAGAAATCGCTGCCACCATATGGGATTCGTAAGCCTAAGTAAGATAAAAACAGCGCACACAAAACGAATCTTCTGCGACCACTGGATAACGAAAAAATAGCATCGAAATGCAAAAAGTGATTTTCTCTGTCTGAAACGCACGATTTCAATTTCCAAACAATTCCAATGTAGAAATCGCAGCCACCATATGGGATTCGTAAACCTAAGTAAGATAATAACAGCGCACACAAAACGAATCTTCTGCGACCACTGGATAACGAAAAAATGGCATCGAAATGCAAAAAGTGATTTTCTCGGTCTGAAACGCACGATTTCAATTTCCAAACAATTCCAATGTATAAATCGCAGCCACCATATGGGATTCGTAAACCTAAGTAAGATAATAACAGCGCACACAAAACGAATCTTCTGCGACCACTGGATAACGAAAAATGGCATCGAAATGCAAAAAGTGATTTTCTCGGTCTGAAACGCACGATTTCAATTTCCAAAGAATTCCAATGTAGAAATCGCTGCCACCATATGGGATTCGTAAACCTAAGTAAGATAATAACAGCGCACACAAAACGAATCTTCTGCGACCACAGGATAACGAGAAAATAGCATCGAAATGCAAAAAGTGATTTTCTCGGTCTGTAACGCACGATTTCAATTGCCAAACAATTCCAATGTAGAAATCGCTGCCACCATATGGGATTCGTAAACCTAAGTAAGATAATAACAGCGCACACAAAACGAATCTTCTGCGACCACTGGATAACGAAAAAATAGCATCGAAATGCAAAAAGTGATTTTCTCTGTCTGAAACGCACGATTTCAATTTCCAAACAATTCCAATGTAGAAATCGCAGCCACCATATGGGATTCGTAAACCTAAGTAAGATAATAACAGCGCACACAAAACGAATCTTCTGCGACCACTGGATAACGAAAAAATGGCATCGAAATGCAAAAAGTGATTTTCTCGGTCTGAAACGCACGATTTCAATTTCCAAACAATTCCAATGTAGATATCGCTGCCACCATATGGGATTCGTAAACCTAAGTAAGATAATAACAGCGCACACAAAACGAATCTTCTGCGACCACTGGATAACGAAAAAATAGCATCAAAATGCAAAAAGTGATTTTCTCGGTCTGAAAAGCACGATTTCAATTTCCAAAGAATTCCAATGTAGAAATCGCTGCCACCATATGGGATTCGTAAACCTAAGTAAGATAATAACAGCGCACACAAAACGAATCTTCTGCGACCACAGGATAACGAGAAAATAGCATCGAAATGCAAAAAGTGATTTTCTCGGTCTGTAACGCACGATTTCAATTGCCAAACAATTCCAATGTAGAAATCGCTACCACCATATGGGATTCGTAAGCCTAAGTAAGATAATAACAGCGCACACAAAGCGAATCTTCTGCGACCACTGGATAACGAAAAAATAGCATCGAAATGCAAAAAGTGATTTTCTCTGTCTGAAACGCACGATTTCAATTTCCAAACAATTCCAATGTAGAAATCGCAGCCACCATATGGGATTCGTAAACCTAAGTAAGATAATAACAGCGCACACAAAACGAATCTTCTGCGACCACTGGATAACGAAAAAATGGCATCGAAATGCAAAAAGTGATTTTCTCGGTCTGAAACGCACGATTTCAATTTCCAAACAATTCCAATGTATAAATCGCAGCCACGATATGGGATTCGTAAACCTAAGTAAGATAATAACAGCGCACACAAAACGAATCTTCTGCGACCACTGGATAACGAAAAATGGCATCGAAATGCAAAAAGTGATTTTCTCGGTCTGAAACGCACGATTTCAATTTCCAAAGAATTCCAATGTAGAAATCGCTGCCACCATATGGGATTCGTAAACCTAAGTAAGATAATAACAGCGCACACAAAACGAATCTTCTGCGACCACAGGATAACGAAAAAATAGCATCGAAATGCAAAAAGTGATTTTCTCGGTCTGTAACGCACGATTTCAATTGCCAAACAATTCCAATGTAGAAATCGCTGCCACCATATGGGATTCGTAAACCTAAGTAAGATAATAACAGCGCACACAAAACGAATCTTCTGCGACCACTGGATAACGAAAAAATAGCATCGAAATGCAAAAAGTGATTTTCTCTGTCTGAAACGCACGATTTCAATTTCCAAACAATTCCAATGTAGAAATCGCAGCCACCATATGGGATTCGTAAACCTAAATAAGATAATAACAGCGCACACAAAACGAATCTTCTGCGACCACTGGATAACGAAAAAATGGCATCGAAATGCAAAAAGTGATTTTCTCGGTCTGAAACGCACGATTTCAATTTCCAAACAATTCCAATGTAGATATCGCTGCCACCATATGGGATTCGTAAACCTAAGTAAGATAATAACAGCGCACACAAAACGAATCTTCTGCGACCACTGGATAACGAAAAAATAGCATCGAAATGCAAAAAGTGATTTTCTCGGTCTGAAACGCACGATTTCAATTTCCAAACAATTCCAATGTAGAAATCGCTGCCACCATATGGGATTCGTAAACCTAAGTAAGATAATAACAGCGCATACAAAACGAATCTTCTGCGACCACTGGATAACGAAAAAATAGCATCGAAATGCAAAAAGTGATTTTCTCGGTCTGAAACGCACGATTTCAATTGCCAAACAATTCCAATGTAGAAATCGCTGCCACCATATGGGATTCGTAAACCTAAGTAAGATAATAACAGCGCACACAAAACGAATCTTCTGCGACCACTGGATAACGAAAAAATAGCATCGAAATGCAAAAAGTGATTTTCTCGGTCTGAAACGCACGATTTCAATTTCCAAACAATTCCAATGTAGAAATCGCAGCCACCATATGGGATTCGTAAACCTAAGTAAGATAATAACAGCGCACACAAAACGAATCTTCTGCGACCACTGGATAACGAAAAAATGGCATCGAAATGCAAAAAGTGATTTTCTCGGTCTGAAACGCACGATTTCAATTTCCATACAATTCCAATGTAGAAATCGCTGCCACCATATGGGATTCGTAAACCTAAGTAAGATAATAACAGCGCACACAAAACGAATCTTCTGCGACCACTGGATAACGAAAAAATAGCATCGAAATGCAAAAAGTGATTTTCTCGGTCTGAAACGCACGATTTCAATTTCCAAACAATTCCAATGTAGAAATCGCTGCCACCATATGGGATTCGTATACCTAAGTAAGATAATAACAGCGCACACAAAACGAATCTTCTGCGACCACTGGATAACGAAAAAATAGCATCGAAATACAAAAAGTGATTTTCTCGGTCTGAAACGCACGATTTCAATTTCCAAACAATTCCAATGTAGAAATCGCTGCCACCATATGGGATTTGTAAACCTAAGTAAGATAATAACAGCGCACACAAAACGAATCTTCTGCGCCCACTGGATAACGAAAAAATAGCATCGAAATGCAAAAAGTGATTTTCTCGGTCTGAAACGCACGATTTCAATTTCCAAACAATTCCAATGTAGAAATCGCTGCCACCATATGGGATTCGTAAACCTAAGTAAGATAATAACAGCGCACACAAAACGAATCTTCTGCGACCACTGGATAACGAAAAAATAACATCGAAATGCAAAAAGTGATTTTCTCGGTCTGAAACGCACGATTTCAATTTCCAAACAATTCCAATGTAGAAATCGCTGCCACCATATGGGATTCGTAAACCTAAGTAAGATAATAACAGCGCACACAAAACGAATCGTCTGCGACCACTGGATAACGAAAAAATAGCATCGAAATGCAAAAAGTGATTTTCTCGGTCTGAAACGCACGATTTCAATTTCCAAACAATTCCAATGTATAAATCGCAGCCACCATATGGGATTCGTAAACCTAAGTAAGATAATAACAGCGCACACAAAACGAATCTTCTGCGACCACTGGATAACGAAAAATGGCATCGAAATGCAAAAAGTGATTTTCTCGGTCTGAAACGCACGATTTCAATTTCCAAAGAATTCCAATGTAGAAATCGCTGCCACCATATGGGATTCGTAAACCTAAGTAAGATAATAACAGCGCACACAAAACGAATCTTCTGCGACCGCTGGATAACGAAAAAATAGCATCGAAATGCAAAAAGTGATTTTCTCTGTCTGAAACGCACGATTTCAATTTCCAAACAATTCCAATGTAGAAATCGCAGCCACCATATGGGATTCGTAAACCTAAGTAAGATAATAACAGCGCACACAAAACGAATCTTCTGCGACCACTGGATAACGAAAAAATGGCATCGAAATGCAAAAAGTGATTTTCTCGGTCTGAAACGCACGATTTCAATTTCCATACAATTCCAATGTAGAAATCGCTGCCACCATATGGGATTCGTAAACCTAAGTAAGATAATAACAGCGCACACAAAACGAATCTTCTGCGACCACTGGATAACGAAAAAATGGCATCGAAATGCAAAAAGTGATTTTCTCGGTCTGAAACGCACGATTTCAATTTCCAAACAATTCCAATGTAGAAATCGCAGCCACCATATGGGATTCGTAAACCTAAGTAAGATAATAACAGCGCACACAAGACGAATCTTCTGCGACCACTGGATAACGAAAAAATGGCATCGAAATGCAAAAAGTGATTTTCTCGGTCTGAAACGCACGATTTCAATTTCCATACAATTCCAATGTAGAAATCGCTGCCACCATATGGGATTCGTAAACCTAAGTAAGATAATAACAGCGCACACAAAACGAATCTTCTGCGACCACTGGATAACGAAAAAATGGCATCGAAATGCAAAAAGTAATTTTCTCGGTCTGAAACGCACGATTTCAATTTCCATAGAATTCCAATGTAGAAATCGCTGCCACCATATGGGATTCGTAAACCTAAGTAAGATAATAACAGCGCACACAAAACGAATCTTCTGCGACCACTGGATAACGAAAAAATAGCATCGAAATGCAAAAAGTGATTTTCTCGGTCTGAAACGCACGATTTCAATTTCCAAACAATTCCAATGTAGAAATCGCTGCCACCATATGGGATTCGTAAACCTAAGTAAGATAATAACAGCGCACACAAAACGAATCTTCTGCGACCACTGGATAACGAAAAAATAGCATCGAAATACAAAAAGTGATTTTCTCGGTCTGAAACGCACGATTTCAATTTCCAAACAATTCCAATGTAGAAATCGCAGCCACCATATGGGATTCGTAAACCTAAGTAAGATAATAACAGCGCACACAAGACGAATCTTCTGCGACCACTGGATAACGAAAAAATGGCATCGAAATGCAAAAAGTGATTTTCTCGGTCTGAAACGCACGATTTCAATTTCCATACAATTCCAATGTAGAAATCGCTGCCACCATATGGGATTCGTAAACCTAAGTAAGATAATAACAGCGCACACAAAACGAATCTTCTGCGACCACTGGATAACGAAAAAATGGCATCGAAATGCAAAAAGTGATTTTCTCGGTCTGAAACGCACGATTTCAATTTCCAAACAATTCCAATGTAGAAATCGCAGCCACCATATGGGATTCGTAAACCTAAGTAAGATAATAACAGCGCACACAAGACGAATCTTCTGCGACCACTGGATAACGAAAAAATGGCATCGAAATGCAAAAAGTGATTTTCTCGGTCTGAAACGCACGATTTCAATTTCCATACAATTCCAATGTAGAAATCGCTGCCACCATATGGGATTCGTAAACCTAAGTAAGATAATAACAGCGCACACAAAACGAATCTTCTGCGACCACTGGATAACGAAAAAATGGCATCGAAATGCAAAAAGTAATTTTCTCGGTCTGAAACGCACGATTTCAATTTCCATAGAATTCCAATGTAGAAATCGCTGCCACCATATGGGATTCGTAAACCTAAGTAAGATAATAACAGCGCACACAAAACGAATCTTCTGCGACCACTGGATAACGAAAAAATAGCATCGAAATGCAAAAAGTGATTTTCTCGGTCTGAAACGCACGATTTCAATTTCCAAACAATTCCAATGTAGAAATCGCTGCCACCATATGGGATTCGTAAACCTAAGTAAGATAATAACAGCGCACACAAAACGAATCTTCTGCGACCACTGGATAACGAAAAAATAGCATCGAAATACAAAAAGTGATTTTCTCGGTCTGAAACGCACGATTTCAATTTCCAAACAATTCCAATGTAGAAATCGCTGCCACCATATGGGATTTGTAAACCTAAGTAAGATAATAACAGCGCACACAAAACGAATCTTCTGCGCCCACTGGATAACGAAAAAATAGCATCGAAATGCAAAAAGTGATTTTCTCGGTCTGAAACGCACGATTTCAATTTCCAAACAATTCCAATGTAGAAATCGCTGCCACCATATGGGATTCGTAAACCTAAGTAAGATAATAACAGCGCACACAAAACGAATCTTCTGCGACCACTGGATAACGAAAAAATAGCATCGAAATGCAAAAAGTGATTTTCTCGGTCTGAAACGCACGATTTCAATTTCCAAACAATTCCAATGTAGAAATCGCTGCCACCATATGGGATTCGTAAACCTAAGTAAGATAATAACAGCGCACACAAAACGAATCTTCTGCGACCACTGGATAACGAAAAAATAGCATCGAAATGCAAAAAGTGATTTTCTCGGTCTGAAACGCACGATTTCAATTGCCAAACAATTCCAATGTAGAAATCGCTGCCACCATATGGGATTCGTAAACCTAAGTAAGATAATAACAGCGCACACAAAACGAATCTTCTGCGACCACTGGATAACGAAAAAATAGCATCGAAATGCAAAAAGTGATTTTCTCGGTCTGAAACGCACGATTTCAATTTCCAAACAATTCCAATGTAGATATCGCTGCCACCATATGGGATTCGTAAACCTAAGTAAGATAATAACAGCGCACACAAAACGAATCTTCTGCGACCACTGGATAACGAAAAAATAGCATCGAAATGCAAAAAGTGATTTTCTCGGTCTGAAACGCACGATTTCAATTTCCAAACAATTCCAATGTAGAAATCGCTGCCACCATATGGGATTCGTAAACCTAAGTAAGATAATAACAGCGCATACAAAACGAATCTTCTGCGACCACTGGATAACGAAAAAATAGCATCGAAATGCAAAAAGTGATTTTCTCGGTCTGAAACGCACGATTTCAATTGCCAAACAATTCCAATGTAGAAATCGCTGCCACCATATGGGATTCGTAAACCTAAGTAAGATAATAACAGCGCACACAAAACGAATCGTCTGCGACCACTGGATAACGAAAAAATAGCATCGAAATGCAAAAAGTGATTTTCTCGGTCTGAAAGGCACGATTTCAATTTCCAAACAATTCCAATGTATAAATCGCAGCCACCATATGGGATTCGTAAACCTAAGTAAGATAATAACAGCGCACACAAAACGAATCTTCTGCGACCACTGGATAACGAGAAAATAGCATCGAAATGCAAAAAGTGATTTTCTCGGTCTGAAACGCACGATTTCAATTTCCAAAGAATTCCAATGTAGAAATCGCTGCCACCATATGGTATTCGTAAACCTAAGTAAGATAATAACAGCGCACACAAAACGAATCTTCTGCGACCACTGGATAACGAGAAAATAGCATCGAAATGCAAAAAGTGATTTTCTCGGTCTGTAACGCACGATTTCAATTGCCAAACAATTCCAATGTAGAAATCGCTGCCACCATATGGGATTCGTAAACCTAAGTAAGATAATAACAGCGCACACAAAACGAATCTTCTGCGACCACTGGATAACGAAAAAATAGCATCGAAATGCAAAAAGTGATTTTCTCGGTCTGAAACGCACGATTTCAATTTCCAAACAATTCCAATGTAGAAATCGCAGCCACCATGTGGGATTCGTAAACCTAAGTAAGATAATAACAGCGCACACAAAACGAATCTTCTGCGACCACTGGATAACGAAAAAATGGCATCGAAATGCAAAAAGTGATTTTCTCGGTCTGAAACGCACGATTTCAATTTCCATACAATTCCAATGTAGAAATCGCTGCCACCATATGGGATTCGTAAACCTAAGTAAGATAATAACAGCGCACACAAAACGAATCTTCTGCGACCACTGGATAACGAAAAAATAGCATCGAAATGCAAAAAGTGATTTTCTCGGTCTGAAACGCACGATTTCAATTTCCAAACAATTCCAATGTAGAAATCGCAGCCACCATATGGGATTCGTAAACCTAAGTAAGATAATAACAGCGCACACAAAACGAATCTTCTGCGACCACTGGATAACGAAAAAATGGCATCGAAATGCAAAAAGTGATTTTCTCGGTCTGAAACGCACGATTTCAATTTCCATACAATTCCAATGTAGAAATCGCTGCCACCATATGGGATTCGTAAACCTAAGTAAGATAATAACAGCGCACACAAAACGAATCTTCTGCGACCACTGGATAACGAAAAAATGGCATCGAAATGCAAAAAGTGATTTTCTCGGTCTGAAACGCACGATTTCAATTTCCATACAATTCCAATGTAGAAATCGCTGCCACCATATGGGATTCGTAAACCTAAGTAAGATAATAACAGCGCACACAAAACGAATCTTCTGCGACCACTGGATAACGAAAAAATAGCATCGAAATGCAAAAAGTGATTTTCTCGGTCTGAAACGCACGATTTCAATTTCCAAACAATTCCAATGTAGAAATCGCTGCCACCATATGGGATTCGTAAACCTAAGTAAGATAATAACAGCGCACACAAAACGAATCTTCTGCGACCACTGGATAACGAAAAAATAGCATCGAAATGCAAAAAGTGATTTTCTCGGTCTGAAACGCACGATTTCAATTTCCATACAATTCCAATGTAGAAATCGCTGCCACCATATGGGATTCGTAAACCTAAGTAAGATAATAACAGCGCACACAAAACGAATCTTCTGCGACCACTGGATAACGAGAAAATAGCATCGAAATGCAAAAAGTGATTTTCTCGGTCTGAAACGCACGATTTCAATTTCCAAAGAATTCCAATGTAGAAATCGCTGCCACCATATGGGATTCGTAAACCTAAGTAAGAAAATAACAGCGCACACAAAACGAATCTTCTGCGACCACTGGATAACGAGAAAATAGCATCGAAATGCAAAAAGTGATTTTCTCGGTCTGTAACGCACGATTTCAATTGCCAAACAATTCCAATGTAGAAATCGCTGCCACCATATGGGATTCGTAAACCTAAGTAAGATAATAACAGCGCACACAAAACGAATCTTCTGCGACCACTGGATAACGAAAAAATAGCATCGAAATGCAAAAAGTGATTTTCTCGGTCTGAAACGCACGATTTCAATTTCCAAACAATTCCAATGTAGAAATCGCAGCCACCATATGGGATTCGTAAACCTAAGTAAAATAATAACAACGCACACAAAACGAATCGTCTGCGACCACTGGATAACGAAAAAATGGCATCGAAATGCAAAAAGTGATTTTCTCGGTCTGAAACGCACGATTTCAATTTCCATACAATTCCAATGTAGAAATCGCTGCCACCATATGGGATTCGTAAACCTAAGTAAGATAATAACAGCGCACACAAAACGAATCTTCTGCGACCACTGGATAACGAAAAAATAGCATCGAAATGCAAAAAGTGATTTTCTCGGTCTGAAACGCACGATTTCAATTTCCACACAATTCCAATGTAGAAATCGCAGCCACCATATGGGATTCGTAAACCTAAGTAAGATAATAACAGCGCACACAAAACGAATCTTCTGCGACCACTGGATAACGAAAAAATAGCATCGAAATGCAAAAAGTGATTTTCTCGGTCTGAAACGCACGATTTCAATTTCCATACAATTCCAATGTAGAAATCGCTGCCACCATATGGGATTCGTAAACCTAAGTAAGATAATAACAGCGCACACAAAACGAATCTTCTGCGACCACTGGATAACGAGAAAATAGCATCGAAATGCAAAAAGTGATTTTCTCGGTCTGAAACGCACGATTTCAATTTCCAAAGAATTCCAATGTAGAAATCGCTGCCACCATATGGGATTCGTAAACCTAAGTAAGATAATAACAGCGCACACAAAACGAATCTTCTGCGACCACTGGATAACGAGAAAATAGCATCGAAATGCAAAAAGTGATTTTCTCGGTCTGTAACGCACGATTTCAATTGCCAAACAATTCCAATGTAGAAATCGCTGCCACCATATGGGATTCGTAAACCTAAGTAAGATAATAACAGCGCACACAAAACGAATCTTCTGCGACCACTGGATAACGAAAAAATGGCATCGAAATGCAAAAAGTGATTTTCTCGGTCTGAAACGCACGATTTCAATTTCCATACAATTCCAATGTAGAAATCGCTGCCACCATATGGGATTCGTAAACCTAAGTAAGATAATAACAGCGCACACAAAACGAATCTTCTGCGACCACTGGATAACGAAAAAATGGCATCGAAATGCAAAAAGTGATTTTCTCGGTCTGAAACGCACGATTTCAATTTCCATACAATTCCAATGTAGAAATCGCTGCCACCATATGGGATTCGTAAACCTAAGTAAGATAATAACAGCGCACACAAAACGAATCTTCTGCGACCACTGGATAACGAAAAAATAGCATCGAAATGCAAAAAGTGATTTTCTCGGTCTGAAACGCACGATTTCAATTTCCAAACAATTCCAATGTAGAAATCGCAGCCACCATATGGGATTCGTAAACCTAAGTAAGATAATAACAGCGCACACAAAACGAATCTTCTGCGACCACTGGATAACGAAAAAATGGCATCGAAATGCAAAAAGTGATTTTCTCGGTCTGAAACGCACGATTTCAATTTCCATACAATTCCAATGTAGAAATCGCTGCCACCATATGGGATTCGTAAACCTAAGTAAGATAATAACAGCGCACACAAAACGAATCTTCTGCGACCACTGGATAACGAAAAAATGGCATCGAAATGCAAAAAGTGATTTTCTCGGTCTGAAACGCACGATTTCAATTTCCATACAATTCCAATGTAGAAATCGCTGCCACCATATGGGATTCGTAAACCTAAGTAAGATAATAACAGCGCACACAAAACGAATCTTCTGCGACCACTGGATAACGAAAAAATAGCATCGAAATGCAAAAAGTGATTTTCTCGGTCTGAAACGCACGATTTCAATTTCCAAACAATTCCAATGTAGAAATCGCTGCCACCATATGGGATTCGTAAACCTAAGTAAGATAATAACAGCGCACACAAAACGAATCTTCTGCGACCACTGGATAACGAAAAAATAGCATCGAAATGCAAAAAGTGATTTTCTCGGTCTGAAACGCACGATTTCAATTTCCATACAATTCCAATGTAGAAATCGCTGCCACCATATGGGATTCGTAAACCTAAGTAAGATAATAACAGCGCACACAAAACGAATCTTCTGCGACCACTGGATAACGAGAAAATAGCATCGAAATGCAAAAAGTGATTTTCTCGGTCTGAAACGCACGATTTCAATTTCCAAAGAATTCCAATGTAGAAATCGCTGCCACCATATGGGATTCGTAAACCTAAGTAAGAAAATAACAGCGCACACAAAACGAATCTTCTGCGACCACTGGATAACGAGAAAATAGCATCGAAATGCAAAAAGTGATTTTCTCGGTCTGTAACGCACGATTTCAATTGCCAAACAATTCCAATGTAGAAATCGCTGCCACCATATGGGATTCGTAAACCTAAGTAAGATAATAACAGCGCACACAAAACGAATCTTCTGCGACCACTGGATAACGAAAAAATAGCATCGAAATGCAAAAAGTGATTTTCTCGGTCTGAAACGCACGATTTCAATTTCCAAACAATTCCAATGTAGAAATCGCAGCCACCATATGGGATTCGTAAACCTAAGTAAGATAATAACAACGCACACAAAACGAATCGTCTGCGACCACTGGATAACGAAAAAATGGCATCGAAATGCAAAAAGTGATTTTCTCGGTCTGAAACGCACGATTTCAATTTCCATACAATTCCAATGTAGAAATCGCTGCCACCATATGGGATTCGTAAACCTAAGTAAGATAATAACAGCGCACACAAAACGAATCTTCTGCGACCACTGGATTACGAAAAAATAGCATCGAAATGCAAAAAGTGATTTTCTCGGTCTGAAACGCACGATTTCAATTTCCAAACAATTCCAATGTAGAAATCGCAGCCACCATATGGGATTCGTAAACCTAAGTAAGATAATAACAGCGCACACAAAACGAATCTTCTGCGACCACTGGATAACGAAAAAATAGCATCGAAATGCAAAAAGTGATTTTCTCGGTCTGAAACGCACGATTTCAATTTCCATACAATTCCAATGTAGAAATCGCTGCCACCATATGGGATTCGTAAACCTAAGTAAGATAATAACAGCGCACACAAAACGAATCTTCTGCGACCACTGGATAACGAGAAAATAGCATCGAAATGCAAAAAGTGATTTTCTCGGTCTGAAACGCACGATTTCAATTTCCAAAGAATTCCAATGTAGAAATCGCTGCCACCATATGGGATTCGTAAACCTAAGTAAGATAATAACAGCGCACATAAAACGAATCTTCTGCGACCACTGGATAACGAAAAAATAGCATCGAAATGCAAAAAGTGATTTTCTCGGTCTGAAACGCACGATTTCAATTTCCAAACAATTCCAATGTATAAATCGCAGCCACCATATGGGATTCGTAAACCTAAGTAAGATAATAACAGTGCACACAAAACGAATCTTCTGCGACCACTGGATAACGAAAAATGGCATCGAAATGCAAAAAGTGATTTTCTCGGTCTGAAACGCACGATTTCAATTTCCAAAGAATTCCAATGTAGAAATCGCTGCCACCATATGGGATTCGTAAACCTAAGTAAGATAATAACAGCGCACACAAAACGAATCTTCTGCGACCACAGGATAACGAGAAAATAGCATCGAAATGCAAAAAGTGATTTTCTCGGTCCGTAACGCAGGATTTCAATTGCCAAACAATTCCAATGTAGAAATCGCTGCCACCATATGGGATTCGTAAACCTAAGTAAGATAATAACAGCGCACACAAAACGAATCTTCTGCGACCACTGGATAACGAAAAAATAGCATCGAAATGCAAAAAGTGATTTTCTCTGTCTGAAACGCACGATTTCAATTTCCAAACAATTCCAATGTAGAAATCGCAGCCACCATATGGGATTCGTAAACCTAAGTAAGATAATAACAGCGCACACAAAACGAATCTTCTGCGACCACTGGATAACGAAAAAATGGCATCGAAATGCAAAAAGTGATTTTCTCGGTCTGAAACGCACGATTTCAATTTCCATACAATTCCAATGTAGAAATCGCTGCCACCATATGGGATTCGTAAACCTAAGTAAGATAATAACAGCGCACACAAAACGAATCTTCTGCGACCACTGGATAACGAAAAAATAGCATCGAAATGCAAAAAGTGATTTTCTCGGTCTGAAACGCACGATTTCAATTTCCAAACAATTCCAATGTAGAAATCGCTGCCACCATATGGGATTCGTAAACCTAAGTAAGATAATAACAGCGCACACAAAACGAATCTTCTGCGACCACTGGATAACGAAAAAATAGCATCGAAATACAAAAAGTGATTTTCTCGGTCTGAAACGCACGATTTCAATTTCCAAACAATTCCAATGTAGAAATCGCTGCCACCATATGGGATTTGTAAACCTAAGTAAGATAATAACAGCGCACACAAAACGAATCTTCTGCGCCCACTGGATAACGAAAAAATAGCATCGAAATGCAAAAAGTGATTTTCTCGGTCTGAAACGCACGATTTCAATTTCCAAACAATTCCAATGTAGAAATCGCTGCCACCATATGGGATTCGTAAACCTAAGTAAGATAATAACAGCGCACACAAAACGAATCTTCTGCGACCACTGGATAACGAAAAAATAGCATCGAAATGCAAAAAGTGATTTTCTCGGTCTGAAACGCACGATTTCAATTTCCAAACAATTCCAATGTAGAAATCGCTGCCACCATATCTGATTCGTAAACCTAAGTAAGATAATAACAGCGCACACAAAACGAATCTTCTGCGACCACTGGATAACGAAAAAATAGCATCGAAATGCAAAAAGTGATTTTCTCGGTCTGAAAAGCACGATTTCAATTGCCAAACAATTCCAATGTAGAAATCGCTGCCACCATATGGGATTCGTAAACCTAAGTAAGATAATAACAGCGCACACAAAACGAATCGTCTGCGACCACTGGATAACGAAAAAATAGCATCGAAATGCAAAAAGTGATTTTCTCGGTCTGAAACGCACGATTTCAATTTCCAAAGAATTCCAATGTAGAAATCGCTGCCACCATATGGGATTCGTAAACCTAAGTAAGATAATAACAGCGCACACAAAACGAATCTTCTGCGACCAC
This sequence comes from Cetonia aurata, assembly GCA_949128085.1. Lineage (NCBI taxonomy): Eukaryota > Metazoa > Arthropoda > Insecta > Coleoptera > Scarabaeidae > Cetonia > Cetonia aurata. The sequence goes on along the minus strand of OX421884.1, from coordinate 33,918,534 downwards.
AGGATAACGAGAAAATAGCATCGAAATGCAAAAAGTGATTTTCTCGGTCTGTAACGCACGATTTCAATTGCCAAACAATTCCAATGTAGAAATCGCTGCCACCATATGGGATTCGTAAACCTAAGTAAGATAATAACAGCGCACACAAAACGAATCTTCTGCGACCACTGGATAACGAAAAAATAGCATCGAAATGCAAAAAGTGATTTTCTCGGTCTGAAACGCACGATTTCAATTTCCAAACAATTCCAATGTAGAAATCGCAGCCACCATATGGGATTCGTAAACCTAAGTAAGATAATAACAGCGCACACAAAACGAATCTTCTGCGACCACTGGATAACGAAAAAATGGCATCGAAATGCAAAAAGTGATTTTCTCGGTCTGAAATGCACGATTTCAATTTCCATACAATTCCAATGTAGAAATCGCTGCCACCATATGGGATTCGTAAACCTAAGTAAGATAATAACAGGGCACACAAAACGAATCTTCTGCGACCACTGGATAACGAAAAAATAGCATCGAAATGCAAAAAGTGATTTTCTCGGTCTGAAACGCACGATTTCAATTTCCAAACAATTCCAATGTAGAAATCGCTGCCGCCATATGGGATTCGTAAACCTAAGCAAGATAATAACAGCGCACACAAAACGAATCTTCTGCGACCACTGGATAACGAAAAAATAGCATCGAAATGCAAAAAGTTATGTTCTCGGTCTGAAACGCACGATTTCAATTTCCAAACAATTCCAATGTAGAAATCGCTGCCACCATATGGGATTCGTAAACCTAAGTAAGATAATAACAGCGCACACAAAACGAATCTTCTGCGACCACTGGATAACGAAAAAGTAGCATCGAAATGCAAAAAGTGATTTTCTCGGTCTGAAACGCACGATTTCAATTTCCAAACAATTCCAATGTAGAAATCGCTGCCACCATATGGGATTCGTAAACCTAAGTAAGATAATAACAGCGCACACAAAACGAATCTTCTGCGACCACTGGATAACGAAAAAATAGCATCGAAATGCAAAAAGTGATTTTCTCGGTCTGAAACGCACGATTTCAATTTCCAAACAATTCCAATGTAGAAATCGCTGCCACCATATGGGATTCGTAAACCTAAGTAAGATAATAACAGCGCACACAAAACGAATCTTCTGCGACCACTGGATAACGAAAAAATGGCATCGAAATGCAAAAAGTGATTTTCTCGGTCTGAAACGCACGATTTCAATTTCCAAACAATTCCAATGTAGAAATCGCTGCCACCATATGGGATTCGTAAACCTAAGTAAGAGAATAACAGCGCACACAAAAGGAATCTTCTGCGACCACTGGATAACGAAAAAATAGCATCGAAATGCAAAAAGTGATTTTCTCGGTCTGAAACGCACGATTTCAATTTCCAAACAATTCCAATGTAGAAATCGCTGCCACCATATGGGATTCGTAAACCTAAGTAAGATAATAACAGCGCACACAAAACGAATCTTCTGCGACCACTGGATAACGAAAAAATAGCATCGAAATGCAAAGAGTGATTTTCTCGATCTGAAACGCACGATTTCAATTTCCAAACAATTCCAATGTAGAAATCGCTGCCACCATATGGGATTCGTAAACCTAAGTAAGATAATAACAGCGCACACAAAACGAATCTTCTGCGACCACTGGATAACGAAAAAATGGCATCGAAATGCAAAAAGTGATTTTCTCGGTCTGAAACGCACGATTTCAATTTCCAAACAATTCCAATGTAGAAATCGCTGCCACCATATGGGATTCGTAAACCTAAGTAAGATAATAACAGCGCACACAAAACGAATCTTCTGCGACCACTGGATAACGAGAAAATAGCATCGAAATGCAAAAAGTGATTTTCTCGGTCTGAAACGCACGATTTCAATTTCCAAACAATTCCAATGTAGAAATCGCTGCCACCATATGGGATTCGTAAACCTAAGTAAGATAATAACAGCGCACACAAAACGAATCTTCTGCGACCACTGGATAACGAAAAAATAGCATCGAAATGCAAAAAGTGATTTTCTCGGTCTGAAACGCACGATTTCAATTTCCAAACAATTCCAATGTAGAAATCGCTGCCACCATATGGGATTCGTAAACCTAAGTAAGATAATAACAGCGCACACAAAACGAATCTTCTGCGACCACTGGATAACGAAAAAATAGCATCGAAATGCAAAAAGTGATTTTCTCGGTCTGAAACGCACGATTTCAATTTCCAAACAATTCCAATGTAGAAATCGCTGCCACCATATGGGATTCGTAAACCTAAGTAAGATAATAACAGCGCACACAAAACGAATCTTCTGCGACCACTGGATAACGAAAAAATAGCATCGAAATGCAAAAAGTGATTTTCTCGGTCTGAAACGCACGATTTCAATTTCCAAACAATTCCAATGTAGAAATCGCTGCCACCATATGGGATTCGTAAACCTAAGTAAGATAATAACAGCGCACACAAAACGAATCTTCTGCGACCACTGGATAACGAAAAAATAGCATCGAAATGCAAAAAGTGATTTTCTCGGTCTGAAACGCACGATTTCAATTTCCAAACAATTCCAATGTAGAAATCGCTGCCACCATATGGGATTCGTAAACCTAAGTAAGATAATAACAGCGCACACAAAACGAATCTTCTGCGACCACTGGATAACGAAAAAATAGCATCGAAATGCAAAGAGTGATTTTCTCGATCTGAAACGCACGATTTCAATTTCCAAACAATTCCAATGTAGAAATCGCTGCCACCATATGGGATTCGTAAACCTAAGTAAGATAATAACAGCGCACACAAAACGAATCTTCTGCGACCACTGGATAACGAAAAAATGGCATCGAAATGCAAAAAGTGATTTTCTCGGTCTGAAACGCACGATTTCAATTTCCAAACAATTCCAATGTAGAAATCGCTGCCACCATATGGGATTCGTAAACCTAAGTAAGATAATAACAGCGCACGCAACACGAATCTTCTGCGACCACTGGATAACGAAAAAATAGCATCGAAATGCAAAAAGTGATTTTCTCGGTCTGAAACGCACGATTTCAATTTCCAAACAATTCCAATGTAGAAATCGCTGCCACCATATGGGATTCGTAAACCTAAGTAAGATAATAACAGCGCACACAAAACGAATCTTCTGCGACCACTGGATAACGAAAAAATAGCATCGAAATGCAAAAAGTGATTTTCTCGGTCTGAAATGCACGATTTCAATTTCCAAACAATTCCAATGTAGAAATCGCTGCCACCATATGGGATTCGTAAACCTAAGTAAGATAATAACAGCGCACACAAAACGAATCTTCTGCGACCACTGGATAACGAAAAAAAAGCATCGAAATGCAAAAAGTGATTTTCTCGGTCTGAAACGCACGATTTCAATTTCCAAACAATTCCAATGTAGAAATCGCTGCCACCATATGGGATTCGTAAACCTAAGTAAGATAATAACAGCGCACACAAAACGAATCTTCTGCGACCACTGGATAACGAAAAAATGGCATCGAAATGCAAAAAGTGATTTTCTCGGTCTGAAACGCACGATTTCAATTTCCAAACAATTCCAATGTAGAAATCGCTGCCACCATATGGGATTCGTAAACCTAAGTAAGATAATAACAGCGCACGCAACACGAATCTTCTGCGACCACTGGATAACGAAAAAATAGCATCGAAATGCAAAAAGTGATTTTCTCGGTCTGAAACGCACGATTTCAATTTCCAAACAATTCCAATGTAGAAATCGCTGCCACCATATGGGATTCGTAAACCTAAGTAAGATAATAACAGCGCACACAAAACGAATCTTCTGCGACCACTGGATAACGAAAAAATAGCATCGAAATGCAAAAAGTGATTTTCTCGGTCTGAAATGCACGATTTCAATTTCCAAACAATTCCAATGTAGAAATCGCTGCCACCATATGGGATTCGTAAACCTAAGTAAGATAATAACAGCGCACACAAAACGAATCTTCTGCGACCGCTGGATAACGAAAAAATGGCATCGAAATGCAAAAATTGAATTTTCAGTATAATTAGCCGAAAATTGGGGAAGTTATTTTTTAAATACTGGATAAATATACCGGATATATACTAACATTTTCGATGCAAATTTTATATGATATTCTGTCTATTATTAACATTCGCTAATTTCGTATACTGTATACTACTTATGCATGCCTGCATAAAATAAAACAATTTTTGTTCTTATATATGTTTATTAATTAAATCACACCAACTACAACTACGACTACGACACGCTCACCCCCTATTCTTAAGTGGGAGCCTATTTAAGGGTAATCGCGCTTGATGCTGTATGACTTCGGTGATCGGACGAGATGAAACTTTGCCTTAATTAATGCCTTCTCTTTCCCATATCCATCTACCGACACATTCTATAAAACAACACGCCCACCCCTGTTCTTAAGTGGGAGCCTATTTAAGGGTAATCGCGCTTGATGCTGTATGACTTCGGTGATCGGACGAGATGAAACTTTGCCTTAATTAATGCCTTCTCTTTCCCATATCCTTCTACCGACACATTCTATAAAACAACACGCCCACCCGCTGTTCTTAAGTGGGAGCCTATTTGAGGGTAATCGCGCTTGATGCTGTTCGACTTCAGTGATCGGACGAGATGAAACTTGGCCATAGCTAAAGCCCTCGCTTTCTATTATACAACACGCCCTGTTCTTAAGTGGGATCCTATTTAAGGGTAATCGCGCTTGATGCTGTTCGACTTCAGTGATGGGACGAGGTGAAATTTGGCCATATCCGAAGCCTTTGCTTATCGGAACGTTGCTTCTAATAATGCTTTATCATATCCATTTACCTACACCTTCTGTAAAACAACACGCCCCCCTGTTCTTAAGTGGGAGCCTATTTAAGGGTAATCGCACTTGATGCTTTATGACTTCAGTGATCGGACAAGATGGAACTTTGCCATTACTAATGCCCTCGCTTTCTATCATACCACACGCCCCCCTGTTCTTAAGTGGGAGCCTATTTAAGGGTAATCGCGCTTGATGCTGTACGACTTCTGTGATCGGACGAGATATATCTGCTTTGCCATCTGTAATAACACCTTGTATTCGACCCGACTCCGTAGCTTCGATGTACCTACACCATTTCTACTATCTTTCTCGGTCCATTTCCTACCAGCATTACTATATTGCAAACGACGTTCGGCTAATTTATATTATGAACAGCTCTTATTTATCATTCCATAGTTTGACATATTATTATTTACACTATTTATGTCAATCATTTTCACCATAGTTTACGTTAGTGGCGCCATCTATCCGCCACACCTCAACTACGTTGTCACTTTATTTCGATATCATTAAACTGGCTAATTCGATTAAAAACTGGATGTGGGTGTACGCGGTTTATATCGACAAGCCCGAATTCACTTAAAGTATTCTTTCATACGTTGTGTTCTATTTGCCTCGCGGATCACTTGTGATCAGATCAGTTACGTCATCGCCAACTGATCGCCTTTGCGCCAAATGAAACGGTTCACTTTCGCATACTTGGTTCAGTTCAAAATGTCAACTGAGCGCAAGCGCGTTTGTCCGTCTTGTATGAAAAGTTGTTTTGTTACGAAATTCAAAAAGGGATTTGCAATGTCGATGTCGCATGTATAGAAACAAAATAGTTATGAAAAGAAAACACATAATGGGATGATATACACATGCTAGAATGATGTACGTTTTCGTTAAATCCCATTGTAAATTAGGTACATTCAAAGATTAATATCAAAAGGTAAAATGCACATTGCCACATATTGGTATATGAAATAAATTACAAAAAAAACTATTACAGACAACAATTTTTTTATTCAATTTTGAACCATTGCAAAATACATTATACTAATACAGTAGTCAATAAAAAAATATGGAGCTATGACAATACAATAGCCTTAATTAACAGTGTACATTATTACCATGAAGACATGAGTCAACAAATGGATGAATTCTTAGGATGAAAACCTAACATTGGAAGTAGCCACGCAGTAAATATCTCCATATTACGTGGCAGTAAATCAAGGAACTCTTCCAACATCGATCAGATGCCTTCAACATCATACTTTAGTAGTAATAGCATCGAAGTTTCTATAAATATGGACAGCTTTTTTGTTTTTAATGTTTACGTAATTGCTTGTGTTACTTACTTGAAGAGTCGTGAATAAAAGTAAACTATACTATCATCAACGATCCATTTTATTTTTCGCCTTTGTATACTGGAATCACGTTAGCGGTATTTAGGTTTGTTAGTAGATGATTGAATGTGTCTCGAGAAATTCGGAAATGCTCTCTGAATTGAAGGGCGTCGAAATTTTTAACCACTTTCTCTACAAACCCTTTTGAACGCTGATGATGCCTTCGTAAGTAGAGTTCCTCGTCCGATAAATTACTGGACGAAGTCGCATCGTCCGAAGTTGTTGATACTTCGCCTAATAATTCAACCTACAACAATCAAATGAAGTGGAATGGTTAAAAACAAACAAAATAACTTACCACCTTTTGCTTCATAGAGTTTGCCATTTTAAATAAAATAAATATTATATTGATCGAATTGTTTGTAATTAACCTAAATAAAAATTTGCAAACAACAGAAAACGTGTAACAACAGAGCAAATAAGACAGGTTATCTACACGTGGCCTTGTGTGGCGCCAATTTGAATCGACATCCCGCTTTTTAAGATTTAAAAATCCTGTGTTACCATTGGTGGATCACTTCTACATGCCGAACTGAATCTCTGAAATAGCAGGTTCACTTCTTGGTGGATTTGATCAGTTCCGGATCACTTGCGTGACGTCACGGATGACGTTTTCATCGAACTGATCTGATCACAAGTGATCCGCGAGGCAAATAGAACACGACTACTTACGATTCATAATAATAGCGATACTGTACTATGTCGTGTCATCTATCGACCGGCACCTCAACTACGTGTCACCGATTTTTATCGATTCATTATTCGGCATAATTAAAAGAAAATGTCTTAGTTAACGTGCCCTAAAATCGACCCCCGCGTCCGTTAAAACCGTCTCCCCTATTAGCGAACGCGTCCCGGCCGAGATATCGGCCTCCGAAATTTCGACCCTAGATCGTTCTCTTGAACAAAAACGCCCGTATCTCCGCTCTCCGACCGAAAATCGCGAAACCGACCCCGTCACGACTCGTATCGCACTCCGATACGTCTCTACGACCCCACGAACGCGCTCTCTGACGCCGTAAATTTTCGCATTTTTTGAGGTTATAATCCGTTTTTCGCTAATAACTCTCGACTCATCGCCTCTACGGGATTCTTTCCGCTCTAATAAGATAGCTTATCCTTATATCTACCCCCTCGATCCCTCGCCACCAACCCTAAAGGTCATAAACCCCCCAAATCGATAAAAACCAAATCGAGCAGATCCGTCACCAACCCGGCAGCATCTTTGCTGCAAGCTTTTCCGCAATAACTGGAATTTGTAGTAAAAAAACCGAAAAAAACCGGAAGTTTTTTAACAAATTTGGAAATTCTGGGAAAAAAAACCGAAAAAAGGGGATGGTTGTTTGAAAAAATTGGAATTTGTATAACAACACCGAAAAAAAGCGGAATTTTTTTAAAAAACCGGATTTTGAAGTAAAAAACCGAAAAAACCGGAAGTTTTTTAATAAAACCGGATTTGAAGAAAAAAAACCGAAAAAGTGCAAGCTTTTCCGCAATAACTGGAATTTGTAGTTAAAAAACCGAAAAAAAACCGGAAGTTTTTTAACAAATTTGGAAATTCTTGTAAAAAAACCGAAAAAAGGGGATTCTTTTTTTGAAAAAATTGGAATTTGTATAACAAAACCGAAAAAAAGTGGTATTTTTTTTAAAACCGGATTTTTAAGTAAAAAAAACCGAAAAAACCGGAAGTTTTTTAAAACAACCGGAATTTGAAGAAAAAAACCCGAAAAAGGGGAAGCTTTTCCTCAAAAACTAGAATTTGTAGTTAAAAAACCGAAAGAAACCGGAAGTTTTTTAACAAATTTGGAAATTCTGGGAAAAAAAACCGAAAAAAGGGGATGGTTTTTTGAAAAAATTGGAATTTGTATAACACCGAAAAAAAGCGGAATTTTTTTAAAAAAACGGATTTTGAAGTAAAAAACCGAAAAATGGAAGTTTTTTAAAAACCGGATTTTGAAGTAAAAAAACCGAACTGGAAGTTTTTTAAAAAAAAACCGGAATTTGAAGAAAAAAGAACCGAAAAAGGGGAAGCTTTTTCGAAAAAACTGGAATTTGTAGTAAAAAAACCAAAAAAAAAACGGAAGTTTTTTAACAAATTTTGAAATTCTGGTAAAAAAAACCGAAAAGGGGGATGGTTTTTTTAAAAAATTGGAATTTGTATAACAAAACAGAAAAAAAGCGGATTTTTTTTAAAAACCGGATTTTGAAGTAAAAAAACCGAAAAAACCGGAAGTTTTTTTAAAAAAACCGGAATTTGAAGAAAAAAACCGAAAAAGTGGACACTCTTTTGAGAAAATTGGAATTTGTAGTAAAAACACCGAAAAAACCGGAATTTTTTTAACAAAACGGGAATTTTAGGTAAAAAAAAAACCGGAAGTTTTTTTAAAAAGAAAACCGGAATTTGAAGTAGAAATACCGCAAAAAGTGGAAGCATTTTTGTAAAAACTGGAATTTGTAGTAAAAAAAAGGCGAAAAACCGGAAGTTAATTTTTTAAACTGGAATTTTCAGTAAAGAAACCGTAAAAACCGGAATTTTAAGTAAAAGAACCGAAAAAACCGGACCTTTTTTGGAAAACGTGGAATTTCTAGTAAAAAAACCGAAATACCCGGATATTTTTTAACAAATTTGGAAATTCAGGTAAAAAAACCGAAATTAGTGGAAGCTTTTTTGAAAAAAGTGGAATTTGTAGTAAGTAGGGCGAAAAAAACGGAATTTTTCTTTAACTGGATTATTAAGTAAAACACCGAAAAACCGGAGGTTTTTTAAAAAAACTGGATTTTAAATTTAAAAAACCGAAAAAACCAAAAGTGTTTTGAATAAACTCGAAAATCCGAAAAAATAACAGAAAAAAATAAAAGTTTTTTAACAAAAATGGAATTTTTAGAAAATAACCCGAAAAAGTATGAGATTTAATAACAAAACTGGAATTTTTAGAAAAACGAGCGAAAAACCAGAATTTTTTAACAAAACTGGAATTGCAAGTAAAAAAAAACGGAAAAAAAAGTAATTTTTTTTAAATAAGGAATTTGTAGTAAGAGAAACCGAATATAGTCAATACTTATAGTAACAGCTGGCGTTCTTAAACAAGCTGGAGTTTCAATTAAAAAGACCGGAAAATGTTGAAGATTTTTTAAGACTGCGATTTTTAGTAGGTATATCCGAAAATACATCAACTTAGTACAATATCTAGACAAAAAAAATTGAGCGTCTATCTTGATAGACCTTGAATTTTCAGTATAATTAACCGAAAATTGGGGAAGTTATTTTTTAAATACTGGATAAATATACCGGATATATACTAACATTTTCGATGCAAATTTTGTATGATATTCTGTCTATTATTAACATTCGCTAATTTCGTATACTGTATACTACTTATGCATGCGTGCATAAAATAAAACAATTTTTGTTCTTATATATGTTTATTAATTAAATCACACCAACTACAACTACGACTACGACACGCTCACCCCCTGTTCTTAAGTGGGAGCCTATTTAAGGGTAATCGCGCTTGATGCTGTATGACTTCGGTGATCGGACGAGATGAAACTTTGCCTTAATTAATGCCTTCTCTTTCCCATATCCATCTACCGACACATTCTATAAAACAACACGCCCACCCCCTGTTCTTAAGTGGGAGCCTATTTAAGGGTAATCGCGCTTGATGCTGTATGACTTCGGTGATCGGACGAGATGAAACTTTGCCTTAATTAATGCCTTCTCTTTCCCATATCCTTCTACCGACACATTCTATAAAACAACACGCCCACCCGCTGTTCTTAAGTGGGGGCCTATTTAAGGGTAATCGCGCTTGATGCTGTTCGACTTCAGTGATCGGACGAGATGAAACTTGGCCATAGCTAAAGCCCTCGCTTTCTATTATACAACACGCCCTGTTCTTAAGTGGGATCCTATTTAAGGGTAATCGCGCTTGATGCTGTTCGACTTCAGTGATGGGACGAGGTGAAATTTGGCCATATCCGATGTCTTTGCTTATCGGAACGTTGCTTCTAATAATGCTTTATCATATCCATTTACCTACACCTTCTGTAAAACAACACGCCCCCCTGTTCTTAAGTGGGAGCCTATTTAAGGGTAATCGCGCTTGATGCTGTATGACTTCAGTGATCGGACAAGATGGAACTTTGCCATTACTAATGCCCTCGCTTTCTATCATACCACACGCCCCCCTGTTCTTAAGTGGGAGCCTATTTAAGGGTAATCGCGCTTGATGCTGTACGACTTCTGTGATCGGACGAGATGTATCTGCTTTGCCATCTGTAATAACACCTTGTATTCGACCCGACTCCGTAGCTTCGATGTACCTACTACCTACCTACACCATTTCTACCATCTCTCTCGGTCCATTTCCTACCAGCATTACTATATTGCAAACGACGTTCGGCTAATTTATATTATGAACAGCTCTTATTTATCATTCCATAGTTTGACATATTATTATTTACACTATTTATGTCAATCATTTTCACCATAGTTTACGTTAGTGGCGCCATCTATCCGCCACACCTCAACTACGTTGTCACTTTATTTCGATATCATTAAACTGGCTAATTCGATTAAAAACTGGATGTGGGTGTACGCGATTTATATCGACAAGCCCGAATTCACTTAAAGTATTCTTTCATAACTTACGATTCATAATAATAGCGATACTGTACTATGTCGTGTCATCTATCGACCGGCACCTCAACTACGTGTCACCGATTTTTATCGATTCATTATTCGGCATAATTAAAAGAAAATGTCTTAGTTAACGTGCCCTAAAATCGACCCCCGCGTCCGTTAAAACCGTCTCCCCTATTAGCGAACGCGTCCCGGCCGAGATATCGGCCTCCGAAATTTCGACCCTAGATCGTTCTCTTGAACAAAAACGCCCGTATCTCCGCTCTCCGACCGAAAATCGCGAAACCGACCCCGTCACGACTCGTATCGCACTCCGATACGTCTCTACGACCCCACGAACGCGCTCTCTGACGCCGTAAATTTTCGCATTTTTTGAGGTTATAATCCGTTTTTCGCTAATAACTCTCGACTCATCGCCTCTACGGGATTCTTTCCGCTCTAATAAGATAGCTTATCCTTATATCTACCCCCTCGATCCCTCGCCACCAACCCTAAAGGTCATAAACCCCCCAAATCGATAAAAACCAAATCGAGCAGATCCGTCACCAACCCGGCAGCATCTTTGCTGCAAGCTTTTCCGCAATAACTGGAATTTGTAGTAAAAAAACCGAAAAAACCGGAAGTTTTTTAAAAAAAACCGGAATTTGAAGAAAAAAACCGAAAAAGTGGACACTCTTTTGAAAAAATTGGAATTTGTAGTAAAAACACCGAAAAAACCGGAAGTTTTTTAACAAAACGGGAATTTTAGGTAAAAAAAAACCGGAAGTTTTTTAAAAAGAAAACCGGAATTTGAAGTAAAAATACCGCAAAAAGTGGAAGCATTTTTGAAAAAACTGGAATTTGTAGTAAGAAAAAGGCGAAAAACCGGAAGTTAATTTTTTAAACTGGAATTTTCAGTAAAGAAACTGGAATTTGTAGTAAAAAAACCAGAAAAAAAACGGAAGTTTTTTAACAAATTTTGAAATTCTGGTAAAAAAACCGAAAAGGGGGATGGTTTTTTGAAAAAATTGGAATTTGTATAACAAAACCGAAAAAAGCGGATTTTTTTTTAAAAACCGGATTTTGAAGTAAAAAAACCGAAAAAACCCGAAGTTTTTTTAAAAAAACCGGAATTTGAAGAAAAAAACCGAAAAAGTGGACACTCTTTTGAAAAAATTGGAATTTGTAGTAAAAACACCGAAAAAACCGGAAGTTTTTTTAACAAAACGGGAATTTTAGGTAAAAAAAAAAACCGGAAGTTTTTTTAAAAAGAAAACCGGAATTTGAAGTAGAAATACCGCAAAAAGTGGAAGCATTTTTGAAAAAACTGGAATTTGTAGTAAAAAAAAGGCGAAAAACCGGAAGTTAATTTTTTAAACTGGAATTTTCAGTAAAGAAACCGTAAAAACCGGAATTTTAAGTAAAAGAACCGAAAAAACCGGACCTTTTTTGGAAAACGTGGAATTTCTAGTAAAAAAGCCGAAATACCCGGATATTTTTTAACAAATTTGGAAATTCAGGTAAAAAAACCGAAATTAGTGGAAGCTTTTTTGAAAAAAGTGGAATTTGTAGTAAGTAGGGCGAAAAAAACGGAATTTTTCTTTAACTGGATTATTAAGTAAAACACCGAAAAACCGGAGGTTTTTTAAAAAAACTGGATTTTAAATTTAAAAAACCGAAAAAACCAAAAGTGTTTTGAATAAACTCGAAAATCCGAAAAAATAACAGAAAAAAATAAAAGTTTTTTAACAAAAATGGAATTTTTAGAAAATAACCCGAAAAAGTATGAGATTTAATAACAAAACTGGCATTTTTAGAAAAACGAGCGAAAAACCAGAATTTTTTAACAAAACTGGAATTGCAAGTAAAAAAAAACGGAAAAAAAGTAATTTTTTTTAAATAAGGAATTTGTAGTAAGAGAATCCGAATATAGTCAATACTTATAGTAACAGCTGGCGTTCTTAAACAAGCTGGAGTTTCAGTTAAAAAGACCGGAAAATGTTGAAGATTTTTTAAGACTGCGATTTTTAGTAGGTATATCCGAAAATACATCAACTTAGTACAATATCTAGACAAAAAAAATTGAGCGTCTATCTTGATAGACCTTGAATTTTCAGTATAATTAACCGAAAATTGGGGAAGTTATTTTTTAAATACTGGATAAATATACCGGATATATACTAACATTTTCGATGCAAATTTTGTATGATATTCTGTCTATTATTAACATTCGCTAATTTCGTATACTGTATACTACTTATGCATGCGTGCATAAAATAAAACAATTTTTGTTCTTATATATGTTTATTAATTAAATCACACCAACTACAACTACGACTACGACACGCTCACCCCCTGTTCTTAAGTGGGAGCCTATTTAAGGGTAATCGCGCTTGATGCTGTATGACTTCGGTGATCGGACGAGATGAAACTTTGCCTTAATTAATGCCTTCTCTTTCCCATATCCATCTACCGACACATTCTATAAAACAACACGCCCACCCCCTGTTCTTAAGTGGGAGCCTATTTAAGGGTAATCGCGCTTGATGCTGTTCGACTTCAGTGATCGGACGAGATGAAACTTGGCCATAACTAAAGCCCTCGCTTTCTATTATACAACACGCCCTGTTATTAAGTGGGATCCTATTTAAGGGTAATCGCGCTTGATGCTGTTCGACTTCAGTGATGGGACGAGGTGAAATTTGGCCATATCCGATGCCTTTGCTTATCGGAACGTTGCTTCTAATAATGCTTTATCATATCTATTTACCTACACCTTCTGTAAAACAACACGCCCCCCTGTTCTTAAGTGGGAGCCTATTTAAAGGTAATCGCGCTTGATGCTGTATGACTTCAGTGATCGGACGAGATGGAACTTTGCCATTACTAATGCCCTCGCTTTCTATCATACCACACGCCCCCCTGTTCTTAAGTGGGAGCCTATTTAAGGGTAATCGCGCTTGATGCTGTACGACTTCTGTGATCGGACGAGATATATCTGCTTTGCCATCTGTAATAACACCTTGTATTCGACCCGACTCCGTAGCTTCGACGTACCTACTACCTACCTACACCACTTCTGCCATCTCTCTCGGTCCATTTCCTACCAGCATTACTATATTGCAAACGACGTTCGGCTAATTTATATTATGAACAGCTCTTATTTATCATTCCATAGTTTAACATATTATTATTTACACTATTTATGTCAATCATTTTCACCATAGTTTACGTTAGTGGCGCCATCTATCCGCCACCACCTCAACTACGTTGTCACTTTATTTCGATATCATTAAACTGGCTAATTCGATTAAAAACTGAATGTGGGTCTACGCGATTTGTATCGACAAGCCCGAATTCACTTAAAGTATTCGTTCATAACTTACGATTCATAATAATAGCGATACTGTACTATCTCGTGTCATCTATCGACCGGCACCTCAACTACGTGTCACCGATTTTTATCGATTCATTATTCGGCATAATTAAAAGAAAATGTCTTAGTTAACGTGCCCTAAAATCGACCCCCGCGTCCGTTAAAACCGTCTCCCCAATTAGCGTATTAATCGAATGACGTCAAGCTTTTGCCGATATCTCTAACCGTTCCCGAGATATTCGGGTTTAAAGTTTTGAAAAATTAATTTCGCGCTAGAACGCTGCCATATAACCTATCAGACGCGCCTTCCCACGGGGAGTCCGAATATGTCGAGTTTTCGTCTCTATCTCTTACCGTTTCCGAGATATGAGCGTCTAAAGTTTTGAAATTTTCTTTTTAACGCTAGAGTGTTCTGGCATAGCCTATCCGAAGCGTTTTCGCCCGGGGAATCGATTGACGTCAAGCTTTTGCCGATATCTCTAACCGTTTCCGAGATATTCGCAAAAATGTACCGAAATTCATTAAAAATCGCTATTTTTTACCCAAAATCGCTTAGTTTGTGCCCGAAATACCGCTCCGATTTTATTCTAATGTGGCGCAAAATGTTCCCCTGGTCCATCCGAATCGTCTGGAATAAACCGCGCCCCAGTAGCTCTAGTCGTTCTCGAGTTATGGTAAGAAAACTAAAAAAGATGGTGACTTTTCGTTATTTCTCCTTATTTTTTCTCTATCTACGATCGCTACCCCGATGTATCATACACCGTCGGACATACTTTTCAACGGCGATTCCGAATCTGAAGCCGGCGTTCGGCTATCGCTTACGGTTCGGAAGATATCTTCGAATTTCCTTAAATTTCGTCCAAAATTTTGGGAAAATTAAAAAAAAATCGTCTCAAAATTGAAATAATCCCGACGTATTATACATCAGAAGAAGCGCCTTTTCGCGGCGAATCGAACGGCACCACGCCCGTCCTCCTAGCGCCAACCGTTCCGGAAGGAACTTTAAACGCTAATATCTCGGAAACGGTAAGAGATATCGACAAATCCCGACGGATTTTGACTCACTATTTTTATGGAGAAATAAGGAAAAATTAAAAAACGCCATCTCTTTTAGTTTTCTGACCATAATTCCGGAACGGTTCCAGAGAATTTAAGAAAAATAGAATTTCCGGCACGTATTAGGAAAACAAAAAAAAATGAGAAACAAAAAAAGAAATTGCCTCAGAATTACAACAAAAAATTTTTTTTTAACGAATTTCGGTACAATTTTGCGAATATCGGGTAAACGGTTGGAGATATCGATGTTTGCCTGACGAGAAACGATTCTCCGTGCGAAAACGCGTCGGATAGGCTATGCCAGAACGCACTAGCGTTAAAAAAAAATTTCAAAACTTTAAACTCTAATATCTCGGAAACGGTAAGAGATATCGACAAATCTCGACGGATTTTGACTCCCTATTTTTATGGAGAAATAAGGAAAAATTAAAAAACGCCACCTCTTTTAGTTTTCTGACCATAATTCCGGAACGGTTCCAGAGAATTTAAGAAAAAAAGAATTTCCGGCACGTATTATTAAAACAAAAAAAGAAATTGCCTCAGAATTACAACAAAAAATTTTTTTTTAACGAATTTCGGTACAATTTTGCGAATATCGGGTAAACGGTTAGAGATATCGATGTTTGCCTGACGGGAAACGATTCTCCGGGCGAAAACGCTTCGGATAGGCTATGCCAGAACGCACTAGGATTAAAAAAAAATTTCAAAACTTTAAACGCTAATATCTCGGAAACGGTAAGAGATATCGACAAAACTCGACGGATTTGGACTCCCTATTTTTATGGAGAAATAAGGAAATATGAAAAAACGCCATCTTTTTTAGTTTTCTGACCATAATTCCGGAACGGTTCCAGAGAATTTAAGAAAAAAAGAATTTCCGGCACGTATTAGGAAAACAAAAAAAAAATGAGAAACAAAAAAAGAAATTGCCTCAGAATTACAACAAAAAAATTTTTTTTAACGAATTTCGGTACAATTTTGCGAATATCAGGTAAACGGTTAGAGATATCGATGTTTGCCTGACGGGAAACGATTCTCCGGGCGAAAACGCTTCGGATAGGCTATGCCAGAACGCACTAGCGTTAAAAAAAAATTTCAAAACTTTAAACGCTAATATCTCGGAAACGGTAAGAGATATCGACAAAACTCGACGGATTTGGACTCCCTATTTTTATGGAGAAATAAGGAAAAATGAAAAACGCCATCTTTTTTAGTTTTCTGACAATAATTCCGGAACGGTTCCAGAGAATTTAAGAAAAAAAGAATTTCCGGCACGTATTAGGAAAACAAAAAAAAACGAGAAACAAAAAAAGAAATTGCATCAGAATTACAACAAAAGAATTTTTTTTAACGAATTTCGGTACAATTTTGCGAATATCGGGTAAACGGTTAGAGATACCGATGTTTGCCTGACGGGAAACGATTCTCCGGGCGAAAACGCTTCGGATAGGCTATGCCAGAACGCACTAGCGTTAAAAAAAAATTTCAAAACTTTAAACGCTAATATCTCGGAAACGGTAAGAGATATCGACAAAACTCGACGGATTTGGACTCCCTATTTTTATGGAGAAATAAGGAAAAATGAAAAAACGCCATCTTTTTTAGTTTTCTGACCATAATTCCGGAACGGTTCCAGAGAATTTAAGAAAAAAAGAATTTCCGGCACGTATTAGGAAAACAAAAAAAAATGAGAAACAAAAAAAGAAATTGCCTCAGAATTACAACAAAAAATTTTTTTTTAACGAATTTCGGTACAATTTTGCGAATATCGGGTAAACGGTTGGAGATATCGATGTTTGCCTGACGGGAAACGATTCTCCGGGCGAAAACGCGTCGGATAGGCTATGCCAGAACGCACTAACGTTAAAAAAAAATTTCAAAACTTTAAACGCTAATATCTCGGAAATGGTAAGAGATATCGACAAAACTCGACGGATTTGGACTCCCCATTTTCATGGAGAAATAAGGAAAAATTAAAAAACGCCATCTTTTTTAGTTTTCTGACCATAATTCCGGAACGGTTATAGAGAATTTAAGAAAAAAAGAATTTCCGGCACGTATTAGGAAAACAAAAAAAAAACGAGAAACAAAAAAAGAAATTGCCTCAGAATTACAACAAAAAATTTTTTTTAACGAATTTCGGTACAATTTTGCGAATATCGGGTAAACGGTTAGAGATACCGATGTTTGCCTGACGGGAAACGATTCTCCGGGCGAAAACGCTTCGGATAGGCTATGCCAGAACGCACTAGCGTTAAAAAAAAATTTCAAAACTTTAAACGCTAATATCTCGGAAACGGTAAGAGATATCGACAAAACTCGACGGATTTGGACTCCCTATTTTTATGGAGAAATAAGGAAAAATGAAAAAACGCCATCTTTTTTAGTTTTCTGACCATAATTCCGGAACGGTTCCAGAGAATTTAAGAAAAAAAGGATTTCCGGCACGTATTAGGAAAACAAAAAAAAATGAGAAACAAAAAAAGAAATTGCCTCAGAATTACAACAAAAAATTTTTTTTTAACGAATTTCGGTACAATTTTGCGAATATCGGGTAAACGGTTGGAGATATCGATGTTTGCCTGACGGGACACGATTCTCCGGGCGAAAACGCGTCGGATAGGCTATGCCAGAACGCACTAACGTTAAAAAAAAATTTCAAAACTTTAAACGCTAATATCTCGGAAATGGTAAGAGATATCGACAAAACTCGACGGATTTGGACTCCCTATTTTCATGGAGAAATAAGGAAAAATTAAAAAACGCCATCTTTTTTAGTTTTCTGACCATAATTCCGGAACGGTTCCAGAGAATTTTAGAGAAAAAGAATTTCCGGCACGTATTAGGAAAACAAAAAAAAAAAACGAGAAACAAAAAAAGAAATTGCCTCAGAATTACAACAAAAATTTTTTTTTTAACGAATTTCGGTACAATTCTGCGAATATCGGGTAAACGGTTAGAGATATCGATGTTTGCCTGACGGGAAACGATTCTCCGGGCGAAAACGCTTCGGATAGGCTATGCCAGAACGCACTAGCGTTAAAAAAAAATTTCAAAACTTTAAATGCTAATATCTCGGAAACGGTAAGAGATATCGACAAAACTCGAGGGATTTGAACTCCCAATTTTTGTGGAGAAATAAGGAAAAATTAAAAAACGCCATCTTTTTTAGTTTTCTGACCATAATTCCGGAACGGTTCCAGAGAATTTAAGAGAAAAAGAATTTCCGGCACGTATTAGGAAAACAAAAAAAAAACGAGAAACAAAAAAAGAAATTGCCTCAGAATTACAACAAAAAAATTTTTTTTAACGAATTTCGGTACAATTTTGCGAATATCGGGTAAACGGTTAGAGATATCGATATTTGCCTGACGGGAAACGATTCTCCGGGCGAAAACGCTTCGGATAGGCTATGCCAGAACGCACTAGCGTTAAAAAAAATTTTCAAAACTTTAAACGCTAATATCACGGAAACGGTAAGAGATATCGACAAAACTCGAGGGATTTGAACTCCCAATTTTTGTGGAGAAATAAGGAAAAATGAAAAAACGCCATCTTTTTTAGTTTTCTGACCATAATTCCGGAACGGTTATAGAGAATTTAAGAAAAAAAGAATTTCCGGCACGTATTAGGAAAACAAAAAAAAACGAGAAACAAAAAAAGAAATTGCATCAGAATTACAACAAAAGAATTTTTTTTAACGAATTTCGGTACAATTTTGCGAATATCGGGTAAACGGTTAGAGATACCGATGTTTGCCTGACGGGAAACGATTCTCCGGGCGAAAACGCTTCGGATAGGCTATGCCAGAACGCACTAGCGTTAAAAAAAAAATTTCAAAACTTTAAACGCTAATATCTCGGAAACGATAAGAGATATCGACAAAACTCGACGGATTTGGACTCCCTATTTTTATGGAGAAATAAGGAAAAATGAAAAACGCCATCTTTTTTAGTTTTCTGACCATAATTCCGGAACGGTTCCAGAGAATTTAAGAGAAAAAGAATTTCCGGCACGTATTAGGAAAACAAAAAAAGAACGAGAAACAAAAAAAGAAATTGCCTCAGAATTACAACAAAAATTTTTTTTAACGAATTTCGGTACAATTTTGCGAATATCGGGTAAACGGTTAGAGATATCGATGTTTGCCTGACGGGAAACGATTCTCCGGGCGAAAACGCGTCGGATAGGCTATGCCAGAACGCACTAACGTTAAAAAAAAATTTCAAAACTTTAAACGCTAATATCTCGGAAATGGTAAGAGATATCGACAAAACTCGACGGATTTGGACTCCCTATTTTCATGGAGAAATAAGGAAAAATTAAAAAACGCCATCTTTTTTAGTTTTCTGACCATAATTCCGGAACGGTTCCAGAGAATTTAAGAGAAAAAGAATTTCCGGCACGTATTAGGAAAACTAAAAAAAAACGAGAAACAAAAAAAGAAATTGCCTCAGAATTACAACAAAAAATTTTTTTTTAACGAATTTCGGTACAATTTTGCGAATATCGGGTAAACGGTTAGAGATATTGATGTTTGCCTGACGGGAAACGATTCTCCGGGCGAAAACGCTTCGGATAGGCTATGCCAGAACGCACTGGCGTTAAAAAAAAATTTCAAAACTTTAAACGCTAATATCTCGGAAACGGTAAGAGATATCGACAAAACTCGACGGATTTGGACTCCCAATTTTTATGGAGAAATAAGGAAAAATGAAAAACGCCATCTTTTTTAGTTTTCTGACCATAATTCCGGAAAGGTTCCAGAGAATTTAAGAGAAAAAGAATTTCCGGCACGTATTAGGAAAACAAAAAAGAAACGAGAAACAAAAAAAGAGATTGCCTCAGAATTACAACAAAAAATTTTTTTTTAACGAATTTCGGTACAATTTTGCGAATATCGGGTAAACGGTTAGAGATATCGATGTTTGCCTGACGGGAAACGATTCTCCGGGCGAAAACGCTTCGGATAGGCTATGCCAGAACGCACAAGGGTTAAAAAAAAATTTCAAAACTTTAAACGCTAATATCTCGGAAACGGTAAGAGATATCGACAAAACTCGACGGATTTGGACTCCCTATTTTTATGGAGAAATAAGGAAATATGAAAAAACGCCATCTTTTTTAGTTTTCTGACCATAATTCCGGAACGGTTCCAGAGAATTTAAGAAAAAAAGAATTTCCGGCACGTATTAGGAAAACAAAAAAAAAATGAGAAACAAAAAAAGAAATTGCCTCAGAATTACAACAAAAAAATTTTTTTTAACGAATTTCGGTACAATTTTGCGAATATCGGGTAAACGGTTGGAGATATCGATGTTTGCCTGACGGGAAACGATTCTCCGGGCGAAAACGCGTCGGATAGGCTATGCCAAAACGCACTAACGTTAAAAAAAAATTTCAAAACTTTAAACACTAATATCTCGGAAATGGTAAGAGATATCGACAAAACTCGACGGATTTGGACTCCCTATTTTCATGGAGAAATAAGGAAAAATTAAAAAACGCCATCTTTTTTAGTTTTCTGACCATAATTCCGGAACGGTTCCAGAGAATTTAAGAGAAAAAGAATTTCCGGCACGTATTAGGAAAACAAAAAAAAAAACGAGAAACAAAAAAAGAAATTGCCTCAGAATTACAACAAAAAATTTTTTTTTAACGAATTTCGGTACAATTTTGCGAATATCGGGTAAACGGTTAGAGATACCGATGTTTGCCTGACGGGAAACGATTCCCCGGGCGAAAACGCTTCGGATAGGCTATGCCAGAACGCACTAGCGTTAAAAAAAATTTTCAAAACTTTAAACGCTAATATCACGGAAACGGTAAGAGATATCGACAAAACTCGAGGGATTTGAACTCCCAATTTTTGTGGAGAAATAAGGAAAAATGAAAAAACGCCATCTTTTTTAGTTTTCTGACCATAATTCCGGAACGGTTATAGAGAATTTAAGAAAAAAAGAATTTCCGGCACGTATTAGGAAAACAAAAAAAAAACGAGAAACAAAAAAAGAAATTGCATCAGAATTACAACAAAAGAATTTTTTTTAACGAATATCGGTACAATTTTGCGAATATCGGGTAAACGGTTAGAGATACCGATGTTTGCCTGACGGGAAACGATTCTCCTGGCGAAAACGCTTCGGATAGGCTATGCCAGAACGCACTAGCGTTAAAAAAAAATTTCAAAACTTTAAACGCTAATATCTCGGAAACGGTAAGAGATATCGACAAAACTCGACGGATTTGGACTCCCTATTTTTATGGAGAAATAAGGAAATATGAAAAAACGCCATCTTTTTTAGTTTTCTGACCATAATTCCGGAACGGTTCCAGAGAATTTAAGAAAAAAAGAATTTCCGGCACGTATTAGGAAAACAAAAAAAAAAATGAGAAACAAAAAAAGAAATTGCCTCAGAATTACAACAAAAATTTTTTTTTTAACGAATTTCGGTACAATTTTGCGAATATCGGGTAAACGGTTGGAGATATCGATGTTTGCCTGACGGGAAACGATTCTCCTGGCGAAAACGCGTCGGATAGGCTATGCCAGAACGCACTAACGTTAAAAAAAAATTTCAAAACTTTAAACACTAATATCTCGGAAATGGTAAGAGATATCGACAAAACTCGACGGATTTGGACTCCCTATTTTCATGGAGAAATAAGGAAAAATTAAAAAACGCCATCTTTTTTAGTTTTCTGACCATAATTCCGGAACGGTTCCAGAGAATTTAAGAGAAAAAGAATTTCCGGCACGTATTAGGAAAACAAAAAAAAAAACGAGAAACAAAAAAAGAAATTGCCTCAGAATTACAACAAAAAATTTTTTTTTAACGAATTTCGGTACAATTTTGCGAATATCGGGTAAACGGTTAGAGATATCGATGTTTGCCTGACGGGAAACGATTCTCCGGGCGAAAACGCTTCGGATAGGCTATGCCAGAACGCACTAGCGTTAAAAAAAATTTTCAAAACTTTAAACGCTAATATCACGGAAACGGTAAGAGATATCGACAAAACTCGAGGGATTTGAACTCCCAATTTTTGTGGAGAAATAAGGAAAAATGAAAAAACGCCATCTTTTTTAGTTTTCTGACCATAATTCCGGAACGGTTATAGAGAATTTAAGAAAAAAAGAATTTCCGGCACGTATTAGGAAAACAAAAAAAAAACGAGAAACAAAAAAAGAAATTGCATCAGAATTACAACAAAAGAATTTTTTTTAACGAATATCGGTACAATTTTGCGAATATCGGGTAAACGGTTAGAGATACCGATGTTTGCCTGACGGGAAACGATTCTCCTGGCGAAAACGCTTCGGATAGGCTATGCCAGAACGCACTAGCGTTAAAAAAAAATTTCAAAACTTTAAACGCTAATATCTCGGAAACGGTAAGAGATATCGACAAAACTCGACGGATTTGGACTCCATATTTTCATGGACAAATAAGGAAAAATTAAAAAACGCCATCTTTTTTAGTTTTCTGACCATAATTCCGGAACGGTTCCAGAGAATTTAAGAAAAAAAGAATTTCCGGCACGTATTAGGAAAACAAAAAAAGAAATTGCCTCAGAATTACAACAAAAAAAATTTTTTTAACGAATTTCGGTACAATTTTGCGAATATCGGGTAAACGGTTGGAGATATCGATGTTTGCCTGACGAGAAACGATTCTCCGTGCGAAAACGCGTCGGATAGGCTATGCCAGAACGCACTAGCGTTAAAAAAAAATTTCAAAACTTTAAACGCTAATATCTCGGAAACGGTAAGAGATATCGACAAAACTCGACGGATTTGGACTCCATATTTTCATGGACAAATAAGGAAAAATTAAAAAACGCCATCTTTTTTAGTTTTCTGACCATAATTCCGGAACGGTTCCAGAGAATTTAAGAGAAAAAGAATTTCCAGCACGTATTAGGAAAACAAAAAAAAAACGAGAAACAAAAAAAGAAATTGCCTCAGAATTACAACAAAAAATTTTTTTTAACGAATTTCGGTACAATTTTGCGAATATCGGGTAAACGATTAGAGATATCGATGTTTGCCTGACGGGAAACGATTCTCCGGGCGAAAACGCTTCGGATAGGCTATGCCAGAACGCACTAGCGTTAAAAAAAAATTTCAAAACTTTAAACGCTAATATCTCGGAAATGGTAAGAGATATCGACAAAACTCGACGGATTTGGACTCCCTATTTTCATGGAGAAATAAGGAAAAATTAAAAAACGCCATCTTTTTTAGTTTTCTGACCATAATTCCGGAACGGTTCCAGAGAATTTAAGAGAAAAAGAATTTCCGGCACGTATTAGGAAAACAAAAAAAAAAACGAGAAACAAAAAAAGAAATTGCCTCAGAATTACAACAAAAAATTTTTTTTTAACGAATTTCGGTACAATTTTGCGAATATCGGGTAAACGGTTAGAGATATCGATGTTTGCCTGACGGGAAACGATTCTCCGGGCGAAAACGCTTCGGATAGGCTATGCCAGAACGCACTAGCGTTAAAAAAAATTTTCAAAACTTTAAACGCTAATATCACGGAAACGGTAAGAGATATCGACAAAACTCGAGGGATTTGAACTCCCAATTTTTGTGGAGAAATAAGGAAAAATGAAAAAACGCCATCTTTTTTAGTTTTCTGACCATAATTCCGGAACGGTTATAGAGAATTTAAGAAAAAAAGAATTTCCGGCACGTATTAGGAAAACAAAAAAAAACGAGAAACAAAAAAAGAAATTGCATCAGAATTACAACAAAAGAATTTTTTTTAACGAATTTCGGTACAATTTTGCGAATATCGGGTAAACGGTTAGAGATACCGATGTTTGCCTGACGGGAAACGATTCTCCGGGCGAAAACGCTTCGGATAGGCTATGCCAGAACGCACTAGCGTTAAAAAAAAAATTTCAAAACTTTAAACGCTAATATCTCGGAAATGGTAAGAGATATCGACAAAACTCGACGGATTTGGACTCCCTATTTTCATGGAGAAATAAGGAAAAATTAAAAAACGCCATCTTTTTTAGTTTTCTGACCATAATTCCGGAACGGTTCCAGAGAATTTAAGAGAAAAAGAATTTCCGGCACGTATTAGGAAAACAAAAAAAAAACGAGAAACAAAAAAAGAAATTGCCTCAGAATTACAACAACAAAATTTTTTTTAACGAATTTCGGTATAATTTTGCGAATATCGGGTAAACGGTTAGAGATATCGATGTTTGCCTGACGGGAAACGATTCTCCGGGCGAAAACGCGTCGGATAGGCTATGCCAGAACGCACTAGCGTTAAAAAAAAATTTCAAAACTTTAAACGCTAATATCTCGGAAACGGTAAGAGATATCGACAAAACTCGACGGATTTGGACTCCCTATTTTTATGGAGAAATAAGGAAAAATGAAAAAACGCCATCTTTTTTAGTTTTCCTACCATAATTCCGGAACGGTTCCAGAGAATTTAAGAGAAAAAGAATTTCCGGCACGTATTAGGAAAACAAAAAAGAAACGAGAAACAAAAAAAGAGATTGCCTCAGAATTACAACAAAAAATTTTTTTTTAACGAATTTCGGTACAATTTTGCGAATATCGGGTAAACGGTTAGAGATATCGATGTTTGCCTGACGGGAAACGATTCTCCGGGCGAAAACGCTTCGGATAGGCTATGCCAGAACGCACTAGGGTTAAAAAAAAATTTCAAAACTTTAACGCTAATATCTCGGAAACGGTAAGAGATATCGACAAAACCCGACGGATTTGGACTCCCTATTTTTATGGAGAAATAAGGAAATATGAAAAAACGCCATCTTTTTTAGTTTTCTGACCATAATTCCGGAACGGTTCCAGAGAATTTAAGAAAAAAAGAATTTCCGGCACGTATTAGGAAAACAAAAAAAAAATGAGAAACAAAAAAAGAAATTGCCTCAGAATTACAACAAAAAATTTTTTTTTAACGAATTTCGGTACAATTGCGAATATCGGGTAAACGGTTGGAGATATCGATGTTTGCCTGACGGGAAACGATTCTCCTGGCGAAAACGCGTCGGATAGGCTATGCCAGAACGCACTAACCTTAAAAAAAAATTTCAAAACTTTAAACACTAATATCTCGGAAATGGTAAGAGATATCGACAAAACTCGACGGATTTGGACTCCCTATTTTCATGGAGAAATAAGGAAAAATTAAAAAACGCCATCTTTTTTAGTTTTCTGACCATAATTCCGGAACGGTTCCAGAGAATTTAAGAGAAAAAGAATTTCCGGCACGTATTAGGAAAACAAAAAAAAAAACCAGAAACAAAAAAAGAAATTGCCTCAGAATTACAACAAAAAATTTTTTTTTAACGAATTTCGGTACAATTTTGCGAATATCGGGTAAACGGTTAGAGATATCGATGTTTGCCTGACGGGAAACGATTCTCCGGGCGAAAACGCTTCGGATAGGCTATGCCAGAACGCACTAGCGTTAAAAAAATTTTTCAAAACCTTAAACGCTAATATCACGGAAACGGTAAGAGATATCGACAAAACTCGAGGGATTTGAACTCCCAATTTTTGTGGAGAAATAAGGAAAAATGAAAAAACGCCATCTTTTTTAGTTTTCTGACCATAATTCCGGAACGGTTATAGAGAATTTAAGAAAAAAAGAATTACCGGCACGTATTAGGAAAACAAAAAAAAAACGAGAAACAAAAAAAGAAATTGCCTCAGAATTACAACAAAAAATTTTTTTTAACGAATTTCGGTACAATTTTGCGAATATCGGGTAAACGGTTAGAGATACCGATGTTTGCCTGACGGGAAACGATTCTCCGGGCGAAAACGCTTCGGATAGGCTATGCCAGAACGCACTAGCGTTAAAAAAAAATTTCAAAACTTTAAACGCTAATATCTCGGAAACGGTAAGAGATATCGACAAAACTCGACGGATTTGGACTCCCTATTTTTATGGAGAAATAAGGAAAAATGAAAAAACGCCATCTTTTTTAGTTTTCTGACCATAATTCCGGAACGGTTCCAGAGAATTTAAGAAAAAAAGGATTTCCGGCACGTATTAGGAAAACAAACAAAAATGAGAAACAAAAAAAGAAATTGCCTCAGAATTACAACAAAAAAATTTTTTTTAACGAATTTCGGTACAATTTTGCGAATATCGGGTAAACGGTTGGAGATATCGATGTTTGCCTGACGAGAAACGATTCTCCGTGCGAAAACGCGTCGGATAGGCTATGCCAGAACGCACTAGGGTTAAAAAAAAATTTCAAAACTTTAACGCTAATATCTCGGAAACGGTAAGAGATATCGACAAAACCCGACGGATTTGGACTCCCTATTTTTATGGAGAAATAAGGAAATATGAAAAAACGCCATCTTTTTTAGTTTTCTGACCATAATTCCGGAACGGTTCCAGAGAATTTAAGAAAAAAAGAATTTCCGGCACGTATTAGGAAAACAAAAAAAAAATGAGAAACAAAAAAAGAAATTGCCTCAGAATTACAACAAAAAATTTTTTTTTAACGAATTTCGGTACAATTTTGCGAATATCGGGTAAACGGTTGGAGATATCGATGTTTGCCTGACGGGAAACGATTCTCCTGGCGAAAACGCGTCGGATAGGCTATGCCAGAACGCACTAACCTTAAAAAAAAATTTCAAAACTTTAAACACTAATATCTCGGAAATGGTAAGAGATATCGACAAAACTCGACGGATTTGGACTCCCTATTTTCATGGAGAAATAAGGAAAAATTAAAAAACGCCATCTTTTTTAGTTTTCTGACCATAATTCCGGAACGGTTCCAGAGAATTTAAGAGAAAAAGAATTTCCGGCACGTATTAGGAAAACAAAAAAAAAACCAGAAACAAAAAAAGAAATTGCCTCAGAATTACAACAAAAAAATTTTTTTTAACGAATTTCGGTACAATTTTGCGAATATCGGGTAAACGGTTAGAGATATCGATGTTTGCCTGACGGGAAACGATTCTCCGGGCGAAAACGCTTCGGATAGGCTATGCCAGAACGCACTAGCGTTAAAAAAATTTTTCAAAACTTTAAACGCTAATATCACGGAAACGGTAAGAGATATCGACAAAACTCGAGGGATTTGAACTCCCAATTTTTGTGGAGAAATAAGGAAAAATGAAAAAACGCTATCTTTTTTAGTTTTCTGACCATAATTCCGGAACGGTTATAGAGAATTTAAGAAAAAAAGAATTTCCGGCACGTATTAGGAAAACAAAAAAAAAACGAGAAACAAAAAAAGAAATTGCATCAGAATTACAACAAAAGAATTTTTTTTAACGAATATCGGTACAATTTTGCGAATATCGGGTAAACGGTTAGAGATACCGATGTTTGCCTGACGGGAAACGATTCTCCTGGCGAAAACGCTTCGGATAGGCTATGCCAGAACGCACTAGCGTTAAAAAAAAATTTCAAAACTTTAAACGCTAATATCTCGGAAACGGTAAGAGATATCGACAAAACTCGACGGATTTTGACTCCCTATTTTTATGGAGAAATAAGGAGAAATTAAAAAACGCCATATCTTTTAGTTTTCTGACCATAATTCCGGAACGGTTCCAGAGAATTTAAGAAAAAAAGAATTTCCGGCACGTATTAGGAAAACAAACAAAAATGAGAAACAAAAAAAGAAATTGCCTCAGAATTACAACAAAAAAATTTTTTTTAACGAATTTCGGTACAATTTTGCGAATATCGGGTAAACGGTTGGAGATATCGATGTTTGCCTGACGAGAAACGATTCTCCGTGCGAAAACGCGTCGGATAGGCTATGCCAGAACGCACTAGCGTTAAAAAAAAATTTCAAAACTTTAAACGCTAATATCTTGGAAACGGTAAGAGATATCGACAAAACTCGACGGATTTGGACTCCATATTTTCATGGACAAATAAGGAAAAATTAAAAAACGCCATCTTTTTTAGTTTTCTGACCATAATTCCGGAACGGTTCCAGAGAATTTAAGAGAAAAAGAATTTCCGGCACGTATTAGGAAAACAAAAAAAAAAACGAGAAACAAAAAAAGAAATTGCCTCAGAATTACAACAAAAAATTTTTTTTAACGAATTTCGGTACAATTTTGCGAATATCGGGTAAACGATTAGAGATATCGATGTTTGCCTGACGGGAAACGATTCTCCGGGCGAAAACGCTTCGGATAGGCTATGCCAGAACGCACTAGCGTTAAAAAAAAATTTCAAAACTTTAAACGCTAATATCTCGGAAATGGTAAGAGATATCGACAAAACTCGACGGATTTGGACTCCCTATTTTCATGGAGAAATAAGGAAAAATTAAAAAACGCCATCTTTTTTAGTTTTCTGACCATAATTCCGGAACGGTTTCAGAGAATTTAAGAGAAAAAGAATTTCCGGCACGTATTAGGAAA
Organism: Cetonia aurata; assembly: GCA_949128085.1. Classification (NCBI taxonomy): domain Eukaryota; kingdom Metazoa; phylum Arthropoda; class Insecta; order Coleoptera; family Scarabaeidae; genus Cetonia; species Cetonia aurata. The sequence continues at coordinate 33,889,798 of OX421884.1, read as the reverse complement.
ACAAAAAAAAAAACGAGAAACAAAAAAAGAAATTGCCTCAGAATTACAACAAAAAATTTTTTTTTAACGAATTTCGGTACAATTTTGCGAATATCGGGTAAACGGTTAGAGATATCGATGTTTGCCTGACGGGAAACGATTCTCCGGGCGAAAACGCTTCGGATAGGCTATGCCAGAACGCACTAGCGTTAAAAAAAATTTTCAAAACTTTAAACGCTAATATCACGGAAACGGTAAGAGATATCGACAAAACTCGAGGGATTTGAACTCCCAATTTTTGTGGAGAAATAAGGAAAAATGAAAAAACGCCATCTTTTTTAGTTTTCTGACCATAATTCCGGAACGGTTATAGAGAATTTAAGAAAAAAAGAATTTCCGGCACGTATTAGGAAAACAAAAAAAACGAGAAACAAAAAAAGAAATTGCATCAGAATTACAACAAAAGAATTTTTTTTAACGAATTTCGGTACAATTTTGCGAATATCGGGTAAACGGTTAGAGATACCGATGTTTGCCTGACGGGAAACGATTCTCCGGGCGAAAACGCTTCGGATAGGCTATGCCAGAACGCACTAGCGTTAAAAAAAAAATTTCAAAACTTTAAACGCTAATATCTCGGAAACGATAAGAGATATCGACAAAACTCGACGGATTTGGACTCCCTATTTTTATGGAGAAATAAGGAAAAATGAAAAACGCCATCTTTTTTAGTTTTCTGACCATAATTCCGGAACGGTTCCAGAGAATTTAAGAGAAAAAGAATTTCCGGCACGTATTAGGAAAACAAAAAAAAAACGAGAAACAAAAAAAGAAATTGCCTCAGAATTACAACAACAAAATTTTTTTTAACGAATTTCGGTATAATTTTGCGAATATCGGGTAAACGGTTAGAGATATCGATGTTTGCCTGACGGGAAACGATTCTCCGGGCGAAAACGCGTCGGATAGGCTATGCCAGAACGCACTAACCTTAAAAAAAAATTTCAAAACTTTAAACACTAATATCTCGGAAATGGTAAGAGATATCGACAAAACTCGACGGATTTGGACTCCCTATTTTCATGGAGAAATAAGGAAAAATTAAAAAACGCCATCTTTTTTAGTTTTCTGACCATAATTCCGGAACGGTTCCAGAGAATTTAAGAGAAAAAGAATTTCCGGCACGTATTAGGAAAACAAAAAAAAAAACCAGAAACAAAAAAAGAAATTGCCTCAGAATTACAACAAAAAATTTTTTTTTAACGAATTTCGGTACAATTTTGCGAATATCGGGTAAACGGTTAGAGATATCGATGTTTGCCTGACGGGAAACGATTCTCCGGGCGAAAACGCTTCGGATAGGCTATGCCAGAACGCACTAGCGTTAAAAAAATTTTTCAAAACTTTAAACGCTAATATCACGGAAACGGTAAGAGATATCGACAAAACTCGAGGGATTTGAACTCCCAATTTTTGTGGAGAAATAAGGAAAAATGAAAAAACGCTATCTTTTTTAGTTTTCTGACCATAATTCCGGAACGGTTATAGAGAATTTAAGAAAAAAAGAATTTCCGGCACGTATTAGGAAAACAAAAAAAAAACGAGAAACAAAAAAAGAAATTGCATCAGAATTACAACAAAAGAATTTTTTTTAACGAATATCGGTACAATTTTGCGAATATCGGGTAAACGGTTAGAGATACCGATGTTTGCCTGACGGGAAACGATTCTCCTGGCGAAAACGCTTCGGATAGGCTATGCCAGAACGCACTAGCGTTAAAAAAAAATTTCAAAACTTTAAACGCTAATATCTCGGAAACGGTAAGAGATATCGACAAAACTCGACGGATTTTGACTCCCTATTTTTATGGAGAAATAAGGAGAAATTAAAAAACGCCATATCTTTTAGTTTTCTGACCATAATTCCGGAACGGTTCCAGAGAATTTAAGAAAAAAGAGAATTTCCGGCACGTATTAGGAAAACAAACAAAAATGAGAAACAAAAAAAGAAATTGCCTCAGAATTACAACAAAAAATTTTTTTTTAACGAATTTCGGTACAATTTTGCGAATATCGGGTAAACGGTTGGAGATATCGATGTTTGCCTGATGAGAAACGATTCTCCGTGCGAAAACGCGTCGGATAGGCTATGCCAGAACGCACTAGCGTTAAAAAAAAATTTCAAAACTTTAAACGCTAATATCTTGGAAACGGTAAGAGATATCGACAAAACTCGACGGATTTGGACTCCATATTTTCATGGACAAATAAGGAAAAATTAAAAAACGCCATCTTTTTTAGTTTTCTGACCATAATTCCGGAACGGTTCCAGAGAATTTAAGAGAAAAAGAATTTCCGGCACGTATTAGGAAAACAAAAAAAAAAACGAGAAACAAAAAAAGAAATTGCCTCAGAATTACAACAAAAAATTTTTTTTAACGAATTTCGGTACAATTTTGCGAATATCGGGTAAACGATTAGAGATATCGATGTTTGCCTGACGGGAAACGATTCTCCGGGCGAAAACGCTTCGGATAGGCTATGCCAGAACGCACTAGCGTTAAAAAAAAATTTCAAAACTTTAAACGCTAATATCTCGGAAATGGTAAGAGATATCGACAAAACTCGACGGATTTGGACTCCCTATTTTCATGGAGAAATAAGGAAAAATTAAAAAACGCCATCTTTTTTAGTTTTCTGACCATAATTCCGGAACGGTTCCAGAGAATTTAAGAGAAAAAGAATTTCCGGCACGTATTAGGAAAACAAAAAAAAAAACGAGAAACAAAAAAAGAAATTGCCTCAGAATTACAACAAAAAATTTTTTTTTAACGAATTTCGGTACAATTTTGCGAATATCGGGTAAACGGTTAGAGATATCGATGTTTGCCTGACGGGAAACGATTCTCCGGGCGAAAACGCTTCGGATAGGCTATGCCAGAACGCACTAGCGTTAAAAAAAATTTTCAAAACTTTAAACGCTAATATCACGGAAACGGTAAGAGATATCGACAAAACTCGAGGGATTTGAACTCCCAATTTTTGTGGAGAAATAAGGAAAAATGAAAAAACGCCATCTTTTTTAGTTTTCTGACCATAATTCCGGAACGGTTATAGAGAATTTAAGAAAAAAAGAATTTCCGGCACGTATTAGGAAAACAAAAAAAAAACGAGAAACAAAAAAAGAAATTGCATCAGAATTACAACAAAAGAATTTTTTTTAACGAATTTCGGTACAATTTTGCGAATATCGGGTAAACGGTTAGAGATACCGATGTTTGCCTGACGGGAAACGATTCTCCGGGCGAAAACGCTTCGGATAGGCTATGCCAGAACGCACTAGCGTTAAAAAAAAAATTTCAAAACTTTAAACGCTAATATCTCGGAAACGATAAGAGATATCGACAAAACTCGACGGATTTGGACTCCCTATTTTTATGGAGAAATAAGGAAAAATGAAAAACGCCATCTTTTTTAGTTTTCTGACCATAATTCCGGAACGGTTCCAGAGAATTTAAGAGAAAAAGAATTTCCGGCACGTATTAGGAAAACAAAAAAAAAACGAGAAACAAAAAAAGAAATTGCCTCAGAATTACAACAACAAAATTTTTTTTAACGAATTTCGGTATAATTTTGCGAATATCGGGTAAACGGTTAGAGATATCGATGTTTGCCTGACGGGAAACGATTCTCCGGGCGAAAACGCGTCGGATAGGCTATGCCAGAACGCATTAGCGTTAAAAAAAAATTTCAAAACTTTAAACGCTAATATCTCGGAAACGGTAAGAGATATCGACAAAACTCGACGGATTTGGACTCCCTATTTTTATGGAGAAATAAGGAAAAATGAAAAAACGCCATCTTTTTTAGTTTTCCTACCATAATTCCGGAACGGTTCCAGAGAATTTAAGAGAAAAAGAATTTCCGGCACGTATTAGGAAAACAAAAAAGAAACGAGAAACAAAAAAAGAGATTGCCTCAGAATTACAACAAAAAATTTTTTTTTAACGAATTTCGGTACAATTTTGCGAATATCGGGTAAACGGTTAGAGATACCGATGTTTGCCTGACGGGAAACGATTCTCCGGGCGAAAACGCTTCGGATAGGCTATGCCAGAACGCACTAGCGTTAAAAAAAAATTTCAAAACTTTAAACGCTAATATCTCGGAAACGATAAGAGATATCGACAAAACTCGACGGATTTGGACTCCCTATTTTTATGGAGAAATAAGGAAAAATGAAAAACGCCATCTTTTTTAGTTTTCTGACCATAATTCCGGAACGGTTCCAGAGAATTTAAGAGAAAAAGAATTTCCGGCACGTATTAGGAAAACAAAAAAAAAACGAGAAACAAAAAAAGAAATTGCCTCAGAATTACAACAAAAAAATTTTTTTTAACGAATTTCGGTATAATTTTGCGAATATCGGGTAAACGGTTAGAGATATCGATGTTTGCCTGACGGGAAACGATTCTCCGGGCGAAAACGCGTCGGATAGGCTATGCCAGAACGCACTAGCGTTAAAAAAAAATTTCAAAACTTTAACGCTAATATCTCGGAAACGGTAAGAGATATCGACAAAACTCGACGGATTTGGACTCCCTATTTTTATGGAGAAATAAGGAAATATGAAAAAACGCCATCTTCTTTAGTTTTCTGACCATAATTCCGGAACGGTTCCAGAGAATTTAAGAAAAAAAGAATTTCCGGCACGTATTAGGAAAACAAAAAAAAAATGAGAAACAAAAAAAGAAATTGCCTCAGAATTACAACAAAAAAATTTTTTTTAACGAATTTCGGTACAATTTTGCGAATATCGGGTAAACGGTTGGAGATATCGAAGTTTGCCTGACGGGAAACGATTCTCCGGGCGAAAACGCGTCGGATAGGCTCTGCCAGAACGCACTAACGTTAAAAAAAAATTTCAAAACTTTAAACGCTAATATCTCGGAAATGGTAAGAGATATCGACAAAACTCGACGGATTTGGACTCCCTATTTTCATGGAGAAATAAGGAAAAATTAAAAAACGCCATCTTTTTTAGTTTTCTGACCATAATTCCGGAACGGTACCAGAGAATTTAAGAGAAAAAGAATTTCCGGCACGTATTAGGAAAACAAAAAAAAAAACGAGAAACAAAAAAAGAAATTGCCTCAGAATTACAACAAAAAATTTTTTTTTAACGAATTTCGGTATAATTTTGCGAATATCGGGTAAACGGTTAGAGATATCGATGTTTGCCTGACGGGAAACGATTCTCCGGGCGAAAACGCTTCTGATAGGCTATGCCAGAACGCACTAGCGTTAAAAAAAATTTTCAAAACTTTAAACGCTAATATCACGGAAACGGTAAGAGATATCGACAAAACTCGAGGGATTTGAACTCCCAATTTTTGTGGAGAAATAAGGAAAAATGAAAAAACGCCATCTTTTTTAGTTTTCTGACCATAATTCCGGAACGGTTATAGAGAATTTAAGAAAAAAAGAATTTCCGGCACGTATTAGGAAAACAAAAAAAAACGAGAAACAAAAAAAGAAATTGCATCAGAATTACAACAAAAGAATTTTTTTTAACGAATTTCGGTACAATTTTGCGAATATCGGGTAAACGGTTAGAGATACCGATGTTTGCCTGACGGGAAACGATTCTCCGGGCGAAAACGCTTCGGATAGGCTATGCCAGAACGCACTAGCGTTAAAAAAAAATTTCAAAACTTTAAACGCTAATATCTCGGAAACGATAAGAGATATCGACAAAACTCGACGGATTTGGACTCCCTATTTTTATGGAGAAATAAGGAAAAATGAAAAACGCCATCTTTTTTAGTTTTCTGACCATAATTCCGGAACGGTTCCAGAGAATTTAAGAAAAAAAGAATTTCCGGCACGTATTAGGAAAACAAAAAAAAACGAGAAACAAAAAAAGAAATTGCATCAGAATTACAACAAAAGAATTTTTTTTAACGAATTTCGGTACAATTTTGCGAATATCGGGTAAACGGTTAGAGATACCGATGTTTGCCTGACGGGAAACGATTCTCCGGGCGAAAACGCTTCGGATAGGCTATGCCAGAACGCACTAACGTTAAAAAAAATTTCAAAACTTTAAACGCTAATATCTCGGAAATGGTAAGAGATATCGACAAAACTCGACGGATTTGGACTCCCTATTTTCATGGAGAAATAAGGAAAAATTAAAAAACGCCATCTTTTTTAGTTTTCTGACCATGATTCCGGAACGGTTCCAGAGAATTTAAGAGAAAAAGAATTTCCGGCACGTATTAGGAAAACAAAAAAAAAACGAGAAACAAAAAAAGAAATTGCCTCAGAATTACAACAAAAAATTTTTTTTTAACGAATTTCGGTACAATTTTGCGAATATCGGGTAAACGGTTAGAGATATCGATGTTTGCCTGACGGGAAACGATTCTCCGGGCGAAAACGCTTCGGATAGGCTATGCCAGAACGCACTGGCGTTAAAAAAAAATTTCAAAACTTTAAACGCTAATATCTCGGAAACGGTAAGAGATATCGACAAAACTCGACGGATTTGGACTCTCAATTTTTATGGAGAAATAAGGAAAAATGAAAAACGCCATCTTTTTTAGTTTTCTGACCATAATTCCGGAAAGGTTCCAGAGAATTCAAGAGAAAAAGAATTTCCGGCACGTATTAGGAAAACAAAAAAAAAACGAGAAACAAAAAAAGAAATTGCCTCAGAATTACAACAAAAAATTTTTTTTTAACGAATTTCGGTACAATTTTGCGAATATCGGGTAAACGGTTAGAGATATCGATGTTTGTCTGACGGGAAACGATTCTCCGGGCGAAAACGCTTCGGATAGGCTATGCCAGAACGCACTGGCGTTAAAAAAAAATTTCAAAACTTTAAACGCTAATATCTCGGAAACGGTAAGAGATATCGACAAAACTCGACGGATTTGGACTCCCTATTTTTATGGAGAAATAAGGAAAAATGGAAAAACGCCATCTTTTTTAGTTTTCTGACCATAATTCCGGAACGGTTCCAGAGAATTTAAGAGAAAAAGAATTTCCGGCACGTATTAGGAAAACAAAAAAAGAACGAGAAACAAAAAAAGAAATTGCCTCAGAATTACAACAAAAAAATTTTTTTTAACGAATTTCGGTACAATTTTGCGAATATCGGGTAAACGGTTGGAGATATCGAAGTTTGCCTGACGGGAAACGATTCTCCGGGCGAAAACGCGTCGGATAGGCTCTGCCAGAACGCACTAACGTTAAAAAAAAATTTCAAAACTTTAAACGCTAATATCTCGGAAATGGTAAGAGATATCGACAAAACTCGACGGATTTGGACTCCCTATTTTCATGGAGAAATAAGGAAAAATTAAAAAACGCCATCTTTTTTAGTTTTCTGACCATAATTCCGGAACGGTACCAGAGAATTTAAGAGAAAAAGAATTTCCGGCACGTATTAGGAAAACAAAAAAAAAAACGAGAAACAAAAAAAGAAATTGCCTCAGAATTACAACAAAAAATTTTTTTTTAACGAATTTCGGTATAATTTTGCGAATATCGGGTAAACGGTTAGAGATATCGATGTTTGCCTGACGGGAAACGATTCTCCGGGCGAAAACGCTTCTGATAGGCTATGCCAGAACGCACTAGCGTTAAAAAAAATTTTCAAAACTTTAAACGCTAATATCACGGAAACGGTAAGAGATATCGACAAAACTCGAGGGATTTGAACTCCCAATTTTTGTGGAGAAATAAGGAAAAATGAAAAAACGCCATCTTTTTTAGTTTTCTGACCATAATTCCGGAACGGTTATAGAGAATTTAAGAAAAAAAGAATTTCCGGCACGTATTAGGAAAACAAAAAAAAACGAGAAACAAAAAAAGAAATTGCATCAGAATTACAACAAAAGAATTTTTTTTAACGAATTTCGGTACAATTTTGCGAATATCGGGTAAACGGTTAGAGATACCGATGTTTGCCTGACGGGAAACGATTCTCCGGGCGAAAACGCTTCGGATAGGCTATGCCAGAACGCACTAACGTTAAAAAAAATTTCAAAACTTTAAACGCTAATATCTCGGAAATGGTAAGAGATATCGACAAAACTCGACGGATTTGGACTCCCTATTTTCATGGAGAAATAAGGAAAAATTAAAAAACGCCATCTTTTTTAGTTTTCTGACCATGATTCCGGAACGGTTCCAGAGAATTTAAGAGAAAAAGAATTTCCGGCACGTATTAGGAAAACAAAAAAAAAACGAGAAACAAAAAAAGAAATTGCCTCAGAATTACAACAAAAAATTTTTTTTTAACGAATTTCGGTACAATTTTGCGAATATCGGGTAAACGGTTAGAGATATCGATGTTTGCCTGACGGGAAACGATTCTCCGGGCGAAAACGCTTCGGATAGGCTATGCCAGAACGCACTGGCGTTAAAAAAAAATTTCAAAACTTTAAACGCTAATATCTCGGAAACGGTAAGAGATATCGACAAAACTCGACGGATTTGGACTCTCAATTTTTATGGAGAAATAAGGAAAAATGAAAAACGCCATCTTTTTTAGTTTTCTGACCATAATTCCGGAAAGGTTCCAGAGAATTCAAGAGAAAAAGAATTTCCGGCACGTATTAGGAAAACAAAAAAAAAACGAGAAACAAAAAAAGAAATTGCCTCAGAATTACAACAAAAAATTTTTTTTTAACGAATTTCGGTACAATTTTGCGAATATCGGGTAAACGGTTAGAGATATCGATGTTTGTCTGACGGGAAACGATTCTCCGGGCGAAAACGCTTCGGATAGGCTATGCCAGAACGCACTGGCGTTAAAAAAAAATTTCAAAACTTTAAACGCTAATATCTCGGAAACGGTAAGAGATATCGACAAAACTCGACGGATTTGGACTCCCTATTTTTATGGAGAAATAAGGAAAAATGGAAAAACGCCATCTTTTTTAGTTTTCTGACCATAATTCCGGAACGGTTCCAGAGAATTTAAGAGAAAAAGAATTTCCGGCACGTATTAGGAAAACAAAAAAAGAACGAGAAACAAAAAAAGAAATTGCCTCAGAATTACAACAAAAATTTTTTTTAACGAATTTCGGTACAATTTTGCGAATATCGGGTAAACGGTTAGAGATATCGATGTTTGCCTGACGGGAAACGATTCTCCGGGCGAAAACGCGTCGGATAGGCTATGCCAGAACGCACTAACGTTAAAAAAAAATTTCAAAACTTTAAACGCTAATATCTCGGAAATGGTAAGAGATATCGACAAAACTCGACGGATTTGGACTCCCTATTTTCATGGAGAAATAAGGAAAAATTAAAAAACGCCATCTTTTTTAGTTTTCTGACCATAATTCCGGAACGGTTCCAGAGAATTTAAGAGAAAAAGAATTTCCGGCACGTATTAGGAAAACAAAAAAAAACGAGAAACAAAAAAAGAAATTGCATCAGAATTACAACAAAAGAATTTTTTTTAACGAATTTCGGTACAATTTTGCGAATATCGGGTAAACGGTTAGAGATACCGATGTTTGCCTGACGGGAAACGATTCTCCGGGCGAAAACGCTTCGGATAGGCTATGCCAGAACGCACTAGCGTTAAAAAAAAATTTCAAAACTTTAAACGCTAATATCTCGGAAACGATAAGAGATATCGACAAAACTCGACGGATTTGGACTCCCTATTTTTATGGAGAAATAAGGAAAAATGAAAAACGCCATCTTTTTTAGTTTTCTGACCATAATTCCGGAACGGTTCCAGAGAATTTAAGAAAAAAAGAATTTCCGGCACGTATTAGGAAAACAAAAAAAAACGAGAAACAAAAAAAGAAATTGCATCAGAATTACAACAAAAGAATTTTTTTTAACGAATTTCGGTACAATTTTGCGAATATCGGGTAAACGGTTAGAGATACCGATGTTTGCCTGACGGGAAACGATTCTCCGGGCGAAAACGCTTCGGATAGGCTATGCCAGAACGCACTAACGTTAAAAAAAATTTCAAAACTTTAAACGCTAATATCTCGGAAATGGTAAGAGATATCGACAAAACTCGACGGATTTGGACTCCCTATTTTCATGGAGAAATAAGGAAAAATTAAAAAACGCCATCTTTTTTAGTTTTCTGACCATGATTCCGGAACGGTTCCAGAGAATTTAAGAGAAAAAGAATTTCCGGCACGTATTAGGAAAACAAAAAAAAAACGAGAAACAAAAAAAGAAATTGCCTCAGAATTACAACAAAAAATTTTTTTTTAACGAATTTCGGTACAATTTTGCGAATATCGGGTAAACGGTTAGAGATATCGATGTTTGCCTGACGGGAAACGATTCTCCGGGCGAAAACGCTTCGGATAGGCTATGCCAGAACGCACTGGCGTTAAAAAAAAATTTCAAAACTTTAAACGCTAATATCTCGGAAACGGTAAGAGATATCGACAAAACTCGACGGATTTGGACTCTCAATTTTTATGGAGAAATAAGGAAAAATGAAAAACGCCATCTTTTTTAGTTTTCTGACCATAATTCCGGAAAGGTTCCAGAGAATTCAAGAGAAAAAGAATTTCCGGCACGTATTAGGAAAACAAAAAAAAAACGAGAAACAAAAAAAGAAATTGCCTCAGAATTACAACAAAAAATTTTTTTTTAACGAATTTCGGTACAATTTTGCGAATATCGGGTAAACGGTTAGAGATATCGATGTTTGTCTGACGGGAAACGATTCTCCGGGCGAAAACGCTTCGGATAGGCTATGCCAGAACGCACTGGCGTTAAAAAAAAATTTCAAAACTTTAAACGCTAATATCTCGGAAACGGTAAGAGATATCGACAAAACTCGACGGATTTGGACTCCCTATTTTTATGGAGAAATAAGGAAAAATGGAAAAACGCCATCTTTTTTAGTTTTCTGACCATAATTCCGGAACGGTTCCAGAGAATTTAAGAGAAAAAGAATTTCCGGCACGTATTAGGAAAACAAAAAAAGAACGAGAAACAAAAAAAGAAATTGCCTCAGAATTACAACAAAAATTTTTTTTAACGAATTTCGGTACAATTTTGCGAATATCGGGTAAACGGTTAGAGATATCGATGTTTGCCTGACGGGAAACGATTCTCCGGGCGAAAACGCGTCGGATAGGCTATGCCAGAACGCACTAACGTTAAAAAAAAATTTCAAAACTTTAAACGCTAATATCTCGGAAATGGTAAGAGATATCGACAAAACTCGACGGATTTGGACTCCCTATTTTCATGGAGAAATAAGGAAAAATTAAAAAACGCCATCTTTTTTAGTTTTCTGACCATAATTCCGGAACGGTTCCAGAGAATTTAAGAGAAAAAGAATTTCCGGCACGTATTAGGAAAACAAAAAAAAAACGAGAAACAAAAAAAGAAATTGCCTCAGAATTACAACAAAAAATTTTTTTTTAACGAATTTCGGTACAATTTTGCGAATATCGGGTAAACGGTTAGAGATATCGATGTTTGCCTGACGGAAACGATTCTCCGGGCGAAAACGCTTCGGATAGGCTATGCCAGAACGCACTGGCGTTAAAAAAAAATTTCAAAACTTTAAACGCTAATATCTCGGAAATGGTAAGAGATATCGACAAAACTCGACGGATTTGGACTCCCAATTTTTATGGAGAAATAAGGAAAAATGAAAAACGCCATCTTTTTTAGTTTTCTGACCATAATTCCGGAAAAGTTCCAGAGAATTTAAGAGAAAAAGAATTTCCGGCACGTATTAGGAAAACAAAAAAGAAACGAGAAACAAAAAAAGAGATTGCCTCAGAATTACAACAAAAAAATTTTTTTTAACGAATTTCGGTACAATTTTGCGAATATCGGGTAAACGGTTAGAGATATCGATGTTTGCCTGACGGGAAACGATTCTCCGGGCGAAAACGCTTCGGATAGGCTATGCCAGAACGCACTAGGGTTAAAAAAAAATTTCAAAACTTTAAACGCTAATATCTCGGAAACGGTAAGAGATATCGACAAAACTCGACGGATTTGGACTCCCTATTTTTATGGAGAAATAAGGAAAAATGAAAAACGCCATCTTTTTTAGTTTTCTGACCATAATTCCGGAAAGGTTCCAGAGAATTTAAGAGAAAAATAATTTCCGGCACGTATTAGGAAAACAAAAAAAGAACGAGAAACAAAAAAAGAAATTGCCTCAGAATTACAACAAAAATTTTTTTTAACGAATTTCGGTACAATTTTGCGAATATCGGGTAAACGGTTAGAGATATCGATGTTTGCCTGACGGGAAACGATTCTCCGGGCGAAAACGCGTCGGATAGGCTATGCCAGAACGCACTAACGTTAAAAAAAAATTTCAAAACTTTAAACGCTAATATCTCGGAAATGGTAAGAGATATCGACAAAACTCGACGGATTTGGACTCCCTATTTTCATGGAGAAATAAGGAAAAATTAAAAAACGCCATCTTTTTTAGTTTTCTGACCATAATTCCGGAACGGTTCCAGAGAATTTAAGAGAAAAAGAATTTCCGGCACGTATTAGGAAAACAAAAAAAAAACGAGAAACAAAAAAAGAAATTGCCTCAGAATTACAACAAAAATTTTTTTTTTAACGAATTTCGGTACAATTTTGCGAATATCGGGTAAACGGTTAGAGATATCGATGTTTGCCTGACGGGAAACGATTCTCCGGGCGAAAACGCTTCGGATAGGCTATGCCAGAACGCACTGGCGTTAAAAAAAAATTTCAAAACTTTAAACGCTAATATCTCAGAAACGGTAAGAGATATCGACAAAACTCGACGGATTTGGACTCCCAATTTTTATGGAGAAATAAGGAAAAATGAAAAACGCCATCTTTTTTAGTTTTCTGACCATAATTCCGGAAAGGTTCCAGAGAATTTAAGAGAAAAAGAATTTCCGGCACGTATTAGGAAAACAAAAAAGAAACGAGAAACAAAAAAAGAGATTGCCTCAGAATTACAACAAAAGAATTTTTTTAACGAATTTCGGTACAATTTTGCGAATATCGGGTAAACGGTTAGAGATACCGATGTTTGCCTGACGGGAAACGATTCTCCGGGCGAAAACGCTTCGGATAGGCTATGCCAGAACGCACTGGCGTTAAAAAAAAATTTCAAAACTTTAAACGCTAATATCTCAGAAACGGTAAGAGATATCGACAAAACTCGACGGATTTGGACTCCCAATTTTTATGGAGAAATAAGGAAAAATGAAAAACGCCATCTTTTTTAGTTTTCTGACCATAATTCCGGAAAGGTTCCAGAGAATTTAAGAGAAAAAGAATTTCCGGCACGTATTAGGAAAACAAAAAAGAAACGAGAAACAAAAAAAGAGATTGCCTCAGAATTACAACAAAAAATTTTTTTTTAACGAATTTCGGTACAATTTTGCGAATATCGGGTAAACGGTTAGAGATATCGATGTTTGCCTGACGGGAAACGATTCTCCGGGCGAAAACGCTTCGGATAGGCTATGCCAGAACGCACTAGGGTTAAAAAAAAATTTCAAAACTTTAAACGCTAATATCTCGGAAACGGTAAGAGATATCGACAAAACTCGACGGATTTGGACTCCCTATTTTTATGGAGAAATAAGGAAAAATGAAAAACGCCATCTTTTTTAGTTTTCTGACCATAATTCCGGAAAGGTTCCAGAGAATTTAAGAGAAAAATAATTTCCGGCACGTATTAGGAAAACAAAAAAAGAACGAGAAACAAAAAAAGAAATTGCCTCAGAATTACAACAAAAATTTTTTTTAACGAATTTCGGTACAATTTTGCGAATATCGGGTAAACGGTTAGAGATATCGATGTTTGCCTGACGGGAAACGATTCTCCGGGCGAAAACGCGTCGGATAGGCTATGCCAGAACGCACTAACGTTAAAAAAAAATTTCAAAACTTTAAACGCTAATATCTCGGAAATGGTAAGAGATATCGACAAAACTCGACGGATTTGGACTCCCTATTTTCATGGAGAAATAAGGAAAAATTAAAAAACGCCATCTTTTTTAGTTTTCTGACCATAATTCCGGAACGGTTCCAGAGAATTTAAGAGAAAAAGAATTTCCGGCACGTATTAGGAAAACAAAAAAAAAACGAGAAACAAAAAAAGAAATTGCCTCAGAATTACAACAAAAATTTTTTTTTTAACGAATTTCGGTACAATTTTGCGAATATCGGGTAAACGGTTAGAGATATCGATGTTTGCCTGACGGGAAACGATTCTCCGGGCGAAAACGCTTCGGATAGGCTATGCCAGAACGCACTGGCGTTAAAAAAAAATTTCAAAACTTTAAACGCTAATATCTCAGAAACGGTAAGAGATATCGACAAAACTCGACGGATTTGGACTCCCAATTTTTATGGAGAAATAAGGAAAAATGAAAAACGCCATCTTTTTTAGTTTTCTGACCATAATTCCGGAAAGGTTCCAGAGAATTTAAGAGAAAAAGAATTTCCGGCACGTATTAGGAAAACAAAAAAGAAACGAGAAACAAAAAAAGAGATTGCCTCAGAATTACAACAAAAGAATTTTTTTAACGAATTTCGGTACAATTTTGCGAATATCGGGTAAACGGTTAGAGATACCGATGTTTGCCTGACGGGAAACGATTCTCCGGGCGAAAACGCTTCGGATAGGCTATGCCAGAACGCACTAGCGTTAAAAAAAAATTTCAAAACTTTAAACGCTAATATCTCGGAAACGGTAAGAGATATCGACAAGACTCGACGGATTTGGACTCCCTATTTTTATGGAGAAATAAGGAAAAATGAAAAAACGCCATCTTTTTTAGTTTGCTGACCATAATTCCGGAACGGTTCCAGAGAATTTAAGAGAAAAAGAATTTCCGGCACGTATTAGGAAAACAAAAAAAAAACGAGAAACAAAAAAAGAAATTGCCTCAGAATTACAACAAAAAATTTTTTTTTAACGAATTTCGGTACAATTTTGCGAATATCGGGTAAACGGTTAGAGATATCGATGTTTGCCTGACGGGAAACGATTCTCCGGGCGAAAACGCTTCGGATAGGCTATGCCAGAACGCACTAGCGTTAAAAAAAATTTTCAAAACTTTGAACGCTAATATCACGGAAACGGTAAGAGATATCGACAAAACTCGAGGGATTTGAACTCCCAGTTTTTGTGGAGAAATAAGGAAAAATGAAAAAACGCCATCTTTTTTAGTTTTCTGACCATAATTCCGGAACGGTTCCAGAGAATTTAAGAGAAAAAGAATTTCCGGCACGTATTAGGAAAACAAAAAAAAAACGAGAAACAAAAAAAGAAATTGGATCAGAATTACAACAAAAGAATTTTTTTTAACGAATATCGGTACAATTTTGCGAATATCGGGTAAACGGTTAGAGATACCGATGTTTGCCTGACGGGAAACGATTCTCCTGGCGAAAACGCTTCGGATAGGCTATGCCAGAACGCACTAGCGTTAAAAAAAAATTTCAAAACTTTAAACGCTAATATCTCGGAAACGGTAAGAGATATCGACAAAACTCGACGGATTTTGACTCCCTATTTTTATGGAGAAATAAGGAGAAATTAAAAAACGCCATCTCTTTTAGTTTTCTGACCATAATTGCGGAACGGTTCCAGAGAATTTAAGAAAAAAAGAATTTCCGGCACGTATTAGGAAAACAAACAAAAATGAGAAACAAAAAAAGAAATTGCCTCAGAATTACAACAAAAAATTTTTTTTTAACGAATTTCGGTACAATTTTGCGAATATCGGGTAAACGGTTAGAGATATCGATGTTTGCCTGACGGGAAACGATTCTCCGGGCGAAAACGCTTCGGATAGGCTATGCCAGAACGCACTAGCGTTAAAAAAAAATTTCAAAACTTTAAACGCTAATATCTCGGAAACGATAAGAGATATCGACAAAACTCGACGGATTTGGACTCCCTATTTTTATGGAGAAATAAGGAAAAATGAAAAAACGCCATCTTTTTTAGTTTTCTGACCATAATTCCGGAACGGTTATAGAGAATTTAAGAAAAAAAGAATTTCCGGCATGTATTAGGAAAACAAAAAAAAAAACGAGAAACAAAAAAAGAAATTGGATCAGAATTACAACAAAAGAATTTTTTTTAACGAATATCGGTACAATTTTGCGAATATCGGGTAAACGGTTAGAGATACCGATGTTTGCCTGACGGGAAACGATTCTCCTGGCGAAAACGCTTCGGATAGGCTATGCCAGAACGCACTAGCGTTAAAAAAAAATTTCAAAACTTTAAACGCTAATATCTCGGAAACGGTAAGAGATATCGACAAAACTCGACGGATTTTGACTCCCTATTTTTATGGAGAAATAAGGAGAAATTAAAAAACGCCATCTCTTTTAGTTTTCTGACCATAATTGCGGAACGGTTCCAGAGAATTTAAGAAAAAAAGAATTTCCGGTACGTATTAGGAAAACAAACAAAAATGAGAAACAAAAAAAGAAATTGCCTCAGAATTACAACAAAAAAATTTTTTTTAACGAATTTCGGTACAATTTTGCGAATATCGGGTAAACGGTTGGAGATATCGATGTTTGCCTGACGAGAAACGATTCTCCGTGCGAAAACGCGTCGGATAGGCTATGCCAGAACGCACTAGCGTTAAAAATAAATTTCAAAACTTTAAACGCTAATATCTCGGAAACGGTAAGAGATATCGACAAAACTCGACGGATTTGGACTCCATATTTTCATGGAGAAATAAGGAAAAATTAAAAAACGCCATCTTTTTTAGTTTTCTGACCATAATTCCGGAACGGTTCCAGAGAATTTAAGAGAAAAAGAATTTCCGGCACGTATTAGGAAAACAAAAAAAAAAAACGAGAAACAAAAAAAGAAATTGCCTCAGAATTACAACAAAAAATTTTTTTTAACGAATTTCGGTACAATTTTGCGAATATCGGGTAAACGATTAGAGATATCGATGTTTGCCTGACGGGAAACGATTCTCCGGGCGAAGACGCTTCGGATAGGCTATGCCAGAACGCACTAGCGTTAAAAAAAAATTTCAAAACTTTAAACGCTAATATCTCGGAAACGGTAAGAGATATCGACAAAACTCGACGGATTTGGACTCCCAATTTTTATGGAGAAATAAGGAAAAATGAAAAACGCCATCTTTTTTAGTTTTCTGACCATAATTCCGGAAAGGTTCCAGAGAATTTAAGAGAAAAAGAATTTCCGGCACGTATTAGGAAAACAAAAAAAAAACGAGAAACAAAAAAAGAAATTGCCTCAGAATTACAACAAAAAATTTTTTTTAACGAATTTCGGTATAATTTTGCGAATATCGGGTAAACGGTTAGAGATATCGATGTTGGCCTGACGGGAAACGATTCTCCGGGCGAAAACGCGTCGGATAGGCTATGCCAGAACGCACTAGCGTTAAAAAAAAATTTCAAAACGTTAAACGCTAATATCTCGGAAACGGTAAGAGATATCGACAAAACCCGACGGATTTGGACTCCCTATTTTTATGGAGAAATAAGGAAAAATGAAAAAACGCCATCTTTTTTAGTTTTCTGACCATAATTCCGGAACGGTTATAGAAAATTTAAGAAAAAAAGAATTTCCGGCACGTATTAGGAAAACAAAAAAAAAACGAGAAACAAGAAAAGAAATTGCTTCAGAATTACAACAAAAATTTTTTTTTTAACGAATTTCGGTACAATTTTGCGAATATCGGGTAAACGATTAGAGATATCGATGTTTGCCTGACGGGAAAGGATTCTCCGTGCGAAAACGCGTCGGATAGGCTATGCCAGAACGCACTGGCGTTAAAAAAAAATTTCAAAACTTTAAACGCTAATATCTCGGAAACGGTAAGAGATATCGACAAAACTCGACGGATTTGGACTCCCAATTTTTATGGAGAAATAAGGAAAAATGAAAAACGCCATCTTTTTTAGTTTTCTGACCATAATTCCGGAACGGTTCCAGAGAATTTAAGAGAAAAAGAATTTCCGGCACGTATTAGGAAAATAAAAAAAAAAACGAGAAACAAAAAAAGAAATTGCCTCAGAATTACAACAAAATATTTTTTTTAACGAATTTCGTTACAATTTTGCGAATATCGGGTAAACGGTTAGAGATATCGATGTTTGCCTGACGGGAAACGATTCTCCGGGCGAAAACGCTTCGGATAGGCTATGCCAGAACGCACTAGGGTTAAAAAAAAATTCAAAACTTTAAACGCCAATATCTCGGAAACGGTAAGAGATATCGACAAAACTCGATGGATTTGGACTCCCTATTTTTATGAAAAAACGCCATCTTTTTTAGTTTTCTGACCATAATTCCGGAACGGTTCTAGAAAATTTAAGAGAAATAGAATTTCCGGCACGTATTAGGAAAACAAAAAAACAACGAGATACAAAAAAAGAAATTGCCTCAGAATTACAACAAAAAATTTTTTTTTAACGAATTTCGGTACAATTTTGCGAATATCGGGTAAACGGTTAGAGATATCGATGTTTGCCTGACGGGAAACGATTCTCCGGGCGAAAACGCTTCGGATAGGCTATGCCAGAACGCACTAGCGTTAAAAAAAAATTTCAAAACTTTAAACGCTAATATCTCGGAAACGGTAAGAGATATCGACAAAACTCGACGGATTTGGACTCCCTATTTTTATGGAGAAATAAGGAAATATGAAAAACGCCATCTTTTTTAGTTTTCTGACCATAATTCCGGAACGGTTCCAGAGAATTTAAGAAAAAAAGAATTTCCGGCACGTATTAGGAAAACAAAAAAAAATGAGAAACATTTTCCTTATTTCTCCATAAAAATAGGAAGTCCAAATCCGTCGAGTTTTGTCGATATCTCTTACCGTTTCCAAGATATTAGCGTTTAAAGTTTTGAAATTTTTTTTTAACGCTAGTGCGTTCTGGCATAGCCTATCCGAAGCGTTTTCGCCCGGAGAATCGTTTCCCGTCAGGCAAACATCGATATCTCTAACCGTTTACCCGATATTCGCAAAATTGTACCGAAATTCGTTAAAAAAAAAATTTTTGTTGTAATTCTGAGGCAATTTCTTTTTTTGTTTCTCATTTTTTTTTTGTTTTCCTAATACGTGCCAGAAATTCTTTTTTTCTTAAATTCTCTGGAACCGTTCCGGAATTATGGTCAGAAAACTAAAAAAGATGGCGTTTTTTCATATTTCCTTATTTCTCCATAAAAATAGGGAGTCCAAATCCGTCGAGTTTTGTCGATATCTCTTACCGTTTCCGAGATATTAGCGTTTAAAGTTTTGAATTTTTTTTTTTAACCCTAGTGCGTTCTGGCATAGCCTATCCGAAGCGTTTTCGCCCGGAGAATCGTTTCCCGTCAGGCAAACATCGATATCTCTAACCGTTTACCCGATATTCGCAAAATTGTACCGAAATTCGTTAAAAAAAAATTTTTTGTTGTAATTCTGAGGCAATTTCTTTTTTTGTTTCTCGTTTTTTTTTGTTTTCCTAATACGTGCCGGAAATTCTTTTTCTCTTAAATTCTCTGGAACCGTTCCGGAATTATGGTCAGAAAACTAAAAAGGATGGCGTTTTTTCATTTTTCCTTATTTCTCCATAAAAATAGGGAGTCCAAGTCCGTCGAGATTTGTCGATATCTCTTACCGTTTCCGAGATATTAGCGTTTAAAGTTTTGAAATTTTCTTTTAATGCTAGTGCGTTCTGGCATAGCCTATCCGAAGCGTTTTCGCCCGGAGAATCGTTTCCCGTCAGGCAAACATCGATATCTCTAACCGTTTACCCGATATTCGCAAAATTGTACCGAAATTCGTTAAAAAAAAATTTTTTGTTGTAATTCTGAGGCAATTTCTTTTTTTGTTTCTCGTTTTTTTTTGTTTTCCTAATACGTGCCGGAAATTCTTTTTCTCTTAAATTCTCTGGAACCGTTCCGGAATTATGGTCAGAAAACTAAAAAGGATGGCGTTTTTTCATTTTTCCTTATTTCTCCATAAAAATAGGGAGTCCAAATCCGTCGAGTTTTGTCGATATCTCTTACCGTTTCCGAGATATTAGCGTTTAAAGTTTTGAAATTTTTTTTAACGCTAGTGCGTTCTGGCATAGCCTATCCGAAGCGTTTTCGCCCGGAGAATCGTTTCCCGTCAGGCAAACATCGATATCTCTAATCGTTTACCCGATATTCGCAAAATTGTACCGAAATTCGTTAAAAAACATTTTTTTTGTTGTAATTCTGAGGCAATTTCTTTTTTTGTTTCTCGTTTTTTTTTTGTTTTCCTAATACGTGCCGGAAATTCTTTTTTTCTTAAATTCTCTATAACCGTTCCGGAATTATGGTCAGAAAACTAAAAAAGATGGCGTTTTTCATTTTTCCTTATTTCTCCACAAAAATTGGGAGTTCAAATCCCTCGAGTTTTGTCGATATCTCTTACCGTTTCCGAGATATTAGCGTTTAAAGTTTTGAAATTTTTTTTTAACGCTAGTGCGTTCTGGCATAGCCTATCCGAAGCGTTTTCGCCCGGAGAATCGTTTCCCGTCAGGCAAACATCGATATCTCTAACTGTTTACCCGATATTCGCAAAATTGTACCGAAATTCGTTAAAAAAAATTTTTTTGTTGTAATTCTGAGGCAATTTCTTATTTTGTTTCTCATTTTTTTTTGTTTTCCTAATACGTGCCGGAAAATCTTTTTTTCTTAAATTCTCTGGAACCGTTCCGGAATTATGGTCAGAAAACTAAAAGAGATGGCGTTTTTTAATTTTTCCTTATTTCTCCATAAAAATAGGGAGTCCAAATCCGTCGAGTTTTGTCGATATCCCTTACCGTTTCCGAGATATTAGCGTTTAAAGTTTTGAAATTTTTTTTTAATGCTAGTGCGTTCTGGCATAGCCTATCCGAAGCGTTTTCGCCCGGAGAATCGTTTCCCGTCAGGCAAACATCGATATCTCTAACCGTTTACCCGATATTCGCAAAATTGTACCGAAATTCGTTAAAAAAAATTTTTTTGTTGTAATTCTGAGGCAATTTCTTATTTTGTTTCTCATTTTTTTTTGTTTTCCTAATACGTGCCGGAAAATCTTTTTTTCTTAAATTCTCTGGAACCGTTCCGGAATTATGGTCAGAAAACTAAAAGAGATGGCGTTTTTTAATTTTTCCTTATTTCTCCATAAAAATAGGGAGTCCAAATCCGTCGAGTTTTGTCGATATCCCTTACCGTTTCCGAGATATTAGCGTTTAAAGTTTTGAAATTTTTTTTTAATGCTAGTGCGTTCTGGCATAGCCTATCCGAAGCGTTTTCGCCCGGAGAATCGTTTCCCGTCAGGCAAAGATCGATATCTCTAACCGTTTACCCGATATTCGCAATATTGTACCGAAATTCGTTAAAAAAATTTTTGTTGTTGTAATTCTGAGGCAATTTCTTTTTTTGTTTCTTATTTTTTTTTTGTTTTCCTAATACGTGCCGGATATTCCTTTTTTCTTAAATTCTGTGGAACCGTTCCGGAATTATGGTCAGAAAACTAAAAAGGATGGCGTTTTTTCATTTTTCCTTATTTCTCCATAAAAATAGGGAGTCCAAGTCCGTCGAGATTTGTCGATATCTCTTACCGTTTCCGAGATATTAGCGTTTAAAGTTTTGAAATTTTTTTTTAATGCTAGTGCGTTCTGGCATAGCCTATCCGAAGCGTTTTCGCCCGGAGAATCGTTTCCCGTCAGGCAAACATCGATATCTCTAACCGTTTACCCGATATTCGCAAAATTGTACCGAAATTCGTTAAAAAAAATTTTTTTGTTGTAATTCTGAGACAATTTCTTTTTTTGTTTCTCGTTTTTTTTTTGTTTTCCTAATACGTGCCGGAAATTCTTGTTCTCTTAAATTCTCTGGAACCGTTCCGGAATTATGGTCAGAAAACTGAAAAAGATGGCGTTTTTTCATTTTTCCTTATTTCTCCATAAAAATAGGGAGTCCAAATCCGTCGAGTTTTGTCGATATCTCTTACCGTTTCCGAGATATTAGCGTTTAAAGTTTTGAAATTTTTTTTTAACGCTAGTGCGTTCTGGCATAGCCTATCCGAAGCGTTTTCGCACGGAGAATCGTTTCCCGTCAGGCAAACATCGATATCTCTAACCGTTTACCCGATATTCGCAAAATTGTACCGAAATTCGTTAAAAAAAATTTTTGTTGTAATTCTGAGGCAATTTCTTTTTTTGTTTCTCATTTTTTTTTGTTTTGCTAATACGTGCCGGAAATTCTTTTTTTCTTAAACTCTCTGGAACCGTTCCGGAATTATGGTCAGAAAACTAAAAAAGATGGCGTTTTTTAATTTTTCCTTATTTCTCCATAAAAATAGGGAGTCCAAATCCGTCGAGTTTTGTGGATATCTCTTACCATTTCCGAGATATTAGCGTTTAAAGTTTTGAAATTTTTTTTTAACGCTAGTGCGTTCTGGCATAGCCTATCCGAAGCGTTTTCGCCCGGAGAATCGTTTCCCGTCAGGCAAACATCGATATCTCTAACCGTTTACCCGATATTCGTTAAAAAAATTTTTGTTGTTGTAATTCTGAGGCAATTTCTTTTTCTGTTTCTTATTTTTTTTTTGTTTTCCTAATACGTGCCGGATATTCTTTTTTTCTTAAATTCTGTGGAACCGTTCCGGAATTATGGTCAGAAAACTAAAAAGGATGGCGTTTTTTCATTTTTCCTTATTTCTCCATAAAAATAGGGAGTCCAAGTCCGTCGAGCTTTGTCGATATCTCTTACCGTTTCCGAGATATTAGCGTTTAAAGTTTTGAAATTTTTTTTTAACGCTAGTGCGTTCTGGCATAGCCTATCCGAAGCGTTTTCGCCCGGAGAATCGTTTCCCGTCAGGCAAACATCGATATCTCTAACCGTTTACCCGATATTCGCAAAATTGTAATGAAATTCGTTAAAAAAAATTTTTTTGTTGTAATTCTGAGGCAATTTCTTTTCTTGTTTCTCATTTTTTTTTTGTTTTCCTAATACGTGCCGGAAATTCTTTTTTTCTTAAATTCTCTGGAACCGTTCCGGAATTATTGTCAGAAAACTAAAAAAGATGGCGTTTTTTCATATTTCCTTATTTCTCCATAAAAATAGGGAGTCCAAATCCGTCGAGTTTTGTCGATATCTCTTACCGTTTCCGAGATATTAGCGTTTAAAGTTTTGAAATTTTTTTTAACGCTAGTGCGTTCTGGCATAGCCTATCCGAAGCGTTTTCGCCCGGAGAATCGTTTCCCGTCAGGCAAACATCGATATCTCTAATCGTTTACCCGATATTCGCAAAATTGTACCGAAATTCGTTAAAAAACATTTTTTTTTGTTGTAATTCTGAGGCAATTTCTTTTTTTGTTTCTCGTTTTTTTTTTGTTTTCCTAATACGTGCCGGAAATTCTTTTTTTCTTAAATTCTCTATAACCGTTCCGGAATTATGGTCAGAAAACTAAAAAAGATGGCGTTTTTTCATTTTTCCTTATTTCTCCACAAAAATTGGGAGTTCAAATCCCTCGAGTTTTGTCGATATCTCTTACCGTTTCCGAGATATTAGCGTTTAAAGTTTTGAAATTTTTTTTTAACGCTAGTGCGTTCTGGCATAGCCTATCCGAAGCGTTTTCGCCCGGAGAATCGTTTCCCGTCAGGCAAACATCGATATCTCTAACTGTTTACCCGATATTCGCAAAATTGTACCGAAATTCGTTAAAAAAAATTTTTTTGTTGTAACTCTGAGGCAATTTCTTATTTTGTTTCTCATTTTTGTTTGTTTTCGTAATACGTGCCGGAAAATCTTTTTTTCTTAAATTCTCTGGAACCGTTCCGGAATTATGGTCAGAAAACTAAAAGAGATGGCGTTTTTTAATTTTTCCTTATTTCTCCATAAAAATAGGGAGTCCAAATCCGTCGAGTTTTGTCGATATCTCTTACCGTTTCCGAGATATTAGCGTTTAAAGTTTTGAAATTTTTTTTTAACGCTAGTGCGTTCTGGCATAGCCTATCCGAAGCGTTTTCGCCCGGAGAATCGTTTCCCGTCAGGCAAACATCGATATCTCTAACCGTTTACCCGATATTCGCAATATTGTACCGAAATTCGTTAAAAAAATTTTTGTTGTTGTAATTCTGAGGCAATTTCTTTTTTTGTTTCTTATTTTTTTTTTGTTTTCCTAATACGTGCCGGATATTCTTTTTTTCTTAAATTCTGTGGAACCGTTCCGGAATTATGGTCAGAAAACTAAAAAGGATGGCGTTTTTTCATTTTTCCTTATTTCTCCATAAAAATAGGGAGTCCAAATCCGTCGAGATTTGTCGATATCTCTTACCGTTTCCGAGATATTAGCGTTTAAAGTTTTGAAATTTTTTTTTAACGCTAGTGCGTTCTGGCATAGCCTATCCGAAGCGTTTTCGCCCGGAGAATCGTTTCCCGTCAGGCAAACATCGATATCTCTAACCGTTTACCCGATATTCGCAATATTGTCCCGAAATTCGTTAAAAAAATTTTTGTTGTTGTAATTCTGATACAATTTCTTTTTTTGTTTCTCGTTTTTTTTTTTGTTTTCCTAATACGTGCCGGAAATTCTTTTTCTCTTAAATTCTCTGGAACCGTTCCGGAATTATGGTCAGAAAACTAAAAGAGATGGCGTTTTTTAATTTTTCCTTATTTCTCCATAAAAATAGGGAGTCCAAATCCGTCGAGTTTTGTCGATATCTCTTACCGTTTTCGAGATATTAGCGTTTAAAGTTTCGAAATTTTTTTTTAACGCTAGTGCGTTCTGGCATAGCCTATCCGAAGCGTTTTCGCACGGAGAATCGTTTCCCGTCAGGCAAACATCGATATCTCTAACCGTTTACCCGATATTCGCAAAATTGTACCGAAATTCGTTAAAAAAAATTTTTTTGTTGTAATTCTGAGACAATTTCTTTTTTTGTTTCTCGTTTTTTTTTTGTTTTCCTAATACGTGCCGGAAATTCTTTTTCTCTTAAATTCTCTGGAACCGTTCCGGAATTATGGTCAGAAAACTAAAAAAGATGGCGTTTTTTAATTTTTCCTTATTTCTCCATAAAAATAGGGAGTCCAAATCCGTCGAGTTTTGTCGATATCTCTTACCGTTTCCGAGATATTAGCGTTTAAAGTTTTGAAATTTTTTTTAAACACTTTTTGGGATTTCGATGCTTCGATGCTATTTTTTCTTTATCCAGTGGTCGCACAAGATTCTTTTTATGTGCGCCGCTATTATCTTACTTAGGTTTACGAATCCCATATGGTGGCAGCGATTCCTACATTGGAATTGTTTGTAATTTGAAATCGTGCGTTTCAGACCGAGAAAAACACTTTTTGGGATTTCGATGCTTCGATGCTATTTTTTCTTTATCCAGTGGTCGCACAAGATTCTTTTTGTGTGCGCCGCTATTATCTTACTTAGGTTTACGAATCCCATATGGTGGCAGCGATTCCTACATTGGAATTGTTTGTAATTTGAAATCGTGCGTTTCAGACCGAGAAAAACACTTTTTGGGATTTCGATGCTATTTTTTCTTTATCCAGCGGTCGCACAAGATTCTTTTTGTGTGCGCCGCTATTATCTTACTTAGGTTTACGAATCCCATATGGTGGCAGCGATTCCTACATTGCAATTGTTTGTAATTTGAAATCGTGCGTTTCAGACCGAGAAAAACACTTTTTGGGATTTCGATGCTTCGATGCTATTTTTTCTTTATCCAGTGGTCGCACAAGATTCTTTTTGTGTGCGCCGCTATTATCTTACTTAGGTTTACGAATCCCATATGGTGGCAGCGATTCCTACATTGGAATTGTTTGTAATTTGAAATCGTGCGTTTCAGACCGAGAAAAACACTTTTTGGGATTTCGATGCTATTTTTTCTTTATCCAGCGGTCGCACAAGATTCTTTTTATGTGCGCCGCTATTATCTTACTTAGGTTTACGAATCCCATATGGTGGCGGCGATTCCTACATTGCAATTGTTTGTAATTTGAAATCGTGCGTTTCAGACCGAGAAAAACACTTTTTGGGATTTCGATGCTTCGATGCTATTTTTTCTTTATCCAGTGGTCGCACAAGATTCTTTTTGTGTGCGCCGCTATTATCTTACTTAGGTTTACGAATCCCATATGGTGGCAGCGATTCCTACATTGGAATTGTTTGTAATTTGAAATCGTGCGTTTCAGACCGAGAAAAACACTTTTTGGGATTTCGATGCTATTTTTTCTTTATCCAGCGGTCGCACAAGATTCTTTTTGTGTGCGCCGCTATTATCTTACTTAGGTTTACGAATCCCATATGGTGGCAGCGATTCCTACATTGGAATTGTTTGTAATTTGAAATCGTGCGTTTCAGACCGAGAAAAACACTTTTTGGGATTTCGATGCTATTTTTTCTTTATCCAGCGGTCGCACAAGATTCTTTTTGTGTGCGCCGCTATTATCTTACTTAGGTTTACGAATCCCATATGGTGGCAGCGATTCCTACATTGGAATTGTTTGTAATTTGAAATCGTGCGTTTCAGACCGAGAAAAACACTTTTTGGGATTTCGATGCTTCGATGCTATTTTTTCTTTATCCAGTGGTCGCACAAGATTCTTTTTGTGTGCGCCGCTATTATCTTACTTAGGTTTACGAATCCCATATGGTGGCAGCGATTCCTACATTGGAATTGTTTGTAATTTGAAATCGTGCGTTTCAGACCGAGAAAAACACTTTTTGGGATTTCGATGCTATTTTTTCTTTATCCAGCGGTCGCACAAGATTCTTTTTGTGTGCGCCGCTATTATCTTACTTAGGTTTACGAATCCCATATGGTGGCAGCGATTCCTACATTGGAATTGTTTGTAATTTGAAATCGTGCGTTTCAGACCGAGAAAAACCCTTTTTGGGATTTCGATGCTTCGATGCTATTTTTTCTTTATCCAGTGGTCGCACAAGATTCTTTTTGTGTGCGCCGCTATTATCTTACTTAGGTTTACGAATCCCATATGGTGGCAGCGATTCCTACATTGGAATTGTTTGTAATTTGAAATCGTGCGTTTCAGACCGAGAAAAACACTTTTTGGGATTTCGATGCTATTTTTTCTTTATCCAGCGGTCGCACAAGATTCTTTTTGTGTGCGCCGCTATTATCTTACTTAGGTTTACGAATCCCATATGGTGGCAGCGATTCCTACATTGGAATTGTTTGTAATTTGAAATCGTGCGTTTCAGACCGAGAAAAACACTTTTTGGGATTTCGATGCTTCGATGCTATTTTTTCTTTATCCAGTGGTCGCACAAGATTCTTTTTGTGTGCGCCGCTATTATCTTACTTAGGTTTACGAATCCCATATGGTGGCAGCGATTCCTACATTGGAATTGTTTGTAATTTGAAATCGTGCGTTTCAGACCGAGAAAAACACTTTTTGGGATTTCGATGCTATTTTTTCTTTATCCAGCGGTCGCACAAGATTCTTTTTGTGTGCGCCGCTATTATCTTACTTAGGTTTACGAATCCCATATGGTGGCAGCGATTCCTACATTGGAATTGTTTGTAATTTGAAATCGTGCGTTTCAGACCGAGAAAAACCCTTTTTGGGATTTCGATGCTTCGATGCTATTTTTTCTTTATCCAGTGGTCGCACAAGATTCTTTTTGTGTGCGCCGCTATTATCTTACTTAGGTTTACGAATCCCATATGGTGGCAGCGATTCCTACATTGGAATTGTTTGTAATTTGAAATCGTGCGTTTCAGACCGAGAAAAACACTTTTTGGGATTTCGATGCTATTTTTTCTTTATCCAGCGGTCGCACAAGATTCTTTTTGTGTGCGCCGCTATTATCTTACTTAGGTTTACGAATCCCATATGGTGGCAGCGATTCCTACATTGGAATTGTTTGTAATTTGAAATCGTGCGTTTCAGACCGAGAAAAACACTTTTTGGGATTTCGATGCTATTTTTTCTTTATCCAGCGGTCGCACAAGATTCTTTTTGTGTGCGCCGCTATTATCTTACTTAGGTTTACGAATCGCATATGGTGGCAGCGATTCCCACATTGGAATTGTTTGTAATTTGAAATCGTGCGTTTCAGACCGAGAAAAACACTTTTTGGGATTTCGATGCCATTTTTTCTTTATCCAGCGGTCGCACAAGATTCTTTTTGTGTGCGCCGCTATTATCTTACTTAGGTTTACGAATCCCATATGGTGGCAGCGATTCCTACATTGGAATTGTTTGTAATTTGAAATCGTGCGTTTCAGACCGAGAAAAACACTTTTTGGGATTTCGATGCTATTTTTTCTTTATCCAGCGGTCGCACAAGATTCTTTTTGTGTGCGCCGCTATTATCTTACTTAGGTTTACGAATCCCATATGGTGGCAGCGATTCCTACATTGGAATTGTTTGTAATTTGAAATCGTGCGTTTCCGACCGAGAAAAACACTTTTTGGGATTTCGATGCTTCGATGCTATTTTTTCTTTATCCAGTGGTCGCACAAGATTCTTTTTGTGTGCGCCGCTATTATCTTACTTAGGTTTACGAATCCCATATGGTGGCAGCGATTCCTACATTGGAATTGTTTGTAATTTGAAATCGTGCATTTCAGACCGAGAAAAACACTTTTTGGGATTTCGATGCTATTTTTTCTTTATCCAGCGGTCGCACAAGATTCTTTTTGTGTGCGCCGCTATTATCTTACTTAGGTTTACGAATCCCATATGGTGGCAGCGATTCCTACATTGGAATTGTTTGTAATTTGAAATCGTGCGTTTCAGACCGAGAAAAACACTTTTTGGGATTTCGATGCTATTTTTTCTTTATCCAGCGGTCGCACAAGATTCTTTTTGTGTGCGCCGCTATTATCTTACTTAGGTTTACGAATCCCATATGGTGGCAGCGATTCCTACATTGGAATTGTTTGTAATTTGAAATCGTGCGTTTCAGACCGAGAAAAACTTTTTGGGATTTCGATGCTATCGATGCTATTTTTTCTTTATCCAGTGGTCGCACAAGATTCTTTTTGTGTGCGCCGCTATTGTCTTACTTAGGTTTACGAATCCCATATGGTGGCAGCGATTCCTACATTGGAATTGTTTGTAATTTGAAATCGTGCGTTTCAGACCGAGAAAAACACTTTTTGGGATTTCGATGCTATTTTTTCTTTATCCAGCGGTCGCACAAGATTCTTTTTGTGTGCGCCGCTATTATCTTACTTAGGTTTACGAAACCCATATGGTGGCAGCGATTCCTACATTGGAATTGTTTGTAATTTGAAATCGTGCGTTTCAGACCGAGAAAAACACTTTTTGGGATTTCGATGCTATTTTTTCTTTATCCAGCGGTCGCACAAGATTCTTTTTGTGTGCGCCGCTATTATCTTACTTAGGTTTACGAATCCCATATGGTGGCAGCGATTCCTACATTGCAATTGTTTGTAATTTGAAATCGTGCGTTTCAGACCGAGAAAAACACTTTTTGGGATTTCGATGCTTCGATGCTATTTTTTCTTTATCCAGTGGTCGCACAAGATTCTTTTTGTGTGCGCCGCTATTATCTTACTTAGGTTTACGAATCCCATATGGTGGCAGCGATTCCTACATTGGAATTGTTTGTAATTTGAAATCGTGCGTTTCAAACCGAGAAAAACACTTTTTGGGATTTCGATGCTATCGATGCTATTTTTTCTTTATCCAGTGGTCGCACAAGATTCTTTTTGTGTGCGCCGCTATTATCTTACTTAGGTTTACGAATCCCATATGGTGGCAGCGATTCCTACATTGGAATTGTTTGTAATTTGAAATCGTGCGTTTCAGACCGAGAAAAACACTTTTTGGGATTTCGATGCTATTTTTTCTTTATCCAGTGGTCGCACAAGATTCTTTTTGTGTGCGCCGCTATTATCTTACTTAGGTTTACGAATCCCATATGGTGGCAGCGATTCCTACATTGGAATTGTTTGTAATTTGAAATCGTGCGTTCCAGACCGAGAAAAACACTTTTTGGGATTTCGATGCTATTTTTTCTTTATCCCGTGGTCGCACAAGATTCTTTTTGTGTGCGCCGCTATTATCTTACTTAGGTTTACGAATCCCATATGGTGGCAGCGATTCCTACATTGGAATTGTTTGTAATTTGAAATCGTGCGTTTCAGACCGAGAAAAACACTTTTTGGGATTTCGATGTAATATTTTCTTTATCCAGGGGTCGCACAAGATTCTTTTTGTGTGCGCCGCTATTATCTTACTTAGGTTTACGAATCCCATATGGTGGCAGCGATTCCTACATTGGAATTGTTTGTAATTTGAAATCGTGCGTTTCAGACCGAGAAAAACACTTTTTGGGATTTCGATGCTATTTTTTCTTTATCCAGCGGTCGCACAAGATTCTTTTTGTGTGCGCCGCTATTATCTTACTTAGGTTTACGAATCCCATATGGTGGCAGCGATTCCTACATTGGAATTGTTTGTAATTTGAAATCGTGCGTTTCAGACCGAGAAAAACACTTTTTGGGATTTCGATGCTTCGATGCTATTTTTTCTTTATCCAGTGGTCGCACAAGATTCTTTTTGTGTGCGCCGCTATTATCTTACTTAGGTTTACGAATCCCATATGGTGGCAGCGATTCCTGCATTGGAATTGTTTGTAATTTGAAATCGTGCGTTTCAGACCGAGAAAAACACTTTTAGGGATTTCGATGCTATTTTTTCTTTATCCAGCGGTCGCACAAGATTCTCTTTGTGTGCGCCGCTATTATCTTACTTAGGTTTACGAATCCCATATGGTGGCAGCGATTCCTACATTGCAATTGTTTGTAATTTGAAATCGTGCGTTTCAGACCGAGAGAAACACTTTTTGGGATTTCGATGCTTCGATGCTATTTTTTCTTTATCCAGTGGTCGCACAAGATTCTTTTTGTGTGCGCCGCTATTATCTTACTTAGGTTTACGAATCCCATATGGTGGCAGCGATTCCTACATTGGAATTGTTTGTAATTTGAAATCGTGCGTTTCAGACCGAGAAAAACACTTTTTGGGATTTCGATGCTATTTTTTCTTTATCCAGTGGTCGCACAAGATTCTTTTTGTGTGCGCCGCTATTATCTTACTTAGCTTTACGAATCCCATATGGTGGCAGCGATTCCTACATTGGAATTGTTTGTAATTTGAAATCGTGCGTTTCAGACCGAGAAAAACACTTTTTGGGATTTCGATGCTATTTGTTCTTTATCCAGTGGTCGCACAAGATTCTTTTTGTGTGCGCCGCTATTATCTTACTTAGGTTTACGAATCCCATATGGTGGCAGCGATTCCTACATTGGAATTGTTTGTAATTTGAAATCGTGCGTTTCAGACCGAGAAAAACACTTTTTGGGATTTCGATGCAATTTTTTCTTTATCCAGTGGTCGCACAAGATTCTTTTTGTGTGCGCCGCTATTATCTTACTTAGGTTTACGAATCCCATATGGTGGCAGCGATTCCTACATTGGAATTGTTTGTAATTTGAAATCGTGCGTTTCAGACCGAGAAAAACACTTTTTGGGATTTCGATGCTATTTTTTCTTTATCCAGTGGTCGCACAAGATTCTTTTTGTGTGCGCCGGTATTATCTTACTTAGGTTTACGAATCCCATATGGTGGCAGCGATTCCTACATTGGAATTGTTTGTAATTTGAAATCGTGCGTTTCAGACCGAGAAAAACTTTTTGGGATTTCGATGCTATCGATGCTATTTTTTCTTTATCCAGTGGTCGCACAAGATTCTTTTTGTGTGCGCCGCTATTATCTTAGTTAGGTTTACGAATCCCATATGGTGGCAGCGATTCCTACATTGGAATTGTTTGTAATTTGAAATCGTGCGCTTCAGACCGAGAAAAACACTTTTTGGGATTTCGATGCTTCGATGCTATTTTTTCTTTATCCAGTGGTCGCACAAGATTCTTTTTGTGTGCGCCGCTATTATCTTACTTAGCTTTACGAATCCCATATGGTGGCAGCGATTCCTACATTGGAATTGTTTGTAATTTGAAATCGTGCGTTTCAGACCGAGAAAAACACTTTTTGGGATTTCGATGCTATTTTTTCTTTATCCAGCGGTCGCACAAGATTCTTTTTGTGTGCGCCCCTATTATCTTACTCGGGTTTACGAATCCCATATGGTGGCAGCGATTCCTACATTGGAATTGTTTGTAATTTGAAATCGTGCGTTTCAGACCGAGAAAAACACTTTTTGGGATTTCGATGCTTCGATGCTATTTTTTCTTTATCCAGTGGTCGCACAAGATTCTTTTTGTGTGCGCCGCTATTATCTTAGTTAGGTTTACGAATCCCATATGGTGGCAGCGATTCCTACATTGGAATTGTTTGTAATTTGAAATCGTGCGTTTCAGACCGAGAAAAACACTTTTTGGGATATCGATGCTATTTTTTCTTTATCCAGTGGTCGCACAAAATTCTTTTTGTGTGCGCCGCTATTATCTTACTTAGGTTTACGAATCCCATATTGTGGCAGCGATTCCTACATTGGAATTATTTCTAATTTGAAATCGTGCGTTTCAGACCGAGATAAACACTTTTTGGGATTTCGATGCTATTTTTTCTTTATCCAGCGGTCGCACAAGATTCTTTTTGTGTGCGGCGCTATTATCTTACTTAGGTTTACGAATCCCATATGGTGGCAGCGATTCCTACATTGAAATTGTTTGTAATTTGAAATCGTGCGTTTCAGACCGAGAAAAATACTTTTTGGGATTTCGATGCTTCGATGCTATTTTTTCTTTATCCAGCGGTCGCACAAGATTCTTTTTGTGTGCGCCGCTATTATCTTAGTTAGGTTTACGAATCCCATATGGTGGCAGCGATTCCTACATTGGAATTGTTTGTAATTTGAAATCGTGCGTTTCAGACCGAGAAAAACACTTTTTGGGATTTCGATGCTATTTTTTCTTTATCCAGCGGTCGCACAAGATTCTTTTTGTGTGCGCCGCTATTATCTTACTTAGGTTTACGAATCCCATATGGTGGCAGCGATTCCTACATTGGAATTGTTTGTAATTTGAAATCGTGCGTTTCAGACCGAGAAAAACACTTTTTGGGATTTCGATGCTTCGATGCTATTTTTTCTTTATCCAGCGGTCGCACAAGATTCTTTTTGTGTGCGCCGCTATTATCTTAGTTAGGTTTACGAATCCCATATGGTGGCAGCGATTCCTACATTGGAATTGTTTGTAATTTGAAATCGTGCGTTTCAGACCGAGAAAAACACTTTTTGGGATTTCGATGCTATCGATGCTATTTTTTCTTATCCAGTGGTCGCACAAGAATCTTTTTGTGTGCGCCGCTATTATCTTACTTAGGTTTACGAATCCCATATGGTGGCAGCGATTCCTACATTGGAATTGTTTGTAATTTGAAATCGTGCGTTTCAGACCGAGAAAAACACTTTTTGGGATTTCGATGCTATTTTTTCTTTATCCAGCGGTCGCACAAGATTCTTTTTGTGTGCGCCGCTATTATCTTACTTAGGTTTACGAATCCCATATGGTGGCAGCGATTCCTACATTGGAATTGTTTGTAATTTGAAATCGTGCGTTTCAGACCGAGAAAAACACTTTTTGGGATTTCGATGCTATTTTTTCTTTATCCAGCGGTCGCACAAGATTCTTTTTGTGTGCGCCGCTATTATCTTACTTAGGTTTACGAATCCCATATGGTGGCAGCGATTCCTACATTGGAATTGTTTGTAATTTGAAATCGTGCGTTTCAGACCGAGAAAAACACTTTTTGGGATTTCGATGCTTCGATGCTATTTTTTCTTTATTCAGTGGTCGCACAACATTCTTTTTGTGTGCGCCGCTATTATCTTACTTAGGTTTACGAAACGCATATGGTGGCAGCGATTCCTACATTGGAATTGTTTGTAATTTGAGGTCGTGCGTTTCAGACCGAGAAAAACACTTTTTGGGATTTGGATGCTATTTTTTCTTTATCCAGCGGTCGCACAAGATTCTATTTGTGTGCGCCGCTATTATCTTACTTAGGTTTACGAATCCCATATGGTGGCAGCGATTCCTACATTGGAATTGTTTGTAATTTGAAATCGTGCGTTTCAGACCGAGAAAAACACTTTTTGGGATTTCGATGCTTCGATGCTATTTTTTCTTTATCCAGTGGTCGCACACGATTCTTTTTGTGTGCGCCGCTATTATCTTACTTAGGTTTACGAATCCCATATGGTGGCAGCGATTCCTACATGGGAATTGTTTCTAATTTGAAATCGTGCGTTTCAGACCGAGATAAACACTTTTTGGGATTTCGATGCTATTTTTTCTTTATCCAGCGGTCGCACAAGATTCTTTTTGTGTGCGGCGCTATTATCTTACTTAGGTTTACGAATCCCATATGGTGGCAGCGATTCCTACATTGGAATTGTTTGTAATTTGAAATCGTGCGTTTCAGACCGAGAAAAACACTTTTTGGGATTTCGATGCTTCGATGCTATTTTTTCTTTATCCAGTGGTCGCACACGATTCTTTTTGTGTGCGCCGCTATTATCTTAGTTAGGTTTACGAATCCCATATGGTGGCAGCGATTCCTACATTGGAATTGTTTGTAATTTGAAATCGTGCGTTTCAGACCGAGAAAAACACTTTTTGGGATATCGATGCTATCGATGCTATTTTTTCTTTATCCAGTGGTCGCACAAAATTCTTTTTGTGTGCGCCGCTATTATCTTACTTAGGTTTACGAATCCCATATGGTGGCAGCGATTCCTACATGGGAATTGTTTCTAATTTGAAATCGTGCGTTTCAGACCGAGATAAACACTTTTTGGGATTTCGATGCTATTTTTTCTTTATCCAGCGGTCGCACAAGATTCTTTTTGTGTGCGCCGCTATTATCTTAGTTAGGTTTACGAATCCCATATGGTGGCAGCGATTCCTACATTGGAATTGTTTGTAATTTGAAATCGTGCGTTTCAGACCGAGAAAAACACTTTTTA
This sequence comes from Cetonia aurata, assembly GCA_949128085.1. Lineage (NCBI taxonomy): Eukaryota > Metazoa > Arthropoda > Insecta > Coleoptera > Scarabaeidae > Cetonia > Cetonia aurata. Next base: position 33,854,825 of record OX421884.1, on the reverse strand, counting down.
GGATTTCGATGCTATCGATGCTATTTTTTCTTTATCCAGTGGTCGCACAAGATTCTTTTTGTGTGCGCCGCTATTATCTTACTTAGGTTTACGAATCCCATATGGTGGCAGCGATTCCTACATTGGAATTGTTTGTAATTTGAAATCGTGCGTTTTAGACCGAGAAAAACACTTTTTGGGATTTCGATGCTATTTTTTCTTTATCCAGCGGTCGCACAAGATTCTTTTTGTGTGCGCCGCTATTATCTTACTTAGGTTTACGAATCCCATATGGTGGCAGCGATTCCTACATTGGAATTGTTTGTAATTTGAAATCGTGCGTTTCAGACCGAGAAAAACACTTTTTGGGATTTCGATGCTATTTTTTCTTTATCCAGCGGTCGCACAAAATTCTTTTTGTGTGCGCCGCTATTATCTTACTTAGGTTTACGAATCCCATATGGTGGCAGCGATTCCTACATTGGAATTGTTTGTAATTTGAAATCGTGCGTTTCAGACCGAGAAAAACACTTTTTGGGATTTCGATGCTATTTTTTCTTTATCCAGTGGTCGCACAAGATTCTTTTTGTGTGCGCCGCTATTATCTTACTTAGGTTTACGAATCCCATATGGTGGCAGCGATTCCTACATTGGAATTGTTTGTAATTTGAAATCGTGCGTTTCAGACCGAGAAAAACACTTTTTGGGATTTCGATGCTTCGATGCTATTTTTTCTTTATCCAGTGGTCGCACAAGATTCTTTTTGTGTGCGCCGCTATTATTTTACTTAGGTTTACGAATCCCATATGGTGGCAGCCATTCCTACATTGGAATTTTTTGTAATTTGAAATCGTGCGTTTCAGACCGAGAAAAACACTTTTTGGGATTTCGATGCTATTTCTTCTTTATCCAGTGGTCGCACAAGATTCTTTTTGTGTGCGCCGCTATTATCTTACTTAGGTTTACGAATCCCATATGGTGGCAGCGATTCCTACATTGGAATTGTTTGTAATTTGAAATCGTGCTTTTCAGACCGAGAAAAACACTTTTTGGGATTTCGATGCTATTTTTTCTTTATCCAGTGGTCGCACAAGATTCTTTTTGTGTGCGCCGCTATTATCTTACTTAGGTTTACGAATCCCATATGGTGGCAGCGATTCCTACATTGGAATTGTTTGTAATTTGAAATCGTGCGTTTCAGACCGAGAAAAACACTTTTTGGGATTTCGATGCTATTTTTTCTTTATCCAGCGGTCGCACAAGATTCTTTTTGTGTGCGCCGCTATTATCTTACTTAGGTTTACGAATCCCATATGGTGGCAGCGATTCCTACATTGGAATTGTTTGTAATTTGAAATCGTGCGTTTCAGACCGAGAAAAACACTTTTTGGGATTTCGATGCTTCGATGCTTTTTTTTCTTTATCCAGTGGTCGCACAAGATTCTTTTTGTGTGCGCCGCTATTATCTTACTTAGGTTTACGAATCCCATATGGTGGCAGCGATTCCTACATTGGAATTGTTTGTAATTTGAAATCGTGCGTTTCAGACCGAGAAAAACACTTTTTGGGATTTCGATGCTTCGATGCTATTTTTTCTTTATCCAGCGGTCGCACAAGATTCTTTCTGTGTGCGCCGCTATTATCTTAGTTAGGTTTACGAATCCCATATGGTGGCAGCGATTCCTACATTGGAATTGTTTGTAATTTGAAATCGTGCGTTTCAGACCGAGAAAAACACTTTTTGGGATTTCGATGCTATTTTTTCTTTATCCGGCGGTCGCACAAGATTCTTTTTGTGTGCGCCGCTATTATCTTACTTAGGTTTACGAATCCCATATGGTGGCAGCGATTCCTACATTGCAATTGTTTGTAATTTGAAATCGTGCGTTTCAGACCGAGAAAAACACTTTTTGGGATTTCGATGCTTCGATGCTATTTTTTCTTTATCCAGTGGTCGCACAAGATTCTTTTTGTGTGCGCCGCTATTATCTTACTTAGGTTTACGAATCCCATATGGTGGCAGCGATTCCTACATTGGAATTGTTTGTAATTTGAAATCGTGCGTTTCAGACCGAGAAAAACACTTTTTGGGATTTCGATGCTATTTTTTCTTTATCCAGCGGTCGCACAAGATTCTTTTTGTGTGCGCCGCTATTATCTTACTTAGGTTTACGAATCCCATATGGTGGCAGCGATTCCTACATTGCAATTGTTTGTAATTTGAAATCGTGCGTTTCAGACCGAGAAAAACACTTTTTGGGATTTCGATGCTACTTTTTCTTTATCCAGTGGTCGCACAAGATTCTTTTTGTGTGCGCCGCTATTATCTTACTTAGGTTTACGAATCCCATATGGTGGCAGCGATTCCTACATTTGAATTGTTTGTAATTTGAAATCGTGCGTTTCAGACCGAGAAAAACACTTTTTGGGATTTCGATGCTTCGATGCTATTTTTTCTTTATCCAGTGGTCGCACAAGATTCTTTTTGTGTGCGCCGCTATTATCTTACTTAGGTTTACGAATCCCATATGGTGGCAGCGATTCCTACATTGGAATTGTTTGTAATTTGAAATCGTGCTTTTCAGACCGAGAAAAACACTTTTTGGGATTTCGATGCTATTTTTTCTTTATCCAGTGGTCGCACAAGATTCTTTTTGTGTGCGCCGCTATTATCTTACTTAGGTTTACGAATCCCATATGGTGGCAGCGATTCCTACATTGGAATTGTTTGTAATTTGAAATCGTGCGTTTCAGACCGAGAAAAACACTTTTTGGGATTTCGATGCTTCGATGCTTTTTTTTCTTTATCCAGTGGTCGCACAAGATTCTTTTTGTGTGCGCCGCTATTATCTTACTTAGGTTTACGAATCCCATATGGTGGCAACGATTCCTACATTGGAATTGTTTGTAATTTGAAATCGTGCGTTTCAGACCGAGAAAAACACTTTTTGGGATTTCGATGCTATTTTTTCTTTATCCAGCGGTCGCACAAGATTCTTTTTGTGTGCGCCGCTATTATCTTACTTAGGTTTACGAATCCCATATGGTGGCAGCGATTCCTACATTGCAATTGTTTGTAATTTAAAATCGTGCGTTTCAGACCGAGAAAAACACTTTTTGGGATTTCGATGCTTCGATGCTATTTTTTCTTTATCCAGTGGTCGCACAAGATTCTTTTTGTGTGCGCCGCTATTATCTTACTTAGGTTTACGAATCCCATATGGTGGCAGCGGTTCCTACATTGGAATTGTTTGTAATTTGAAATCGTGCGTTTCAGACCGAGAAAAACACTTTCTGGGATTTCGATGCTTCGATGCTATTTTTTCTTTATCCAGTGGTCGCACAAGATTCTTTTTGTGTGCGCCGCTATTATCTTACTTAGGTTTACGAATCCCATATGGTGGCAGCGATTCCTACATTGGAATTGTTTGTAATTTGAAATCGTGCGTTTCAGACCGAGAAAAACACTTTTTGGGATTTCGATGCTATTTTTACATCGATATCTCTAATCGTTTACCCGATATTCGCAAAATTGTACCGAAATTCGTTAAAAAAAATTTTTTTGTTGTAATTCTGAGGCAATTTCTTTTTTTGTTTCTCGTTTTTTTTTTGTTTTCCTAATACGTGCCGGAAATTCTTTTTTTCTTAAATTCTCTATAACCGTTCCGGAATTATGGTCAGAAAACTAAAAAAGATGGCGTTTTTTCATTTTTCCTTATTTCTCCACAAAAATTGGGAGTTCAAATCGGTCGAGTTTTGTCGATATCTCTTACCGTTTCCGAGATATTAGCGTTTAAAGTTTTGAAATTTCTTTTTAACGCTAGTGCGTTCTGGCATAGCCTATCCGACGCGTTTTCGCCCGGAGAATCGTTTCCCGTCAGGCAAACATCGATATCTCTAACCGTTGACCCGATATTCGCAATATTGTACCGAAATTCGTTAAAAAAATTTTTGTTGTTGTAATTCTGAGGCAATTTCTTTTTTTGTTTCTCGTTTTTTTTTTGTTTTCCTAATACGTGCCGGAAATTCTTTTTCTCTTAAATTCTCCGGAGCCGTTCCGGAATTATGGTCAGAAAACTAAAAAAGATGGCGTTTTTTCATTTTTCCTTATTTCTCCATAAAAATAGGGAGTCCAAATCCGTCGAGTTTTGTCGATATCTCTTACCGATTCCGAGATATTAGCGTGTAAAGTTTTGAAATTTTTTTTTAACGCTAGTGCGTTCTGGCATAGCCTATCCGAAGCGTTTTCGCCCGGAGAATCGTTTCCCGTCAGGCAAACATCGATATCTCTAACCGTTTTCCCGATATTCGCAAAATTGTACCGAAATTCGTTAAAAAAAATTTTGTTGTTGTAATTCTGAGGCAATTTCTTTTTTTGTTTCTCTTTTTTTTTTTTGTTTTCCTAATACGTGCCGGAAATTCTTTTTCTCTTACATTCTCTGGAACCGTTCCGGAATTATGGTCAGAAAACTAAAAAAGATGGCGTTTTTTAATTTTTCCTTATTTCTCCATAAAAATAGGGAGTCCAAATCCGTCGAGTTTTGTCGATATCTCTTACCGTTTCCGAGATATTAGCGTTTAAAGTTTTGAAATTTTTTTTTAACGCTAGTGCGAAGCGTTTTCGCCCGGAGAATCGTTTCCCGTCAGGCAAACATCGGTATCTCTAACCGTTTACCCCATATTCGCAAAATTGTACCGAAATATCGTTAAAAAAAATTTTTTTGTTGTAATTCTGAGGCAATTTCTTTTTTTGTTTCTCGTTTTTTTTTTTGTTTTCCTAATACGTGCCGGAAATTCTTTTTTATTTAAATTCTCTGGAACCGTTCCGGAATTATGGTCAGAAAACTAAAAGAGATGGCGTTTTTTAATTTTTCCTTATTTCTCCATAAAAATAGGGAGTCCAAATCCGTCGAGTTTTGTCGATATCTCTTACCGTTTCCGAGATATTAGCGTTTAAAGTTTTGAAATTTTTTTTTAACGCTAGTGCGTTCTGGCATAGCCTATCCGAAGCGTTTTCGCCCGGAGAATCGTTTCCCGTCAGGCAAACATCGATATCTCTAACCGTTTACCCGATATTCGCAAAATTGTACCGAAATTCGTTAAAAAATTTTTTGTTGTAATTCTGAGGCATTTTCTTTTTTTGTTTCTCGTTTTTTTTTTGTTTTCCTAATACGTGCCGCAAATTCTTTTTCTCTTAAATTCTCTGGAACCGTTCCGGAATTATGGTCAGAAAACTAAAAAAGATGGCGTTTTTTCTTATTTCCTTATTTCTCCATAAAAATAGGGAGTCCAAATCCGTCGAGTTTTGTCGATATCTCTTACCGTTTCCGAGATATTAGCGTTTAAAGTTTTGAAATTTTTTTTTAACGCTAGTGCGTTCTGGCATAGCCTATCCGAAGCGGTTTCGCCCGGAGAATCATTTCCCGTCAGGCAAACATCGGTATCTCTAACCGTTTACCTGATATTCGCAAAATTGTACCGAAATATCGTTAAAAAAAAATTGTTTGTTGTAATTCTGAGGCAATTTCTTTTTTTGTTTCTCATTTTTTTTTTGTTTTCCTAATACGTGCCGGAAATTCTTTTTTTCTTAAATTCTCTGGAACCGTTCCGGAATTATGGTCAGAAAACTAAAAAAGATGGCGTTTTTTCATATTTCCTTATTTCTCCATAAAAATAGGGAGTCCAAATCCGTCGAGTTTTGTCGATATCTCTTACCGTTTCCGAGATATTAGCGTTTAAAGTTTTGAAATTTTTTTTTAACGCTAGTGCGTTCTGGCATAGCCTATCCGAAGCGTTTTCGCCCGGAGAATCGTTTCCCGTCAGGCAAACACCGATATCTCTAACCGTTTACCCGATATTCGCAAAATTGTACCGAAATTGGTTAAAAAAAATTTTTTTGTTGTAATTCTGAGGCAATTTCTTTTTTTGTTTCTCGTTTTTTTTTTGTTTTAATAATACGTGCCGGAAATTCTTTTTTTCTTAAATTCTCTGAAACCGTTCCGGAATTATGGTCAGAAAACTAAAAAAGATGGCGTTTTTTCATTTTTCCTTATTTCTCTGGCATAGCCTATCCGAAGCGTTTTCGCCCGGAGAATCGTTTCCCGTCAGGCAAACATCGATATCTCTAACCGTTTACCCGATATTCGCAAAATTGTACCGAAATTCGTTAAAAAAATTTTTTTGTTGTAATTCAGAGGCAATTTCTTTTTTTGTTTCTCGTTTTTTTTTTGTTTTCCTAATACGTGCCGGAAATTCTTTTTCTCTTAAATTCTCTGGAGCCGTTCCGGAATTATGGTCAGAAAACTAAAAGAGATGGCGTTTTTTAATTTTTCCTTATTTCTCCATAGAAATAGGGAGTCCAAATCCGTCGAGTTTTGTCGCTTTCTCTTACCGTTTCCGAGATATTAGCGTTTAAAGTTTTGAAATTTTTTTTTAACGCTAGTGCGTTCTGGCATAGCCTATCCGAAGCGTTTTCGCCCGGAGAATCGTTTCCCGTCAGGCAAATATCGATATCTCTAACCGTTTACCCGATATTCGCAAAATTGTACCGAAATTCGTTAATAAAATTTTTGTTGTTGTAATTCTGAGGCAATTTCTTTTTTTGTTTCTCGTTTTTTTTTTGTTTTCCTAATACGTGCCGAAAATTCTTTTTCTCTTAAATTCTCTGGAGCCGTTCCGGAATTATGTTCAGAAAACTAAAAAGGATGGCGTTTTTTCATTTTTCCTTATTTCTCCATAAAAATAGGGAGTCCAAATCCGTCGAGTTTTGTCGATATCTCTTACCGATTCCGAGATATTAGCGTGTAAAGTTTTGAAATTTTTTTTTAACGCTAGTGCGTTCTGGCATAGCCTATCCGAAGCGTTTTCGCCCGGAGAATCGTTTCCCGTCAGGCAAACATCGATATCTCTAACCGTTTTCCCGATATTCGCAAAATTGTACCGAAATTCGTTAAAAAAAATTTTGTTGTTGTAATTCTGAGGCAATTTCTTTTTTTGTTTCTCTTTTTTTTTTTTGTTTTCCTAATACGTGCCGGAAATTCTTTTTCTCTTACATTCTCTGGAACCGTTCCGGAATTATGGTCAGAAAACTAAAAAAGATGGCGTTTTTTAATTTTTCCTTATTTCTCCATAAAAATAGGGAGTCCAAATCCGTCGAGTTTTGTCGATATCTCTTACCGTTTCCGAGATATTAGCGTTTAAAATTTTGAAATTTTTTTTTAACGCTAGTGCGTTCTGGCATAGCCTATCCGAAGCGTTTTCGCCCGGAGAATCGTTTCCCGTCAGGCAAACATCGATATCTCTAACCGTTTACCCGATATTCGCAAAATTGTACCGAAATTCGTTAAAAAAATTTTTGTTGTTGTAATTCTGAGGCAATTTCTTTTTTTGTTTCTCGTTTTTTTTTTTGTTTTCCTAATACGTGCCGGAAATTCTTTTTCTCTTAAATTCTCTGGAGCCGTTCCGGAATTATGGTCAGAAAACTAAAAAAGATGGCGTTTTTTCTTTTTTCCTTATTTCTCCATAAAAATAGGGAGTCCAAATCCGTCAAGTTTTGTCGATATCTCTTACCGTTTCCGAGATATTAGCGTTTAAAGTTTTGAAATTTTTTTTTAACGCTAGTGCGTTCTGGCATAGTCTATCCGAAGCGTTTTCGCCCGGAGAATCGTTTCCCGTCAGGCAAACATCGGTATCTCTAACCGTTTACCCGATATTCGCAAAATTGTACCGAAATATGGTTAAAAAAAATTTTTTGTTGTAATACTGAGGCAATTTCTTTTTTTCTTTCTGGTTTTTTTTTTTGTTTTCGTAATACGTGCCGGAAATTCTTTTTTTTTAAATTCTCTGGAACCGTTCCGGAATTATGGTCAGAAAACTAAAAGAGATGGCGTTTTTTAATTTTTCCTTATTTCTCCATAAAAATAGGGAGTCCAAATCCGTCGAGTTTTGTCGATATCTCTTACCGTTTCCGAGATATTAGCGTTTAAAGTTTTGAAATTTTTTTTTAACGCTAGTGCGTTCTGGCATAGCCTATCCGAAGCGTTTTCGCCCGGAGAATCGTTTCCCGTCAGGCAAACATCGATATCTCTAACCGTTTACCCGATATTCGCAAAATTGTACCGAAATTCGTTAAACAAATTTTTGTTGTTGTAATTCTGAGGCAATTTCTTTTTTTGTTTCTCGTTTTTTTTTTTTGTTTTCCTAATACGTGCCGGAAATTCGTTTTCTTTTAAATTCTCTGGAGCCGTTCCGGAATTATGGTCAGAAAACTAAAAAAGATGGCGTTTTTTCATTTTTCCTTATTTCTCCATAAAAATAGGGAGTCCAAATCCGTCGAGTTTTGTCGATATCTCTTACCGTTTCCGAGATATTAGCTTGTAAAGTTTTGAAATTTTTTTTTAACGCTAGTGCGTTCTGGCATAGCCTATCCGAAGCGTTTTCGCCCGGAGAATCGTTTCCCATCAGGCAAACATCGGTATCTCTAACCGTTTACCCGATATTCGCAAAATTGTACCGAAATTCGTTAAAAAAAATTTTTTTGTTGTAATTCTGAGGCAATTTCTTTTTTTGTTTCTCATTTTTTTTTGTTTTGCTAATACGTGCCGGAAATTCTTTTTTTCTTAAATTCTCTGGAACCGTTCCGGAATTATGGTCAGAAAACTAAAAAAGATGGCGTTTTTCATTTTTCCTTATTTCTCCATAAAAATAGGGAGTCCAAACCCGTCGAGTTTTGTCGATATCTCTTACCGTTTCCGAGATATTAGCGTTTAAAGTTTTGAAATTTTTTTTTAACGCTGGTGCGTTCTGGCATAGCCTATCCGAAGCGTTTTCGCTCGGAGAATCGTTTCCCGTCAGGCAAACATCGGTATCTCTAACCGTTTACCCGATATTCGCAAAATTGTACCGAAATATCGTTAAAAAAAAATTTTTTGTTGTAATTCTGAGGCAATTTCTTTTTTTGTTTCTCGTTTTTTTTTTGTTTTCCTAATACGTGCCGGAAATTCTTTTTTTTTTAAATTCTCTGGAACCGTTCCGGAATTATGGTCAGAAAACTAAAAGAGATGGCGTTTTTTAATTTTTCCTTATTTCTTCATAAAAATAGGGAGTCCAAATCCGTCGAGTTTTGTCGATATCTCTTACCGTTTCCGAGATATTAGCTTTTAAAGTTTTGAAATTTTTTTTTAACGCTATTGCGTTCTGGCATAGCCTATCCGAAGCGTTTTCGCCCGGAGAATCGTTTCCCGTCAGGCAAACATCGGTATCTCTAACCGTTTACCCGATATTCGCAAAATTATACCGAAATATAGTTAAAAAAAAAATTTTTGTTGTAATTCTGAGGCAATTTCTTTTTTTGTTTCTCGTTTTTTTTTTTGTTTTCCTAATACGTGCCGGCAATTCTTTTTTTTTAAATTCTCTGGAAACGTTCCGGAATTATGGTCAGAAAACTAAAAGAGATGGCGTTTTTTAATTTTTCCTTATTTCTCCATAAAAATAGGGAGTCCAAATCCGTCGAGTTTTGTCGATATCTCTTACCGTTTCCGAGATATTAGCGTTTAAAGTTTTGAAATTTTTTTTTAACGCTAGTGCGTTCTGGCATAGCCTATCCGAAGCGTTTTCGCCCGGAGAATCGTTTCCCGTCAGGCAAACATCGATATCTCTAACAGTTTACCCGATATTCGCAAAATTGTACCGAAATTAGTTAAAAAAAATTTTGTTGTTGTAATTCTGAGGCAATTTCTTTTTTTGTTTCTCGCTTTTTTTTTGTTTTCCTAATACGTGCCGGAAATTCGTTTTCTCTTAAATTCTCTGGAGCCGTTCCGGAATTATGGTCAGAAAACTAAAAAAGATGGCGTTTTTTCATTTTTCCTTATTTCTCCATAAAAATAGGGAGTCCAAATCCGTCGAGTTTTGTCGATATCTCTTACCGTTTCCGAGATATTAGCGTGTAAAGTTTTGAAATTTTTTTTTAACGCTAGTGCGTTCTGGCATAGCCTATCCGAAGCGTTTTCGCCCGGAGAATCGTTTCCCGTCAGGCAAAGATCGGTATCTCTAACCGTTTACCCTATATTCGCAAAATTGTACCGAAATATCATTAAAAAAAAAATTTTTGTTGTAATTCTGAGGCAATTTCTTTTTTTGTTTCTCGTTTTTTTTTTGTTTTCCTAATACGTGCCGCAAATTCTTTTTCTCTTAAATTCTCTGGAACCGTTAAGGAATTATGGTCAGAAAACTAAAAAAGATGGCGTTTTTTCTTTTTTCCTTATTTCTCCATAAAAATAGGGAGTCCAAATCCGTCGAGTTTTGTCGATATCTCTTACCGTTTCCGAGATATTAGCGTTTAAAGTTTTGAAATTTTTTTTTAACGCTAGTGCGTTCTGGCATAGCCTATCCGAAGCGTTTTCGCCCGGAGAATCGTTTCCCGTCAGGCAAACATCGGTATCTCTAACCGTTTACCCGATATTCGCAAAATTGTACCGAAATATCGTTAAAAAAAAAATTTTTGTTGTAATTCTGAGGCAATTTCTTTTTTTGTTTCTCGTTTTTTTTTTGTTTTCCTAATACGTGCCGGAAATTCTTTTTTTTTTAAATTCTCTGGAAACGTTCCGGAATTATGGTCAGAAAACTAAAAGAGATGGCGTTTTTTAATTTTTCCTTATTTCTCCATAAAAATAGGGAGTCCAAATCCGTCGAGTTTTGTCGATATCTCTTACCGTTTCCGAGATATTAGCGTTTAAAGTTTTGAAATTTTTTTTTAACGCTAGTGCGTTCTGGCATAGCCTATCCGAAGCGTTTTCGCCCGGAGAATCGTTTCCCGTCAGGCAAACATCGATATCTCTAACCGTTTACCCGATATTCGCAAAATTGTACCGAAATTCGTTAAACAAATTTTTGTTGTTGTAATTCTGAGGCAATTTCTTTTTTTGTTTCTCGTTTTTTTTTTTTGTTTTCCTAATACGTGCCGGAAATTCGTTTTCTCTTAAATTCTCTGGAGCCGTTCCGGAATTATGGTCAGAAAACTAAAAAAGATGGCGTTTTTTCATTTTTCCTTATTTCTCCATAAAAATAGGGAGTCCAAATCCGTCGAGTTTTGTCGATATCTCTTACCGTTTCCGAGATATTAGCTTGTAAAGTTTTGAAATTTTTTTTTAACGCTAGTGCGTTCTGGCATAGCCTATCCGAAGCGTTTTCGCCCGGAGAATCGTTTCCCATCAGACAAACATCGGTATCTCTAACCGTTTACCCGATATTCGCAAAATTGTACCGAAATTCGTTAAAAAAAAATTTTTTGTTGTAATTCTGAGGCAATTTCTTTTTTTGTTTCTCATTTTTTTTTTGTTTTGCTAATACGTGCCGGAAATTCTTTTTTTCTTAAATTCTCTGGAACCGTTCCGGAATTATGGTCAGAAAACTAAAAAAGATGGCGTTTTTCATTTTTCCTTATTTCTCCATAAAAATAGGGAGTCCAAACCCGTCGAGTTTTGTCGATATCTCTTACCGTTTCCGAGATATTAGCGTTTAAAGTTTTGAAATTTTTTTTTAACGCTAGTGCGTTCTGGCATAGCCTATCCGAAGCGTTTTCGCTCGGAGAATCGTTTCCCGTCAGGCAAACATCGGTATCTCTAACCGTTTACCCGATATTCGCAAAATTGTACCGAAATATCGTTAAAAAAAAATTTTTTGTTGTAATTCTGAGGCAATTTCTTTTTTTGTTTCTCGTTTTTTTTTGTTTTCCTAATACGTGCCGGAAATTCTTTTTTTTTTAAATTCTCTGGAACCGTTCCGGAATTATGGTCAGAAAACTAAAAGAGATGGCGTTTTTTAATTTTTCCTTATTTCTTCATAAAAATAGGGAGTCCAAATCCGTCGAGTTTTGTCGATATCTCTTACCGTTTCCGAGATATTAGCGTTTAAAGTTTTGAAATTTTTTTTTAACGCTAGTGCGTTCTGGCATAGCCTATCCGAAGCGTTTTCGCCCGGAGAATCGTTTCCCGTCAGGCAAACATCGGTATCTCTAACCGTTTACCCTATATTCGCAAAATTATACCGAAATATAGTTAAAAAAAAAATTTTTGTTGTAATTCTGAGGCAATTTCTTTTTTTTTTCTCGTTTTTTTTTTGTTTTCCTAATACGTGCCGCAAATTCTTTTTCTCTTAAATTCTCTGGAACCGTTCCGGAATTATGGTCAGAAAATTAAAAAAGATGGCGTTTTTTCTTTCTTCCTTATTTCTCCATAAAAATAGGGAGTCCAAATCCGTCGAGTTTTGTCGATATCTCTTACCGTTTCCGAGATATTAGCTTTTAAAGTTTTGAAATTTTTTTTTAACGCTATTGCGTTCTGGCATAGCCTATCCGAAGCGTTTTCGCCCGGAGAATCGTTTCCCGTCAGGCAAACATCGGTATCTCTAACCGTTTACCCGATATTCGCAAAATTGTACCGAAATATCCTTAAAAAAAAAATTTTTGTTGTAATTCTGAGGCAATTTCTTTTTTTGTTTCTCGTTTTTTTTTTTGTTTTCCTAATACGTGCCGGCAATTCTTTTTTTTTAAATTCTCTGGAAACGTTCCGGAATTATGGTCAGAAAACTAAAAGAGATGGCGTTTTTTAATTTTTCCTTATTTCTCCATAAAAATAGGGAGTCCAAATCCGTCGAGTTTTGTCGATATCTCTTACCGTTTCCGAGATATTAGCGTTTAAAGTTTTGAAATTTTTTTTTAACGCTAGTGCGTTCTGGCATAGCCTATCCGAAGCGTTTTCGCCCGGAGAATCGTTTCCCGTCAGGCAAACATCGATATCTCTAACCGTTTACCCGATATTCGCAAAATTGTACCGAAATTAGTTAAAAAAAATTTTGTTGTTGTAATTCTGAGGCAATTTCTTTTTTTGTTTCTCGCTTTTTTTTTGTTTTCCTAATACGTGCCGGAAATTCGTTTTCTCTTAAATTCTCTGGAGCCGTTCCGGAATTATGGTCAGAAAACTAAAAAAGATGGCGTTTTTTCATTTTTCCTTATTTCTCCATAAAAATAGGGAGTCCAAATCCGTCGAGTTTTGTCGATATCTCTTACCGTTTCCGAGATATTAGCGTGTAAAGTTTTGAAATTTTTTTTTAACGCTAGTGCGTTCTGGCATAGCCTATCCGAAGCGTTTTCGCCCGGAGAATCGTTTCCCGTCAGGCAAAGATCGGTATCTCTAACCGTTTACCCTATATTCGCAAAATTGTACCGAAATATCGTTAAAAAAAAAATTTTTGTTGTAATTCTGAGGCAATTTCTTTTTTTGTTTCTCGTTTTTTTTTTGTTTTCCTAATACGTGCCGCAAATTCTTTTTCTCTTAAATTCTCTGGAACCGTTCCGGAATTATGGTCAGAAAACTAAAAAAGATGGCGTTTTTTCTTTTTTCCTTATTTCTCCATAAAAATAGGGAGTCCAAATCCGTCGAGTTTTGTCGATATCTCTTACCGTTTCCGAGATATTAGCTTTTAAAGTTTTGAAATTTTTTTTTAACGCTATTGCGTTCTGGCATAGCCTATCCGAAGCGTTTTCGCCCGGAGAATCGTTTCCCGTCAGGCAAACATCGGTATCTCTAACCGTTTACCCGATATTCGCAAAATTATACCGAAATATAGTTAAAAAAAAAATTTTTGTTGTAATTCTGAGGCAATTTCTTTTTTTGTTTCTCGTTTTTTTTTTTGTTTTCCTAATACGTGCCGGCAATTCTTTTTTTTTAAATTCTCTGGAAACGTTCCGGAATTATGGTCAGAAAACTAAAAGAGATGGCGTTTTTTAATTTTTCCTTATTTCTCCATAAAAATAGGGAGTCCAAATCCGTCGAGTTTTGTCGATATCTCTTACCGTTTCCGAGATATTAGCGTTTAAAGTTTTGAAATTTTTTTTTAACGCTAGTGCGTTCTGGCATAGCCTATCCGAAGCGTTTTCGCCCGGAGAATCGTTTCCCGTCAGGCAAACATCGATATCTCTAACCGTTTACCCGATATTCGCAAAATTGTACCGAAATTAGTTAAAAAAAATTTTGTTGTTGTAATTCTGAGGCAATTTCTTTTTTTGTTTCTCGCTTTTTTTTTGTTTTCCTAATACGTGCCGGAAATTCGTTTTCTCTTAAATTCTCTGGAGCCGTTCCGGAATTATGGTCAGAAAACTAAAAAAGATGGCGTTTTTTCATTTTTCCTTATTTCTCCATAAAAATAGGGAGTCCAAATCCGTCGAGTTTTGTCGATATCTCTTACCGTTTCCGAGATATTAGCGTGTAAAGTTTTGAAATTTTTTTTTAACGCTAGTGCGTTCTGGCATAGCCTATCCGAAGCGTTTTCGCCCGGAGAATCGTTTCCCGTCAGGCAAAGATCGGTATCTCTAACCGTTTACCCTATATTCGCAAAATTGTACCGAAATATCATTAAAAAAAAAATTTTTGTTGTAATTCTGAGGCAATTTCTTTTTTTGTTTCTCGTTTTTTTTTTGTTTTCCTAATACGTGCCGCAAATTCTTTTTCTCTTAAATTCTCTGGAACCGTTAAGGAATTATGGTCAGAAAACTAAAAAAGATGGCGTTTTTTCTTTTTTCCTTATTTCTCCATAAAAATAGGGAGTCCAAATCCGTCGAGTTTTGTCGATATCTCTTACCGTTTCCGAGATATTAGCGTTTAAAGTTTTGAAATTTTTTTTTAACGCTAGTGCGTTCTGGCATAGCCTATCCGAAGCGTTTTCGCCCGGAGAATCGTTTCCCGTCAGGCAAACATCGGTATCTCTAACCGTTTACCCTATATTCGCAAAATTGTACCGAAATATCGTTAAAAAAAAATTTTTTGTTGTAATTCTGAGGCAATTTCTTTTTTTGTTTCTCGTTTTTTTTTTTGTTTTCCTAATACGTGCCGCAAATTCTTTTTCTCTTAAATTCTCTGGAACCGTTCCGGAATTATGGTCAGAAAACTAAAAAAGATGGTGTCTTTTCTTTTTTCCTTATTTCTCCATAAAAATAGGGAGTCCAAATCCGTCGAGTTTTGTCGATATCTCTTACCGTTTCCGAGATATTAGCGTTTAAAGTTTTGAAATTTTTTTTTAACGCTATTGCGTTCTGGCATAGCCTATCCGAAGCGTTTTCGCCCGGAGAATCGTTTCCCGTCAGGCAAACATCGGTATCTCTAACCGTTTACCCGATATTCGCAAAATTGTACCGAAATATCGTTAAAAAAAAAATTTTTGTTGTAATTCTGAGGCAATTTCTTTTTTTGTTTCTCGTTTTTTTTTTGTTTTCCTAATACGTGCCGGAAATTCTTTTTTTTTTAAATTCTCTGGAAACGTTCCGGAATTATGGTCAGAAAACTAAAAGAGATGGCGTTTTTTAATTTTTCCTTATTTCTCCATAAAAATAGGGAGTCCAAATCCGTCGAGTTTTGTCGATATCTCTTACCGTTTCCGAGATATTAGCGTTTAAAGTTTTGAAATTTTTTTTTAACGCTAGTGCGTTCTGGCATAGCCTATCCGAAGCGTTTTCGCCCGGAGAATCGTTTCCCGTCAGGCAAACATCGGTATCTCTAACCGTTTACCCGATATTCGCAAAATTGTACCGAAATTCGTTAAAAAAAATTCTTTTGTTGTAATTCTGAGGCAATTTCTTTTTTTGTTTCTCGTTTTTTTTTCTGCTTTCCTAATACGTGCCGGAAATTCTTTTTTTCTTAAATTCTCTGGAACCGTTCCGGAATTATGGTCAGAAAACTAAAAAAGATGGCGTTTTTTCATTTTTCCTTGTTTCTCCATAAAAATAGGGAGTCCAAATCCGTCGAGTTTTGTCGATATCTCTTACCGTTTCCGAGATATTAGCGTTTAAAGTTTTGAAATTTCTTTTTAACGCTAGTGCGTTCTGGCATAGCCTATCCGAAGCGTTTTCGCCCGGAGAATCGTTTCCCGTCAGGCAAACATCGATATCTCTAACCGTTTACCCGATATTCGCAAAATTGTACCGAAATATCGTTAAAAAAAAATTTTTTGTTGTAATTCTGAGGCAATTTCTTTTTTTGTTTCTCGTTTTTTTTTTGTTTTCCTAATACGTGCCGGAAATTCTCTTTTTTTTAAATTCTCTGGAACCGTTCCGGAATTATGGTCAGAAAACTAAAAGAGATGGCGTTTTTTAATTTTTCCTTATTTCTCCATAAAAATAGGGAGTCCAAATCCGTCGAGTTTTGTCGATATCTCTTACCGTTTCCGAGATATTAGCGTTTAAAGTTTTGAAATTTTTTTTTAACGCTAGTGCGTTCTGGCATAGCCTATCCGAAGCGTTTTCGCCCGGAGAATCGTTTCCCGTCAGGCAAACATCGGTATCTCTAACCGTTTACCCTATATTCGCAAAATTATACCGAAATACCGTTAAAAAAAAAATTTTTGTTGTAATTCTGAGGCAATTTCTTTTTTTGTTTCTCGTTTTTTTTTTGTTTTCCTAATACGTGCCGGAAATTCTTTTTCTCTTAAATTCTCTGGAACCGTTCCGGAATCATGGTCAGAAAACTAAAAAAGATGGCGTTTTTTCATTTTTCCTTATTTCTCCATAAAAATAGGGAGTCCAAATCCGTCGAGTTTTGTCGATATCTCTTACCGTTTCCGAGATATTAGCGTGTAAAGTTTTGAAATTTTTTTTTAACGCTAGTGCGTTCTGGCATAGCCTATCCGAAGCGTTTTCGCCCGGAGAATCGTTTCCCGTCAGGCAAAGATCGGTATCTCTAACCGTTTACCCTATATTCGCAAAATTGTACCGAAATATCATTAAAAAAAAAATTTTTGTTGTAATTCTGAGGCAATTTCTTTTTTTGTTTCTCGTTTTTTTTTTGTTTTCCTAATACGTGCCGCAAATTCTTTTTCTCTTAAATTCTCTGGAACCGTTAAGGAATTATGGTCAGAAAACTAAAAAAGATGGCGTTTTTTCTTTTTTCCTTATTTCTCCATAAAAATAGGGAGTCCAAATCCGTCGAGTTTTGTCGATATCTCTTACCGTTTCCGAGATATTAGCGTTTAAAGTTTTGAAATTTTTTTTTAACGCTAGTGCGTTCTGGCATAGCCTATCCGAAGCGTTTTCGCCCGGAGAATCGTTTCCCGTCAGGCAAACATCGGTATCTCTAACCGTTTACCCTATATTCGCAAAATTGTACCGAAATATCGTTAAAAAAAAATTTTTTGTTGTAATTCTGAGGCAATTTCTTTTTTTGTTTCTCGTTTTTTTTTTTGTTTTCCTAATACGTGCCGCAAATTCTTTTTCTCTTAAATTCTCTGGAACCGTTCCGGAATTATGGTCAGAAAACTAAAAAAGATGGTGTCTTTTCTTTTTTCCTTATTTCTCCATAAAAATAGGGAGTCCAAATCCGTCGAGTTTTGTCGATATCTCTTACCGTTTCCGAGATATTAGCGTTTAAAGTTTTGAAATTTTTTTTTAACGCTATTGCGTTCTGGCATAGCCTATCCGAAGCGTTTTCGCCCGGAGAATCGTTTCCCGTCAGGCAAACATCGGTATCTCTAACCGTTTACCCGATATTCGCAAAATTGTACCGAAATATCGTTAAAAAAAAAATTTTTGTTGTAATTCTGAGGCAATTTCTTTTTTTGTTTCTCGTTTTTTTTTTGTTTTCCTAATACGTGCCGGAAATTCTTTTTTTTTTAAATTCTCTGGAAACGTTCCGGAATTATGGTCAGAAAACTAAAAGAGATGGCGTTTTTTAATTTTTCCTTATTTCTCCATAAAAATAGGGAGTCCAAATCCGTCGAGTTTTGTCGATATCTCTTACCGTTTCCGAGATATTAGCGTTTAAAGTTTTGAAATTTTTTTTTAACGCTAGTGCGTTCTGGCATAGCCTATCCGAAGCGTTTTCGCCCGGAGAATCGTTTCCCGTCAGGCAAACATCGGTATCTCTAACCGTTTACCCGATATTCGCAAAATTGTACCGAAATTCGTTAAAAAAAATTCTTTTGTTGTAA
This sequence comes from Cetonia aurata, assembly GCA_949128085.1. Lineage (NCBI taxonomy): Eukaryota > Metazoa > Arthropoda > Insecta > Coleoptera > Scarabaeidae > Cetonia > Cetonia aurata. The sequence goes on along the minus strand of OX421884.1, from coordinate 33,836,876 downwards.
TTCTGAGGCAATTTCTTTTTTTGTTTCTCGTTTTTTTTTCTGCTTTCCTAATACGTGCCGGAAATTCTTTTTTTCTTAAATTCTCTGGAACCGTTCCGGAATTATGGTCAGAAAACTAAAAAAGATGGCGTTTTTTCATTTTTCCTTGTTTCTCCATAAAAATAGGGAGTCCAAATCCGTCGAGTTTTGTCGATATCTCTTACCGTTTCCGAGATATTAGCGTTTAAAGTTTTGAAATTTCTTTTTAACGCTAGTGCGTTCTGGCATAGCCTATCCGAAGCGTTTTCGCCCGGAGAATCGTTTCCCGTCAGGCAAACATCGATATCTCTAACCGTTTACCCGATATTCGCAAAATTGTACCGAAATATCGTTAAAAAAAAATTTTTTGTTGTAATTCTGAGGCAATTTCTTTTTTTGTTTCTCGTTTTTTTTTTGTTTTCCTAATACGTGCCGGAAATTCTCTTTTTTTTAAATTCTCTGGAACCGTTCCGGAATTATGGTCAGAAAACTAAAAGAGATGGCGTTTTTTAATTTTTCCTTATTTCTCCATAAAAATAGGGAGTCCAAATCCGTCGAGTTTTGTCGATATCTCTTACCGTTTCCGAGATATTAGCGTTTAAAGTTTTGAAATTTTTTTTTAACGCTAGTGCGTTCTGGCATAGCCTATCCGAAGCGTTTTCGCCCGGAGAATCGTTTCCCGTCAGGCAAACATCGGTATCTCTAACCGTTTACCCTATATTCGCAAAATTATACCGAAATACCGTTAAAAAAAAAATTTTTGTTGTAATTCTGAGGCAATTTCTTTTTTTGTTTCTCGTTTTTTTTTTGTTTTCCTAATACGTGCCGCAAATTCTTTTTCTCTTAAATTCTCTGGAACCGTTCCGGAATTATGGTCAGAAAACTAAAAAAGATGGCGTTTTTTCTTTCTTCCTTATTTCTCCATAAAAATAGGGAGTCCAAATCCGTCGAGTTTTGTCGATATCTCTTACCGTTTCCGAGATATTAGCGTTTAAAGTTTTGAAATTTCTTTTTAACGCTAGTGCGTTCTGGCATAGCCTATCCGACGCGTTTTCGCCCGGAGAATCGTTTCCCGTCAGGCAAACATCGGTATCTCTAACCGTTTACCCGATATTCGCAAAATTGTACCGAAATTCGTTAAAAAAAATTCTTTTGTTGTAATTCTGAGGCAATTTCTTTTTTTGTTTCTCGTTTTTTTTTTTGTTTTCCTAATACGTGCCGGAAATTCTTTTTTTCTTAAATTCTCTGGAACCGTTCCGGATTTATGGTCAGAAAACTAAAAAAGATGGCGTTTTTTCAGTTTTCCTTGTTTCTCCATAAAAATAGGGAGTCCAAATCCGTCGAGTTTTGTCGATATCTCTTACCGTTTCCGAGATGTTAGCGTTTAAAGTTTTGAAATTTCTTTTTAACGCTAGTGCGTTCTGGCATAGCCTATCCGACGCGTTTTCGCCCGGAGAATCGTTTCCCGTCAGGCAAACATCGATATCTCTAACCGTTTACCCGATATTCGCAAAATTGTACCGAAATATCGTTAAAAAAAATTTTTTTGTTGTAATTCTGAGGCAATTTCTTTTTTTGTTTCTCGTTTTTTTTTTTGTTTTCCTAATACGTGCCGGAAATTCTCTTTTTTTTAAATTCTCTGGAACCGTTCCGGAATTATGGTCAGAAAACTAAAAGAGATGGCGTTTTTTAATTTTTCCTTATTTCTCCATAAAAATAGGGAGTCCAAATCCGTCGGGTTTTGTCGATATCTCTTACCGTTTCCGAGATATTAGCGTTTAAAGTTTTGAAATTTTTTTTTAACGCTAGTGCGTTCTGGCATAGCCTATCCGAAGCGTTTTCGCCCGGAGAATCGTTTCCCGTCAGGCAAACATCGGTATCTCTAACCGTTTACCCTATATTCGCAAAATTATACCGAAATATCGTTAAAAAAAAAATTTTTGTTGTAATTCTGAGGCAATTTCTTTTTTTGTTTCTCGTTTTTTTTTTGTTTTCCTAATACGTGCCGCAAATTCTTTTTCTCTTAAATTCTCTGGAACCGTTCCGGAATTATGGTCAGAAAACTAAAAAAGATGGCGTTTTTTCTTTCTTCCTTATTTCTCCATAAAAATAGGGAGTCCAAATCCGTCGAGTTTTGTCGATATCTCTTACCGTTTCCGAGATATTAGCTTTTAAAGTTTTGAAATTTTTTTTTAACGCTATTGCGTTCTGGCATAGCCTATCCGAAGCGTTTTCGCCCGGAGAATCGTTTCCCGTCAGGCAAACATCGGTATCTCTAACCGTTTACCCGATATTCGCAAAATTGTACCGAAATATCGTTAAAAAAAAAATTTTTGTTGTAATTCTGAGGCAATTTCTTTTTTTGTTTCTCGTTTTTTTTTTGTTTTCCTAATACGTGCCGCAAATTCTTTTTCTCTTAAATTCTCTGGAACCGTTCCGGAATTATGGTCAGAAAACTAAAAAAGATGGCGTTTTTTCTTTCTTCCTTATTTCTCCATAAAAATAGGGAGTCCAAATCCGTCGAGTTTTGTCGATATCTCTTACCGTTTCCGAGATATTAGCTTTTAAAGTTTTGAAATTTTTTTTTAACGCTATTGCGTTCTGGCATAGCCTATCCGAAGCGTTTTCGCCCGGAGAATCGTTTCCCGTCAGGCAAACATCGGTATCTCTAACCGTTTACCCTATATTCGCAAAATTGTACCGAAATATCGTTAAAAAAAAAAATTTTGTTGTAATTCTGAGGCAATTTCTTTTTTTGTTTCTCGCTTTTTTTTTGTTTTCCTAATACGTGCCGGAAATTCGTTTTCTCTTAAATTCTCTGGAGCCGTTCCGGAATTATGGTCAGAAAACTAAAAAAGATGGCGTTTTTTCATTTTTCCTTATTTCTCCATAAAAATAGAGAGTCCAAATCCGTCGAGTTTTGTCGATATCTCTTACCGTTTCCGAGATATTAGCGTGTAAAGTTTTGAAATTTTTTTTTAACGCTAGTGCGTTCTGGCATAGCCTATCCGAAGCGTTTTCGCCCGGAGAATCGTTTCCAATCAGGCAAACATCGGTATCTCTAACCGTTTACCCGATATTCGCAAAATTGTACCGAAAAATCGTTAAAAAAAATTTTTTGTTGTAATTCTGAGGCAATTTCTTTTTTTGTTTCTCGTTTTTTTTTTGTTTTCCTAATACGTGCCGGAAATTCTTTTTTTTTTAAATTCTCTGGAACCGTTCCGGAATTATGGTCAGAAAACTAAAAGAGATGGCGTTTTTTAATTTTTCCTTATTTCTCCATAAAAATAGGGAGTCCAAATCCGTCGATTTTTGTCGATATCTCTTACCGTTTCCGAGATATTAGCGTTTAAAGTTTTGAAATTTTTTTTTAACGCTAGTGCGTTCTGGCATAGCCTATCCGAAGCGTTTTCGCCCGGAGAATCGTTTCCCGTCAGGCAAAGATCGGTATCTCTAACCGTTTACCCTATATTCGCAAAATTGTACGGAAATATCGTAAAAAAAAAAATTTTTGTTGTAATTCTGAGGCAATTTCTTTTTTGGTTTCTCGTTTTTTTTTTTGTTTTCCTAATACGTGCCGCAAATTCTTTTTCTCTTAAATTCTCTTGAACCGTTCCGGAATTATGGTCAGAAAACTAAAAAAGATGGCGTTTTTTCTTTTTTCCTTATTTCTCCATAAAAATAGGGAGTCCAAATCCGTCGAGTTTTGTCGATATCTCTTACCGTTTCCGAGATATTAGCGTTTAAAGTTTTGAAATTTTTTTTTAACGCTAGTGCGTTCTGGCATAGCCTATCCGAAGCGTTTTCGCCCGGAGAATCGTTTCCCGTCAGGCAAACATCGATATCTCTAACTGTTTACCCGATATTCGCAAAATTGTACCGAAATTAGTTAAAAGAATTTTTGTTGTTGTAATTCTGAGGCAATTTCTTTTTTTGTTTCTCGCTTTTTTTTTGTTTTCCTAATACGTGCCGGAAATTCGTTTTCTCTTAAATTCTCTGGAGCCGTTCCGGAATTATTGTCAGAAAACTAAAAAAGATGGCGTTTTTTCATTTTTCCTTATTTCTCCATAAAAATAGGGAGTCCAAATCCGTCGAGTTTTGTCGATATCTCTTACCGTTTCCGAGATATTAGCGTTTAAAGTTTTGAAATTTTTTTTTAACGCTAGTGCGTTCTGGCATAGCCTATCCGAAGCGTTTTCGCCCGGAGAATCGTTTCCCGTCAGGCAAACATCGGTATCTCTAACCGTTTACCCTATATTCGCAAAATTGTACCGAAATATCGTTAAAAAAAAAATTTTTGTTGTAATTCTGAGGCAATTTCTTTTTTTGTTTCTCGTTTTTTTTTGTTTTCCTAATACGTGCCGCAAATTCTTTTTCTCTTAAATTCTCTGGAACCGTTCCGGAATTATGGTCAGAAAACTAAAAAAGATGGCGTCTTTTCTTTTTTCCTTATTTCTCCATAAAAATAGGGAGTCCAAATCCGTCGAGTTTTGTCGATATCTCTTACCGTTTCCGAGATATTAGCGTTTAAAGTTTTGAAATTTTTTTTTAACGCTAGTGCGTTCTGGCATGGCCTATCCGAAGCGATTTCGCCCGGAGAATCGTTTCCCGTCAGGCAAACATCGATATCTCTAACCGTTTACCCGATATTCGCAAAATTGTACCGAAATTCGTTAAAAAAAATTTTGTTGTTGTAATTCTGAGGCAATTTCTTTTTTTGCTTCGCGTTTTTTTTTTGTTTTCCTAATACGTGCCGGAAATTCTTTTTCTCTTAAATTCTCTGGAGCCGTTCCGGAATTATGGTCAGAAAACTAAAAAAGATGGCGTTTTTTCATTTTTCCTTATTTCTCCATAAAAATAGGCAGTCCAAATCCGTCGAGTTTTGTCGATATCTCTTACCGTTTCCGAGATATTAGCGTGTAAAGTTTTGAAATTTTTTTTTAACGCTGGTGCGTTCTGGCATAGCCTATCCGAAGCGTTTTCGCCCGGAGAATCGTTTCCCGTCAGGCAAACATCGATATCTCTAACCGTTTTCCCGATATTCGCAAAATTGTACCGAAATTCGTTAAAAAAAATTTTGTTGTTGTAATTCTGAGGCAATTTCTTTTTTTGTTTCTCTTTTTTTTTTGTTTTCCTAATACGTGCCGGAAATTCTTTTTCTCTTAAATTCTCTGGAACCGTTCCGGAATTATGGTCAGAAAACTAAAAAAGATGGCGTTTTTAAATTTTTCCATATTTCTCCATAAAAATAGGGAGTCCAAATCCGTCGAGTTTTGTCGATACCTCTTACCGTTTCCGAGATATTAGCGTTTAAAGTTTTGAAATTTTTTTTTAACGCTAGTGCGTTCTGGCATAGCCTATCCGACGCGTTTTCGCCCGGAAAATCGTTTCCCATCAGGCAAACATCGATATCTCTAACCGTTTCCCGATATTCGCAAAATTGTACCGAAATTCGTTAAAAAAAAAATTTTTGTTGTAATTCTGAGGCAATTTCTTTTTTTGTTTCTCGTTTTTTTTTTGTTTTCCTAATACGTGCCGGAAATTCTTTTTTTCTTAAATTCTCTATAACCGTTCCGGAATTATGGTCAGAAAACTAAAAAAGATGGCGTTTTTTCATTTTTCCTTATTTCTCCACAAAAATTGGGAGTCCAAATCCGTCGAGTTTTGTCGATATCTCTTACCGTTTCCGAGATATTAGCGTTTAAAGTTTTGAAATTTTTTTTTAACGCTAGTGCGTTCTGGCATAGCCTATCCGAAGCGTTTTCGCCCGGAGAATCGTTTCCCGTCAGGCAAACATCGATATCTCAAACCGTTTACCCGATATTCGCAAAATTGTACCGAAATTCGTTAAAAAAATTTTTGTTGTTGTAATTCTGAGGCAATTTCTTTTTTTGTTTCTCGTTCTTTTTTTGTTTTCCTAATACGTGCCGGAAATTCTTTTTCTCTTAAATTCTCTGGAACCGTTCCGGAATTATGGTCAGAAAAAAAGATGGCGTTTTTTCATTTTTCCTTATTTCTCCATAAAAATAGGGAGTCCAAATCCGTCGAGTTTTGTCGATATCTCTTACCGTTTCCGAGATATTAGCGTTTAAAGTTTTGAAATTTTTTTTTAACGCTAGTGCGTTCTGGCATAGCCTATCCGAAGCGTTTTCGCCCGGAGAATCGTTTCCCGTCAGGCAAACATCGGTATCTCTAACCGTTTACCCGATATTCGCAAAATTGTACCGAAATTCGTTAAAAAAAATTCTTTTGTTGTAATTCTTATGCAATTTCTTTTTTTGTTTCTCGTTTTTTTTTTTGTTTTCCTAATACGTGCCGGAAATTCTTTTTTTCTTAAATTCTCTATAACCGTTCCGGAATTATGGTCAGAAAACTAAAAAAGATGGCGTTTTTTCATTTTTCCTTATTTTTCCACAAAAATTGGGAGTTCAAATCCCTCGAGTTTTGTCGATATCTCTTACCGTTTCCGAGATATTAGCGTTTAAAGTTTTGAAATTTTTTTTTAACGCTAGTGCGTTCTGGCATAGCCTATCCGAAGCGTTTTCGCCCGGAGAATCGTTTCCCGTCAGGCAAACATCGATATCTCTAACCGTTTACCCGATATTCGCAAAATTGTACCGGAATTCGTTAAAAAAAATTCTTTTGTTGTAATTCTGAGGCAATTTCTTTTTTTTGTTTTCCTAATACGTGCCGGAAATTCTTTTTTTCTTAAATTCTCTGGAACCGTTCCGGAATTATGGTCAGAAAACTAAAAAAGATGGCGTTTTTTCATTTTTCCTTGTTTCTCCATAAAAATAGGGAGTCCAAATCCGTCGAGTTTTGTCGATATCTCTTACCGTTTCCGAGATATTAGCGTTTAAAGTTTTGAAATTTCTTTTTAACGCTAGTGCGTTCTGGCATAGCCTATCCGAAGCGTTTTCGCCCGGAGAATCGTTTCCCGTCAGGCAAACATCGGTATCTCTAACCGTTTACCCTATATTCGCAAAATTGTACCGAAATATCGTTAAAAAAAAAATTTTTGTTGTAATTCTGAGGCAATTTCTTTTTTTGTTTCTCGTTTTTTTTTTGTTTTCCTAATACGTGCCGCAAATTCTTTTTCTCTTAAATTCTCTGGAACCGTTCCGGAATTATGGTCAGAAAACTAAAAAAGATGGCGTCTTTTCTTTTTTCCTTATTTCTCCATAAAAATAGGGAGTCCAAATCCGTCGAGTTTTGTCGATATCTCTTACCGTTTCCGAGATATTAGCGTTTAAAGTTTTGAAATTTCTTTTTAACGCTATTGCGTTCTGGCATAGCCTATCCGAAGCGTTTTCGCCCGGAGAATCGTTTCCCGTTAGGCAAACATCGGTATCTCTAAGCGTTTACCCGATATTCGCAAAATTGTACCGAAATATCGTTAAAAAAAAAATTTTTGTTGTAATTCTGAGGCAATTTCTTTTTTTGTTTCTCGTTTTTTTTTTTGTTTTCCTAATACGTGCCGGAAATTCTTTTTTTTTTAAATTCTCTGGAAACGTTCCGGAATTATGGTCAGAAAACTAAAAGAGATGGCGTTTTTTAATTTTTCCTTATTTCTCCATAAAAATAGGGAGTCCAAATCCGTCGAGTTTTGTCGATATCTCTTACCGTTTCCGAGATATTAGCGTTTAAAGTTTTGAAATTTTTTTTTAACGCTAGTGCGTTCTGGCATGGCCTATCCGAAGCGTTTTCGCCCGGAGAATCGTTTCCCGTCAGGCAAACATCGATATCTCTAACCGTTTACCCGATATTCGCAAAATTGTACCGAAATTCGTTAAAAAAAATTTTGTTGTTGTAATTCTGAGGCAATTTCTTTTTTTGCTTCGCGTTTTTTTTTTGTTTTCCTAATACGTGCCGGAAATTCTTTTTCTCTTAAATTCTCTGGAGCCGTTCCGGAATTATGGTCAGAAAACTAAAAAAGATGGCGTTTTTTCATTTTTCCTTATTTCTCCATAAAAATAGGCAGTCCAAATCCGTCGAGTTTTGTCGATATCTCTTACCGTTTCCGAGATATTAGCGTTTAAAGTTTTGAAATTTTTTTTTAACGCTGGTGCGTTCTGGCATAGCCTATCCGAAGCGTTTTCGCCCGGAGAATCGTTTCCCGTCAGGCAAACATCGATATCTCTAACCGTTTTCCCGATATTCGCAAAATTGTACCGAAATTCGTTAAAAAAAATTTTGTTGTTGTAATTCTGAGGCAATTTCTTTTTTTGTTTCTCTTTTTTTTTTGTTTTCCTAATACGTGCCGGAAATTCTTTTTCTCTTAAATTCTCTGGAACCGTTCCGGAATTATGGTCAGAAAACTAAAAAAGATGGCGTTTTTAAATTTTTCCATATTTCTCCATAAAAATAGGGAGTCCAAATCCGTCGAGTTTTGTCGATATCTCTTACCGTTTCCGAGATATTAGCGTTTAAAGTTTTGAAATTTTTTTTTAACGCTAGTGCGTTCTGGCATAGCCTATCCGACGCGTTTTCGCCCGGAGAATCGTCTCCCATCAGGCAAACATCGATATCTCTAACCGTTTCCCGATATTCGCAAAATTGTACCGAAATTCGTTAAAAAAAAAATTTTTGTTGTAATTCTGAGGCAATTTCTTTTTTTGTTTCTCGTTTTGTTTTTTGTTTTCCTAATACGTGCCGGAAATTCTTTTTTTCTTAAATTCTCTATAACCGTTCCGGAATTATGGTCAGAAAACTAAAAAAGATGGCGTTTTTTCATTTTTCCTTATTTCTCCACAAAAATTGGGAGTCCAAATCCGTCGAGTTTTGTCGATATCTCTTACCGTTTCCGAGATATTAGCGTTTAAAGTTTTGAAATTTTTTTTTAACGCTAGTGCGTTCTGGCATAGCCTATCCGAAGCGTTTTCGCCCGGAGAATCGTTTCCCGTCAGGCAAACATCGATATCTCAAACCGTTTACCCGATATTCGCAAAATTGTACCGAAATTCGTTAAAAAAATTTTTGTTGTTGTAATTCTGAAGCAATTTCTTTTTTTGTTTCTCGTTCTTTTTTTGTTTTCCTAATACGTGCCGGAAATTCTTTTTCTCTTAAATTCTCTGGAACCGTTCCGGAATTATGGTCAGAAAACTAAAAAAGATGGCGTTTTTTCATTTTTCCTTATTTCTCCATAAAAATAGGGAGTCCAAATCCGTCGAGTTTTGTCGATATCTCTTACCGTTTCCGAGATATTAGCGTTTAAAGTTTTGAAATTTTTTTTTAACGCTAGTGCGTTCTGGCATAGCCTATCCGAAGCGTTTTCGCCCGGAGAATCGTTTCCCGTCAGGCAAACATCGGTATCTCTAACCGTTTACCCGATATTCGCAAAATTGTACCGAAATTCGTTAAAAAAAATTCTTTTGTTGTAATTCTTATGCAATTTCTTTTTTTGTTTCTCGTTTTTTTTTTTGTTTTCCTAATACGTGCCGGAAATTCTTTTTTTCTTAAATTCTCTATAACCGTTCCGGAATTATGGTCAGAAAACTAAAAAAGATGGCGTTTTTTCATTTTTCCTTATTTTTCCACAAAAATTGGGAGTTCAAATCCCTCGAGTTTTGTCGATATCTCTTACCGTTTCCGAGATATTAGCGTTTAAAGTTTTGAAATTTTTTTTTAACGCTAGTGCGTTCTGGCATAGCCTATCCGAAGCGTTTTCGCCCGGAGAATCGTTTCCCGTCAGGCAAACATCGATATCTCTAACCGTTTACCCGATATTCGCAAAATTGTACCGAAATTCGTTAAAAAAAATTTTTTTGTTGTAATTCTGAGGCAATTTCTTTTTTTGTTTCTCGTTTTTTTTTTTGTTTTCCTAATACGTGCCGGAAATTCTTTTTCTCTTAAATTCTCTGGAACCGTTCCGGAATTATGGTCAGAAAACTAAAAAAGATGGCGTTTTTTAATTTTTCCTTATTTCTCCATAAAAATAGGGAGTCAAAATCCGTCGAGTTTTGTCGATATCTCTTACCGTTTCCGAGATATTAGCGTTTAAAGTTTTGAAATTTTTTTTTAACGCTAGTGCGTTCTGGCATAGCCTATCCGAAGCGTTTTCGCCCGGAGAATCGTTTCCCGTCAGGCAAACATCGATATCTCTAACCGTTTACCCGATATTCGCAAAATTGTACCGAAATTCGTTAAAAAAAATTCTTTTGTTGTAATTCTGAGGCAATTTCTTTTTTTTGTTTTCCTAATACGTGCCGGAAATTCTTTTTTTCTTAAATTCTCTGGAACCGTTCCGGAATTATGGTCAGAAAACTAAAAAAGATGGCGTTTTTTAAATTTCCTTATTTCTCCATAAAAATAGGGAGTCCAAATCCGTCGAGTTTTGTCGACATCTCTTACCGTTTCCGAGATATTAGCGTTTAAAGTTTTGAAATTTTTTTTTAACGCTAGTGCGTTCTGGCATAGCCTATCCGAAGCGTTTTCGCCCGGAGAATCGTTTCCCGTCAGGCAAACATCGATATCTCTAACCGTTTACCCGATATTCGCAAAATTGTACCGAAATTAGTTAAAAAAAATTTTGTTGTTGTAATTCTGAGGCAATTTCTTTTTTTGTTTCTCGTTTTTTTTTTGTTTTCCTAATGCGTGCCGGAAATTCTTTTTTTTTTAAATTCTCTGGAACCGTTCCGGAATTATGGTCAGAAAACTAAAAGAGATGGCGTTTTTTAATTTTTCCTTATTTCTCCATAAAAATAGGGAGTCCAAATCCGTCGAGTTTTGTCGATATCTCTTACCGTTTCCGAGATATTAGCGTTTAAAGTTTTGAAATTTTTTTTTAACGCTAGTGCGTTCTGGCATAGCCTATCCGAAGCGTTTTCGCCCGGAGAATCGTTTCCCGTCAGGCAAACATCGATATCTCTAACCGTTTACCCGATATTCGCAAAATTGTACCGAAATTCGTTAAAAAAATTTTTGTTGTAATTCTGAGGCAATTTCTTTTTTTGCTTCGCGTTTTTTTTTTTGTTTTCCTAATACGTGCCGGATATTCTTTTTCTCTTAAATTCTCTGGAGCCGTTCCGGAATTATGGTCAGAAAACTAAAAAAGTTGGCGTTTTTTCATTTTTCCTTATTTCTCCATAAAAATAGGGAGTCCAAATCCGTCGAGTTTTGTCGATATCTCTTACCGTTTCCGAGATATTAGCGTGTAAAGTTTTGAAATTTTTTTTTAACGCTAGTGCGTTCTGGCATAGCCTATCCGAAGCATTTTCGCCCGGAGAATCGTTTCCCGTCAGGCAAACATCGATATCTCTAACCGTTTTCCCGATATTCGCAAAATTGTACCGAAATTCGTTAAAAAAAATTTTGTTGTTGTAATTCTGAGGCAATTTCTTTTTTTGTTTCTCTTTTTTTTTTTGTTTTCCTAATACGTGCCGGAAATTCTTTTTCTCTTAAATTCTCTGGAACCGTTCCGGAATTATGTTCAGAAAACTAAAAAAGATGGCGTTTTTAAATTTTTCCTTATTTCTCCATAAAAATAGGGAGTCCAAATCCGTCGAGTTTTGTCGATATCTCTTACCGTTTCCGAGATATTAGCGTTTAAAGTTTTGAAATTTTTTTTTAACGCTAGTGCGTTCTGGCATAGCCTATCCGACGCGTTTTCGCCCGGAGAATCGTTTCCCGTCAGGCAAACATCGATATCTCTAACCGTTTACCCGAGATTCGCAAAATTGTACCGAAATTCGTTAAAAAAAAATTTTTTGTTGTAATTCTGAGGCAATTTCTTTTTTTGTTTCTCGTTTTTTTTTTGTTTTCCTAATACGTGCCGGAAATTCTTTTTTTCTTAAATTCTCTATAACCGTTCCGGAATTATGGTCAGAAAACTAAAAAAGATGGCGTTTTTTCATTTTTCCTTATTTCTCCACAAAAATTGGGAGTCCAAATCCGTCGAGTTTTGTCGATATCTCTTACCGTTTCCGAGATATTAGCGTTTAAAGTTTTGAAATTTCTTTTTAACGCTAGTGCGTTCTGGCATAGCCTATCCGAAGCGTCTTCGCCCGGAGAATCGTTTCCCGTCAGGCAAACATCGATATCTCTAACCGTTTACCCGATCTTCGCAAAATTGTACAGAAATTCGTTAAAAAAATTTTTGTTGTTGTAATTCTGAGGCAATTTCTTTTTTGTTTCTCGTTTTTTTTTTGTTTTCCTAATACGTGCCGAAAATTCTTTTTCTCTTAAATTCTCTGGAGCCGTTCCGGAATTATGGTCAGAAAACTAAAAAAGATGGCGTTTTTTCATTTTTCCTTATTTCTCCATAAAAATAGGGAGTCCAAATCCGTCGAGTTTTGTCGATATCTCTTACCGTTTCCGAGATATTAGCGTTTAAAGTTTTGAAATTTTTTTTTAACGCTAGTGCGTTCTGGCATAGCCTATCCGAAGCGTTTTCGCCCGGAGAATCGTTTCCCGTCAGGAAAACATCGGTATCTCTAACCGTTTACCCGATATTCGCAAAATTGTACCGAAATTCGTTAAAAAAAATTCTTTTGTTGTAATTCTTATGCAATTTCTTTTTTTGTTCCTCGTTTTTTTTTTTGTTTTCCTAATACGTGCCGGAAATTCTTTTTTTCTTAAATTCTCTATAACCGTTCCGGAATTATGGTCAGAAAACTAAAAAAGATGGCGTTTTTTCATTTTTCCTTATTTTTCCACAAAAATTGGGAGTTCAAATTCCTCGAGTTTTGTCGATATCTCTTACCGTTTCCGAGATATTAGCGTTTAAAGTTTTGAAATTTTTTTTTAACGCTAGTGCGTTCTGGCATAGCCTATCCGAAGCGTTTTCGCCCGCAGAATCGTTTCCCGTCAGGCAAACATCGATATCTCTAACCGTTTACCCGATATTCGCAAAATTGTACCGAAATTCGTTAAAAAAAAATTTTTTGTTGTAATTCTGAGGCAATTTCTTTTTTTGTTTCTCGTTTTTTATTTTGTTTTCCTAATACGTGCCGGAAATTCTGTTTCTCTTAAATTCTCTCGAACCGTTCCGGAATTATGGTCAGAAAACTAAAAAAGATGGCGTTTTTTAATTTTTCCTTATTTCTCCATGAAAATAGGGAGTCCAAATCCGTCGAGTTTTGTCGATATCTCTTACCGTTTCCGAGATATTAGCGTTTAAAGTTTTGAAATTTTTTTTTAACGCTAGTGCGTTCTGGCATAGCCTATCCGACGCGTTTTCGCACGGAGAATCGTTTCTCGTCAGGCAAACATCGATATCTCCAACCGTTTACCCGATATTCGCAAAATTGTACCGAAATTTGTTTAAAAAATATTTTTTTGTTGTAATTCTGAGGCAATTTCTTTTTTTGTTTCTCATTTTTTTTTGTTTTTTTAATACGTGCCGGAAATTCTTTTTTTCTTAAATTCTCTGGAACCGTTCCGGAATTATGGTCAGAAAACTAAAAGAGATGGCGTTTTTTAATTTTTCCTTATTTCTCCATAAAAATAGGGAGTCCAAATCCGTCGAGTTTTGTCGATATCTCTTACCGTTTCCGAGATATTAGCGTTTAAAGTTTTGAAATTTTTTTTTAACGCTAGTGCGTTCTGGCATAGCCTATCCGAAGCGTTTTCGCCCGGAGAATCGTTTCCCGTCAGGCAAACATCGATATCTCTAACCGTTTACCCGATATTCGCAAAATTGTACCGAAATTCGTTAAAAAAATTTTTGTTGTAATTCTGAGGCAATTTCTTTTTTTGCTTCGCGTTTTTTTTTTTGTTTTCCTAATACGTGCCGGATATTCTTTTTCTCTTAAATTCTCTGGAGCCGTTCCGGAATTATGGTCAGAAAACTAAAAAAGTTGGCGTTTTTTCATTTTTCCTTATTTCTCCATAAAAATAGGGAGTCCAAATCCGTCGAGTTTTGTCGATATCTCTTACCGTTTCCGAGATATTAGCGTGTAAAGTTTTGAAATTTTTTTTTAACGCTAGTGCGTTCTGGCATAGCCTATCCGAAGCATTTTCGCCCGGAGAATCGTTTCCCGTCAGGCAAACATCGATATCTCTAACCGTTTTCCCGATATTCGCAAAATTGTACCGAAATTCGTTAAAAAAAATTTTGTTGTTGTAATTCTGAGGCAATTTCTTTTTTTGTTTCTCTTTTTTTTTTTGTTTTCCTAATACGTGCCGGAAATTCTTTTTCTCTTAAATTCTCTGGAACCGTTCCGGAATTATGTTCAGAAAACTAAAAAAGATGGCGTTTTTAAATTTTTCCTTATTTCTCCATAAAAATAGGGAGTCCAAATCCGTCGAGTTTTGTCGATATCTCTTACCGTTTCCGAGATATTAGCGTTTAAAGTTTTGAAATTTTTTTTTAACGCTAGTGCGTTCTGGCATAGCCTATCCGACGCGTTTTCGCCCGGAGAATCGTTTCCCGTCAGGCAAACATCGATATCTCTAACCGTTTACCCGAGATTCGCAAAATTGTACCGAAATTCGTTAAAAAAAAATTTTTTGTTGTAATTCTGAGGCAATTTCTTTTTTTGTTTCTCGTTTTTTTTTTGTTTTCCTAATACGTGCCGGAAATTCTTTTTTTCTTAAATTCTCTATAACCGTTCCGGAATTATGGTCAGAAAACTAAAAAAGATGGCGTTTTTTCATTTTTCCTTATTTCTCCACAAAAATTGGGAGTCCAAATCCGTCGAGTTTTGTCGATATCTCTTACCGTTTCCGAGATATTAGCGTTTAAAGTTTTGAAATTTCTTTTTAACGCTAGTGCGTTCTGGCATAGCCTATCCGAAGCGTTTTCGCCCGGAGAATCGTTTCCCGTCAGGCAAACATCGATATCTCTAACCGTTTACCCGATCTTCGCAAAATTGTACAGAAATTCGTTAAAAAAATTTTTGTTGTTGTAATTCTGAGGCAATTTCTTTTTTGTTTCTCGTTTTTTTTTTGTTTTCCTAATACGTGCCGAAAATTCTTTTTCTCTTAAATTCTCTGGAGCCGTTCCGGAATTATGGTCAGAAAACTAAAAAAGATGGCGTTTTTTCATTTTTCCTTATTTCTCCATAAAAATAGGGAGTCCAAATCCGTCGAGTTTTGTCGATATCTCTTACCGTTTCCGAGATATTAGCGTTTAAAGTTTTGAAATTTTTTTTTAACGCTAGTGCGTTCTGGCATAGCCTATCCGAAGCGTTTTCGCCCGGAGAATCGTTTCCCGTCAGGAAAACATCGGTATCTCTAACCGTTTACCCGATATTCGCAAAATTGTACCGAAATTCGTTAAAAAAAATTCTTTTGTTGTAATTCTTATGCAATTTCTTTTTTTGTTCCTCGTTTTTTTTTTTGTTTTCCTAATACGTGCCGGAAATTCTTTTTTTCTTAAATTCTCTATAACCGTTCCGGAATTATGGTCAGAAAACTAAAAAAGATGGCGTTTTTTCATTTTTCCTTATTTTTCCACAAAAATTGGGAGTTCAAATTCCTCGAGTTTTGTCGATATCTCTTACCGTTTCCGAGATATTAGCGTTTAAAGTTTTGAAATTTTTTTTTAACGCTAGTGCGTTCTGGCATAGCCTATCCGAAGCGTTTTCGCCCGCAGAATCGTTTCCCGTCAGGCAAACATCGATATCTCTAACCGTTTACCCGATATTCGCAAAATTGTACCGAAATTCGTTAAAAAAAAATTTTTTGTTGTAATTCTGAGGCAATTTCTTTTTTTGTTTCTCGTTTTTTATTTTGTTTTCCTAATACGTGCCGGAAATTCTGTTTCTCTTAAATTCTCTCGAACCGTTCCGGAATTATGGTCAGAAAACTAAAAAAGATGGCGTTTTTTAATTTTTCCTTATTTCTCCATGAAAATAGGGAGTCCAAATCCGTCGAGTTTTGTCGATATCTCTTACCGTTTCCGAGATATTAGCGTTTAAAGTTTTGAAATTTTTTTTTAACGCTAGTGCGTTCTGGCATAGCCTATCCGACGCGTTTTCGCACGGAGAATCGTTTCTCGTCAGGCAAACATCGATATCTCCAACCGTTTACCCGATATTCGCAAAATTGTACCGAAATTTGTTTAAAAAATATTTTTTTGTTGTAATTCTGAGGCAATTTCTTTTTTTGTTTCTCATTTTTTTTTGTTTTTTTAATACGTGCCGGAAATTCTTTTTTTCTTAAATTCTCTGGAACCGTTCCGGAATTATGGTCAGAAAACTAAAAGAGATGGCGTTTTTTAATTTTTCCTTATTTCTCCATAAAAATAGGGAGTCAAAATCCGTCGAGTTTTGTCGATATCTCTTACCGTTTCCGAGATATTAGCGTTTAAAGTTTTGAAATTTTTTTTTAACGCTAGTGCGTTCTGGCATAGCCTATCCGAAGCGTTTTCGCCCGGAGAATCGTTTCCCGTCAGGCAAACATCGATATCTCTAACCGTTTACTCGATATTCGCAAAATTGTACCGAAGTTCGTTAAAAAAAATTTTTTTGTTGTAATTCTGAGACAATTTCTTTTTTTGTTTCTCGTTTTTTTTTTTTGTTTTCCTAATAGTGCCGGAAATTCTTTTTCTCTTAAATTCTCTGCAACCGTTCCGGAATTATGGTCAGAAAAATAAAAGAGATGGCGTTTTTTAATTATTCCTTATTTCTCCATAAAAATAGGGAGTCCAAATCCGTCGAGTTTTGTCGATATCTCTTACCGTTTCCGAGATATTAGCGTTTAAAGTTTTGAAATTTTTTTTTAACGCTAGTGCGTTCTGGCATAGCCTATCCGAAGCGTTTTTGCCCGGAGAATCGTTTCCCGTCAGGCAAACATCGATATCTCTAACCGTTTACCCGATATTCGCAAAATTGTACCGAAATTCGGTAAAAAAAAATTTTTTGTTGTAATTCTGAGGCAATTTCTTTTTTTGTTTCTCGTTTTTTTTTTGTTTTCCTAATAGAAAACTAAAAAAGATGGCGTTTTTCATTTTTCCTTATTTCTCCATAAAAATTGGGAGTCCAAATCCGTCGAGTTTTGTCGATATCTCTTACCGTTTCCGAGATATTAGCGTTTAAAGTTCCTTCCGGAACGGTTGGCGCTAGGAGGACGGGCGTGGTGCCGTTCGATTCGCCGCGAAAAGGCGCTTCTTCTGATGTATAATACGTCGGGATTATTTCAATTTTGAGACGATTTTTTTTGAATTTTCCCAAAATTTTGGACGAAATTTAAGGAAATTCGAAGATATCTTCCGAACCGTAAGCGATAGCCGAACGCCGACTTCAGATTCGGAATCGCCGTCGAAAAGTACGTCCGACGGTGTATGATACATCGGGGTAGCGATCGTAGATAGAGAAAAAATAAGTTAGTAAGTAAGAGTTCTTACCATAACTCGAGAACGACTAGAGCTACTGGGGCGCGGTTTGTTCCAGACCATTCGGATGGACCAGGGGAACATTTTGCGCCACATTAGAATAAAATCGGAGCGGTATTTCGGGCACAAACTAAGCTTGACGGCAATCGATTCCCCGGGCGAAAACGCTTCGGATAGGCTATGCCAGAACACTCTAGAGTTAAAAAGAAAATTTCAAAACTTTAGACGCTCATATCTCGGAAACGGTAAGAGATAGAGACGAAAACTCGACATATTCGTACTCCCCGTGGGAAGGCGCGTCTGATAGGTTATATGGCAGCGTTCTAGCGCGAAATTAATTTTTCCAAACTTTAAACCCGAATATGTCGGGAACGGTTAGAGATATCGGCAAAAGCTTGACGTCATTCGATTAATACGCTAATTGGGGAGACGGTTTTAACGGGCGCGGGGGTCGATTTTAGGGCACGTTAACTAAGACATTTTCTTTTAATTATGCCGAATAATGAATCGATAAAAATCGGTGACACGTAGTTGAGGTGCCGGTCGATAGATGACACGAGATAGTACAGTATCGCTATTATTATGAATCGTAAGTTATGAAAGAATACTTTAAGTGAATTCGGGCTTGTCGATATAAATCGCGTACAACCACATTCAGTTTTTAATCGAATTAGCCAGTTTAATGATATCGAAATAAAGTGACAACGTGGTTGAGGTGGTGGCGGATAGATGGCGCCACTAACGTAAACTATGGTGAAAATGATTGACATAAATAGTGTAAATAATAATATGTCAAACTATGGAATGATAAATAAGAGCTGTTCATAATATAAATTAGCCGAACGTCGTTTGCAATATAGTAATGCTGGTAGGAAATGGACCGAGAGAGATGGCAGAAGTGGTGTAGGTAGGTAGTAGGTACGTCGAAGCTACGGAGTCGGGTCGAATACAAGGTGTTATTACAGATGGCAAAGCAGATAGATCACTGAAGTCGAACAGCATCAAGCGCGATTACCCTTAAATAGGCTCCCACTTAAGAACAGGGGGTGGGCGTGTTGTTTTATAGAATGTGTCGGTAGATGGATATGGGAAAGAGAAGGCATTAATTAAGGCAAAGTTTCATCTCGTCCGATCACCGAAGTCATACAGCATCAAGCGCGATTACCCTTAAATAGGCTCCCACTTAAGAACAGGGGGTGAGCGTGTCGTAGTCGTAGTTGTAGTTGGTGTGATTTAATTAATAAACATATATAAGAACAAAAATTGTTTTATTTTATGCACGCATGCATAAGTAGTATACAGTATACGAAATTAGCGAATGTTAATAATAGACAGAATATCGTACAAAATTTGCATCGAAAATGTTAGTATATATCCGGTATATTTATCCAGTATTTAAAAAATAACTTCCCCAATTTTCGGTTAATTATACTGAAAATTCAAGGTCTATCAAGATAGACGCTCAATTTCTTTTGTCTAGATATTGTACTAAGTTGATGTATTTTCGGATATACCTACTAAAAATCGCAGTCTTAAAAAATCTTCAACATTTTCCGGTCTTTTTAACTGAAACTCCAGCTTGTTTAAGAACGCCAGCTGTTACTATAAGTATTGACTATATTCGGATTCTCTTACTACAAATTCCTTATTTAAAAAAAATGACTTTTTTTTCCGTTTTTTTTTACTTGCAATTCCAGTTTTGTTAAAAAATTCTGGTTTTTCGCTCGTTTTTCTAAAAATTCCAGTTTTGTTATTAAATTTCATACTTTTTCGGGTTATTTTCTAAAAATTCCATTTTTGTTAAAAAACTTTTATTTTTTTCTGTTATTTTTTCGGATTTTCGAGTTTATTCAAAACACTTTTGGTTTTTTCGGTTTTTTAAATTTAAAATCCAGTTTTTTTAAAAAACCTCCGGTTTTTCGGTGTTTTACTTAATAATCCAGTTAAAGAAAAATTCCGGTTTTTTCGCCCTACTTACTACAAATTCCACTTTTTTCAAAAAAGCTTCCACTAATTTCGGTTTTTTTACCTGAATTTCCAAATTTGTTAAAAAATATCCGGGTATTTCGGTTTTTTTACTACAAATTCCACGTTTTCCAAAAAAGGTCCGGTTTTTTCGGTTCTTTTACTTAAAATTCCGGTTTTTACGGTTTCTTTACTGAAAATTCCAGTTTAAAAAATTAACTTCCGGTTTTTCGCCTTTTTTTTACTACAAATTCCAGTTTTTTCAAAAATGCTTCCACTTTTTGCGGTATTTCTACTTCAAATTCCGGTGTTCTTTTTAAAAAAACTTCCGGTTTTTTTTTACCTAAAATTCCCGTTTTGTTAAAAAACTTCCGGTTTTTTCGGTGTTTTTACTACAAATTCCAATTTTTTCAAAAGAGTGTCCACTTTTTCGGTTTTTTTCTTCAAATTCCGGTTTTTTTAAAAAAACTCTCGGTTTTTTCGGTTTTTTACTTCAAAATCCGGCTTTTAAAAAAATTCCACTTTTTTTCGGTTTTGTTACACAAATTCCAATTTTTTCAAAAAAAGCCATCCTCCTTCTTCGGTTTTTTTTTTCCAGAATTTCCAATTTTGTTAAAATACTTCCGGTTTTTTCGGTTTTTTTACTACAAATTCTAGTTTTTGAGGAAAAGCTCCCCCTTTTTCGGGCTTTTTTCTTTAAATTCCGGTTTTTTCGGTTTTTTTTATTTAAAAATCCGGTTTTAAAAAAAATACCACTTTTTTTCGGTTTTGTTATACAAATTCCAATTTTTTCAAAAAAAGCATCCCCTTTTTTCGGTTTTTTTACAAGAATTTCCAAATTTGTTAAAAAACTTCTGGTTTTTTTCGGTTTTTTAACTACAAATTCCAGTTATTGCGGAAAAGCTTGCAGCAAAGATGCTGCCGGGTTGGTGACGGATCTGCTCGATTTGGTTTTTATCGATTTGGGGGGTTTATGACCTGTTAGGGTTGGTGGCGAGGGATCGAGGGGGTAGATATAAGGATAAGCTATCCCGTAGAGATAGAATCCCGTAGAGGCGATGAGTCGAGAATTATTAGCGAGAAACGGATTATAACCTCAAAATATGCGAAAATTTACGGCGTCAGGGAGCGCGTTCATGGGGTCGTAGAGGCGTATCGGAGTGCGATACGAGTCGTGACGGGGTCGGTTTCGCGATTTTCGGTCGGAGAGCGGAGATACGGGCGTTTTTGTTCAAGAGAACGATCTAGGGTCGAAATTTCGGAGGCCGATATCTCGGCCGGGACGCGTTCGCTAATTGGGGAGACGGATTTAACGGACGCGGGGGTCGATTTTAGGGCACGTTAACTAAGACATTTTCTTTTAATTATGCCGAATAATGAATCGATAAAAATCGGTGACACGTAGTTGAGGTGCCGGTCGATAGATGATACGACATAGTAGAGTATCGCTATTATTATGAATCGTAAGTTATGAAAGAATACTTTAAATGCAAAAAGTGATTTTCTCGGTCTGAAACGCACGATTTCAATTTAAAAACAATTCCAATGTAGAAATCGCTGCCACCATATGGGATTCGTAAACCTAAGTAAGATAATAACAGCGCACACAAAACGAATCTTCTGCGACCGCTGGATAACGAAAAAATGGCATCGAAATGCAAAAAGTGATTTTCTCGGTCTGAAACGCACGATTTCAATTTCCAAACAATTCCAATGTAGAAATCGCTGCCACCATATGGGATTCGTAAACCTAAGTAAGATAATAACAGCGCACACAAAACGAATCTTCTGCGACCACTGGATAACGAAAAAATAGCATCGAAATGCAAAAAGTGATTTTCTCGGTCTGAAACGCACGATTTCAATTTCCAAACAATTCCAATGTAGAAATCGCTGCCACCATATGGGATTCGTAAACCTAAGTAAGATAATAACAGCGCACACAAAACGAATCTTCTGCGACCACTGGATAACGAAAAAATGGCATCGAAATGCAAAAAGTGATTTCCTCGTTCTGAAACGCACGATTTCAATTTCCAAACAATTCCAATGTAGAAATCGCTGCCACCATATGGGATTCGTAAACCTAAGTAAGATAATAACAGCGCACACAAAACGAATCTTCTGCGACCACTGGATAACGAAAAAATGGCATCGAAATGCAAAAAGTGATTTTCTCGGTCTGAAACGCACGATTTCAATTTCCAAACAATTCCAATGTAGAAATCGCTGCCACCATATGGGATTCGTAAACCTAAGTAAGATAATAACAGTGCACACAAAACGAATCTTCTGCGACCACTGGATAACGAAAAAATGGCATCGAAATGCAAAAAGTGATTTTCTCGGTCTGAAACGCACGATTTCAATTTCCAAACAATTCCAATGTAGAAATCGCTGCCACCATATGGGATTCGTAAACCTAAGTAAGATAATAACAGCGCACACAAAACGAATCTTCTGCGACAATTGGATAACTAAAAAATGGCATCGAAATGCAAAAAGTGATTTTCTCGGTCTGAAACGCACGATTTCAATTTCCAAACAATTCCAATGTAGAGATCGCTGCCACCATATGGGATTCGTAAACCTAGTGTAAGATAATAACAGCGCACACAAAACGAATCTTCTGCGACCACTGGATAACGAAAAAATAGCATCGAAATGCAAAAAGTGATTTTCTCGGTCTGAAACGCACGATTTCAATTTCCAAACAATTCCAATGTAGAAATCGCTGCCGCCATATGGGATTCGTAAACCTAAGTAAGATAATAACAGCGCACACAAAACGAATCTTCTGCGACCAGTGGATAACGAAAAAATAGCATCGAAATGCAAAAAGTGATTTTCTCGGTCTGAAACGCACGATTTCAATTTCCAAACAATTCCAATGTAGAAATCGCTGCCACCATATGGGATTCGTAAACCTAAGTAAGATAATAACAGCGCACACAAAACGAATCTTCTGCGACCACTGGATAACGAAAAAATAGCATCGAAATGCAAAAAGTGATTTTCTCGGTCTGAAACGCACGATTTCAATTTCCAAACAATTCCAATGTAGAAATCGCAGCCACCATATGGGATTCGTAAACCTAAGTAAGATAATAACAGCGCACACAAAACGAATCTTCTGCGACCACTGGATAACGAAAAAATGGCATCGAAATGCAAAAAGTGATTTTCTCGGTCTGAAACGCACGATTTCAATTTCCAAACAATTCCAATGTAGAAATCGCTGCCACCATATGGGATTCGTAAACCTAAGTAAGATAATAACAGCGCACACAAAACGAATCTTCTGCGACCACTGGATAACGAAAAATAGCATCGAAATGCAAAAAGTGATTTTCTCGGTCTGAAACGCACGATTTCAATTTCCAAACAATTCCAATGTAGAAATCGCTGCCACCATATGGGATTCGTAAACCTAAGTAAGATAATAACAGCGCACACAAAACGAATCTTCTGCGACCACTGGATAACGAAAAAATAGCATCGAAATGCAAAAAGTGATTTTCTCGGTCTGAAACGCACGATTTCAATTTCCAAACAATTCCAATGTAGAAATCGCTGCCACCATATGGGATTCGTAAACCTAAGTAAGATAATAACAGCGCACACAAAACGAATCTTCTGCGACCGCTGGATAACGAAAAAATGGCATCGAAATGCAAAAAGTGATTTTCTCGGTCTGAAACGCACGATTTCAATTTCCAAACAATTCCAATGTAGAAATCGCTGCCACCATATGGGATTCGTAAACCTAAGTAAGATAATAACAGCGCACACAAAACGAATCTTCTGCGACCACTGGATAACGAAAAAATAGCATCGAAATGCAAAAAGTGATTTTCTCGGTCTGAAACGCACGATTTCAATTTCCAAACAATTCCAATGTAGAAATCGCTGCCACCATATGGGATTCGTAAACCTAAGTAAGATAATAACAGCGCACACAAAACGAATCTTCTGCGACCACTGGATAACGAAAAAATGGCATCGAAATGCAAAAAGTGATTTCCTCGTTCTGAAACGCACGATTTCAATTTCCAAACAATTCCAATGTAGAAATCGCTGCCACCATATGGGATTCGTAAACCTAAGTAAGATAATAACAGCGCACACAAAACGAATCTTCTGCGACCACTGGATAACGAAAAAATGGCATCGAAATGCAAAAAGTGATTTTCTCGGTCTGAAACGCACGATTTCAATTTCCAAACAATTCCAATGTAGAAATCGCTGCCACCATATGGGATTCGTAAACCTAAGTAAGATAATAACAGTGCACACAAAACGAATCTTCTGCGACCACTGGATAACGAAAAAATGGCATCGAAATGCAAAAAGTGATTTTCTCGGTCTGAAACGCACGATTTCAATTTCCAAACAATTCCAATGTAGAAATCGCTGCCACCATATGGGATTCGTAAACCTAAGTAAGATAATAACAGCGCACACAAAACGAATCTTCTGCGACCATTGGATAACTAAAAAATGGCATCGAAATGCAAAAAGTGATTTTCTCGGTCTGAAACGCACGATTTCAATTTCCAAACAATTCCAATGTAGAGATCGCTGCCACCATATGGGATTCGTAAACCTAGTGTAAGATAATAACAGCGCACACAAAACGAATCTTCTGCGACCACTGGATAACGAAAAAATAGCATCGAAATGCAAAAAGTGATTTTCTCGGTCTGAAACGCACGATTTCAATTTCCAAACAATTCCAATGTAGAAATCGCTGCCGCCATATGGGATTCGTAAACCTAAGTAAGATAATAACAGCGCACACAAAACGAATCTTCTGCGACCAGTGGATAACGAAAAAATAGCATCGAAATGCAAAAAGTGATTTTCTCGGTCTGAAACGCACGATTTCAATTTCCAAACAATTCCAATGTAGAAATCGCTGCCACCATATGGGATTCGTAAACCTAAGTAAGATAATAACAGCGCACACAAAACGAATCTTCTGCGACCACTGGATAACGAAAAAATAGCATCGAAATGCAAAAAGTGATTTTCTCGGTCTGAAACGCACGATTTCAATTTCCAAACAATTCCAATGTAGAAATCGCAGCCACCATATGGGATTCGTAAACCTAAGTAAGATAATAACAGCGCACACAAAACGAATCTTCTGCGACCACTGGATAACGAAAAAATGGCATCGAAATGCAAAAAGTGATTTTCTCGGTCTGAAACGCACGATTTCAATTTCCAAACAATTCCAATGTAGAAATCGCTGCCACCATATGGGATTCGTAAACCTAAGTAAGATAATAACAGCGCACACAAAACGAATCTTCTGCGACCACTGGATAACGAAAAATAGCATCGAAATGCAAAAAGTGATTTTCTCGGTCTGAAACGCACGATTTCAATTTCCAAACAATTCCAATGTAGAAATCGCTGCCACCATATGGGATTCGTAAACCTAAGTAAGATAATAACAGCGCACACAAAACGAATCTTCTGCGACCACTGGATAACGAAAAAATAGCATCGAAATACAAAAAGTGATTTTCACGGTCTGAAACGCACGATTTCAATTTCCAAACAATTCCAATGTAGAAATCGCTGCCACCATATGGGATTCGTAAACCTAAGCAAGATAATAACAGCGCACACAAAACGAATCTTGTGCGACCACTGGATAACGAAAAAATAGCATCGAAATGCAAAAAGTGATTTTCTCGGTCTGAAACGCACGATTTCAATTTCCAAACAATTCCAATGTTGAAATCGCTGCCACCATATGGGATTCGTAAACCTAAGTAAGATAATAACAGCGCACACAAAACGAATCTTCTGCGACCACTGGATAACGAAAAAATGGCATCGAAATGCAAAAAGTGATTTCCTCGTTCTGAAACGCACGATTTCAATTTCCAAACAATTCCAATGTAGAAATCGCTGCCACCATATGGGATTCGTAAACCTAAGTAAGATAATAACAGCGCACACAAAACGAATCTTCTGCGACCACTGGATAACGAAAAAATGGCATCGAAATGCAAAAAGTGATTTTCTCGGTCTGAAACGCACGATTTCAATTTCCAAACAATTCCAATGTAGAAATCGCTGCCACCATATGGGATTCGTAAACCTAAGTAAGATAATAACAGTGCACACAAAACGAATCTTCTGCGACCACTGGATAACGAAAAAATGGCATAGAAATGCAAAAAGTGATTTTCTCGGTCTGAAACGCACGATTTCAATTTCCAAACAATTCCAATGTAGAAATCGCTGCCACCATATGGGATTCGTAAACCTAAGTAAGATAATAACAGCGCACACAAAACGAATCTTCTGCGACCATTGGATAACTAAAAAATGGCATCGAAATGCAAAAAGTGATTTTCTCGGTCTGAAACGCACGATTTCAATTTCCAAACCATTCCAATGTAGAGATCGCTGCCACCATATGGGATTCGTAAACCTAGTGTAAGATAATAACAGCGCACACAAAACGAATCTTCTGCGACCACTGGATAACGAAAAAATAGCATCGAAATGCAAAAAGTGATTTTCTCGGTCTGAAACGCACGATTTCAATTTCCAAACAATTCCAATGTAGAAATCGCTGCCGCCATATGGGATTCGTAAACCTAAGTAAGATAATAACAGCGCACACAAAACGAATCTTCTGCGACCAGTGGATAACGAAAAAATAGCATCGAAATGCAAAAAGTGATTTTCTCGGTCTGAAACGCACGATTTCAATTTCCAAACAATTCCAATGTAGAAATCGCTGCCACCATATGGGATTCGTAAACCTAAGTAAGATAATAACAGCGCACACAAAACGAATCTTCTGCGACCACTGGATAACGAAAAAATAGCATCGAAATGCAAAAAGTGATTTTCTCGGTCTGAAACGCACGATTTCAATTTCCAAACAATTCCAATGTAGAAATCGCAGCCACCATATGGGATTCGTAAACCTAAGTAAGATAATAACAGCGCACACAAAACGAATCTTCTGCGACCACTGGATAACGAAAAAATGGCATCGAAATGCAAAAAGTGATTTTCTCGGTCTGAAACGCACGATTTCAATTTCCAAACAATTCCAATGTAGAAATCGCTGCCACCATATGGGATTCGTAAACCTAAGTAAGATAATAACAGCGCACACAAAACGAATCTTCTGCGACCACTGGATAACGAAAAATAGCATCGAAATGCAAAAAGTGATTTTCTCGGTCTGAAACGCACGATTTCAATTTCCAAACAATTCCAATGTAGAAATCGCTGCCACCATATGGGATTCGTAAACCTAAGTAAGATAATAACAGCGCACACAAAACGAATCTTCTGCGACCACTGGATAACGAAAAAATAGCATCGAAATACAAAAAGTGATTTTCACGGTCTGAAACGCACGATTTCAATTTCCAAACAATTCCAATGTAGAAATCGCTGCCACCATATGGGATTCGTAAACCTAAGCAAGATAATAACAGCGCACACAAAACGAATCTTGTGCGACCACTGGATAACGAAAAAATAGCATCGAAATGCAAAAAGTGATTTTCTCGGTCTGAAACGCACGATTTCAATTTCCAAACAATTCCAATGTTGAAATCGCTGCCACCATATGGGATTCGTAAACCTAAGTAAGATAATAACAGCGCACACAAAACGAATCTTCTGCGACCACTGGATAACGAAAAAATGGCATCGAAATGCAAAAAGTGATTTTCTCGGTCTGAAACGCACGATTTCAATTTCCAAACAATTCCAATGTAGAAATCGCTGCCACCATATGGGATTCGTAAACCTAAGTAAGATAATAACAGCGCACACAAAACGAATCTTCTGCGACCGCTGGATAACGAAAAAATGGCATCGAAATGCAAAAAGTGATTTTCTCGGTCTGAAACGCACGATTTCAATTTCCAAACAATTCCAATGTAGAAATCGCTGCCACCATATGGGATTCGTAAACCTAAGTAAGATAATAACAGCGCACACAAAACGAATCTTCTGCGACCACTGGATAACGAAAAAATAGCATCGAAATGCAAAAAGTGATTTTCTCGGTCTGAAACGCACGATTTCAATTTCCAAACAATTCCAATGTAGAAATCGCTGCCACCATATGGGATTCGTAAACCTAAGTAAGATAATAACAGCGCACACAAAACGAATCTTCTGCGACCGCTGGATAACGAAAAAATGGCATCGAAATGCAAAAAGTGATTTTCTCGGTCTGAAACGCACGATTTCAATTTCCAAACAATTCCAATGTAGAAATCGCTGCCACCATATGGGATTCGTAAACCTAAGTAAGATAATAACAGCGCACACAAAACGAATCTTCTGCGACCGCTGGATAACGAAAAAATGGCATCGAAATGCAAAAAGTGATTTTCTCGGTCTGAAACGCACGATTTCAATTTCCAAACAATTCCAATGTAGAAATCGCTGCCACCATATGGGATTCGTAAACCTAAGTAAGATAATAACAGCGCACACAAAACGAATCTTCTGCGACCACTGGATAACGAAAAAATGGCATCGAAATGCAAAAAGTGATTTTCTCGGTCTGAAACGCACGATTTCAATTTCCAAACAATTCCAATGTAGAAATCGCTGCCACCATATGGGATTCGTAAACCTCAGTAAGATAATAACAGCGCACACAAAACGAATCTTCTGCGACCGCTGGATAACGAAAAAATGGCATCGAAATGCAAAAAGTGATTTTCTCGGTCTGAAACGCACGATTTCAATTTCCAAACAATTCCAATGTAGAAATCGCTGCCACCATATGGGATTCGTAAACCTAAGTAAGATAATAACAGCGCACACAAAACGAATCTTCTGCGACCACTGGATAACGAAAAAATGGCATCGAAATGCAAAAAGTGATTTTCTCGGTCTGAAACGCACGATTTCAATTTCCAAACAATTCCAATGTAGAAATTGCTGCCACCATATGGGATTCGTAAACCTAAGTAAGACAATAACAGCGCACACAAAACGAATCTTCTGCGACCGCTGGATAACGAAAAAATGGCATCAAAATGCAAAAAGTGATTTTCTCGGTCTGAAACGCACGATTTCAATTTCCAAACAATTCCAATGTAGAAATCGCTGCCACCATATGGGATTCGTAAACCTAAGTAAGATAATAACAGCGCACACAAAACGAATCTTCTGCGACCACTGGATAACGAAAAAATAGCATCGAAATGCAAAAAGTGATTTTCTCGGTCTGAAACGCACGATATCAATTTCCAAACAATTCCAATGTAGAAATCGCTGCCACCATATGGGATTCGTAAACCTAAGTAAGATAATAACAGCGCACACAAAACGAATCTTCTGCGACCGCTGGATAACGAAAAAATGGCATCGAAATACAAAAAGTGATTTTCTCGGTCTGAAACGCACGATTTCAATTTCCAAACAATTCCAATGTAGAAATCGCTGCCACCATATGGGATTCGTAAACCTAAGTCAGATAATAACAGCGCACACAAAACGAATCTTCTGCGACCACTGGATAACGAAAAAATGGCATCGAAATGCAAAAAGTGATTTTCTCGGCCTGAAACGCACGATTTCAATTTCCAAACAATTCCAATGTAGAAATCGCTGCCACCATATGGGATTCGTAAACCTAAGTAAGATAATAACAGCGCACACAAAACGAATCTTCTGCGACCACTGGATAACGAAAAAATAGCATCGAAATGCAAAAAGTGATTTTCTCGGTCTGAAACGCACGATTTCAATTTCCAAACAATTCCAATGTAGAAATCGCTGCCACCATATGGGATTCGTAAACCTAAGTAAGATAATAACAGCGCACACAAAACGAATCTTCTGCGACCGCTGGATAACGAAAAAATGGCATCGAAATGCAAAAAGTGATTTTCTCGGTCTGAAACGCACGATTTCAATTTCCAAACAATTCCAATGTAGAAATCGCTGCCACCATATGGGATTCGTAAACCTAAGTAAGATAATAACAGCGCACACAAAACGAATCTTCTGCGACCACTGGATAACGAAAAAATGGCATCGAAATGCAAAAAGTAATTTTCTCGGTCTGAAACGCACGATTTCAATTTCCAAACAATTCCAATGTAGAAATCGCTGCCACCATATGGGATTCGTAAACCTAAGTAAGATAATAACAGCGCACACAAAACGAATCTTCTGCGACCACTGGATAACGAAAAAATGGCATCGAAATGCAAAAAGTGATTTTCTCGGTCTGAAACGCACGATTTCAATTTCCAAACAATTCCAATGTAGAAATCGCTGCCACCATATGGGATTCGTAAACCTAAGTAAGATAATAACAGCGCACACAAAACGAATCTTCTGCGACCACTGGATAACGAAAAAATGGCATCGAAATGCAAAAAGTGATTTTCTCGGTCTGAAACGCACGATTTCAATTTCCAAACAATTCCAATGTAGAAATCGCTGCCACCATATGGGATTCATAAACCTAAGTAAGATAATAACAGCGCACACAAAACGAATCTTCTGCGACCACTGGATAACGAAAAAATAGAATCGAAATGCAAAAAGTGATTTTCTCGGTCTGAAACGCACGATTTCAATTTCCAAACAATTCCAATGTAGAAATCGCTGCCACCATATGGGATTCGTAAACCTAAGTAAGATAATAACAGCGCACACAAAACGAATCTTCTGCGACCACTGGATAACGAAAAAATAGCATCGAAATACAAAAAGTGATTTTCTCGGTCTGAAACGCACGATTTCAATTTCCAAACAATTCCAATGTAGAAATCGCTGCCACCATATGGGATTCGTAAACCTAAGTAAGATAATAACAGCGCACACAAAACGAATCTTCTGCGACCACTGGATAACGAAAAAATAGCATCGAAATGCAAAAAGTGATTTTCTCGGTCTGAAACGCACGATTTCAATTTCCAAACAATTCCAATGTAGAAATCGCTGCCACCATATGGGATTCGTAAACCTAAGCAAGATAATAACAGCGCACACAAAACGAATCTTCTGCGACCACTGGATAACGAAAAAATAGCATCGAAATGCAAAAAGTGATTTTCTCGGTCTGAAACGCACGATTTCAATTTCCAAACAATTCCAATGTAGAAATCGCTGCCACCATATGGGATTCGTAAACCTAAGTAAGATAATAACAGCGCACACAAAACGAATCTTCTGCGACCACTGGATAACGAAAAAATAGCATCGAAATGCAAAAAGTGATTTTCTCGGTCTGAAACGCACGATTTCAATTTCCAAACAATTCCAATGTAGAAATCGCTGCCACCATATGGGATTCGTAAACCTAAGTAAGATAATAACAGCGCACACAAAACGAATCTTCTGCGACCACTGGATAACGAAAAAATAGCATCGAAATGCAAAAAGTGATTTTCTCGGTCGGAAACGCACGATTTCAATTTCCAAACAATTCCAATGTAGAAATCGCTGCCACCATATGGGATTCGTAAACCTAAGTAAGATAATAACAGCGCACACAAAACGAATCTTCTGCGACCACTGGATAACGAAAAAATAGCATCGAAATGCAAAAAGTGATTTTCTCGGTCTGAAACGCACGATATCAATTTCCAAACAATTCCAATGTAGAAATCGCTGCCACCATATGGGATTCGTAAACCTAAGTAAGATAATAACAGCGCACACAAAACGAATCTTCTGCGACCGCTGGATAACGAAAAAATGGCATCGAAATGCAAAAAGTGATTTTCTCGGTCTGAAACGCACGATTTCAATTTCCAAACAATTCCAATGTAGAAATCGCTGCCACCATATGGGATTCGTAAATCTAAGCAAGATAATAACAGCGCACACAAAACGAATCTTCTGCGACCACTGGATAACGAAAAAATAGCATCGAAATGCAAAAAGTGATTTTCTCGGTCTGAAACGCACGATTTCAATTTCCAAACAATTCCAATGTAGAAATCGCTGCCACAATATGGGATTCGTAAACCTAAGTAAGATAATAACAGCGCACACAAGACGAATCTTCTGCGACCACTGGATAACGAAAAAATAGCATCGAAATGCAAAAAGTGATTTTCTCGGTCTGAAACGCACGATTTCAATTTCCAAACAATTCCAATGTAGAAATCGCTGCCACCATATGGGATTCGTAAACCTAAGTAAGATAATAACAGCGCACACAAAACGAATCTTCTGCGACCACTGGATAACGAAAGAATAGCATCGAAATGCAAAAAGTGATTTTCTCGGTCTGAAACGCACGATTTCAATTTCCAAACAATTCCAATGTAGAAATCGCTGCCACCATATGGGATTCGTAAACCTAAGTAAGATAATAACAGCGCACACAAAACGAATCTTCTGCGACCACTGGATAACGAAAAAATAGCATCGAAATACAAAAAGTGATTTTCTCGGTCTGAAACGCACGATTTCAATTTCCAAACAATTCCAATGTAGAAATCGCTGCCACCATATGGGATTCGTAAACCTAGTGTAAGATAAAAACAGCTCACACAAGACGAATCTTCTGCGACCACTGGATAACGAAAAAATAGCATCGAAATGCAAAAAGTGATTTTCTCGGTCTGAAACGCACGATTTCAATTTCCAAACAATTCCAATGTAGAAATCGCTGCCACCATATGGGATTCGTAAACCTAAGTAAGATAATAACAGCGCACACAAAACGAATCTTCTGCGACCACTGGATAACGAAAAAATAGCATCGAAATGCAAAAAGTGATTTTCTCGGTCTGAAACGCACGAATTCAATTTCCAAACAATTCCAATGTAGAAATCGCTGCCACCATATGGGATTCGTAAACCTAAGTAAGATAATAACAGCGCACACAAGACGAATCTTCTGCGACCACTGGATAACGAAAAAATAGCATCGAAATGCAAAAAGTGATTTTCTCGGTCTGAAACGCACGATTTCAATTTCCAAACAATTCCAATGTAGAAATCGCTGCCACCATATGGGATTCGTAAACCTAAGTAAGATAATAACAGCGCACACAAAACGAATCTTCTGCGACCACTGGATAACGAAAAAATAGCATCGAAATGCAAAAAGTGATTTTCTCGGTCTGAAACGCACGATTTCAATTTCCAAACAATTCCAATGTAGAAATCGCTGCCACCATATGGGATTCGTAAACCTAAGTAAGATAATAACAGCGCACACAAAACGAATCTTCTGCGACCACTGGATAACGAAAAAATAGCATCGAAATACAAAAAGTGATTTTCTCGGTCTGAAACGCACGATTTCAATTTCCAAACAATTCCAATGTAGAAATCGCTGCCACCATATGGGATTCGTAAACCTAAGTAAGATAATAACAGCGCACACAAAACGAATCTTCTGCGACCACTGGATAACGAAAAAATAGCATCGAAATGCAAAAAGTGATTTTCTCGGTCTGAAACGCACGATTTCAATTTCCAAACAATTCCAATGTAGAAATCGCTGCCACCATATGGGATTCGTAAACCTAAGCAAGATAATAACAGCGCACACAAAACGAATCTTCTGCGACCACTGGATAACGAAAAAATAGCATCGAAATGCAAAAAGTGATTTTCTCGGTCTGAAACGCACGATTTCAATTTCCATACAATTCCAATGTAGAAATCGCTGCCACCATATGGGATTCGTAAACCTAAGTAAGATAATAACAGCGCACACAAAACGAATCTTCTGCGACCACTGGATAACGAAAAAATAGCATCGAAATGCAAAAAGTGATTTTCTCGGTCTGAAACGCACGATTTCAATTTCCAAACAATTCCAATGTAGAAATCGCTGCCACAATATGGGATTCATAAACCTAAGTAAGATAATAACAGCGCACATAAGACGAATCTTCTGCGACCACTGGATAACGAAAAAATAGCATCGAAATGCAAAAAGTGATTTTCTCGGTCTGAAACGCACGATTTCAATTTCCAAACAATTCCAATGTAGAAATCGCTGCCACCATATGGGATTCGTAAACCTAAGTAAGATAATAACAGCGCACACAAAACGAATCTTCTGCGACCACTGGATAACGAAAGAATAGCATCGAAATGCAAAAAGTGATTTTCTCGGTCTGAAACGCACGATTTCAATTTCCAAACAATTCCAATGTAGAAATCGCTGCCACCATATGGGATTCGTAAACCTAAGTAAGATAATAACAGCGCACACAAAACGAATCTTCTGCGACCACTGGATAACGAAAAAATAGCATCGAAATACAAAAAGTGATTTTCTCGGTCTGAAACGCACGATTTCAATTTCCAAACAATTCCAATGTAGAAATCGCTGCCACCATATGGGATTCGTAAACCTAAGTAAGATAATAACAGCGCACACAAAACGAATCTTCTGCGACCACTGGATAACGAAAAAATAGCATCGAAATGCAAAAAGTGATTTTCTCGGTCTGAAACGCACGATTTCAATTTCCAAACAATTCCAATGTAGAAATCGCTGCCACCATATGGGATTCGTAAACCTAAGTAAGATAATAACAGCGCACACAAAACGAATCTTCTGCGACCACTGGATAACGAAAAAATAGCATCGAAATGCAAAAAGTGATTTTCTCGGTCTGAAACGCACGATTTCAATTTCCAAACAATTCCAATGTAGAAATCGCTGCCACCATATGGGATTCGTAAACCTAAGTAAGATAATAACAGCGCACACAAAACGAATCTTCTGCGACCACTGGATAACGAAAGAATAGCATCGAAATGCAAAAAGTGATTTTCTCGGTCTGAAACGCACGATTTCAATTTCCAAACAATTCCAATGTAGAAATCGCTGCCACCATATGGGATTCGTAAACCTAAGTAAGATAATAACAGCGCACACAAAACGAATCTTCTGCGACCACTGGATAACGAAAAAATAGCATCGAAATACAAAAAGTGATTTTCTCGGTCTGAAACGCACGATTTCAATTTCCAAACAATTCCAATGTAGAAATCGCTGCCACCATATGGGATTCGTAAACCTAAGTAAGATAATAACAGCGCACACAAAACGAATCTTCTGCGACCACTGGATAACGAAAAAATAGCATCGAAATGCAAAAAGTGATTTTCTCGGTCTGAAACGCACGATTTCAATTTCCAAACAATTCCAATGTAGAAATCGCTGCCACCATATGGGATTCGTAAACCTAAGTAAGATAATAACAGCGCACACAAAACGAATCTTCTGCGACCACTGGATAACGAAAAAATAGCATCGAAATGCAAAAAGTGATTTTCTCGGTCTGAAACGCACGATTTCAATTTCCAAACAATTCCAATGTAGAAATCGCTGCCACCATATGGGATTCGTAAACCTAAGTAAGATAATAACAGCGCACACAAAACGAATCTTCTGCGACCACTGGATAACGAAAAAATAGCATCGAAATGCAAAAAGTGATTTTCTCGGTCTGAAACGCACGATTTCAATTTCCAAACAATTCCAATGTAGAAATCGCTGCCACCATATGGGATTCGTAAACCTAAGTAAGATAATAACAGCGCACACAAAACGAATCTTCTGCGACCGCTGGATAACGAAAAAATGGCATCGAAATGCAAAAAGTGATTTTCTCGGTCTGAAACGCACGATTTCAATTTCCAAACAATTCCAATGTAGAAATCGCTGCCACCATATGGGATTCGTAAACCTAAGTAAGATAATAGCGGCGCACACAAAAAGAATCTTGTGCGACTGCTGGATAAAGAAAAAATAGCTTCGAAATCCCAAAAAGTGTTTTTCTCGGTCTGAAACGCACGATTTCAAATTACAAACAATTCCAATGTAGGAATCGCTGCCACCATATGGGATTCGTAAACCTAAGTAAGATAATAGCGGCGCACACAAAAAGAATCTTGTGCGACCGCTGGATAAAGAAAAAATAGCTTCGAAATCCCAAAAAGTGTTTTTCTCGGTCTGAAACGCACGATTTCAAATTACAAACAATTGCAATGTAGGAATCGCTGCCACCATATGGGAATCGTAAACCTAAGTAAGATAATAGCGGCGCACACAAAAAGAATCTTGTGCGACCGCTGGATAAAGAAAAAATAGCTTCGAAATCCCAAAAAGTGTTTTTCTCGGTCTGAAACGCACGATTTCAAATTACAAACAATTCCAATGTAGGAGTCGCTGCCACCATATGGGATTCGTAAACCTAAGTAAGATAATAGCGGCGCACACAAAAAGAATCTTGTGCGACCGCTGGATAAAGAGAAAATAGCATCGAAATCCCAAAAAGTGTTTTTCTCGGTCTGAAACGCACTATTTCAAATTACAAACAATTCCAATGTAGGAATCGCTGCCACCATATGGGATTCGTAAACCTAAGTAAGATAATAGCGGCGCACACAAAAAGAATCTTGTGCGACCACTGGATAAAGAAAAAATTGCATCGAAATCCCAAAAAGTGTTTTTCTCGGTCTGAAACGCACGATTTCAAATTACAAACAAATCCAATGTAGGAATCGCTGCCACCATATGGGATTCGTAAACCTAAGTAAGATAATAGCGACGCACACAAAAAGAATCTTGTGCGACCGCTGGATAAAGAAAAAATAGCATCGAAATCCCAAAAAGTGTTTTTCTCGGTCTGAAACGCACTATTTCAAATTACAAACAATTCCAATGTAGGAATCGCTGCCACCATATGGGATTCGTAAACCTAAGTAAGGTAATAGCGGTGCACACAAAAAGAATCTTGTGCGACCACTGGATAAAGAAAAAATTGCATCGAAATCCCAAAAAGTGTTTTTCTCGGTCTGAAACGCACGATTTCAAATTACAAACAATTCCAATGTAGGAATGGCTGCCACCATATGGGATTCGTAAACCTAAGTAAGATAATAGCGGCGCACACAAAAAGAATCTTGTGCGACCACTGGATAAAGAAAAAATAGCATCGAAGCATCGAAATCCCAAAAAGTGTTTTTTTCGGTCTGAAACGCACGATTTCAAATTACAAACAATTGCAATGTAGGAATCGCTGCCACCATATGGGAATCGTAAACCTAAGTAAGATAATAGCGGCGCACACAAAAAGAATCTTGTGCGACCGCTGGATAAAGAAAAAATAGCTTCGAAATCCCAAAAAGTGTTTTTCTGGGTCTGAAACGCACGATTTCAAATTACAAACAATTCCAATGTAGGAATCGCTGCCACCATATGGGATTCGTAAACCTAAGTAAGATAATAGCGGCGCACACAAAAAGAATCTTGTGCGACCACTGGATAAAGAAAAAATAGCATCGAAGCATCGAAATCCCAAAAAGTGTTTTTCTCGGTCTGAAACGCACTATTTCAAATTACAAACAATTCCAATGTAGGAATCGCTGCCACCATATGGGATTCGTAAACCTAAGTAAGATAATAGCGGCGCACACAAAAAGAATCTTGTGCGATCACTGGATAAAGAAAAAATTGCATCGTAATCCCAAAAAGTGTTTTTCTCGGTCTGAAACGCACGATTTCAAATTACAAACAATTCCAATGTAGGAATCGCTGCCACCATATGGGATTCGTAAACCTAAGTAAGATAATAGCGGCGCACACAAAAAGAATCTTGTGCGACCACTGGATAAAGAAAAAATAGCATCGAAGCATCGAAATCCCAAAAAGTGTTTTTTTCGGTCTGAAACGCACGATTTCAAATTACAAACAATTGCAATGTAGGAATCGCTGCCACCATATGGGAATCGTAAACCTAAGTAAGATAATAGCGGCGCACACAAAAAGAATCTTGTGCGACCGCTGGATAAAGAAAAAATAGCTTCGAAATCCCAAAAAGTGTTTTTCTCGGTCTGAAACGCACGATTTCAAATTACAAACAATTCCAATGTAGGAATCGCTGCCACCATATGGGATTCGTAAACCTAAGTAAGATAATAGCGGCGCACACAAAAAGAATCTTGTGCGACCACTGGATAAAGAAAAAATAGCATCGAAGCATCGAAATCCCAAAAAGTGTTTTTCTCGGTCTGAAACGCACGATTTCAAATTACAAACAATTCCAATGTAGGAATCGCTGCCACCATATGGGATTCGTAAACCTAAGTAAGATAATAGCGGCGCACACAAAAAGAATCTTGTGCGACTGCTGGATAAAGAAAAAATAGCTTCGAAATCCCAAAAAGTGTTTTTCTCGGTCTGAAACGCACGATTTCAAATTACAAACAATTCCAATGTAGGAATCGCTGCCACCATATGGGATTCGTAAACCTAAGTAAGATAATAACAGCGCACACAAAACGAATCTTCTGCGACCACTGGATAACGAAAAAATAGCATCGAAATGCAAAAAGTGATTTTCTCGGTCTGAAACGCACGATTTCAATTTCCAAACAATTCCAATGTAGAAATCGCTGCCACCATATGGGATTCGTAAACCTAAGTAAGATAATAACAGCGCACACAAAACGAATCTTCTGCGACCGCTGGATAACGAAAAAATGGCATCGAAATGCAAAAAGTGATTTTCTCGGTCTGAAACGCACGATTTCAATTTCCAAACAATTCCAATGTAGAAATCGCTGCCACCATATGGGATTCGTAAACCTAAGTAAGATAATAGCGGCGCACACAAAAAGAATCTTGTGCGACTGCTGGATAAAGAAAAAATAGCTTCGAAATCCCAAAAAGTGTTTTTCTCGGTCTGAAACGCACGATTTCAAATTACAAACAATTCCAATGTAGGAATCGCTGCCACCATATGGGATTCGTAAACCTAAGTAAGATAATAGCGGCGCACACAAAAAGAATCTTGTGCGACCGCTGGATAAAGAAAAAATAGCTTCGAAATCCCAAAAAGTGTTTTTCTCGGTCTGAAACGCACGATTTCAAATTACAAACAATTGCAATGTAGGAATCGCTACCACCATATGGGAATCGTAAACCTAAGTAAGATAATAGCGGCGCACACAAAAAGAATCTTGTGCGACCGCTGGATAAGGAAAAAATAGCTTCGAAATCCCAAAAAGGGTTTTTCTCGGTCTGAAACGCACGATTTCAAATTACAAACAATTCCAATGTAGGAATCGCTGCCACCATATGGGATTCGTAAACCTAAGTAAGATAATAGCGGCGCACACAAAAAGAATCTTGTGCGACCGCTGGATAAAGAGAAAATAGCTTCGAAATCCCAAAAAGTGTTTTTCTCGGTCTGAAACGCACGATTTCAAATTACAAACAATTGCAATGTAGGAATCGCTACCACCATATGGGAATCGTAAACCTAAGTAAGATAATAGCGGCGCACACAAAAAGAATCTTGTGCGACCACTGGATAAAGAAAAAATAGCATCGAAGCATCGAAATCCCAAAAAGTGTTTTTCTCGGTCTGAAACGCACGATTTCAAATTACAAACAATTCCAATGTAGGAATCGCTGCCACCATATGGGATTCGTAAACCTAAGTAAGATAATAACAGCGCACACAAAACGAATCTTCTGCGACCACTGGATAACGAAAAAATAGCATCGAAATGCAAAAAGTGATTTTCTCGGTCTGAAACGCACGATTTCAATTTCCAAACAATTCCAATGTAGAAATCGCTGCCACCATATGGGATTCGTAAACCTAAGTAAGATAATAACAGCGCACACAAAACGAATCTTCTGCGACCGCTGGATAACGAAAAAATGGCATCGAAATGCAAAAAGTGATTTTCTCGGTCTGAAACGCACGATTTCAATTTCCAAACAATTCCAATGTAGAAATCGCTGCCACCATATGGGATTCGTAAACCTAAGTAAGATAATAGCGGCGCACACAAAAAGAATCTTGTGCGACTGCTGGATAAAGAAAAAATAGCTTCGAAATCCCAAAAAGTGTTTTTCTCGGTCTGAAACGCACGATTTCAAATTACAAACAATTCCAATGTAGGAATCGCTGCCACCATATGGGATTCGTAAACCTAAGTAAGATAATAGCGGCGCACACAAAAAGAATCTTGTGCGACCGCTGGATAAAGAAAAAATAGCTTCGAAATCCCAAAAAGTGTTTTTCTCGGTCTGAAACGCACGATTTCAAATTACAAACAATTGCAATGTAGGAATCGCTACCACCATATGGGAATCGTAAACCTAAGTAAGATAATAGCGGCGCACACAAAAAGAATCTTGTGCGACCGCTGGATAAGGAAAAAATAGCTTCGAAATCCCAAAAAGTGTTTTTCTCGGTCTGAAACGCACGATTTCAAATTACAAACAATTCCAATGTAGGAATCGCTGCCACCATATGGGATTCGTAAACCTAAGTAAGATAATAGCGGCGCACACAAAAAGAATCTTGTGCGACCGCTGGATAAAGAGAAAATAGCATCGAAATCCCAAAAAGTGTTTTTCTCGGTCTGAAACGCACTATTTCAAATTACAAACAATTCCAATGTAGGAATCGCTGCCACCATATGGGATTCGTAAACCTAAGTAAGATAATAGCGGCGCACACAAAAAGAATCTTGTGCGACCACTGGATAAAGAAAAAATTGCATCGAAATCCCAAAAAGTGTTTTTCTCGGTCTGAAACGCACGATTTCAAATTACTAACAAATCCAATGTAGGAATCGCTGCCACCATATGGGATTCGTAAACCTAAGTAAGATAATAGCGGCGCACACAAAAAGAATCTTGTGCGACCGCTGGATAAAGAAAAAATAGCATCGAAATCCCAAAAAGTGTTTTTCTCGGTCTGAAACGCACTATTTCAAATTACAAACAATTCCAATGTAGGAATCGCTGCCACCATATGGGATTCGTAAACCTAAGTAAGGTAATAGCGGCGCACACAAAAAGAATCTTGTGCGACCACTGGATAAAGAAAAAATTGCATCGAAATCCCAAAAAGTGTTTTTCTCGGTCTGAAACGCACGATTTCAAATTACAAACAATTCCAATGTAGGAATCGCTGCCACCATATGGGATTCGTAAACCTAAGTAAGATAATAGCGGCGCACACAAAAAGAATCTTGTGCGACCACTGGATAAAGAAAAAATTGCATCGAAGCATCGAAATCCCAAAAAGTGTTTTTTTCGGTCTGAAACGCACGATTTCAAATTACAAACAATTGCAATGTAGGAATCGCTGCCACCATATGGGAATCGTAAACCTAAGTAAGATAATAGCGGCGCACACAAAAAGAATCTTGTGCGACCGCTGGATAAAGAAAAAATAGCTTCGAAATCCCAAAAAGTGTTTTTCTCGGTCTGAAACGCACGATTTCAAATTACAAACAATTCCAATGTAGGAATCGCTGCCACCATATGGGATTCGTAAACCTAAGTAAGATAATAGCGGCGCACACAAAAAGAATCTTGTGCGACCACTGGATAAAGAAAAAGTAGCATCGAAGCATCGAAATCCCAAAAAGTGTTTTTCTCGGTCTGAAACGCACGATTTCAAATTACAAACAATTCCAATGTAGGAATCGCTGCCACCATATGGGATTCGTAAACCTAAGTAAGATAATAGCGGCGCACACAAAAAGAATCTTGTG
The DNA here is from genome assembly GCA_949128085.1 of Cetonia aurata. NCBI lineage: Eukaryota > Metazoa > Arthropoda > Insecta > Coleoptera > Scarabaeidae > Cetonia > Cetonia aurata. Next base: position 33,796,084 of record OX421884.1, on the reverse strand, counting down.
CGACCGCTGGATAAAGAAAAAATAGCATCGAAATCCCAAAAAGTGTTTTTCTCGGTCTGAAACGCACGATTTCAAATTACAAACAATTCCAATGTAGGAATCGCTGCCACCATATGGGATTCGTAAACCTAAGTAAGATAATAGCGGCGCACACAAAAAGAATCTTGTGCGACCGCTGGATAAAGAAAAAATAGCATCGAAATCCCAAAAAGTGTTTTTCTCGGTCTGAAACGCACGATTTCAAATTACAAACAATTCCAATGTAGGAATCGCTGCCACCATATGGGATTCGTAAACCTAAGTAAGATAATAGCGGCGCACACAAAAAGAATCTTGTGCGACCACTGGATAAAGAAAAAATAGCATCGAAGCATCGAAATCCCAAAAAGTGTTTTTCTCGGTCTGAAACGCACGATTTCAAATTACAAACAATTGCAATGTAGGAATCGCTGCCACCATATGGGATTCGTAAACCTAAGTAAGATAATAGCGGCGCACACAAAAAGAATTTTGTGCGACCGCTGGATAAAGAAAAAATAGCATCGAAATCCCAAAAAGTGTTTTTCTCGGTCTGAAACGCACGATTTCAAATTACAAACAATTCCAATGTAGGAATCGCTGCCACCATATGGGATTCGTAAACCTAAGTAAGATAATAGCGGCGCACACAAAAAGAATCTTGTGCGACCGCTGGATAAAGAAAAAATAGCATCGAAATCCCAAAAAGTGTTTTTCTCGGTCTGAAACGCACGATTTCAAATTACAAACAATTCCAATGTAGGAATCGCTGCCACCATATGGGATTCGTAAACCTAAGTAAGATAATAGCGGCGCACACAAAAAGAATCTTGTGCGACCACTGGATAAAGAAAAAATAGCACCGATAGCATCGAAATCCCAAAAAGTGTTTTTCTCGGTCTGAAACGCACGATTTCAAATTACAAACAATTCCAATGTAGGAATCGCTGCCACCATATGGGATTCGTAAACCTAAGTAAGATAATAGCGGCGCACACAAAAAGAATCTTGTGCGACCGCTGGATAAAGAAAAAATAGCATCGAAATCCCAAAAAGTGTTTTTCTCGGTCTGAAACGCACGATTTCAAATTACAAACAATTCCAATGCAGGAATCGCTGCCACCATATGGGATTCGTAAACCTAAGTAAGATAATAGCGGCGCACACAAAAAGAATCTTGTGCGACCACTGGATAAAGAAAAAATAGCATCGAAGCATCGAAATCCCAAAAAGTGTTTTTCTCGGTCTGAAACGCACGATTTCAAATTACAAACAATTGCTATGTAGGAATCGCTGCCACCATATGGGATTCGTAAACCTAAGTAAGATAATAGCGGCGCACACAAAAAGAATCTTGTGCGACCGCTGGATAAAGAAAAAATAGCATCGAAATCCGAAAAAGTGTTTTTCTCGGTCTGAAACGCACGATTTCAAATTACAAACAATTCCAATGTAGGAATCGCTGCCACCATATGGGATTCGTAAACCTAAGTAAGATAATAGCGGCGCACACAAAAAGAATCTTTTGCGACCACTGGATAAAGAAAAAATAGCATCGAAGCATCGAAATCTCAAAAAGTGTTTTTCTCGGTCTGAAACGCACGATTTCAAATTACAAACAATTCCAATGTAGAAATCGCTGCCACCATATGGGATTCGTAAACCTAAGTAAGATAATAGCGGCGCACACAAAAAGAATCTTGTGCGACCACTGGATAAAGAAAAAATAGCATCGATAGCATCGAAATCCCAAAAAGTGTTTTTCTCGGTCTGAAACGCACGATTTCAAATTACAAACAATTCCAATGTAGGAATCGCTGCCACCATATGGGATTCGTAAACCTAAGTAAGATAATAGCGGCGCACACAAAAAGAATCTTGTGCGACCACTGGATAAAGAAAAAATAGCATCGAAGCATCGAAATCCCAAAAAGTGTTTTTCTCGGTCTGAAACGCACGATTTCAAATTACAAACAATTCCAATGTAGGAATCGCTGCCACCATATGGGATTCGTAAACCTAACTAGGATAATAGCGGCGCACACAAAAAGAATCTTGTGCGACCGCTGGATAAAGAAAAAATAGCATCGAAGCATAGAAATCCCAAAAAGTGTTTTTCTCGGTCTGAAACGCACGATTTCAAATTTCAAACAATTCCAATGTAGGAATTGCTGCCACCATATGGGATTCGTAAACCTAAGTAAGATAATAGCGGCGCACACAAAAAGAATCTTGTGCGACCACTGGATAAAGAAAAAATAGCATCGATAGCATCGAAATCCCAAAAAGTGTTTTTCTCGGTCTAAAACGCACGATTTCAAATTACAAACAATTCCAATGTAGGAATCGCTGCCACCATATGGGATTCGTAAACCTAAGTAAGATAATAGCGGCGCACACAAAAAGAATCTTGTGCGACCACTGGATAAAGAAAAAATAGCATCGAAGCATCGAAATCCCAAAAAGTGTTTTTCTCGGTCTGAAACGCACGATTTCAAATTACAAACAATTCCAATGTAGGAATCGCTGCCACCATATGGGATTCGTAAACCTAACTAGGATAATAGCGGCGCACACAAAAAGAATCTTGTGCGACCGCTGGATAAAGAAAAAATAGCATCGAAGCATAGAAATCCCAAAAAGTGTTTTTCTCGGTCTGAAACGCACGATTTCAAATTTCAAACAATTCCAATGTAGGAATTGCTGCCACCATATGGGATTCGTAAACCTAAGTAAGATAATAGCGGCGCACACAAAAAGAATCTTGTGCGACCACTGGATAAAGAAAAAATAGCATCGATAGCATCGAAATCCCAAAAAGTGTTTTTCTCGGTCTAAAACGCACGATTTCAAATTACAAACAATTCCAATGTAGGAATCGCTGCCACCATATGGGATTCGTAAACCTAAGTAAGATAATAGCGGCGCACATAAAAAGAATCTTGTGCGACCACTGGATAAAGAAAAAATAGCATCGAAGCATCGAAATCCCAAAAAGTGTTTTTCTCGGTCTGAAACGCACGATTTCAAATTACAAACAATTCCAATGTAGGAATCGCTGCCACCATATGGGATTCGTAAACCTAACTATGATAATAGCGGCGCACACAAAAAGAATCTTGTGCGACCGCTGGATAAAGAAAAAATAGCATCGAAGCATAGAAATCCCAAAAAGTGTTTTTCTCGGTCTGAAACGCACGATTTCAAATTACAAACAATTCCAATGTAGGAATCGCTGCCACCATATGGGATTCGTAAACCTAAGTAAGATAATAGCGGCGCACACAAAAAGAATCTTGTGCGACCCCTGGATAAAGAAAACATTGCATCGAAATCCCAAAAAGTGTTTTTCTCGGTCTGAAACGCACGATTTCAAATTACAAACAATTCCAATGTAGGAATCGCTGCCACCATATGGGATTCGTAAAACTAAGTAAGATAATAGCGGCGCACACAAAAAGATTCTTGTGCGGCCACTGGATAAGAAAAAATAGCATCGATAGCATCGAAATCCCAAAAAGTGTTTTTCTCGGTCTGAAACGCACGATTTCAAATTATAAACAATTCCAATGTAGGAATCGCTGCCACCATATGGGATTCGTAAACCTAAGTAAGATAATAGCGGCGCACACAAAAAGAATCTTGTGCGACCGCTGGATAAAGAAAAAATAGCATCGAAATCCCAAAAAGTGTTTTTCTCGGTCTGAAACGCACGATTTCAAATTACAAACAATTCCAATGCAGGAATCGCTGCCACCATATGGGATTCGTAAACCTAAGTAAGATAATAGCGGCGCACACAAAAAGAATCTTGTGCGACCACTGGATAAAGAAAAAATAGCATCGAAGCATCGAAATCCCAAAAAGTGTTTTTCTCGGTCTGAAACGCACGATTTCAAATTACAAACAATTGCAATGTAGGAATCGCTGCCACCATATGGGATTCGTAAACCTAAGTAAGATAATAGCGGCGCACACAAAAAGAATCTTGTGCGACCGCTGGATAAAGAAAAAATAGCATCGAAATCCGAAAAAGTGTTTTTCTCGGTCTGAAACGCACGATTTCAAATTACAAACAATTCCAATGTAGGAATCGCTGCCACCATATGGGATTCGTAAACCTAAGTAAGATAATAGCGGCGCACACAAAAAGAATCTTTTGCGACCACTGGATAAAGAAAAAATAGCATCGAAGCATCGAAATCTCAAAAAGTGTTTTTCTCGGTCTGAAACGCACGATTTCAAATTACAAACAATTCCAATGTAGAAATCGCTGCCACCATATGGGATTCGTAAACCTAAGTAAGATAATAGCGGCGCACACAAAAAGAATCTTGTGCGACCACTGGATAAAGAAAAAATAGCATCGATAGCATCGAAATCCCAAAAAGTGTTTTTCTCGGTCTGAAACGCACGATTTCAAATTACAAACAATTCCAATGTAGGAATCGCTGCCACCATATGGGATTCGTAAACCTAAGTAAGATAATAGCGGCGCACACAAAAAGAATCTTGTGCGACCACTGGATAAAGAAAAAATAGCATCGAAGCATCGAAATCCCAAAAAGTGTTTTTCTCGGTCTGAAACGCACGATTTCAAATTACAAACAATTCCAATGTAGGAATCGCTGCCACCATATGGGATTCGTAAACCTAACTAGGATAATAGCGGCGCACACAAAAAGAATCTTGTGCGACCGCTGGATAAAGAAAAAATAGCATCGAAGCATAGAAATCCCAAAAAGTGTTTTTCTCGGTCTGAAACGCACGATTTCAAATTTCAAACAATTCCAATGTAGGAATTGCTGCCACCATATGGGATTCGTAAACCTAAGTAAGATAATAGCGGCGCACACAAAAAGAATCTTGTGCGACCACTGGATAAAGAAAAAATAGCATCGATAGCATCGAAATCCCAAAAAGTGTTTTTCTCGGTCTAAAACGCACGATTTCAAATTACAAACAATTCCAATGTAGGAATCGCTGCCACCATATGGGATTCGTAAACCTAAGTAAGATAATAGCGGCGCACACAAAAAGAATCTTGTGCGACCACTGGATAAAGAAAAAATAGCATCGAAGCATCGAAATCCCAAAAAGTGTTTTTCTCGGTCTGAAACGCACGATTTCAAATTACAAACAATTCCAATGTGCTGGATAAAGAAAAGCATCGAAATCCCAAAAAGTGTTTTTCTCGGTCTGAAATGCACGATTTCAAATTACAAACAATTCCAATGTAGGAATCGCTGCCACCATATGGGATTCGTAAACCTAAGTAAGATAATAGCGGCGCACACAAAAAGAATCTTGTGCGACCACTGGATAAAGAAAAAATAGCATCGAAGCATCGAAATCCCAAAAAGTGTTTTTCTCGGTCTGAAACGCACGATTTCAAATTACAAACAATTCCAATGCAGGAATCGCTGCCACCATATGGGATTCGTAAACCTAAGTAAGATAATAGCGGCGCACACAAAAAGAATCTTGTGCGACCACTGGATAAAGAAAAAATAGCATCGAAGCATCGAAATCCCAAAAAGTGTTTTTCTCGGTCTGAAACGCACGATTTCAAATTACAAACAATTCCAATGTGCTGGATAAAGAAAAGCATCGAAATCCCAAAAAGTGTTTTTCTCGGTCTGAAATGCACGATTTCAAATTACAAACAATTCCAATGTAGGAATCGCTGCCACCATATGGGATTCGTAAACCTAAGTAAGATAATAGCGGCGCACACAAAAAGAATCTTGTGCGACCGCTGGATAAAGAAAAAATAGCATCGAAATCCCAAAAAGTGTTTTTCTCGGTCTGAAACGCACGATTTCAAATTACAAACAATTCCAATGTAGGAATCGCTGCCACCATATGGGATTCGTAAACCTAAGTAAGATAATAGCGGCGCACACAAAAAGAATCTTGTGCGACCCCTGGATAAAGAAAACATTGCATCGAAATCCCAAAAAGTGTTTTTCTCGGTCTGAAACGCACGATTTCAAATTACAAACAATTCCAATGTAGGAATCGCTGCCACCATATGGGATTCGTAAAACTAACTAAGATAATAGCGGCGCACACAAAAAGAATCTTGTGCGACCGCTGGATAAAGAAAAAATAGCATCGAAGCATAGAAATCCCAAAAAGTGTTTTTCTCGGTCTGAAACGCACGATTTCAAATTTCAAACAATTCCAATGTAGGAATCGCTGCCACCAAATGGTATTCGTAAACCTAAGTAAGATAATAGCGGCGCACACAAAAAGAATGTTGTGTGACCACTGGATAAAGAAAAAATAGCATCAAAGCATCGAAATCCCAAAAAGTGTTTTTCTCGGTCTGAAACGCACGATTTCAAATTACAAACAATTCCAATGTAGGAATCGCTGCCACCATATGGGATTCGTAAACCTAAGTAAGATAATAGCGGCGCACACAAAAAGAATCTTGTGCGACCGCTGGATAAAGAAAAAATAGCATCGAAATCCCAAAAAGTGTTTATCTCGGTCTGAAACGCACGATTTCAAATTAGAAACAATTCCAATGTAGGAATCGCTGCCACCATATGGGATTCGTAAACCTAAGTAAGATAATAGCGGCGCACACAAAAAGAATCTTGTGCGACCACTGGATAAAGAAAAAATAGCATCGATAGCATCGATATCCCAAAAAGTGTTTTTCTCGGTCTGAAACGCACGATTTCAAATTACAAACAATTCCAATGTAGGAATCGCTGCCACCATATGGGATTCGTAAACCTAAGTAAGATAATAGCGGCGCACAGAAAAAGAATCTTGTGCGACCGCTGGATAAAGAAAAAATAGCATCGAAATCCCAAAAAGTGTTTTTCTCGGTCTGAAACGCACGATTTCAAATTACAAACAATTGCAATGTAGGAATCGCTGCCACCATATGGGATTCGTAAACCTAAGTAAGATAATAGCGGCGCACACAAAAAGAATCTTGTGCGACCGCTGGATAAAGAAAAAATAGCATCGAAATCCCAAAAAGTGTTTTTCTCGGTCTGAAACGCACGATTTCAAATTACAAACAATTCCAATGTAGGAATCGCTGCCACCATATGGGATTCGTAAACCTAAGTAAGATAATAGCGGCGCACACAAAAAGAATCTTGTGCGACCACTGGATAAAGAAAAAATAGCATCGAAGCATCGAAATCCCAAAAAGTGTTTTTCTCGGTCTGAAACGCACGATTTCAAATTACAAACAATTCCAATGTAGGAATCGCTGCCACCATATGGGATTCGTAAACCTAAGTAAGATAATAGCGGCGCACACAAAAAGAATCTTGTGCGACCACTGGATAAAGAAAAAATAGCATCGAAGCATCGAAATCCCAAAAAGTGTTTTTCTCGGTCTGAAACGCACGATTTCAAATTACATTTCGATGCCATTTTTTCGTTATCCAGTGGTCGCAGAAGATTCGTTTTGTGTGCGCTGTTATTATCTTACTTGGGTTTACGAATCCCATATGGTGGCAGCGATTTCTACATTGGAATTGTTTGGAAATTGATATCGTGCGTTTCAGACCGAGAAAATCACTTTTTGCATTTCGATGCTATTTTTTCGTTATCCAGTGGTCGCAGAAGATTCGTTTTGTGTGCGCTGTTATTATCTTAATTAGGTTTACGAATCCCATATGGTGGCAGCGATTTCTACATTGGAATTGTTTGGAAATTGAAATCGTGCGTTTCAGACCGAGAAAATCACTTTTTGCATTTCGATGCTATTTTTTCGTTATCCAGTGGTCGCAGAAGATTCGTTTTGTGTGCGCTGTTATTATCTTACTTAGGTTTACGAATCCCATATGGTGGCAGCGATTTCTACATTGGAATTGTTTGGAAATTGAAATCGTGCGTTTCAGACCGAGAAAATCACTTTTTGCATTTCGATGCTATTTTTTCGTTATCCAGTGGTCGCAGAAGATTCGTTTTGTGTGCGCTGTTATTATCTTACTTAGGTTTACGAATCCCATATGGTGGCAGCGATTTCTACATTGGAATTGTTTGGAAATTGAAATCGTGCGTTTCAGACCGAGAAAATCACTTTTTGCATTTCGATGCTATTTTTTCGTTATCCAGTGGTCGCAGAAGATTCGTTTTGTGTGCGCTGTTATTATCTTACTTAGGTTTACGAATCCCACATGGTGGCAGCGATTTCTACATTGGAATTGTTTGGAAATTGAAATCGTGCGTTTCAGACCGAGAAAATCACTTTTTGCATTTCGATGCTATTTTTTCGTTATCCAGTGGTCGCAGAAGATTCGTTTTGTGTGCGCTGTTATTATCTTACTTAGGTTTACGAATCCCATATGGTGGCAGCGATTTCTACATTGGAATTGTTTGGAAATTGAAATCGTGCGTTTCAGACCGAGAAAATCACTTTTTGCATTTCGATACTATTTTTTCGTTATCCAGTGGTCGCAGAAGATTCGTTTTGTGTGCGCTGTTATTATCTTACTTAGGTTTACCAATCCCACATGGTGGCAGCGATTTCTACATTGGAATTGTTTGGAAATTGAAATCGTGCGTTTCAGACCGAGAAAATCACTTTTTGCATTTCGATGCTATTTTTTCGTTATCCAGTGGTCGCAGAAGATTCGTTTTGTGTGCGCTGTTATTATCTTACTTAGGTTTACGAATCCCATATGGTGGCAGCGATTTCTACATTGGAATTGTTTGGAAATTGAAATCGTGCGTTTCAGACCGAGAAAATCACTTTTTGCATTTCGATGCTATTTTTTCGTTATCCAGTGGTCGCAGAAGATTCGTTTTGTGTGCGCTGTTATTATCTTACTTAGGTTTACGAATCCCATATGGTGGCAGCGATTTCTACATTGGAATTGTTTGGAAATTGAAATCGTGCGTTTCAGACCGAGAAAATCACTTTTTGCATTTCGATGCTATTTTTTCGTTATCCAGTGGTCGCAGAAGATTCGTTTTGTGTGCGCTGTTATTATCTTACTTAGGTTTACGAATCCCACATGGTGGCAGCGATTTCTACATTGGAATTGTTTGGAAATTGAAATCGTGCGTTTCAGACCGAGAAAATCACTTTTTGCATTTCGATGCTATTTTTTCGTTATCCAGTGGTCGCAGAAGATTCGTTTTGTGTGCGCTGTTATTATCTTACTTAGGTTTACGAATCCCATATGGTGGCAGCGATTTCTACATTGGAATTGTTTGGAAATTGAAATCGTGCGTTTCAGACCGGGAAAATCACTTTTTGCATTTCGATGCTATTTTTTCGTTATCCAGTGGTCGCAGAAGATTCGTTTTGTGTGCGCTGTTATTATCTTACTTAGGTTTACGAATCCCATATGGTGGCAGAGATTTCTACATTGGAATTGTTTGGAAATTGAAATCGTGCGTTTCAGACCGAGAAAATCACTTTTTGCATTTCGATGCTATTTTTTCGTTATCCAGTGGTCGCAGAAGATTCGTTTTGTGTGCGCTGTTATTATCTTACTTAGGTTTACGAATCCCATATGGTGGCAGCGATTTCTACATTGGAATTGTTTGGAAATTGAAATCGTGCGTTTCAGACCGAGAAAATCACTTTTTGCATTTCGATGCTATTTTTTCGTTATCCAGTGGTCGCAGAAGATTCGTTTTGTGTGCGCTGTTATCTTACTTAGGTTTACGAATCCCACATGGTGGCAGCGATTTCTACATTGGAATTGTTTGGAAATTGAAATCGTGCGTTTCAGACCGGGAAAATCACTTTTTGCATTTCGATGCTATTTTTTCGTTATCCAGTGGTCCCAGAAGATTCGTTTTGTGTGCGCTGTTATTATCTTACTTAGGTTTAAGAATCCCATATGGTGGCAGCGATTTCTACATTGGAATTGTTTGGAAATTGAAATCGTGCGTTTCAGACCGAGAAAATCACTTTTTGTATTTCGATGCTATTTTTTCGTTATCCAGTGGTCGCAGAAGATTCGTTTTGTGTGCGCTGTTATTATCTTACTTAGGTTTACGAATCCCATATGGTGGCAGCGATTTCTACACTGGAATTGTTTGGAAATTGAAATCGTGCGTTTCAGACCGAGAAAATCACTTTTTGCATTTCGATGCTATTTTTTCCTTATCCAGTGGTCGCAGAAGATTCGTTTTGTGTGCGCTGTTATTATCTTACTTAGGTTTAAGAATCCCATATGGTGGCAGCGATTTCTACATTGGAATTGTTTGGAAATTGAAATCGTGCGTTTCAGACCGAGAAAATCACTTTTTGTATTTCGATGCTATTTTTTCGTTATCCAGTGGTCGCAGAAGATTCGTTTTGTGTGCGCTGTTATTATCTTACTTAGGTTTACGAATCCCATATGGTGGCAGCAATTTCTACATTGGAATTGTTTGGAAATTGAAATCGTGCGTTTCAGACCGAGAAAATCACTATTTGCATTTCGATGCTATTTTTTCGTTATCCAGTGGTCGCAGAAGATTCGTTTTGTGTGCGCTGTTATTATCTTACTTAGGTTTACGAATCCCATATGGTGGCAGCAATTTCTACATTGGAATTGTTTGGAAATTGAAATCGTGCGTTTCAGACCGAGAAAATCACTTTTTGCATTTCGATGCTATTTTTTCCTTATCCAGTGGTCGCAGAAGATTCGTTTTGTGTGCGCTGTTATTATCTTACTTAGGTTTAAGAATCCCATATGGTGGCAGCGATTTCTACATTGGAATTGTTTGGAAATTGAAATCGTGCGTTTCAGACCGAGAAAATCACTTTTTGTATTTCGATGCTATTTTTTCGTTATCCAGTGGTCGCAGAAGATTCGTTTTGTGTGCGCTGTTATTATCTTACTTAGGTTTACGAATCCCATATGGTGGCAGCAATTTCTACATTGGAATTGTTTGGAAATTGAAATCGTGCGTTTCAGACCGAGAAAATCACTTTTTGCATTTCGATGCTATTTTTTCGTTATCCAGTGGTCGCAGAAGATTCGTTTTGTGTGCGCTGTTATTATCTTACTTAGGTTTACGAATCCCATATGGTGGCAGCGATTTCTACATTGGAATTGTTTGGAAATTGAAATCGTGCCTTTCAGACCGAGAAAATCGCTTTTTGCATTTCGATGCTATTTTTTCGTTATCCAGTGGTCGCAGAAGATTCGTTTTGTGTGCGCTGTTATTATCTTACTTAGGTTTACGAATCCCATATGGTGGCAGCGATTTCTACATTGGCATTGTTTGGAAATTGAAATCGTGCGTTTCAGACCGAGAAAATCACTTTTTGCATTTCGATGCTATTTTTTCGTTATCCAGTGGTCGCAGAAGATTCGTTTTGTGTGCGCTGTTATTATCTTACTTAGGTTTACGAATCCCATATGGTGGCAGCGATTTCTACATTGGAATTGTTTGGAAATTGAAATCGTGCGTTTCAGACCGAGAAAATCACTTTTTGCATTTCGATGCTATTTTTTCGTTATCCAGTGGTCGCAGAAGATTCGTTTTGTGTGCGCTGTTATCTTACTTAGGTTTACGAATCCCACATGGTGGCAGCGATTTCTACATTGGAATTGTTTGGAAATTGAAATCGTGCGTTTCAGACCGGGAAAATCACTTTTTGCATTTCGATGCTATTTTTTCGTTATCCAATGGTCCCAGAAGATTCGTTTTGTGTGCGCTGTTATTATCTTACTTAGGTTTAAGAATCCCATATGGTGGCAGCGATTTCTACATTGGAATTGTTTGGAAATTGAAATCGTGCGTTTCAGACCGAGAAAATCACTTTTTGCATTTCGATGCCATTTTTTCGTTATCCAGCGGTCGCAGAAGATTCGTTTTGTGTGCGCTGTTATTATCTTACTTAGGTTTACGAATCCCATATGGTGGCAGCGATTTCTACATTGGAATTGTTTGGAAATTGAAATCGTGCGTTTCAGACCGAGAAAATCACTTTTTGCATTTCGATGCCATTTTTTCGTTATCCAGTGGTCGCAGAAGATTCGTTTTGTGTGCGCTGTTATTATCTTACTTAGGTTTACGAATCCCATATGGTGGCAGCGATTTCTACATTGGAATTGTTTGGAAATTGAAATCGTGCGTTTCAGACCGAGAAAATCACTTTTTGCATTTCGATGCCATTTTTTCGTTATCCAGTGGTCGCAGAAGATTCGTTTTGTGTGCGCTGTTATTATCTTACTTAGGTTTACGAATCCCATATGGTGGCAGCGATTTCTACATTGGAATTGTTTGGAAATTGAAATCGTGCGTTTCAGACCGAGAAAATCACTTTTTGTATTTCGATGCTATTTTTTCGTTATCCAGTGGTCGCAGAAGATTCGTTTTGTGTGCGCTGTTATTATCTTACTTAGGTTTACGAATCCCATATGGTGGCAGCGATTTCTACATTGGAATTGTTTGGAAATTGAAATCGTGCATTTCAGACCGAGAAAATCACTTTTTGCATTTCGATGCTATTTTTTCGTTATCCAGTGGTCGCAGAAGATTCGTTTTGTGTGCGCTGTTATTATCTTACTTAGGTTTACGAATCCCATATGGTGGCAGCAATTTCTACATTGGAATTGTTTGGAAATTGAAATCGTGCGTTTCAGACCGAGAAAATCACTTTTTGCATTTCGATGCTATTTTTTCGTTATCCAGTGGTCGCAGAAGATTCGTTTTGTGTGCGCTGTTATTATCTTACTTAGGTTTACGAATCCCATATGGTGGCAGCGATTTCTACATTGGAATTGTTTGGAAATTGAAATCGTGCGTTTCAGACCGAGAAAATCGCTTTTTGCATTTCGATGCTATTTTTTCGTTATCCAGTGGTCGCAGAAGATTCGTTTTGTGTGCGCTGTTATTATCTTACTTAGGTTTACGAATCCCATATGGTGGCAGCGATTTCTACATTGGCATTGTTTGGAAATTGAAATCGTGCGTTTCAGACCGAGAAAATCACTTTTTGCATTTCGATGCTATTTTTTCGTTATCCAGTGGTCGCAGAAGATTCGTTTTGTGTGCGCTGTTATTATCTTACTTAGGTTTACGAATCCCATACGGTGGCAGCGATTTCTATATTTGAATTGTTTGGAAATTGAAATCGTGCGTTTCAGACCGAGAAAATCACTTTTTGCATTTCGATGCTATTTTTTCGTTATCCAGTGGTCGCAGAAGGTTCGTTTTGTGTGCGCTGTTATCTTACTTAGGTTTACGAATCCCACATGGTGGCAGCGATTTCTACATTGGAATTGTTTGGAAATTGAAATCGTGCTTTTCAGACCGGGAAAATCACTTTTTGCATTTCGATGCTATTTTTTCGTTATCCAGTGGTCCCAGAAGATTCGTTTTGTGTGCGCTGTTATTATCTTACTTAGGTTTAAGAATCCCATATGGTGGCAGCGATTTCTACATTGGAATTGTTTGGAAATTGAAATCGTGCGTTTCAGACCGAGAAAATCACTTTTTGCATTTCGATGCTATTTTTTCGTTATCCAGTGGTCGCAGAAGATTCGTTTTGTGTGCGCTGTTATTATCTTACTTATGTTTACGAATCCCATATGGTGGCAGCGATTTCTACATTGGAATTGTTTGGAAATTGAAATCGTGCTTTTCGGACCGGGAAAATCACTTTTTGCATTTCGATGCTATTTTTTCGTTATCCAGTGGTCGCAGAAGATTCGTTTTGTGTGCGCTGTTATTATCTTACTTAGGTTTACGAATCCCATATGGTGGCAGCGATTTCTACATTGGAATTGTTTGGAAATTGAAATCGTGCGTTTCAGACCGAGAAAATCACTTTTTGCATTTCGATGCTATTTTTTCGTTATCCAGTGGTCGCAGAAGATTCGTTTTGTGTGCGCTGTTATTATCTTACTTAGGTTTACGAATCCCATATGGTGGCAGAGATTTCTACATTGGAATTGTTTGGAAATTGAAATCGTGCGTTTCAGACCGAGAAAATCACTTTTTGCATTTCGATGCTATTTTTTCGTTATCCAGTGGTCGCAGAAGATTCGTTTTGTGTGCGCTGTTATTATCTTACTTAGGCTTACGAATCCCATATGGTGGCAGCGATTTCTACATTGGAATTGTTTGGAAATTGAAATCGTGCGTTTCAGACCGAGAAAATCACTTTTTGCATTTCGATGCTATTTTTTCGTTATCCAGTGGTCGCAGAAGATTCGTTTTGTGTGCGCTGTTATTATCTTACTTAGGTTTACGAATCCCATATGGTGGCAGCGATTTCTACATTGGAATTGTTTGGAAATTGAAATCGTGCGTTTCAGACCGAGAAAATCACTTTTTGCAATTCGATGCTATTTTTTCGTTATCCAGTGGTCGCAGAAGATTCGTTTTGTGTGCGCTGTTATTATCTTACTTAGGTTTACGAATCCCATATGGTGGCAGCGATTTCTACATTGGAATTGTTTGGAAATTGAAATCGTGCGTTTCAGACCGAGAAAATCACTTTTTGCATTTCGATGCTATTTTTTCGTTATCCAGTGGTCGCAGAAGATTCGTTTTGTGTGCGCTGTTATTATTTTACTTAGGTTTACGAATCCCATATATATGGCGGCAGCGATTTCTACATTGGAATTGTTTGGAAATTGAAATCGTGCGTTTCAGACCGAGAAAATCACTTTTTGCATTTCGATACTATTTTTTCGTTATCCAGTGGTCGCAGAAGATTCGTTTTGTGTGCGCTGTTATTATCTTACTTAGGTTTACGAATTCCATATGGTGGCAGTGATTTCTACATTGGAATTGTTTGGAAATTGAAATCGTGCGTTTCAGACCGAGAAAATCACTTTTTGCATTTCGATGCTATTTTTTCGTTATCCAGTGGTCGCTGAAGATTCGTCTTGTGTGCGCTGTTATTATCTTACTTAGGTTTACGAATCCCATATGGTGGCAGCGATTTCTACATTGGAATTGTTTGGAAATTGAAATCGTGCGTTTCAGACCGAGAAAATCACCTTTTGCATTTCGATGCTATTTTTTCGTTATCCAGTGGTCGCAGAAGATTCGTTTTGTGTGCGCTGTTATTATCTTACTTAGGTTTACGAATCCCATATGGTGGCTGCGATTTCTACATTGGAATTGTTTGGAAATTGAAATCGTGCGTTTCAGACCGAGAAAATCACTTTTTGCATTTCGATGCTATTTTTTCGTTATCCAGTGGTCGCTGAAGATTCGTTTTGTGTGCGCTGTTATTATCTTACTTAGGTTTACGAATCCCATATGGTGGCAGCGATTTCTACATTGGAATTGTTTGGAAATTGAAATCGTGCGTTTCAGACCAAGAAAATCACTTTTTGCATTTCGATGCTATTTTTTCGTTATCCAGTGGTCGCAGAAGATTCGTTTTGTGTGCGCCGTTATTATCTTACTTAGGTTTACGAATCCCATATGGTGGCAGCGATTTCTACATTGGAATTGTTTGGAAATTGAAATCGTGCGTTTCAGACCGAGAAAATCACTTTTTGCATTTCGATGCTATTTTTTCGTTATCCAGTGGTCGCAGAAGATTCGTTTTGTGTGCGCTGTTATTATCTTACTTAGGTTTACGAATCCCATATAGTGGCAGCGATTTCTGCATTGGAATTGTTTGGAAATTGAAATCGTGCGTTTCAGACCGAGAAAATCACTTTTTCCATTTCGATGCTATTTTTTCGTTATCCAGTGGTCGCAGAAGATTCGTTTTGTGTGCGCTGTTATTATCTTACTTAGGTTTACGAATCCCATATGGTGGCAGCGATTTCTACATTGGAATTGTTTGGAAATTGAAATCGTGCGTTTCAGACCGAGAAAATAACTTTTTGCATTTCGATGCAATTTTTTCGTTATCCAGTGGTCGCAGAAGATTCGTTTTGTGTGCGCTGTTATTATCTTACTTAGGTTTACGAATCCCATATGGTGGCAGCGATTTCTACATTGGAATTGTTTGGAAATTGAAATCGTGCGTTTCAGAAAGAGAAAATCACTTTTTGCATTTCGATGCTATTTTTTCGTTATCCAGTGGTCGCAGAAGATTCGTTTTGTGTGCACTGTTATTATCTTACTTAGGTTTACGAATCCCATATGGTGGCAACGATTTCTACATTTGAATTGTTTGGAAATTGAAATCGTGCGTTTCAGACCGAGAAAATCACTTTTTGCATTTCGATGCTATTTTTTCGTTATCCAGTGGTCGCAGAAGATTCGTTTTGTGTGCGCTGTTATTATCTTACTTAGGTTTACGAATCCCATATGGTGGCAGCGATTTCTACATTGGAATTGTTTGGAAATTGAATTCGTGCGTTTCAGACCGAGAAAATCACTTTTTGCATTTCGATGCTATTTTTTCGTTATCCAGTGGTCGCAGAAGATTCGTTTTGTGTGCGCTGTTATTATCTTACTTTGGTTTACGAATCCCATATAGTGGCAGCGATTTCTACATTGGAATTGTTTGGAAATTGAAATCGTGCGTTTCAGACCGAGAAAATCACTTTTTGCATTTCGATGCCATTTTTTCGTTATCCAGTGGTCGCAGAAGATTCGTTTTGTGTGCCCTGTTATTATCTTACTTAGGTTTACGAATCCCATATGGTGGCAGCGATTTCTACATTGGAATTGTTTGGAAATTGAAATCGTGCGTTTCAGACCGAGAAAATCACTTTTTGCATTTCGATGCTATTTTTTCGTTATCCAGTGGTCGCAGAAGATTCGTTTTGTGTGCGCTGTTATTATCTTACTTAGGTTTACGAATCCCATATGGTGGCAGCGATTTCTACATTGGAATTGTTTGGAAATTGAAATCTTGCGTTTCAGACCGAGAAAATCACTTTTTGCATTTCGATGCTATTTTTTCGTTATCCAGTGGTCGCAGAAGATTCGTTTTGTGTGCGCTGTTATTATCTTACTTAGGTTTACAAATCCCATATGGTGGCAGCGATTTCTACATTGGAATTGTTTGGAATTGAAATCGTGCGTTTCAGACCGAGAAAATCACTTTTTGCATTTCGATGCTATTTTTTCGTTATCCAGTGGTCGCAGAAGATTTGTTTTGTGTGCGCTGTTATGTTGTAATTCTGAGGCAATTTCTTTTTTTGTTTCTCGTTTTTTTTTTGTTTTCCTAATACGTGCCGGAAATTCTTTTTCTCTTAAATTCTCTGGAACCGTTCCGGAATTATGGTCAGAAAACTAAAAAAGATGGCGTTTTTTCATTTTTCCTTATTTCTCCATAAAAATAGGGAGTCCAAATCCGTCGAGATTTGTCGATATCTCTTACCGTTTCCGAGATATTAGCGTTTAAAGTTTTGAAATTTTCTTTTAACGCTAGTGCGTTCTGGCATAGCCTATCCGAAGCGTTTTCGCACGGAGAATCGTTTCCCGTCAGGCAAACATCGATATCTCTAACCGTTTACCCGATATTCGCAAAATTGTACCGAAATTCGTTAAAAAGATTTTTTTTGTTGTAATTCTGAGGCAATTTCTTTTTTTGTTTCTCATTTTTTTTTTGTTTTCCTAATACGTGCCGGAAAATCTTTTTTTCTTAAATTCTCTGGAACCGTTCCGGAATTATGGTCAGAAAACTAAAAAAGATGGCGTTTTTTCATATTTCCTTATTTCTCCATAAAAATAGGGAGTCCAAATCCGTCGAGTTTTGTCGATATCTCTTACCGTTTCCGAGATATTAGCGTTTAAAGTTTTGAATTTTTTTTAACCCTAGTGCGTTCTGGCATAGCCTATCCGAAGCGTTTTCGCCCGGAGAATCGTTTCCCGTCAGGCAAACATCGATATCTCTAACCGTTTACCCGATATTCGCAAAATTGTACCGAAATTCGTTAAAAAAAAATTTTTTGTTGTAATTCTGAGGCAATTTCTTTTTTTTGTTTCTCGTTTTTTTTTTGTTTTCCTAATACGTGCCGGAAATTCTTTTTCTCTTAAATTCTCTGGAATCGTTCCGGAATTATGGTCAGAAAACTAAAAAAGATGGCGTTTTTTCATTTTTCCTTATTTCTCCATAAAAATAGGGAGTCCAAATCCGTCGAGATTTGTCGATATCTCTTACCGTTTCCGAGATATTAGCGTTTAAAGTTTTGAAATTTTTTTTTAACGCTAGTGCGTTCTGGCATAGCCTATCCGAAGCGTTTTCGCCCGGAGAATCGTTTCCCCTCAGGCAAACACCGATATCTCTAACCGTTTACCCGATATTCGCAAAATTGTAACGAAATTGGTTAAAAAAAAATTTTTTGTTGTAATTCTGAGGCAATTTCTTTTTTTGTTTCTCGTTTTTTTTTTGTTTTAATAATACGTGCCGGAAATTCTTTTTTTCTTAAATTCTCTGGAACCGTTCCGGAATTATGGTCAGAAAACTAAAAAAGATGGCGTTTTTTCATTTTTCCTTATTTCTCCATAAAAATAGGGAGTCCAAATCCGTCGAGTTTTGTCGATATCTCTTACCGTTTCCGAGATATTAGCGTTTAAAATTTTGAAATTTCTTTTTAACGCTATTGCGTTCTGGCATAGCCTATCCGAAGCATTTTCGCCTGGAGAATCGTTTCCCGTCAGGCAAACATCGATATCTCTAACCGTTTACCCGATATTCGCAATATTGTACCGAAATTCGTTAAAAAAATTTTTGTTGGCGTAATTCTGAGGCAATTTCTTTTTTTGTTTCTCGTTTTTTTTTTGTTTTCCTAATACGTGCCGGAAATTCTTTTTCTCTTAAATTCTCTGGAACCGTTCCGGAATTATGGTCAGAAAACTAAAAAAGATGGCGTTTTTTCATTTTTCCTTATTTCTCCATAAAAATAGGGAGTCCAAATCCGTCGAATTTTGTCGATATCTCTGACCGTTTCCGAGATATTAGCGTTTAAAGTTTTGAAATTTTTTTTTTAACGCTAGTGCGTTCTGGCATAGCCTATCCGAAGCGTTTTCGCCCGGAGAATCGTTTCCCGTCAGGCAAACATCGATATCTCTAATTGTTTACCCGATATTCGCAAAATTGTACCGAAATTCGTGAAAAAAAATTTTTGTTGTTGTAATTCTGAGGCAATTTCTTTTTTTGTTTCTCGTTTTTTTTTTGTTTTAATAATACGTGCCGGAAATTCTTTTTTTCTTAAATTCTCTGGAACCGTTCCGGAATTATGGTCAGAAAACTAAAAAAGATGGCGTTTTTTCATTTTTCCTTATTTCTCCATAAAAATAGGGAGTCCAAATCCGTCGAGTTTTGTCGATATCTCTTACCGTTTCCGAGATATTAGCGTTTAAAATTTTGAAATTTCTTTTTAACGCTAGTGCGTTCTGGCATATCCTATCCGAAGCATTTTCGCCCGGAGAATCGTTTCCCGTCAGGCAAACATCGATATCTCTAACCGTTTACCCGATATTCGCAATATTGTACCGAAATTCGTTAAAAAAATTTTTGTTGGTGTAATTCTGAGGCAATTTCTTTTTTTGTTTCTCGTTTTTTTTTTGTTTTCCTAATACGTGCCGGAAATTCTTTTTCTCTTAAATTCTCTGGAACCGTTCCGGAATTATGGTCAGAAAACTAAAAAAGATGGCGTTTTTCATTTTTCCTTATTTCTCCATAAAGATAGGGAGTCCAAATCCGTCGAATTTTGTCGATATCTCTTACCGTTTCCGAGATATTAGCGTTTAAAGTTTTGAAATTTTTTTTTTAACGCTAGTGTGTTCTGGCATAGCCTATCCGAAGAGTTTTCGCCCGGAGAATCGTTTCCCGTCAGGCAAACATCGATATCTCTAATCGTTTACCCGATATTCGCAAAATTGTACCGAAATTCGTTAAAAAAAATTTTTGTTGTTGTAATTCTGAGGCAATTTCTTTTTTTGTTTCTCGTTTTTTTTTTGTTTTCCTAATACGTGCCGGAAATTCTTTTTTTCTTAAATTCTCTATAACCGTTCCGGAATTATGGTCAGAAAACTAAAAAAGTTCAAATCCCTCGAGTTTTGTCGTATCTCTTACCGTTTCCGAGATATTAGCGTTTAAAGTTTTGAAATTTTTTTTTTAACGCTAGTGCGTTCTGGCATAGCCTATCCGAAGCGTTTTCGCCCGGAGAATCGTTTCCCGTCAGGCAAACATCGATATCTCTAACCGTTTACCCGATATTCGCAAAATTGTACCGAAATTCGTTAAAAAAAATTTTTTTGTTGTAATTCTGAGGCAATTTCTTATTTTGTTTCTCATTTTTTTTTGTTTTCCTAATACGTGCCGGAAAATTTTTTTTTCTTAAATTCTCTGGAACCGTTCCGGAATTATGGTCAGAAAACTAAAAAAGATGGCGTTTTTTCATTTTTCCTTATTTCTCCATAAAAATAGGGAGTCCAAATCCGTCGAGTTTTGTCGATATCTCTTACCGTTTCCGAGATATTAGCATTTAAAGTTTTGAAATTTTTTTTTAACGCTAGTGCGTTCTGGCATAGCCTATCCGAAGCGTTTTCGCCCGGAGAATCGTTTCCCGTCAGGCAAACATCGATATCTCTAACCGTTTACCCGATATTCGCAAAATTGTACCGAAATTCGTTAAAAAAAATTTTTTTGTTGTAATTCTGAGGCAATTTCTTTTTTTGTTTCTCATTTTTTTTTGTTTTGCTAATACGTGCCGGAAATTCTTTTTTTCTTAAATTCTCTGGAACCGTTCCGGAATTATGGTCAGAAAACTAAAAAAGATGGCGTTTTTCATTTTTCCTTATTTCTCCATAAAAAAAGGGAGTCCAAATCCGTCGAGTTTTGTCGATATCTCTTACCGTTTCCGAGATATTAGCGTTTAAAGTTTTGAAATTTTTTTTTAACGCTAGTGCGTTCTGGCATAGCCTATCCGAAGCGTTTTCGCCCGGAGAATCGTTTCCCGTCAGGCAAACATCGATATTTCTAACCGTTTACCCGATATTCGCAAAATTGTACCGAAATTCGTTAAAAAAAATTTTTTTGTTGTAATTCTGAGGCAATTTCTTTTTTTGTTCCTCATTTTTTTTTTTGTTATCCTAATACGTGCCGGAAATTCTTTTTTTCTTAAATTCTCTGGAACCGTTCCGGAATGATGGTCAGAAAACTAAAAAAGATGGCGTTTTTTCATATTTCCTTATTTCTCCATAAAAATAGGGAGTCCAAATCCGTCGAGTTTTGTCGATATCTCTTACCGTTTCCGAGATATTAGCGTTTAAAGTTTTGAATTTTTTTTTAACCCTAGTGCGTTCTGGCATAGTCTATCCGAAGCGTTTTCGCCCGGAGAATCGTTTCCCGTCAGGCAAACATCGATATCTCTAACCGTTTACCCGATATTCGCAAAATTGTACCGAAATTCGTTAAAAAAAAATTTTTTGTTGTAATTCTGAGGCAATTTCTTTTTTTGTTTCTCGTTTTTTCTTTGTTTTCCTAATACGTGCCGGAAATTCTTTTTCTCTTAAATTCTCTGGAACCGTTCCGGAATTATGGTCAGAAAACTAAAAAAGATGGCGTTTTTCATTTTTCCTTATTTCTCCATAAAAATAGGGAGTCCAAATCCGTCGAGTTTTGTCGATATCTCTTATCGTTTCCGAGATATTAGCGTTTAAAGTTTTGAAATTTTTTTTTTAACGCTAGTGCGTTCTGGCATAGCCTATCCGAAGCGTTTTCGCCCGGAGAATCGTTTCCCGTCAGGCAAACATCGGTATCTCTAACCGTTTACCCGATATTCGCAAAATTGTACCGAAATTCGTTAAAAAAAATTCTTTTGTTGTAATTCTGATGCAATTTCTTTTTTTGTTTCTCGTTTTTTTTTGTTTTCCTAATACGTGCCGGAAATTCTTTTTTTCTTAAATTCTCTATAACCGTTCCGGAATTATGGTCAGAAAACTAAAAAAGATGGCGTTTTTTCATTTTTCCTTATTTCTCCACAAAAATTGGGAGTTCAAATCCCTCGAGTTTTGTCGATATCTCTTACCGTTTCCGAGATATTAGCGTTTAAAGTTTTGAATTTTTTTTTAACCCTAGTGCGTTCTGGCATAGTCTATCCGAAGCGTTTTCGCCCGGAGAATCGTTTCCCGTCAGGCAAACATCGATATCTCTAACCGTTTACCCGATATTCGCAAAATTGTACCGAAATTCGTTAAAAAAAAATTTTTTGTTGTAATTCTGAGGCAATTTCTTTTTTTGTTTCTCGTTTTTTCTTTGTTTTCCTAATACGTGCCGGAAATTCTTTTTCTCTTAAATTCTCTGGAACCGTTCCGGAATTATGGTCAGAAAACTAAAAAAGATGGCGTTTTTCATTTTTCCTTATTTCTCCATAAAAATAGGGAGTCCAAATCCGTCGAGTTTTGTCGATATCTCTTATCGTTTCCGAGATATTAGCGTTTAAAGTTTTGAAATTTTTTTTTTAACGCTAGTGCGTTCTGGCATAGCCTATCCGAAGCGTTTTCGCCCGGAGAATCGTTTCCCGTCAGGCAAACATCGGTATCTCTAACCGTTTACCCGATATTCGCAAAATTGTACCGAAATTCGTTAAAAAAAATTCTTTTGTTGTAATTCTGATGCAATTTCTTTTTTTGTTTCTCGTTTTTTTTTGTTTTCCTAATACGTGCCGGAAATTCTTTTTTTCTTAAATTCTCTATAACCGTTCCGGAATTATGGTCAGAAAACTAAAAAAGATGGCGTTTTTTAATTTTTCCTTATTTCTCCACAAAAATTGGGAGTTCAAATCCCTCGAGTTTTGTCGATATCTCTTACCGTTTCCGTGATATTAGCGTTTAAAGTTTTGAAAATTTTTTTTAACGCTAGTGCGTTCTGGCATAGCCTATCCGAAGCGTTTTCGCCCGGAGAATCGTTTCCCGTCAGGCAAACATCGATATCTCTAACCGTTTACCCGATATTCGCAAAATTGTACCGAAATTCGTTAAAAAAAATTTTTTTGTTGTAATTCTGAGGCAATTTCTTTTTTTGTTTCTCGTTTTTTTTTTGTTTTCCTAATACGTGCCGGAAATTCTTTTTCTCTTAAATTCTCTGGAACCGTTCCGGAATTATGGTCAGAAAACTAAAAAAGATGGCGTTTTTTAATTTTTCCTTATTTCTCCATGAAAATAGGGAGTCCAAATCCGTCGAGTTTTGTCGATATCTCTTACCATTTCCGAGATATTAGCGTTTAAAGTTTTGAAATTTTTTTTTAACGTTAGTGCGTTCTGGCATAGCCTATCCGACGCGTTTTCGCCCGGAGAATCGTTTCCCGTCAGGCAAACATCGATATCTCCAACCGTTTACCCGATATTCGCAAAATTGTACCGAAATTCGTTAAAAAAAATTTTTTTGTTGTAATTCTGAGGCAATTTCTTTTTTTGTTTCTCATTTTTTTTTTGTTTTCCTAATACGTGCCGGAAATTCTTTTTTTCTTAAATTCTCTGGAACCGTTCCGGAATTATGGTCAGAAAACTAAAAAAGATGGCGTTTTTTCATATTTCCTTATTTCTCCATAAAAATAGGGAGTCCAAATCCGTCGAGTTTTGTCGATATCTCTTACCGTTTCCGAGATATTAGCGTTTAAAGTTTTGAAATTTTTTTTTAACCCTAGTTCGTTCTGGCATAGCCTATCCGAAGCGTTTTCGCCCGGAGAATCGTTTCCCGTCAGGCAAACATCGGTATCTCTAACCGTTTACCCGATATTCGCAAAATTGTACCGAAATTCGTTAAAAAAAATTCTTTTGTTGTAATTCTGATGCAATTTCTTTTTTTGTTTCTCGTTTTTTTTTGTTTTCCTAATACGTGCCGGAAATTCTTTTTTTCTTAAATTCTCTATAACCGTTCCGGAATTATGGTCAGAAAACTAAAAAAGATGGCGTTTTTTAATTTTTCCTTATTTCTCCACAAAAATTGGGAGTTCAAATCCCTCGAGTTTTGTCGATATCTCTTACCGTTTCCGTGATATTAGCGTTTAAAGTTTTGAAAATTTTTTTTAACGCTAGTGCGTTCTGGCATAGCCTATCCGAAGCGTTTTCGCCCGGAGAATCGTTTCCCGTCAGGCAAACATCGATATCTCTAACCGTTTACCCGATATTCGCAAAATTGTACCGAAATTCGTTAAAAAAAATTTTTTTGTTGTAATTCTGAGGCAATTTCTTTTTTTGTTTCTCGTTTTTTTTTTGTTTTCCTAATACGTGCCGGAAATTCTTTTTCTCTTAAATTCTCTGGAACCGTTCCGGAATTATGGTCAGAAAACTAAAAAAGATGGCGTTTTTTAATTTTTCCTTATTTCTCCATGAAAATAGGGAGTCCAAATCCGTCGAGTTTTGTCGATATCTCTTACCATTTCCGAGATATTAGCGTTTAAAGTTTTGAAATTTTTTTTTAACGTTAGTGCGTTCTGGCATAGCCTATCCGACGCGTTTTCGCCCGGAGAATCGTTTCCCGTCAGGCAAACATCGATATCTCCAACCGTTTACCCGATATTCGCAAAATTGTACCGAAATTCGTTAAAAAAAATTTTTTTGTTGTAATTCTGAGGCAATTTCTTTTTTTGTTTCTCATTTTTTTTTTGTTTTCCTAATACGTGCCGGAAATTCTTTTTTTCTTAAATTCTCTGGAACCGTTCCGGAATTATGGTCAGAAAACTAAAAAAGATGGCGTTTTTTCATATTTCCTTATTTCTCCATAAAAATAGGGAGTCCAAATCCGTCGAGTTTTGTCGATATCTCTTACCGTTTCCGAGATATTAGCGTTTAAAGTTTTGAAATTTTTTTTTAACCCTAGTTCGTTCTGGCATAGCCTATCCGAAGCGTTTTCGCCCGGAGAATCGTTTCCCGTCAGGCAAACATCGGTATCTCTAACCGTTTACCCGATATTCGCAAAATTGTACCGAAATTCGTTAAAAAAAATTCTTTTGTTGTAATTCTGATGCAATTTCTTTTTTTGTTTCTCGTTTTTTTTTGTTTTCCTAATACGTGCCGGAAATTCTTTTTTTCTTAAATTCTCTATAACCGTTCCGGAATTATGGTCAGAAAACTAAAAAAGATGGCGTTTTTTCATTTTTCCTTATTTCTCCACAAAAATTGGGAGTTCAAATCCCTCGAGTTTTGTCGATATCTCTTACCGTTTCCGAGATATTAGCGTTTAAAGTTTTGAATTTTTTTTTTAACCCTAGTGCGTTCTGGCATAGTCTATCCGAAGCGTTTTCGCCCGGAGAATCGTTTCCCGTCAGGCAAACATCGATATCTCTAACCGTTTACCCGATATTCGCAAAATTGTACCGAAATTCGTTAAAAAAAAATTTTTTGTTGTAATTCTGAGGCAATTTCTTTTTTTGTTTCTCGTTTTTTCTTTGTTTTCCTAATACGTGCCGGAAATTCTTTTTCTCTTAAATTCTCTGGAACCGTTCCGGAATTATGGTCAGAAAACTAAAAAAGATGGCGTTTTTCATTTTTCCTTATTTCTCCATAAAAATAGGGAGTCCAAATCCGTCGAGTTTTGTCGATATCTCTTATCGTTTCCGAGATATTAGCGTTTAAAGTTTTGAAATTTTTTTTTTAACGCTAGTGCGTTCTGGCATAGCCTATCCGAAGCGTTTTCGCCCGGAGAATCGTTTCCCGTCAGGCAAACATCGGTATCTCTAACCGTTTACCCGATATTCGCAAAATTGTACCGAAATTCGTTAAAAAAAATTCTTTTGTTGTAATTCTGATGCAATTTCTTTTTTTGTTTCTCGTTTTTTTTTGTTTTCCTAATACGTGCCGGAAATTCTTTTTTTCTTAAATTCTCTATAACCGTTCCGGAATTATGGTCAGAAAACTAAAAAAGATGGCGTTTTTTAATTTTTCCTTATTTCTCCACAAAAATTGGGAGTTCAAATCCCTCGAGTTTTGTCGATATCTCTTACCGTTTCCGTGATATTAGCGTTTAAAGTTTTGAAAATTTTTTTTAACGCTAGTGCGTTCTGGCATAGCCTATCCGAAGCGTTTTCGCCCGGAGAATCGTTTCCCGTCAGGCAAACATCGATATCTCTAACCGTTTACCCGATATTCGCAAAATTGTACCGAAATTCGTTAAAAAAAATTTTTTTGTTGTAATTCTGAGGCAATTTCTTTTTTTGTTTCTCGTTTTTTTTTTGTTTTCCTAATACGTGCCGGAAATTCTTTTTCTCTTAAATTCTCTGGAACCGTTCCGGAATTATGGTCAGAAAACTAAAAAAGATGGCGTTTTTTAATTTTTCCTTATTTCTCCATGAAAATAGGGAGTCCAAATCCGTCGAGTTTTGTCGATATCTCTTACCATTTCCGAGATATTAGCGTTTAAAGTTTTGAAATTTTTTTTTAACGTTAGTGCGTTCTGGCATAGCCTATCCGACGCGTTTTCGCCCGGAGAATCGTTTCCCGTCAGGCAAACATCGATATCTCCAACCGTTTACCCGATATTCGCAAAATTGTACCGAAATTCGTTAAAAAAAATTTTTTTGTTGTAATTCTGAGGCAATTTCTTTTTTTGTTTCTCATTTTTTTTTTGTTTTCCTAATACGTGCCGGAAATTCTTTTTTTCTTAAATTCTCTGGAACCGTTCCGGAATTATGGTCAGAAAACTAAAAAAGATGGCGTTTTTTCATATTTCCTTATTTCTCCATAAAAATAGGGAGTCCAAATCCGTCGAGTTTTGTCGATATCTCTTACCGTTTCCGAGATATTAGCGTTTAAAGTTTTGAAATTTTTTTTTAACCCTAGTTCGTTCTGGCATAGCCTATCCGAAGCGTTTTCGCCCGGAGAATCGTTTCCCGTCAGGCAAACATCGATATCTCTAACCGTTTACCCGATATTCGCAAAATTGTACCGAAATTCGTTAAAAAAAAATTTTTTGTTGTAATTCTGAGGCAATCTCTTTTTTTGTTTCTCGTTTCTTTTTTGTTTTCCTAATACGTGCCGGAAATTCTTTTTCTCTTAAATTCTCTGGAACCGTTCCGGAATTATGGTAGGAAAACTAAAAAAGATGGCGTTTTTTCATTTTTCCTTATTTCTCCATAAAAATAGGGAGTCCAAATCCGTCGAGTTTTGTCGATATCTCTTACCGTTTCCGAGATATTAGCGTTTAAAGTTTTGAAATTTTTTTTTAACGCTAGTGCGTTCTGGCATAGCCTATCCGACGCGTTTTCGCCCGGAGAATCGTTTCCCGTCAGGCAAACATCGATATCTCTAACCGTTTACCCGATATTCGCAAAATTATACCGAAATTCGTTAAAAAAAAATTTTTTGTTGTAATTCTGAGGCAATTTCTTTTTTTGTTTCTCGTTTTTTTTTTGTTTTCCTAATACGTGCCGGAAATTCTTTTTCTCTTAAATTCTCTGGAACCTTTCCGGAATTATGGTCAGAAAACTAAAAAAGATGGCGTTTTTCATTTTTCCTTATTTCTCCATAAAAATTGGGAGTCCAAATCCGTCGAGTTTTGTCGATATCTCTTACCGTTTCCGAGATATTAGCGTTTAAAGTTTTGAAATTTTTTTTTAACGCCAGTGCGTTCTGGCATAGCCTATCCGACGCGTTTTCGCACGGAGAATCGTTTCCCGTCAGGCAAACATCGATATCTCTAATCGTTTACCCGATATTCGCAAAATTGTACCGAAATTCGTTAAAAAAAATTTTTTGTTGTAATTCTGAGGCAATTTCTTTTCTTGTTTCTCGTTTTTTTTTGTTTTCCTAATACGTGCCGGAAATTCTTTTTTTCTTAAATTCTCTATAACCGTTCCGGAATTATGGTCAGAAAACTAAAAAAGATGGCGTTTATTCATTTTTCCTTATTTCTCCACAAAAATTGGGAGTTCAAATCCCTCGAGTTTTGTCGATATCTCTTACCGTTTCCGAGATATTAGCGTTTAAAGTTTTGAAATTTTTTTTTAACGCTAGTGCGTTCTGGCATAGCCTATGCGAAGCGTTTTCGCCCGGAGAATCGTTTCCCGTCAGGCAAACATCGATATCTCTAACCGTTTACCCGATATTCGCAGAATTGTACCGAAATTCGTAAAAAAAAAAATTTTTGTTGTAATTCTGAGGCAATTTCTTTTTTTGTTTCTCGTTTTTTTTTTTGTTTTCCTAATACGTGCCGGAAATTCTTTTTCTCTTAAATTCTCTGGAACCGTTCCGGAATTATGGTCAGAAAACTAAAAAAGATGGCGTTTTTTAATTTTTCCTTATTTCTCCATGAAAATAGGGAGTCCAAATCCGTCGAGTTTTGTCGATATCTCTTACCATTTCCGAGATATTAGCGTTTAAAGTTTTGAAATTTTTTTTTAACGTTAGTGCGTTCTGGCATAGCCTATCCGACGCGTTTTCGCCCGGAGAATCGTTTCCCGTCAGGCAAACATCGATATCTCCAACCGTTTACCCGATATTCGCAAAATTGTACCGAAATTCGTTAAAAAAAAATTTTTTGTTGTAATTCTGAGGCAATTTCTTTTTTTGTTTCTCATTTTTTTTTTGTTTTCCTAATACGTGCCGGAAATTCTTTTTTTCTTAAATTCTCTGGAACCGTTCCGGAATTATGGTCAGAAAACTAAAAAAGATGGCGTTTTTTCATATTTCCTTATTTCTCCATAAAAATAGGGAGTCCAAATCCGTCGAGTTTTGTCGATATCTCTTACCGTTTCCGAGATATTAGCGTTTAAAGTTTTGAAATTTTTTTTTAACCCTAGTTCGTTCTGGCATAGCCTATCCGAAGCGTTTTCGCCCGGAGAATCGTTTCCCGTCAGGCAAACATCGATATCTCTAACCGTTTACCCGATATTCGCAAAATTGTACCGAAATTCGTTAAAAAAAAATTTTTTGTTGTAATTCTGAGGCAATCTCTTTTTTTGTTTCTCGTTTCTTTTTTGTTTTCCTAATACGTGCCGGAAATTCTTTTTCTCTTAAATTCTCTGGAACCGTTCCGGAATTATGGTAGGAAAACTAAAAAAGATGGCGTTTTTTCATTTTTCCTTATTTCTCCATAAAAATAGGGAGTCCAAATCCGTCGAGTTTTGTCGATATCTCTTACCGTTTCCGAGATATTAGCGTTTAAAGTTTTGAAATTTTTTTTTAACGCTAGTGCGTTCTGGCATAGCCTATCCGACGCGTTTTCGCCCGGAGAATCGTTTCCCGTCAGGCAAACATCGATATCTCTAACCGTTTACCCGATATTCGCAAAATTATACCGAAATTCGTTAAAAAAAAAATTTTTGTTGTAATTCTGAGGCAATTTCTTTTTTTGTTTCTCGTTTTTTTTTTGTTTTCCTAATACGTGCCGGAAATTCTTTTTCTCTTAAATTCTCTGGAACCTTTCCGGAATTATGGTCAGAAAACTAAAAAAGATGGCGTTTTTCATTTTTCCTTATTTCTCCATAAAAATTGGGAGTCCAAATCCGTCGAGTTTTGTCGATATCTCTTACCGTTTCCGAGATATTAGCGTTTAAAGTTTTGAAATTTTTTTTTAACGCCAGTGCGTTCTGGCATAGCCTATCCGACGCGTTTTCGCACGGAGAATCGTTTCCCGTCAGGCAAACATCGATATCTCTAATCGTTTACCCGATATTCGCAAAATTGTACCGAAATTCGTTAAAAAAAATTTTTTGTTGTAATTCTGAGGCAATTTCTTTTCTTGTTTCTCGTTTTTTTTTGTTTTCCTAATACGTGCCGGAAATTCTTTTTTTCTTAAATTCTCTATAACCGTTCCGGAATTATGGTCAGAAAACTAAAAAAGATGGCGTTTTTTCATTTTTCCTTATTTCTCCACAAAAATTGGGAGTTCAAATCCCTCGAGTTTTGTCGATATCTCTTACCGTTTCCGAGATATTAGCGTTTAAAGTTTTGAAATTTTTTTTTAACGCTAGTGCGTTCTGGCATAGCCTATGCGAAGCGTTTTCGCCCGGAGAATCGTTTCCCGTCAGGCAAACATCGATATCTCTAACCGTTTACCCGATATTCGCAGAATTGTACCGAAATTCGTAAAAAAAAAAATTTTTGTTGTAATTCTGAGGCAATTTCTTTTTTTGTTTCTCGTTTTTTTTTTTTGTTTTCCTAATACGTGCCGGAAATTCTTTTTCTCTTAAATTCTCTGGAACCGTTCCGGAATTATGGTCAGAAAACTAAAAAAGATGGCGTTTTTTAATTTTTCCTTATTTCTCCATGAAAATAGGGAGTCCAAATCCGTCGAGTTTTGTCGATATCTCTTACCATTTCCGAGATATTAGCGTTTAAAGTTTTGAAATTTTTTTTTAACGTTAGTGCGTTCTGGCATAGCCTATCCGACGCGTTTTCGCCCGGAGAATCGTTTCCCGTCAGGCAAACATCGATATCTCCAACCGTTTACCCGATATTCGCAAAATTGTACCGAAATTCGTTAAAAAAAAATTTTTTGTTGTAATTCTGAGGCAATTTCTTTTTTTGTTTCTCATTTTTTTTTGTTTTCCTAATACGTGCCGGAAATTCTTTTTTTCTTAAATTCTCTGGAACCGTTCCGGAATTATGGTCAGAAAACTAAAAAAGATGGCGTTTTTTCATTTTTCCTTATTTCTCCATAAAAATAGGGAGTCCAAATCCGTCGAGTTTTGTCGATATCTCTTACCGTTTCCGAGATATTAGCGTTTAAAGTTTTGAAATTTTTTTTTAACGCTAGTGCGTTCTGGCATAGCCTATCCGAAGCGTTTTCGCCCGGAGAATCGTTTCCCGTCAGGCAAACATCGGTATCTCTAACCGTTTACCCGATATTCGCAAAATTGTACCGAAATTCGTTAAAAAAAATTCTTTTGTTGTAATTCTGACGCAATTTCTTTTTTTGTTTCTCGTTTTTTTTTGTTTTCCTAATACGTGCCGGAAATTCTTTTTTTCTTAAATTCTCTGGAACCGTTCCGGAATTATTGTCAGAAAACTAAAAAAGATGGCGTTTTTCATTTTTCCTTATTTCTCCATAAAAATAGGGAGTCCAAATCCGTCGAGTTTTGTCGATATCTCTTACCGTTTCCGAGATATTAGCGTTTAAAGTTTTGAAATTTTTTTTTAACGCTAGTGCGTTCTGGCATAGCCTATCCGAAGCGTTTTCGCCCGGAGAATCGTTTCCCGTCAGGCAAACATCGATATCTCTAACCGTTTACCCGATATTCGCAAAATTGTACCGAAATTCGTTAAAAAAAATTTTGTTGTTGTAATTCTGAGGCAATTTTTTTTTTTGTTTCTCATTTTTTTTTTGTTTTCCTAATACGTGCCGGAAATTCTTTTTTTCTTAAATTCTCTGGAACCGTTCCGGAATTATGGTCAGAAAACTAAAAAAGATGGCGTTTTTTCATATTTCCTTATTTCTCCATAAAAATAGGGAGTCCAAATCCGTCGAGTTTTGTCGATATCTCTTACCGTTTCCGAGATATTAGCGTTTAAAGTTTTGAAATTTTTTTTTAATCCTAGTGCGTTCTGGCATAGCCTATCCGAAGCGTTTTCGCCCGGAGAATCGTATCCCGTCAGGCAAACATCGATATCTCTAACCGTTTACCCGATATTCGCAAAATTGTACCGAAATTCGTTAAAAAAAAATTTTTTGTTGTAATTCTGAGGCAATTTCTTTTTTTGTTTTAATAATACGTGCCGGAAATTCTTTTTTTCTTAAATTCTCTGGAACCGTTCCGGAATTATGGTCAGAAAACTAAAAGAGGTGGCGTTTTTTAATTTTTCCTTATTTCTCCATAAAAATAGGGAGTCAAAATCCGTCGAGATTTGTCGATATCTCTTACCGTTTCCGAGATATTAGAGTTTAAAGTTTTGAAATTTTTTTTTAACGCTAGTGCGTTCTGGCATAGCCTATCCGACGCGTTTTCGCACGGAGAATCGTTTCTCGTCAGGCAAACACCGATATCTCCAACCGTTTACCCGATATTCGCAAAATTGTACCGAAATTCGTTACAAAAAAATTTTTTGTTGTAATTCTGAGGCAATTTCTTTTTTTGTTTCTCATTTTTTTTTGTTTTCCTAATACGTGCCGGAAATTCTTTTTTTCTTAAATTCTCTGGAACCGTTCCGGAATTATGGTCAGAAAACTAAAAGAGATGGCGTTTTTTAATTTTTCCTTATTTCTCCATAAAAATAGGGAGTCAAAATCCGTCGGGTTTTGTCGATATCTCTTACCGTTTCCGAGATATTAGCGTTTAAAGTTCCTTCCGGAACGGTTGGCGCTAGGAGGACGGGCGTGGTGCCGTTCGATTCGCCGCGAAAAGGCGCTTCTTCTGATGTATAATACGTCGGGATTATTTCAATTTTGAGACGATTTTTTTTTAATTTTCCCAAAATTTTGGACGAAATTTAAGGAAATGCGAAGATATCTTCCGAACCGTAAGCGATAGCCGAACGCCGGCTTCAGATTCGCAATCGCCGTTGAAAAGTATGTCCGACGGTGTATGATACATCGGGGTAGCGATCGTAGATAGAGAAAAAATAAGGAGAAATAACGAAAAGTCACCATCTTTTTTAGTTTTCTTACCATAACTCGAGAACGACTAGAGCTACTGGGGCGCGGTTTATTCCAGACGATTCGGATGGACCAGGGGAACATTTTGCGCCACATTAGAATAAAATCGGAGCGGTATTTCGGGCACAAACTAAGCGATTTTGGGTAAAAAATAGCGATTTTTAATGAATTTCGGTACATTTTTGCGAATATCTCGGAAACGGTTAGAGATATCGGCAAAGGCTTGACGTCAATCGATTCCCCGGGCGAAAACGCTTCGGATAGGCTATGCCAGAACACTCTAGCGTTAAAAAGAAAATTTCAAAACTTTAGACGCTCATATCTCGGAAACGGTAAGAGATAGAGACGAAAACTCGACATATTCGGACTCCCCGTGGGAAGGCGCGTCTGATAGGTTATATGGCAGCGTTCTAGCGCGAAATTAATTTTTCAAAACTTTAAACCCGAATATCTCGGGAACGGTTAGAGATATCGGCAAAAGCTTGACGTCATTCGATTAATACGCTAATTGGGGAGACGGTTTTAACGGACGCGGGGGTCGATTTTAGGGCACGTTAACTAAGACATTTTCTTTTAATTATGCCGAATAATGAATCGATAAAAATCGGTGACACGTAGTTGAGGTGCCGGTCGATAGATGACACGAGATAGTACAGTATCGCTATTATTATGAATCGTAAGTTATGAAAGAATACTTTAAGTGAATTCGGGCTTGTCGATACAAATCGCGTAGACCCACATTCAGTTTTTAATCGAATTAGCCAGTTTAATGATATCGAAATAAAGTGACAACGTAGTTGAGGTGGTGGCGGATAGATGGCGCCACTAACGTAAACTATGGTGAAAATGATTGACATAAATAGTGTAAATAATAATATGTCAAACTATGGAATGATAAATAAGAGCTGTTCATAATATAAATTAGCCGAACGTCGTTTGCAATATAGTAATGCTGGTAGGAAATGGACCGAGAGAGATGGCAGAAGTGGTGTAGGTAGGTAGTAGGTACGTCGAAGCTACGGAGTCGGGTCGAATACAAGGTGTTATTACAGATGGCAAAGCAGATATATCTCGTCCGATCACAGAAGTCGTACAGCAACAAGCGCGATTACCCTTAAATAGGCTCCCACTTAAGAACAGGGGGGCGTGTGGTATGATAGAAAGCGAGGGCATTAGTAATGGCAAAGTTCCATCTCGTCCGATCACTGAAGTCATACAGCATCAAGCGCGATTACCTTTAAATAGGCTCCCACTTAAGAACAGGGGGGCGTGTTGTTTTACAGAAGGTGTAGGTAAATAGATATGATAAAGCATTATTAGAAGCAACGTTCCGATAAGCAAAGGCATCGGATATGGCCAAATTTCACCTCGTCCCATCACTGAAGTCGAACAGCATCAAGCGCGATTACCCTTAAATAGGATCCCACTTAATAACAGGGCGTGTTGTATAATAGAAAGCGAGGGCTTTAGTTATGGCCAAGTTTCATCTCGTCTGATCACTGAAGTCGAACAGCATCAAGCGCGATTACCCTTAAATAGGCTCCCACTTAAGAACAGGGGGTGGGCGTGTTGTTTTATAGAATGTGTCGGTAGATGGATATGGGAAAGAGAAGGCATTAATTAAGGCAAAGTTTCATCTCGTCCGATCACCGAAGTCATACAGCATCAAGCGCGATTACCCTTAAATAGGCTCCCACTTAAGAACAGGGGGTGAGCGTGTCGTAGTCGTAGTTGTAGTTGGTGTGATTTAATTAATAAACATATATAAGAACAAAAATTGTTTTATTTTATGCACGCATGCATAAGTAGTATACAGTATACGAAATTAGCGAATGTTAATAATAGACAGAATATCATACAAAATTTGCATCGAAAATGTTAGTATATATCCGGTATATTTATCCAGTATTTAAAAAATAACTTCCCCAATTTTCGGTTAATTATACTGAAAATTCAAGGTCTATCAAGATAGACGCTCAATTTTTTTTGTCTAGATATTGTACTAAGTTGATGTATTTTCGGATATACCTACTAAAAATCGCAGTCTTAAAAAATCTTCAACATTTTCCGGTCTTTTTAACTGAAACTCCAGCTTGTTTAAGAACGCCAGCTGTTACTATAAGTATTGACTATATTCGGATTCTCTTACTACAAATTCCTTATTTAAAAAAAATTACTTTTTTTCCGTTTTTTTTTTACTTGCAATTCCAGTTTTGTTAAAAAATTCTGGTTTTTCGCTCGTTTTTCTAAAAATGCCAGTTTTGTTATTAAATCTCATACTTTTTCGGGTTATTTTCTAAAAATTCCATTTTTGTTAAAAAACTTTTATTTTTTTCTGTTATTTTTTCGGATTTTCGAGTTTATTCAAAACACTTTTGGTTTTTTCGGTTTTTTAAATTTAAAATCCAGTTTTTTTAAAAAACCTCCGGTTTTTCGGTGTTTTACTTAATAATCCAGTTAAAGAAAAATTCCGTTTTTTTCGCCCTACTTACTACAAATTCCAGTTTTTTCAAAAATGCTTCCACTTTTTGCGGTATTTCTACTTCAAATTCCGGTTTTCTTTTTAAAAAAACTTCCGGTTTTTTTTTACCTAAAATTCCCGTTTTGTTAAAAAACTTCCGGTTTTTTCGGTGTTTTTACTACAAATTCCAATTTTTTCAAAAGAGTGTCCACTTTTTCGGTTTTTTTCTTCAAATTCCGGTTTTTTTAAAAAAACTTCCGGTTTTTTCGGTTTTTTTACTTCAAAATCCGGTTTTTAAAAAAAAATCCGCTTTTTTCGGTTTTGTTATACAAATTCCAATTTTTTCAAAAAACCATCCCCCTTTTCGGTTTTTTTTAACAGAATTTCAAAATTTGTTAAAAAACTTCAGTTTTTTTTCTGGTTTTTTTACTACAAATTCCAGTTTCTTTACTGAAAATTCCAGTTTAAAAAATTAACTTCCGGTTTTTCGCCTTTTTCTTACTACAAATTCCAGTTTTTTCAAAAATGCTTCCACTTTTTGCGGTATTTTTACTTCAAATTCCGGTTTTCTTTTTAAAAAACTTCCGGTTTTTTTTTACCTAAAATTCCCGTTTTGTTAAAAAACTTCCGGTTTTTTCGGTGTTTTTACTACAAATTCCAATTTTTTCAAAAGAGTGTCCACTTTTTCGGTTTTTTTCTTCAAATTCCGGTTTTTTTAAAAAAAACTTCCGGTTTTTTCGGTTTTTTTACTACAAATTCCAGTTATTGCGGAAAAGCTTGCAGCAAAGATGCTGCCGGGTTGGTGACGGATCTGCTCGATTTGGTTTTTATCGATTTGGGGGGTTTATGACCTGTTAGGGTTGGTGCCGAGGGATCGAGGGGGTAGATATAAGGATAAGCTACCTTATTAGAGCGGAAAGAATCCCGTAGAGGCGATGAGTCGAGAGTTATTAGCGAAAAACGGATTATAACCTCAAAAAATGCGAAAATTTACGGCGTCAGAGAGCGCGTTCGTGGGGTCGTAGAGACGTATCGGAGTGCGATACGAGTCGTGACGGGGTCGGTTTCGCGATTTTCGGTCGGAGAGCGGAGATACGGGCGTTTTTGTTCAAGAGAACGATCTAGGGTCGAAATTTCGGAGGCCGATATCTCGGCCGGGACGCGTTCGCTAATAGGGGAGACGGTTTTAACGGACGCGGGGGTCGATTTTAGGGCACGTTAACTAAGACATTTTCTTTTAATTATGCCGAATAATGAATCGATAAAAATCGGTGACACGTAGTTGAGGTGCCGGTCGATAGATGACACGACATAGTGCAGTATCGCTATTATTATGAATCGTAAGTTATGAAAGAATACTTTAAGTGAATTCGGGCTTGTCGATACAAATCGCGTAGACCCACATTCAGTTTTTAATCGAATTAGCCAGTTTAATGATATCGAAATAAAGTGACAACGTAGTTGAGGTGGTGGCGGATAGATGGCGCCACTAACGTAAACTATGGTGAAAATGATTGACATAAATAGTGTAAATAATAATATGTCAAACTATGGAATGATAAATAAGAGCTGTTCATAATATAAATTAGCCGAACGTCGTTTGCAATATAGTAATGCTGGTAGGAAATGGACCGAGAGAGATGGTAGAAATGGTGTAGGTAGGTAGTAGGTACATCGAAGCTACGGAGTCGGGTCGAATACAAGGTGTTATTACAGATGGCAAAGCAGATACATCTCGTCCGATCACAGAAGTCGTACAGCATCAAGCGCGATTACCCTTAAATAGGCTCCCACTTAAGAACAGGGGGGCGTGTGGTATGATAGAAAGCGAGGGCATTAGTAATGGCAAAGTTCCATCTTGTCCGATCACTGAAGTCATACAGCATCAAGCGCGATTACCCTTAAATAGGCTCCCACTTAAGAACAGGGGGGCGTGTTGTTTTACAGAAGGTGTAGGTAAATGGATATGATAAAGCATTATTAGAAGCAACGTTCCGATAAGCAAAGACATCGGATATGGCCAAATTTCACCTCGTCCCATCACTGAAGTCGAACAGCATCAAGCGCGATTACCCTTAAATAGGATCCCACTTAAGAACAGGGCGTGTTGTATAATAGAAAGCGAGGGCTTTAGCTATGGCCAAGTTTCATCTCGTCCGATCACTGAAGTCGAACAGCATCAAGCGCGATTACCCTTAAATAGGCCCCCACTTAAGAACAGCGGGTGGGCGTGTTGTTTTATAGAATGTGTCGGTAGAAGGATATGGGAAAGAGAAGGCATTAATTAAGGCAAAGTTTCATCTCGTCCGATCACCGAAGTCATACAGCATCAAGCGCGATTACCCTTAAATAGGCTCCCACTTAAGAACAGGGGGTGGGCGTGTTGTTTTATAGAATGTGTCGGTAGATGGATATGGGAAAGAGAAGGCATTAATTAAGGCAAAGTTTCATCTCGTCCGATCACCGAAGTCATACAGCATCAAGCGCGATTACCCTTAAATAGGCTCCCACTTAAGAACAGGGGGTGAGCGTGTCGTAGTCGTAGTTGTAGTTGGTGTGATTTAATTAATAAACATATATAAGAACAAAAATTGTTTTATTTTATGCACGCATGCATAAGTAGTATACAGTATACGAAATTAGCGAATGTTAATAATAGACAGAATATCATACAAAATTTGCATCGAAAATGTTAGTATATATCCGGTATATTTATCCAGTATTTAAAAAATAACTTCCCCAATTTTCGGTTAATTATACTGAAAATTCAAGGTCTATCAAGATAGACGCTCAATTTTTTTTGTCTAGATATTGTACTAAGTTGATGTATTTTCGGATATACCTACTAAAAATCGCAGTCTTAAAAAATCTTCAACATTTTCCGGTCTTTTTAATTGAAACTCCAGCTTGTTTAAGAACGCCAGCTGTTACTATAAGTATTGACTATATTCGGTTTCTCTTACTACAAATTCCTTATTTAAAAAAAATTACTTTTTTTCCGTTTTTTTTTACTTGCAATTCCAGTTTTGTTAAAAAATTCTGGTTTTTCGCTCGTTTTTCTAAAAATTCCAGTTTTGTTATTAAATCTCATACTTTTTCGGGTTATTTTCTAAAAATTCCATTTTTGTTAAAAAACTTTTATTTTTTTCTGTTATTTTTTCGGATTTTCGAGTTTATTCAAAACACTTTTGGTTTTTTCGGTTTTTTAAATTTAAAATCCAGTTTTTTTAAAAAACCTCCGGTTTTTCGGTGTTTTACTTAATAATCCAGTTAAAGAAAAATTCCGTTTTTTTCGCCCTACTTACTACAAATTCCACTTTTTTCAAAAAAGCTTCCACTAATTTCGGTTTTTTTACCTGAATTTCCAAATTTGTTAAAAAATATCCGGGTATTTCGGTTTTTTTACTAGAAATTCCACGTTTTCCAAAAAAGGTCCGGTTTTTTCGGTTCTTTTACTTAAAATTCCGGTTTTTACGGTTTCTTTACTGAAAATTCCAGTTTAAAAAATTAACTTCCGGTTTTTCGCCTTTTTTTTACTACAAATTCCAGTTTTTTCAAAAATGCTTCCACTTTTTGCGGTATTTCTACTTCAAATTCCGGTTTTCTTTTTAAAAAAACTTCCGGTTTTTTTTTTACCTAAAATTCCCGTTTTGTTAAAAAACTTCCGGTTTTTTCGGTGTTTTTACTACAAATTCCAATTTTTTCAAAAGAGTGTCCACTTTTTCGGTTTTTTTCTTCAAATTCCGGTTTTTTTAAAAAAAACTTCCGGTTTTTTCGGTTTTTTTACTACAAATTCCAGTTATTGCGGAAAAGCTTGCAGCAAAGATGCTGCCGGGTTGGTGACGGATCTGCTCGATTTGGTTTTTATCGATTTGGGGGGTTTATGACCTGTTAGGGTTGGTGCCGAGGGATCGAGGGGGTAGATATAAGGATAAGCTACCTTATTAGAGCGGAAAGAATCCCGTAGAGGCGATGAGTCGAGAGTTATTAGCGAAAAACGGATTATAACCTCAAAAAATGCGAAAATTTACGGCGTCAGAGAGCGCGTTCGTGGGGTCGTAGAGACGTATCGGAGTGCGATACGAGTCGTGACGGGGTCGGTTTCGCGATTTTCGGTCGGAGAGCGGAGATACGGGCGTTTTTGTTCAAGAGAACGATCTAGGGTCGAAATTTCGGAGGCCGATATCTCGGCCGGGACGCGTTCGCTAATAGGGGAGACGGTTTTAACGGACGCGGGGGTCGATTTTAGGGCACGTTAACTAAGACATTTTCTTTTA
The DNA here is from genome assembly GCA_949128085.1 of Cetonia aurata. Classification (NCBI taxonomy): domain Eukaryota; kingdom Metazoa; phylum Arthropoda; class Insecta; order Coleoptera; family Scarabaeidae; genus Cetonia; species Cetonia aurata. The sequence goes on along the minus strand of OX421884.1, from coordinate 33,756,933 downwards.
ATTATGCCGAATAATGAATCGATAAAAATCGGTGACACGTAGTTGAGGTGCCGGTCGATAGATGACACGACATAGTGCAGTATCGCTATTATTATGAATCGTAAGTTATGAAAGAATACTTTAAGTGAATTCGGGCTTGTCGATACAAATCGCGTAGACCCACATTCAGTTTTTAATCGAATTAGCCAGTTTAATGATATCGAAATAAAGTGACAACGTAGTTGAGGTGGTGGCGGATAGATGGCGCCACTAACGTAAACTATGGTGAAAATGATTGACATAAATAGTGTAAATAATAATATGTCAAACTATGGAATGATAAATAAGAGCTGTTCATAATATAAATTAGCCGAACGTCGTTTGCAATATAGTAATGCTGGTAGGAAATGGACCGAGAGAGATGGTAGAAATGGTGTAGGTAGGTAGTAGGTACATCGAAGCTACGGAGTCGGGTCGAATACAAGGTGTTATTACAGATGGCAAAGCAGATACATCTCGTCCGATCACAGAAGTCGTACAGCATCAAGCGCGATTACCCTTAAATAGGCTCCCACTTAAGAACAGGGGGGCGTGTGGTATGATAGAAAGCGAGGGCATTAGTAATGGCAAAGTTCCATCTTGTCCGATCACTGAAGTCATACAGCATCAAGCGCGATTACCCTTAAATAGGCTCCCACTTAAGAACAGGGGGGCGTGTTGTTTTACAGAAGGTGTAGGTAAATGGATATGATAAAGCATTATTAGAAGCAACGTTCCGATAAGCAAAGACATCGGATATGGCCAAATTTCACCTCGTCCCATCACTGAAGTCGAACAGCATCAAGCGCGATTACCCTTAAATAGGATCCCACTTAAGAACAGGGCGTGTTGTATAATAGAAAGCGAGGGCTTTAGCTATGGCCAAGTTTCATCTCGTCCGATCACTGAAGTCGAACAGCATCAAGCGCGATTACCCTTAAATAGGCCCCCACTTAAGAACAGCGGGTGGGCGTGTTGTTTTATAGAATGTGTCGGTAGAAGGATATGGGAAAGAGAAGGCATTAATTAAGGCAAAGTTTCATCTCGTCCGATCACCGAAGTCATACAGCATCAAGCGCGATTACCCTTAAATAGGCTCCCACTTAAGAACAGGGGGTGGGCGTGTTGTTTTATAGAATGTGTCGGTAGATGGATATGGGAAAGAGAAGGCATTAATTAAGGCAAAGTTTCATCTCGTCCGATCACCGAAGTCATACAGCATCAAGCGCGATTACCCTTAAATAGGCTCCCACTTAAGAACAGGGGGTGAGCGTGTCGTAGTCGTAGTTGTAGTTGGTGTGATTTAATTAATAAACATATATAAGAACAAAAATTGTTTTATTTTATGCACGCATGCATAAGTAGTATACAGTATACGAAATTAGCGAATGTTAATAATAGACAGAATATCATACAAAATTTGCATCGAAAATGTTAGTATATATCCGGTATATTTATCCAGTATTTAAAAAATAACTTCCCCAATTTTCGGTTAATTATACTGAAAATTCAAGGTCTATCAAGATAGACGCTCAATTTTTTTTGTCTAGATATTGTACTAAGTTGATGTATTTTCGGATATACCTACTAAAAATCGCAGTCTTAAAAAATCTTCAACATTTTCCGGTCTTTTTAATTGAAACTCCAGCTTGTTTAAGAACGCCAGCTGTTACTATAAGTATTGACTATATTCGGTTTCTCTTACTACAAATTCCTTATTTAAAAAAAATTACTTTTTTTCCGTTTTTTTTTACTTGCAATTCCAGTTTTGTTAAAAAATTCTGGTTTTTCGCTCGTTTTTCTAAAAATTCCAGTTTTGTTATTAAATCTCATACTTTTTCGGGTTATTTTCTAAAAATTCCATTTTTGTTAAAAAACTTTTATTTTTTTCTGTTATTTTTTCGGATTTTCGAGTTTATTCAAAACACTTTTGGTTTTTTCGGTTTTTTAAATTTAAAATCCAGTTTTTTTAAAAAACCTCCGGTTTTTCGGTGTTTTACTTAATAATCCAGTTAAAGAAAAATTCCGTTTTTTTCGCCCTACTTACTACAAATTCCACTTTTTTCAAAAAAGCTTCCACTAATTTCGGTTTTTTTACCTGAATTTCCAAATTTGTTAAAAAATATCCGGGTATTTCGGTTTTTTTACTAGAAATTCCACGTTTTCCAAAAAAGGTCCGGTTTTTTCGGTTCTTTTACTTAAAATTCCGGTTTTTACGGTTTCTTTACTGAAAATTCCAGTTTAAAAAATTAACTTCCGGTTTTTCGCCTTTTTTTTACTACAAATTCCAGTTTTTTCAAAAATGCTTCCACTTTTTGCGGTATTTCTACTTCAAATTCCGGTTTTCTTTTTAAAAAAACTTCCGGTTTTTTTTTTACCTAAAATTCCCGTTTTGTTAAAAAACTTCCGGTTTTTTCGGTGTTTTTACTACAAATTCCAATTTTTTCAAAAGAGTGTCCACTTTTTCGGTTTTTTTCTTCAAATTCCGGTTTTTTTAAAAAAACTTCCGGTTTTTTCGGTTTTTTTACTTCAAAATCCGGCTTTTAAAAAAATTCCACTTTTTTTCGGTTTTGTTACACAAATTCCAATTTTTTCAAAAAAGCCATCCTCCTTCTTCGGTTTTTTTTTCCAGAATTTCCAATTTTGTTAAAATACTTCCGGTTTTTTTCGGTTTTTTTACTACAAATTCTAGTTTTTGAGGAAAAGCTCCCCCTTTTTCGGGTTTTTTTCTTTAAATTCCGGTTTTTTCGGTTTTTTTTACTTAAAAATCCGGTTTTAAAAAAAAATACCACTTTTTTTCGGTTTTGTTATACAAATTCCAATTTTTTCAAAAAAAGCATCCCCTTTTTTTCGGTTTTTTTACAAGAATTTCCAAATTTGTTAAAAAACTTCCGGTTTTTTTCGGTTTTTTAACTACAAATTCCAGTTATTGCGGAAAAGCTTGCACTTTTTCGGTTCTTTTTCTTCAAATCCGGTTTTATTAAAAAACCTCCGGTTTTTTCGGTTTTTTACTTCAAAATCCGGTTTTTTAAAAAAATTCCGCTTTTTTCGGTGTTGTTATACAAATTCCAATTTTTTCAAACAACCATCCCCTCTTTTCGGTTTTTTTTGCCAGAATTTCCAAATTTGTTAAAAAACTTCCGGTTTTTTTCGGTTTTTTTACTACAAATTCCAGTTATTGCGGAAAAGCTTGCAGCAAAGATGCTGCCGGGTTGGTGACGGATCTGCTCGATTTGGTTTTTATCGATTTGGGGGGTTTATGACCTGTTAGGGTTGGTGGCGAGGGATCGAGGGGGTAGATATAAGGATAAGCTATCTTATTAGAGCGGAAAGAATCCCGTAGAGGCGATGAGTCGAGAGTTATTAGCGAGAAACGGATTATAACCTCAAAATATGCGAAAATTTACGGCGCCAGGGAGCGCGTTCGTGGGGTCGTAGAGGCGTATCGGAGTGCGATACGAGTCGTGACGGGGTCGGTTTCGCGATTTTCGGTCGGAGAGCGGAGATACGGGCGTTTTTGTTCAAGAGAACGATCTAGGGTCGAAATTTCGGAGGCCGATATCTCGGCCGGGACGCGTTCGCTAATAGGGGAGACGGTTTTAACGGACGCGGGGGTCGATTTTAGGGCACGTTAACTAAGACATTTTCTTTTAATTACGCCGAATAATGAATCGATAAAAATCGGTGACACGTAGTTGAGGTGCCGGTCGATAGATGACACGACATAGTAGAGTATCGCTATTATTATGAATCGTAAGTTATGAAAGAATACTTTAAATGCAAAAAGTGATTTTCTCGGTCTGAAACGCACGATTTCAATTTCCAAACAATTCCAATGTAGAAATCGCTGCCACCATATGGGATTCGTAAACCTAAGTAAGATAATAACAGCGCACACAAAACGAATCTTCTGCGACCGCTGGATAACGAAAAAATGGCATCGAAATGCAAAAAGTGATTCTCTCGGTCTGAAACGCACGATTTCAATTTCCAAACAATTCCAATGTAGAAATCGCTGCCACCATATGGGATTCGTAAACCTAAGTAAGATAATAACAGCGCACACAAAACGAATCTTCTGCGACCACTGGATAACGAAAAAATGGCATCGAAATGCAAAAAGTGATTTTCTCGGTCTGAAACGCACGATTTAAATTTCCAAACAATTCCAATGTAGAAATCGCTGCCACCATATGGGATTCGTAAACCTAAGTAAGATAATAACAGCGCACACAAAACGAATCTTCTGCGACCACTGGATAACGAAAAAATGGCATCGAAATGCAAAAAGTGATTTTCTCGGTCTGAAACGCACGATTTCAATTTCCAAACAATTCCAATGTAGAAATCGCTGCCACCATATGGGATTCGTAAACCTAAGTAAGATAATAACAGCGCACACAAAACGAATCTTCTGCGACCACTGGATAACGAAAAAATGGCATCGAAATGCAAAAAGTGATTTTCTCGGTCTGAAACGCACGATTTCAATTTCCAAACAATTCCAATGTAGAAATCGCTGCCACCATATGGGATTCGTAAACCTAAGTAAGATAATAACAGCGCACACAAAACGAATCTTCTGCGACCACTGGATAACGAAAAAATGGCATCGAAATGCAAAAAGTGATTTTCTCGGTCTGAAACGCACGATTTCAATTTCCAAACAATTCCAATGTAGAAATCGCTGCCACCATATGAGATTCGTAAACCTAAGTAAGATAATAACAGCGCACACAAAACGAATCTTCTGCGACCACTGGATAACGAAAAAATGGCATCGAAATGCAAAAAGTGATTTTCTCGGTCTGAAACGCACGATTTCAATTTCCAAACAATTCCAATGTAGAAATCGCTGCCACCATATGGGATTCGTAAACCTAAGTAAGATAATAACAGCGCACACAAAACGAATCTTCTGCGACCACTGGATAACGAAAAAATAGCATCGAAATGCAAAAAGTGATTTTCTCGGTCTGAAACGCACGATTTCAATTTCCAAACAATTCCAATGTAGAAATCGCTGCCACCATATGGGATTTGTAAACCTATGTAAGATAATAACAGCGCACACAAAACGTATCTTCTGCGACCACTGGATAACGAAAAAATAGCATCGAAATGCAAAAAGTGATTTTCTCGGTCTGAAACGCACGATTTCAATTTCCAAACAATTCCAATGTAGAAATCGCTGCCACCATATGGGATTCGTAAACCTAAGTAAGATAATAACAGCGCACACAAAACGAATCTTCTGCGACCACTGGATAACGAAAAAATGGCATCGAAATGCAAAAAGTGATTTTCTCGGTCTGAAACGCACGATTTCAATTTCCAAACAATTCCAATGTAGAAATCGCTGCCACCATATGGGATTCGTAAACCTAAGTAAGGTAATAACAGCGCACACAAAACGAATCTTCTGCGACCACAGGATAACGAAAAAATGGCATCGAAATGCAAAAAGTGATTTTCTCGGTCTGAAACGCACGATTTCAATTTCCAAACAATTCCAATGTAGAAATCGCTGCCACCATATGGGATTCGTAAACCTAAGTAAGATAATAACAGCGCACACAAAACGAATCTTCTGCGACCACTGGATAACGAAAAAATAGCATCGAAATGCAAAAAGTGATTTTCTCGGTCTGAAACGCACGATTTCAATTTCCAAACAATTCCAATGTAGAAATCGCTGCCACCATATGGGATTTGTAAACCTATGAAGATAATAACAGCGCACACAAAACGAATCTTCTGCGACCACTGGATAACGAAAAAATAGCATCGAAATGCAAAAAGTGATTTTCTCGGTCTGAAACGCACGATTTCAATTTCCAAACAATTCCAATGTAGAAATCGCTGCCACCATATGGGATTCGTAAACCTAAGTAAGATAATAACAGCGCACACAAAACGAATCTTCTGCGACCACTGGATAACGAAAAAATGGCATCGAAATGCAAAAAGTGATTTTCTCGGTCTGAAACGCACGATTTCAATTTCCAAACAATTCCAATGTAGAAATCGCTGCCACCATATGGGATTCGTAAACCTAAGTAAGATAATAACAGCGCACACAAAACGAATCTTCTGCGACCACTGGATAACGAAAAAATGGCATCGAAATGCAAAAAGTGATTTTCTCGGTCTGAAACGCACGATTTCAATTTCCAAACAATTCCAATGTAGAAATCGCTGCCACCATATGGGATTCGTAAACCTAAGTAAGATAATAACAGCGCACACAAAACGAATCTTCTGCGACCACTGGATAACGAAAAAATAGCATCGAAATGCAAAAAGTGATTTTCTCGGTCTGAAACGCACGATTTCAATTTCCAAACAATTCCAATGTAGAAATCGCTGCCACCATATGGGATTCGTAAACCTAAGTAAGATAATAACAGCGCACACAAAACGAATCTTCTGCGACCACTGGATAACGAAAAAATAGCATCGAAATGCAAAAAGTGATTTTCTCGGGCTGAAACGCACGATTTCAATTTCCAAACAATTCCAATGTAGAAATCGCTGCCACCATATGGGATTCGTAAACCTAAGTAAGATAATAACAGCGCACACAAACGAATCTTCTGCGACCACTGGATAACGAAAAAATAGCATCGAAATACAAAAAGTGATTTTCTAGGTCTGAAACGCACGATTTCAATTTCCAAACATTCCAATGTAGAAATCGCTGCCACCATATGGGATTCGTAAACCTAAATAAGATAATAACAGCGCACACAAAACGAATCTTCTGCGACCACTGGATAACGAAAAAATAGCATCGAAATGCAAAAAGTGATTTTCTCGGTCTGAAACGCACGATTTCAATTTCCAAACAATTCCAATGTAGAAATCGCTGCCACCATATGGGATTCGTAAACCTAAGTAAGATAATAACAGCGCACACAAAACGAATCTTCTGCGACCACTGGATAACGAAAAAATAGCATCGAAATGCAAAAAGTGATTTTCTCGGTCTGAAACGCACGATTTCAATTTCCAAACAATTCCAATGTAGAAATCGCTGCCACCATATGGGATTCGTAAACCTAAGTAAGATAATAACAGCGCACACAAAACGAATCTTCTGCGACCACTGGATAACGAAAAAATAGCATCGAAATGCAAAAAGTGATTTTCTCGGTCTGAAACGCACGATTTCAATTTCCAAACAATTCCAATGTAGAAATCGCTGCCACCATATGGGATTCGTAAACCTAAGTAAGATAATAACAGCGCACACAAAACGAATCTTCTGCGACCACTGGATAACGAAAAAATAGCATCGAAATGCAAAAAGTGATTTTCTCGGTCTGAAACGCACGATTTCAATTTCCAAACAATTCCCATGTAGAAATCGCTGCCACCATATGGGATCCGTAAACTTAAGTAATATAATAACAGCGCACACAAAACGAATCTTCTGCGACCACTGGATAACGAAAAAATAGCATCGAAATGCAAAAAGTGATTTTCTCGGTCTGAAACGCACGATTTCAATTTCCAAACAATTCCGATGTAGAAATCGCTGCCACCATATGGGATTCGTAAACCTAAGTAAGATAATAACAGCGCACACAAAACGAATCTTCTGCGACCACTGGATAACGAAAAAATGGCATCGAAATGCAAAAAGTGATTTTCTCGGTCTGAAACGCACGATTTCAATTTCCAAACAATTCCAATGTAGAAATCGCTGCCACCATATGGGATTCGTAAACCTAAGTAAGATAATAACAGCGCACACAAAACGAATCTTCTGCGACCACTGGATAACGAAAAAATAGCATCGAAATGCAAAAAGTGATTTTCTCGGTCTGAAACGCACGATTTCAATTTCCAAACAATTCCAATGTAGAAATCGCTGCCACCATATGGGATTCGTAAACCTAAGTAAGATAATAGCGGCGCACACAAAAAGAATCTTGTGCGACCGCTGGATAAAGAAAAAATAGCATCGAAATCCCAAAAAGTGTTTTTCTCGGTCTGAAACGCACGATTTCAAATTACAAACAATTGCAATGTAGGAATCGCTGCCACCATATGGGATTCGTAAACCTAAGTAAGATAATAGCGGCGCACACAAAAAGAATCTTGTGCGACCGCTGGATAAAGAAAAAATAGCATCGAAATCCCAAAAAGTGTTTTTCTCGGTCTGAAACGCACGATTTCAAATTACAAACAATTCCAATGTAGGAATCGCTGCCACCATATGGGATTCGTAAACCTAAGTAAGATAATAGCGGCGCACACAAAAAGAATCTTGTGCGACCGCTGGATAAAGAAAAAATAGCATCGAAATCCCAAAAAGTGTTTTTCTCGGTCTGAAACGCACGATTTCAAATTACAAACAATTCCAATGTAGGAATCGCTGCCACCATATGGGATTCGTAAACCTAAGTAAGATAATAGCGGCGCACACAAAAAGAATCTTGTGCGACCGCTGGATAAAGAAAAAATAGCATCGAAATCCCAAAAAGTGTTTTTCTCGGTCTGAAACGCACGATTTCAAATTACAAACAATTCCAATGTAGGAATCGCTGCCACCATATGGGATTCGTAAACCTAAGTAAGATAATAGCGGCGCACACAAAAAGAATCTTGTGCGACCGCTGGATAAAGAAAAAATAGCATCGAAATCCCAAAAAGTGTTTTTCTCGGTCTGAAACGCACGATTTCAAATTACAAACAATTCCAATGTAGGAATCGCTGCCACCATATGGGATTCGTAAACCTAAGTAAGATAATAGCGGCGCACACAAAAAGAATCTTGTGCGACCGCTGGATAAAGAAAAAATAGCATCGAAATCCCAAAAAGTGTTTTTCTCGGTCTGAAACGCACGATTTCAAATTACAAACAATTCCAATGTAGGAATCGCTGCCACCATATGGGATTCGTAAACCTAAGTAAGATAATAGCGGCGCACACAAAAAGAATCTTGTGCGACCGCTGGATAAAGAAAAAATAGCATCGAAATCCCAAAAAGTGTTTTTCTCGGTCTGAAACGCACGATTTCAATTTCCAAACAATTCCAATGTAGAAATCGCTGCCACCATATGGGATTCGTAAACCTAAGTAAGATAATAACAGCGCACACAAAACGAATCTTCTGCGACCACTGGATAACGAAAAAATAGCATCGAAATGCAAAAAGTGATTTTCTCGGTCTGAAACGCACGATTTCAATTTCCAAACAATTCCAATGTAGAAATCGCTGCCACCATATGGGATTCGTAAACCTAGGTAAGATAATAACAGCGCACACAAAACGAATCTTCTGCGACCACTGGATAACGAAAAAATATCATCGAAATGCAAAAAGTGATTTTCTCGGTCTGAAACGCACGATTTCAATTTCCAAACAATTCCAATGTACAAATCGCTGCCACCGTATGGGATTCGTAAACCTAAGTAAGATAATACAGCGCACACAAAACGAATCTTCTGCGACCACTGGATAACGAAAAAATAGCATCGAAATGCAAAAAGTGTTTTTCTCGGTCTGAAACGCACGATTTCAAATTACAAACAATTCCAATGTAGGAATCGCTGCCACCATATGGGATTCGTAAACCTAAGTAAGATAATAGCGGCGCACACAAAAAGAATCTTGTGCGACCACTGGATAAAGAAAAAATAGCATCGATAGCATCGAAATCCCAAAAAGTGTTTTTCTCGGTCTGAAACGCACGATTTCAAATTACAAACAATTCCAATGTAGGAATCGCTGCCACCATATGGGATTCGTAAACCTAAGTAAGATAATAGCGGCGCACACAAAAAGAATCTTGTGCGACCACTGGATAAAGAAAAAATAGCATCGAAGCATCGAAATCCCAAAAAGTGTTTTTCTCGGTCTGAAACGCACGATTTCAAATTACAAACAATTCCAATGTAGGAATCGCTGCCACCATATGGAATTCGTAAACCTAAGTAAGATAATAGCGGCGCACACAAAAAGAATCTTGTGCGACCACTGGATAAAGAAAAAATAGCATCGAAGCATCGAAATCCGAAAAAGTGTTTTTCTCGGTCTGAAACGCACGATTTCAAATTACAAACAATTGCAATGTAGGAATCGCTGCCACCATATGGGATTCGTAAACCTAAGTAAGATAATAGCGGCGCACACAAATAGAATCTTGTGCGACCGCTGGATAAAGAAAAAATAGCATCGAAATCCCAAAAAGTGTTTTTCTCGGTCTGAAACGCACGATTTCAAATTACAAACAATTCCAATGTAGGAATCGCTGCCACCATATGGGATTCGTAAACCTAAGTAAGATAATAGCGGCGCACACAAAAAGAATCTTGTGCGACCGCTGGATAAAGAAAAAATAGCATCGAAATCCCAAAAAGTGTTTTTCTCGGTCTGAAACGCACGATTTCAAATTACAAACAATTCCAATGTAGGAATCGCTGCCACCATATGGGATTCGTAAACCTAAGTAAGATAATAACGGCGCACACAAAAAGAATCTTGTGCGACCGCTGGATAAAGAAAAAATAGCATCGAAATCCCAAAAAGTGTTTTTCTCGGTCTGAAACGCACGATTTCAAATTACAAACAATTGCAATGTAGGAATCGCTGCCACCATATGGGATTCGTAAACCTAAGTAAGATAATAGCGGCGCACACAAAAAGAATCTTGTGCGACCGCTGGATAAAGAAAAAATAGCATCGAAATCCCAAAAAGTGTTTTTCTCGGTCTGAAACGCACGATTTCCAATTACAAACAATTCCAATGTAGGAATCGCTGCCACCATATGGGATTCGTAAACCTAAGTAAGATAATAGCGGCGCACACAAAAAGAATCTTGTGCGACCGCTGGATAAAGAAAAAATAGCATCGAAATCCCAAAAAGTGTTTTTCTCGGTCTGAAACGCACGATTTCAAATTACAAACAATTCCAATGTAGGAATCGCTGCCACCATATGGGATTCGTAAACCTAAGTAAGATAATAGCGGCGCACACAAAAAGAATCTTGTGCGACCGCTGGATAAAGAAAAAATAGCATCGAAATCCCAAAAAGTGTTTTTCTCGGTCTGAAACGCACGATTTCAAATTACAAACAATTCCAATGTAGGAATCGCTGCCACCATATGGGATTCGTAAACCTAAGTAAGATAATAGCGGCGCACACAAAAAGAATCTTGTGCGACCGCTGGATAAAGAAAAAATAGCATCGAAATCCCAAAAAGTGTTTTTCTCGGTCTGAAACGCACGATTTCAATTTCCAAACAATTCCAATGTAGAAATCGCTGCCACCATATGGGATTCGTAAACCTAGGTAATATAATAACAGCGCACACAAAACGAATCTTCTGCGACCACTGGATAACGAAAAAATAGCATCGAAATGCAAAAAGTGATTTTCTCGGTCTGAAACGCACGATTTCAATTTCCAAACAATTCCAATGTAGAAATCGCTGCCACCATATGGGATTCGTAAACCTAGGTAAGATAATAACAGCGCACACAAAACGAATCTTCTGCGACCACTGGATAACGAAAAAATAGCATCGAAATGCAAAAAGTGTTTTTCTCGGTCTGAAACGCACGATTTCAAATTACAAACAATTCCAATGTAGGAATCGCTGCCACCATATGGGATTCGTAAACCTAAGTAAGATAATAGCGGCGCACACAAAAAGAATCTTGTGCGACCACTGGATAAAGAAAAAATAGCATCGATAGCATCGAAATCCCAAAAAGTGTTTTTCTCGGTCTGAAACGCACGATTTCAAATTACAAACAATTCCAATGTAGGAATCGCTGCCACCATATGGGATTCGTAAACCTAAGTAAGATAATAGCGGCGCACACAAAAAGAATCTTGTGCGACCACTGGATAAAGAAAAAATAGCATCGAAGCATCGAAATCCCAAAAAGTGTTTTTCTCGGTCTGAAACGCACGATTTCAAATTACAAACAATTCCAATGTAGGGATCGCTGCCACCATATGGGATTCGTAAACTTAAGTAAGATAATAGCGGCGCACACAAAAAGAATCTTGTGCGACCACTGGATAAAGAAAAAATAGCATCGAAGCATCGAAATCCCAAAAAGTGTTTTTCTCGGTCTGAAACGCACGATTTCAAATTACAAACAATTCCAATGTAGGAATCGCTGCCACCATATGGAATTCGTAAACCTAAGTAAGATAATAGCGGCGCACACAAAAAGAATCTTGTGCGACCACTGGATAAAGAAAAAATAGCATCGAAGCATCGAAATCCGAAAAAGTGTTTTTCTCGGTCTGAAACGCACGATTTCAAATTACAAACAATTGCAATGTAGGAATCGCTGCCACCATATGGGATTCGTAAACCTAAGTAAGATAATAGCGGCGCACACAAAAAGAATCTTGTGCGACCGCTGGATAAAGAAAAAATAGCATCGAAATCCCAAAAAGTGTTTTTCTCGGTCTGAAACGCACGATTTCAAATTACAAACAATTCCAATGTAGGAATCGCTGCCACCATTTGGGATTCGTAAACCTAAGTAAGATAATAGCGGCGCACACAAAAAGAATCTTGTGCGACCGCTGGATAAAGAAAAAATAGCATCGAAATCCCAAAAAGTGTTTTTCTCGGTCTGAAACGCACGATTTCAAATTACAAACAATTCCCATGTAGGAATCGCTGCCACCATATGGGATTCGTAAACCTAAGTAAGATAATAGCGGCGCACACAAAAAGAATCTTGTGCGACCGCTGGATAAAGAAAAAATAGCATCGAAATCCCAAAAAGTGTTTTTCTCGGTCTGAAACGCACGATTTCAATTTCCAAACAATTCCAATGTAGAAATCGCTGCCACCATATGGGATTCGTAAACCTAAGTAAGATAATAACAGCGCACACAAAACGAATCTTCTGCGACCACTGGATAACGAAAAAATAGCATCGAAATGCAAAAAGTGATTTTCTCGGTCTGAAAGGCACGTTTTCAATTTCCAAACAATTCCAATGTAGAAATCGCTGCCACCATATGGGATTCGTAAACCTAGGTAAGATAATAACAGCGCACACAAAACGAATCTTCTGCGACCACTGGATAACGAAAAAATAGCATCGAAATGCAAAAAGTGATTTTCTCGGTCTGAAACGCACGATTTCAATTTCCAAACAATTCCAATGTAGAAATCGCTGCCACCATATGGGATTCGTAAACCTAAGTAAGATAATAACAGCGCACACAAAACGAATCTTCTGCGACCACTGGATAACGAAAAAATAGCATCGAAATCCCAAAAAGTGTTTTTCTCCGTCTGAAACGCACGATTTCAAATTACAAACAATTCCAATGTAGGAATCGCTGCCACCATATGGGATTCGTAAACCTAAGTAAGATAATAGCGGCGCACACAAAAAGAATCTTGTGCGACCACTGGATAAAGAAAAAATAGCATCGAAGCATCGAAATCCCAAAAAGTGTTTTTCTCGGTCTGAAACGCACGATTTCAAATTACAAACAATTCCAATGTAGGAATCGCTGCCACCATATGGGATTCGTAAACCTAAGTAAGATAATAGCGGCGCACACAAAAAGAATCTTGTGCGACCACTGGATAAAGAAAAAATAGCATCGAAGCATCGAAATCCCAAAAAGTGTTTTTCTCGGTCTGAAACGCACGATTTCAAATTACAAACAATTCCAATGTAGGAATCGCTGCCACCATATGGGATTCGTAAACCTAAGTAAGATAATAGCGGCGCACACAAAAAGAATCTTGTGCGACCGCTGGATAAAGAAAAAATAGCATCGAAATCCCAAAAAGTGTTTTTCTCGGTCTGAAACGCACGATTTCAAATTACAAACAATTGCAATGTAGGAATCGCTGCCACCATATGGGATTCGTAAACCTAAGTAAGATAATAGCGGCGCACACAAAAAGAATCTTGTGCGACCGCTGGATAAAGAAAAAATAGCATCGAAATCCCAAAAAGTGTTTTTCTCGGTCTGAAACGCACGATTTCAAATTAAAAACAATTCCAATGTAGGAATCGCTGCCACCATATGGGATTCGTAAACCTAAGTAAGATAATAGCGGCGCACACAAAAAGAATCTTGTGCGACCGCTGGATAAAGAAAAAATAGCATCGAAATCCCAAAAAGTGTTTTTCTCGGTCTGAAACGCACGATTTCAAATTACAAACAATTCCAATGTAGGAATCGCTGCCACCATATGGGATTCGTAAACCTAAGTAAGATAATAGCGGCGCACACAAAAAGAATCTTCTGCGACCGCTGGATAATGAAAAAATAGCATCGAAATCCCAAAAAGTGTTTTTCTCGGTCTGAAACGCACGATTTCAAATTACAAACAATTCCAATGTAGGAATCGCTGCCACCATATGGGATTCGTAAACCTAAGTAAGATAATAGCGGCGCACACAAAAAGAATCTTGTGCGACCACTGGATAAAGAAAAAATAGCATCGAAGCATCGAAATCCCAAAAAGTGTTTTTCTCGGTCTGAAAAGCACGATTTCAAATTACAAACAATTCCAATGTAGGAATCGCTGCCACCATATGGGATTCGTAAACCTAAGTAAGATAATAGCGGCGCACACAAAAAGAATCTTGTGCGACAACTGGATAAAAAAAAAATAGCATCGATAGCATCGAAATCCCAAAAAGTGTTTTTCTCGGTCTGAAACGCACGATTTCAAATTACAAACAATTCCAATGTAGGAATCGCTGCCACCATATGGGATTCGTAAACCTAAGTAAGATAATAGCGGCGCACACAAAAAGAATCTTGTGCGACCACTGGATAAAGAAAAAATAGCATCGAAATCCCAAAAAGTGTTTTTCTCGGTCTGAAACGCACGATTTCAAATTACAAACAATTCCAATGTAGGAATCGCTGCCACCATATGGGATTCGTAAACCTAAGCAAGATAATAGCGGCGCACACAAAAAGAATCTTGTGCGACCGCTGGATAAAGAAAAAATAGCATCGAAATCCCAAAAAGTGTTTTTCTCGGTATGAAACGCACGATTTCAAATTACAAACAATTCCAATGTAGGAATCGCTGCCACCATATGGGATTCGTAAACCTAAGTAAGATAATAGTAGCGCACACAAAAAGAATCTTGTGCGACCACTGGATAAAGAAAAAATAGCATCGAAGCATCGAAATCCCAAAAAGTGTTTTTCTCGGTCTGAAACGCACGATTTCAAATTACAAACAATTCCAATGTAGGAATCTCTGCCACCATATGGGATTCGTAAACCTAAGTAAGATAATAGCGGCGCACACAAAAAGAATCTTGTGCGACCGCTGGATAAAGAAAAAATAGCATCGAAATCCCAAAAAGTGTTTTTCTCGGTCTGAAACGCACGATTTCAAATTACAAACAATTCCAATGTAGGAATCGCTGCCACCATATGGGATTCGTAAACCTAAGCAAGATAATAGCGGCGCACACAAAAAGAATCTTGTGCGACCGCTGCATAAAGAAAAAATAGCATCGAAATCCCAAAAAGTGTTTTTCTCGGTCTGAAACGCACGATTTCAAATTACAAACAATTCCAATGTAGGAATCGCTGCCACCATATGGGATTCGTAAACCTAAGTAAGATAATAGTGGCGCACACAAAAAGAATCTTGTGCGACCACTGGATAAAGAAAAAATAGCATCGAAATCCCAAAAAGTGTTTTTCTCGGTCTGAAACGCACGATTTCAAATTACAAACAATTCCAATGTAGGAATCGCTGCCACCATATGGGATTCGTAAACCTAAGCAAGATAATAGCGGCGCACACAAAAAGAATCTTGTGCGACCGCTGGATAAAGAAAAAATAGCATCGAAATCCCAAAAAGTGTTTTTCTCGGTCTGAAACGCACGATTTCAAATTACAAACAATTCCAATGTAGGAATCGCTGCCACCATATGGGATTCGTAAACCTAAGTAAGATAATAGTGGCGCACACAAAAAGAATCTTGTGCGACCACTGGATAAAGAAAAAATAGCATCGAAGCATCGAAATCCCAAAAAGTGTTTTTCTCGGTCTGAAACGCACGATTTCAAATTACAAACAATTCCAATGTAGGAATCTCTGCCACCATATGGGATTCGTAAACCTAAGTAAGATAATAGCGGCGCACACAAAAAGAATCTTGTGCGACCGCTGGATAAAGAAAAAATAGCATCGAAATCCCAAAAAGTGTTTTTCTCGGTCTGAAACGCACGATTTCAAATTACAAACAATTCCAATGTAGGAATCGCTGCCACCATATGGGATTCGTAAACCTAAGCAAGATAATAGCGGCGCACATAAAAAGAATCTTGTGCGACCGCTGGATAAAGAAAAAATAGCATCGAAATCCCAAAAAGTGTTTTTCTCGGTCTGAAACGCACGATTTCAAATTACAAACAATTCCAATGTAGGAATCGCTGCCACCATATGGGATTCGTAAACCTAAGTAAGATAATAGTGGCGCACACAAAAAGAATCTTGTGCGACCACTGGATAAAGAAAAAATAGCATCGAAGCATCGAAATCCCAAAAAGTGTTTTTCTCGGTCTGAAACGCACGATTTCAAATTACAAACAATTCCAATGTAGGAATCTCTGCCACCATATGGGATTCGTAAACCTAAGTAAGATAATAGCGGCGCACACAAAAAGAATCTTGTGCGACCGCTGGATAAAGAAAAAATAGCATCGAAATCCCAAAAAGTGTTTTTCTCGGTCTGAAACGCACGATTTCAAATTACATTAGAAAAACACTTTTTGGGATTTCGATGCTATTTTTTCTTTATCCAGGGGTCGCACAAGATTCTTTTTGTGTACGCCGCTATTATCTTACTTAGGTTTACGAATCCCATATGGTGGCAGCGATTCCTACATTGGAATTGTTTGTAATTTGAAATCGTGCGTTTCAGACCGAGAAAAACACTTTTTGGGATTTCGATGCTTCGATGCTATTTTTTCTTTATCCAGTGGTCGCACAAGATTCTTTTTGTGTGCGCCGCTATTATCTTACTTAGGTTTACGAATCCCATATGGTGGCAGCGATTCCTACATTGCAATTGTTTGTAATTTGAAATCATGCGTTTCAGACCGAGAAAATCACTTTTTGCATTTCGATGCTATTTTTTCGTTATCCAGTGGTCGCAGAAGATTCGTTTTGTGTGCGCTGTTATTATCTTACTTAGGTTTACGAATCCCATATGGTGGCAGCGATTTCTACATTGGAATTGTTTCGAAATTGAAATCGTGCGTTTCAGACCGAGAAAATCACTTTTTGCATTTCTATGCTATTTTTTCGTTATCCAGTGGTCGCAGAAGATTCGTTTTGTGTGCGCTGTTATTATCTTACTTAGGTTTACGAATCCCATATGGTGGCAGCGATTTCTACATTGGAATTGTTTGGAAATTCAAATCGTGCGTTTCAGACCGAGAAAATCACTTTTTGCATTTCGATGCTATTTTTTCGTTATCCAGTGGTCGCAGAAGATTCGTTTTGTGTGCGCTGTTATTATCTTACTTAGGTTTACGAATCCCATATGGTGGCAGCGATTTCTACATTTGAATTGTTTGGAAATTGAAATCGTGCGTTTCAGACCGAGAAAATCACTTTTTGCATTTCGATGCTATTTTTTCGTTATCCAGTGGTCGCAGAAGATTCGTTTTGTGTGCGCTGTTATTATCTTACTTAGGTTTACGAATCCCATATGGTGGCAGCGATTTCTACATTGGAATTGTTTGGAAATTGAAATCGTGCGTTTCAGACCGAGAAAATCACTTTTTGCATTTCGATGCCATTTTTTCGTTATCCAGTGGTCGCAGAAGATTCGTTTTGTGTGCGCTGTTATTATCTTACTTAGGTTTACGAATCCCATATGGTGGCAGCGATTTCTACATTGGAATTGTTTGGAAATTGAAATCGTGCGTTTCAGACCGAGAAAATCACTTTTTGCATTTCGATGCTATTTTTTCGTTATCCAGTGGTCGCAGAAGATTCGTTTTGTGTGCGCTGTTATTATCTTATTTAGGTTTACGAATCCCATATGGTGGCAGCGATTTCTACATTGGAATTGTTTGGAAATTGAAATCGTGCGTTTCAGACCGAGATAATCACTTTTTGCATTTCGATGCTATTTTTTCGTTATCCAGTGGTCGCAGAAGATTCGTTTTGTGTGCGCTGTTATTATCTTACTTAGGTTTACGAATCCCATATGGTGGCAGCGATTTCTACATTGGAATTGTTTGGAAATTGAAATCATGCGTTTCAGACCGAGAAAATCACTTTTTGCATTTCGATGCTATTTTTTCGTTATCCAGTGGTCGCAGAAGATTCGTTTTGTGTGCGCTGTTATTATCTTACTTAGGTTTACGAATCCCATATGGTGGCAGCGATTTCTACATTGGAATTGTTTCGAAATTGAAATCGTGCGTTTCAGACCGAGAAAATCACTTTTTGCATTTCTATGCTATTTTTTCGTTATCCAGTGGTCGCAGAAGATTCGTTTTGTGTGCGCTGTTATTATCTTACTTAGGTTTACGAATCCCATATGGTGGCAGCGATTTCTACATTGGAATTGTTTGGAAATTGAAATCGTGCGTTTCAGACCGAGAAAATCACTTTTTGCATTTCGATGCTATTTTTTCGTTATCCAGTGGTCGCAGAAGATTCGTTTTGTGTGCGCTGTTATTATCTTACTTAGGTTTACGAATCCCATATGGTGGCAGCGATTTCTACATTTGAATTGTTTGGAAATTGAAATCGTGCGTTACAGACCGAGAAAATCACTTTTTGCATTTCGATGCTATTTTTTCGTTATCCAGTGGTCGCAGAAGATTCGTTTTGTGTGCGCTGTTATTATCTTACTTAGGTTTACGAATCCCATATGGTGGCAGCGATTTCTACATTGGAATTGTTTGGAAATTGAAATCGTGCGTTTCAGACCGAGAAAATCACTTTTTGCATTTCGATGCCATTTTTTCGTTATCCAGTGGTCGCAGAAGATTCGTTTTGTGTGCGCTGTTATTATCTTACTTAGGTTTACGAATCCCATATGGTGGCAGCGATTTCTACATTGGAATTGTTTGGAAATTGAAATCGTGCGTTTCAGACCGAGAAAATCACTTTTTGCATTTCGATGCTATTTTTTCGTTATCCAGTGGTCGCAGAAGATTCGTTTTGTGTGCGCTGTTATTATCTTATTTAGGTTTACGAATCCCATATGGTGGCAGCGATTTCTACATTGGAATTGTTTGGAAATTGAAATCGTGCGTTTCAGACCGAGATAATCACTTTTTGCATTTCGATGCTATTTTTTCGTTATCCAGTGGTCGCAGAAGATTCGTTTTGTGTGCGCTGTTATTATCTTACTTAGGTTTACGAATCCCATATGGTGGCAGCGATTTCTACATTGGAATTGTTTGGAAATTGAAATCGTGCGTTTCAGACCGAGAAAATCATTTTTTGCATTTCGATGCTATTTTTTCGTTATCCAGTGGTCGCAGAAGATTCGTTTTGTGTGCGCTGTTATTATCTTACTTAGGTTTACGAATCCCATATGGTGGCAGCGATTTCTACATTGGAATTGTTTGGAAATTGAAATCGTGCGTTTCAGACCGAGAAAATCACTTTTTGCATTTCGATGCTCCTTTTTCGTTATCCAGTGGTCGCAGAAGATTCGTTTTGTGTGCGCTGTTATTATCTTACTTAGGTTTACGAATCCCATATGGTGGCAGCGATTTCTACATTGGAATTGTTTGGAAATTGAAATCGTGCGTTTCAGACCGAGAAAATCACTTTTTGCATTTCGATGCTATTTTTTCGTTATCCAGTGGTCGCAGAAGATTCGTTTTGTGTGCGCTGTTATTATCTTACTTAGGTTTACGAATCCCATATGGTGGCAGCGATTTCTACATTAGAACGGTTTGGAAATTGAAATCGTGCGTTTCAGACCGAGAAAATCAGTTTTTGCATTTCGATGCTATTTTTTCGTTATCCAGTGGTCGCAGAAGATTCGTTTTGTGTGCGCTGTTATTATCTTACTTAGGTTTACGATTCCCATATGGTGGCAGCGATTTCTACATTGGAATTGTTTGGAAATTGAAATCGTGCGTTTCAGACCGAGAAAATCACTTTTTGCATTTCGATGCTATTTTTTCGTAATCCAGTGGTCGCAGAAGATTCGTTTTGTGTGCGCTGTTATTATCTTACTTAGGTTTATGAATCCCATATGGTGGCAGCGATTTCTACATTGGAATTGTTTGGAAATTGAAATCGTGCGTTTCAGACCGAGAAAATCACTTTTTGCATTTCGATGCTATTTTTTCGTTATCCAGTGGTCGCAGAAGATTCGTTTTGTGTGCGCTGTTATTATCTTACTTAGGTTTACGAATCCCATATGGTGGCAGCGATTTCTACATTTGAATTATTTGGAAATTGAAATCGTGCGTTTCAGACCGAGAAAATCACTTTTTGCATTTCGATGCTATTTTTTCGTTATCCAGTGGTCGCAGAAGATTCGTTTTGTGTGCGCTGTTATTATCTTACTTAGGTTTACGAATCCCATATGGTGGCAGCGATTTCTACATTGGAATTGTTTGGAAATTGAAATCGTGCGTTTCAGACCGAGAAAATCACTTTTTGCATTTCGATGCCATTTTTTCGTTATCCAGTGGTCGCAGAAGATTCGTTTTGTGTGCGCTGTTATTATCTTACTTAGGTTTACGAATCCCATATGGTGGCAGCGATTTCTACATTGGAATTGTTTGGAAATTGAAATCGTGCGTTTCAGACCGAGAAAATCACTTTTTGCATTTCGATGCTATTTTTTCGTTATCCAGTGGTCGCAGAAGATTCGTTTTGTGTGCGCTGTTATTATCTTACTTAGGTTTACGAATCCCATATGATGGCAGCGATTTCTACATTGGAATTGTTTGGAAATTGTAATCGTGCGTTTCAGACCGAGAAAATCACTTTTTGCATTTCGATGCTATTTTTTCGTTATCCAGTGGTCGCAGAAGATTCGTTTTGTGTGCGCTGTTATTATCTTACTTAGGTTTACGAATCCCATATGGTGGCAGCGATTTCTACATTGGAATTGTTTGGAAATTGAAATCGTGCGTTTCAGACCGAGAAAATCACTTTTTGCATTTCGATGTTATTTTTTCGTTATCCAGTGGTCGCAGAAGATTCGTTTTGTGTGCGCCGTTATTATCTTACTTAGGTTTACGAATCCCATATGGTGGCAGCGATTTCTACATTGGAATTGTTTGGAAATTGAAATCGTGCGTTTCAGACCGAGAAAATCACTTTTTGCATTTCGATGCTATTTTTTCGTTATCCAGTGGTCGCAGAAGATTCGTTTTGTGTGCGCTGTTATTATCTTACTTAGGTTTACGAATCCCATATGGTGGCAGCGATTTCTACATTGGAATTGTTTGGAAATTGAAATCGTGCGTTTCAGACCGAGAAAATCACTTTTTGCATTCCGATGCTATTTTTTCGTTATCCAGTGGTCGCAGAAGATTCGTTTTGTGTGCGCTATTATTATCTTACTTAGGTTTACGAATCCCATATGGTGGCAGCGATTTCTACATTGGAATTGTTTGGAAATTGAAATCGTGCGTTTCAGACCGAGAAAATCACTTTTTGCATTTCGATGCTATTTTTTCGTTATCCAGTGGTCGCAGAAGATTCGTTTTGTGTGCGCTGTTATTATCTTACTTAGGTTTACGAATCCCATATGGTGGCAGCGATTTCTACATTGGAATTGTTTGGAAATTGAAATCGTGCGTTTCAGACCGAGAAAATCAGTTTTTGCATTTCGATGCTATTTTTTCGTTATCCAGTGGTCGCAGAAGATTCGTTTTGTGTGCGCTGTTATTATCTTACTTAGGTTTACGAATCCCATATGGTGGCAGCGATTTCTACATTGGAATTGTTTGGAAATTGAAATCGTGCGTTTCAGACCGAGAAAATCACTTTTTGCATTTCGATGCTATTTTTTCGTAATCCAGTGGTCGCAGAAGATTCGTTTTGTGTGCGCTGTTATTATCTTACTTAGGTTTACGAATCCCATATGGTGGCAGCGATTTCTACATTGGAATTGTTTGGAAATTGAAATCGTGCGTTTCAGACCGAGAAAATCACTTTTTGCATTTCGATGCTATTTTTTCGTTATCCAGTGGTCGCAGAAGATTCGTTTTGTGTGCGCTGTTATTATCTTACTTAGGTTTACGAATCCCATATGGTGGCAGCGATTTCTACATTGGAATTGTTTGGAAATTGAAATCGTGCGTTTCAGACCGAGAAAATCACTTTTTGCATTTCGATGCTATTTTTTCGTTATCCAGTGGTCGCAGAAGATTCGTTTTGTGTGCGCTGTTATTATCTTACTTAGGTTTACGAATCCCATATGGTGGCAGCGATTTCTACATTGGAATTGTTTGGAAATTGAAATCGTGCGTTTCAGACCGAGAAAATCACTTTTTGCATTTCTATGCTACTTTTTCGTTATCCAGTGGTCGCAGAAGATTCGTTTTGTGTGCGCTGTTATTATCTTACTTAGGTTTACGAATCCCATATGGTGGCAGCGATTTCTACATTGGAATTGTTTGGAAATTGTAATCGTGCGTTTCAGACCGAGAAAATCACTTTTTGCATTTCGATGCTATTTTTTCGTTATCCAGTGGTCGCAGAAGATTCGTTTTGTGTGCGCTGTTATTATCTTACTTAGGTTTACGAATCCCATATGGTGGCAGCGATTTCTACATTGGAATTGTTTGGAAATGGAAATCGTGCGTTTCAGACCGAGAAAATCACTTTTTGCATTTCTATGCTACTTTTTCGTTATCCAGTGGTCGCAGAAGATTCGTTTTGTGTGCGCTGTTATTATCTTACTTAGGTTTACGAATCCCATATGGTGGCAGCGATTTCTACATTGGAATTGTTTGGAAATTGAAATCGTGCGTTTCAGACCTAGAAAATCACTTTTTGCATTTCGATGCTATTTTTTCGTTATCCAGTGGTCGCAGAAGATTCGTTTTGTGTGCGCTGTTATTATCTTACTTAGGTTTACGAATCCCATATGGTGGCAGCGATTTCTACATTGGAATTGTTTGGAAATTGTAATCGTGCGTTTCAGACCGAGAAAATCACTTTTTGCATTTCGATGCTATTTTTTCGTTATCCAGTGGTCGCAGAAGATTCGTTTTGTGTGCGCTGTTATTATCTTACTTAGGTTTACGAATCCCATATGGTGGCAGCGATTTCTACATTGGAATTGTTTGGAAATGGAAATCGTGCGTTTCAGACCGAGAAAATCACTTTTTGCATTTCGATGTTATTTTTTCGTTATCCAGTGGTCGCAGAAGATTCGTTTTGTGTGCGCTGTTATTATCTTACTTAGGTTTACGAATCCCATATGGTGGCAGCGATTTCTACATTGGAATTGTTTGGAAATGGAAATCGTGCGTTTCAGACCGAGAAAATCACTTTTTGCATTTCGATGCTATTTTTTCGTAATCCAGTGGTCGCAGAAGATTCGTTTTGTGTGCGCTGTTATTATCTTACTTAGGTTTACGAATCCCATATGGTGGCAGCGATTTCTACATTGGAATTGTTTGGAAATTGAAATCGTGCGTTTCAGACCGAGAAAATCACTTTTTGCATTTCGATGCTATTTTTTCGTTATCCAGTGGTCGCAGAAGATTCGTTTTGTGTGCGCTGTTATTATCTTACTTAGGTTTACGAATCCCATATGGTGGCAGCGATTTCTACATTGGAATTGTTTGGAAATTGAAATCGTGCGTTTCAGACCGAGAAAATCACTTTTTGCATTTCGATGCTATTTTTTCGTTATCCAGTGGTCGCAGAAGATTCGTTTTGTGTGCGCTGTTATTATCTTACTTAGGTTTACGAATCCCATATGGTGGCAGCGATTTCTACATTGGAATTGTTTGGAAATTGAAATCGTGCGTTTCAGACCGAGAAAATCACTTTTTGCATTTCTATGCTACTTTTTCGTTATCCAGTGGTCGCAGAAGATTCGTTTTGTGTGCGCTGTTATTATCTTACTTAGGTTTACGAATCCCATATGGTGGCAGCGATTTCTACATTGGAATTGTTTGGAAATTGAAATCGTGCGTTTCAGACCGAGAAAATCACTTTTTGCATTTCGATGCTATTTTTTCGTTATCCAGTGGTCGCAGAAGATTCGTTTTGTGTGCGCTGTTATTATCTTACTTAGGTTTACGAATCCCATATGGTGGCAGCGATTTCTACATTGGAATTGTTTGGAAATTGTAATCGTGCGTTTCAGACCGAGAAAATCACTTTTTGCATTTCGATGCTATTTTTTCGTTATCTAGTGGTCGCAGAAGATTCGTTTTGTGTGCGCTGTTATTATCTTACTTAGGTTTACGAATCCCATATGGTGGCAGCGATTTCTACATTGGAATTGTTTGGAAATGGAAATCGTGCGTTTCAGACCGAGAAAATCACTTTTTGCATTTCGATGTTATTTTTTCGTTATCCAGTGGTCGCAGAAGATTCGTTTTGTGTGCGCCGTTATTATCTTACTTAGGTTTACGAATCCCATATGGTGGCAGCGATTTCTACATTGGAATTGTTTGGAAATTGAAATCGTGCGTTTCAGACCGAGAAAATCACTTTTTGCATTTCGATGCTATTTTTTCGTTATCCAGTGGTCGCAGAAGATTCGTTTTGTGTGCGCTGTTATTATCTTACTTAGGTTTACGAATCCCATATGGTGGCAGCGATTTCTACATTGGAATTGTTTGGAAATTGAAATCGTGCGTTTCAGACCGAGAAAATCACTTTTTGCATTCCGATGCTATTTTTTCGTTATCCAGTGGTCGCAGAAGATTCGTTTTGTGTGCGCTGTTATTATCTTACTTAGGTTTACGAATCCCATATGGTGGCAGCGATTTCTACATTGGAATTGTTTGGAAATTGAAATCGTGCGTTTCAGACCGAGAAAATCACTTTTTGCATTTCGATGCTATTTTTTCGTTATCCAGTGGTCGCAGAAGATTCGTTTTGTGTGCGCTGTTATTATCTTACTTAGGTTTACGAATCCCATATGGTGGCAGCGATTTCTATATTGGAATTGTTTGGAAATTGAAATCGTGCGTTTCAGACCGAGAAAATCAGTTTTTGCATTTCGATGCTATTTTTTCGTTATCCAGTGGTCGCAGAAGATTCGTTTTGTGTGCGCTCTTATTATCTTACTTAGGTTTACGAATCCCATATGGTGGCAGCGATTTCTACATTGGAATTGTTTGGAAATTGAAATCGTGCGTTTCAGACCGAGAAAATCACTTTTTGCATTTCGATGCTATTTTTTCGTAATCCAGTGGTCGCAGAAGATTGGTTTTGTGTGCGCTGTTATTATCTTACTTAGGTTTACGAATCCCATATGGTGGCAGCGATTTCTACATTGGAATTGTTTGGAAATTGAAATCGTGCGTTTCAGACCGAGAAAATCACTTTTTGCATTTCGATGCTATTTTTTCGTTATCCAGTGGTCGCAGAAGATTCGTTTTGTGTGCGCTGTTATTATCTTACTTAGGTTTACGAATCCCATATGGTGGCAGCGATTTCTACATTGGAATTGTTTGGAAATTGAAATCGTGCGTTTCAGACCGAGAAAATCACTTTTTGCATTTCGATGCTATTTTTTCGTTATCCAGTGGTCGCAGAAGATTCGTTTTGTGTGCGCTGTTATTATCTTACTTAGGTTTACGAATCCCATATGGTGGCAGCGATTTCTACATTGGAATTGTTTGGAAATTGAAATCGTGCGTTTCAGACCGAAAAAATCACTTTTTGCATTTCGATGCTATTTTTTCGTTATCCAGTGGTCGCAGAAGATTCGTTTTGTGTGCGCTGTTATTATCTTACTTAGGTTTACGAATCCCATATGGTGGCAGCGATTTCTACATTTGAATTGTTTGGAAATTGAAATCGTGCGTTTCAGACCGAGAAAATCACTTTTTGCATTTCGATGCTATTTTTTCGTTATCCAGTGGTCGCAGAAGATTCGTTTTGTGTGCGCTGTTATTATCTTACTTAGGTTTACGAATCCCATATGGTGGCAGCGATTTCTACATTGGAATTGTTTGGAAATTGAAATCGTGCGTTTCAGACCGAGAAAATCACTTTTTGCATTTCGATGCCATTTTTTCGTTATCCAGTGGTCGCAGAAGATTCGTTTTGTGTGCGCTGTTATTATCTTACTTAGGTTTACGAATCCCATATGGTGGCAGCGATTTCTACATTTGAATTGTTTGGAAATTGAAATCGTGCGTTTCAGACCGAGAAAATAACTTTTTGCATTTCGATGCTATTTTTTCGTTATCCAGTGGTCGCAGAAGATTCGTTTTGTGTGCGCTGTTATTATCTTACTTAGGTTTACGAATCCCATATGGTGGCAGCGATTTCTACATTGGAATTGTTTGGAAATTGAAATCGTGCGTTTCAGACCGAGAAAATCACTTTTTGCATTTCGATGCTATTTTTTCGTTATCCAGTGGTCGCAGAAGATTCGTTTTGTGTGCGCTGTTATTATCTTACTTAGGTTTACGAATCCCATATGGTGGCAGCGATTTCTACATTGGAATTGTTTGGAAATTGAAATCGTGCGTTTCAGACCGAGAAAATCACTTTTTGCATTCCGATGCTATTTTTTCGTTATCCAGTGGTCGCAGAAGATTCGTTTTGTGTGCGCTGTTATTATCTTACTTAGGTTTACGAATCCCATATGGTGGCAGCGATTTCTACATTTGAATTGTTTGGAAATTGAAATCGTGCGTTTCAGACCGAGAAAATCACTTTTTGCATTTCGATGCTATTTTTTCGTTATCCAGTGGTCGCAGAAGATTCGTTTTGTGTGCGCTGTTATTATCTTACTTAGGTTTACGAATCCCATATGGTGGCAGCGATTTCTACATTGGAATTGTTTGGAAATTGAAATCGTGCGTTTCAGACCGAGAAAATCACTTTTTGCATTTCGATGCTATTTTTTCGTTATCCAGTGGTCGCAGAAGATTCGTTTTATGTGCGCCGTTATTATCTTACTTAGGTTTACGAATCCCATATGGTGGCAGCGATTTCTACACTGGAATTGTTTGGAAATTGAAATCGTGCGTTTCAGACCGAGAAAATCACTTTTTGCATTTCGATGCTATTTTTTCGTTATCCAGTGGTCGCAGAAGATTCGTTTTGTGTGCGCTGTTATTATCTTACTTAGGTTTACGAATCCCATATGGTGGCAGCGCCTTCTACATTGGAATTGTTTGGAAATTGAAATCGTGCGTTTCAGACCGAGAAAATCACTTTTTGCATTTCGATGCTATTTTTTCGTTATCCAGTGGTCGCAGAAGATTCGTTTTGTGTGCGCTGTTATTATCTTACTTAGGTTTACGAATCCCATATGGTGGCAGCGATTTCTACATTGGAATTGTTTGGAAATTGAAATCGTGCGTTTCAGACCGAGAAAATCACTTTTTGCATTTCGATGCTATTTTTTCGTTATCCAGTGGTCGCAGAAGATTCGTTTTGTGTGCGCTGTTATTATCTTACTTAGGTTTACGAATCCCATATGGTGGCAGCGATTTCTACATTGGAATTGTTTGAAAATTGAAATCGTGCGTTTCAGACCGAGAAAATCACTTTTTGCATTTCGATGCTACTTTTTCGTTATCCAGTGGTCGCAGAAGATTCGTTTTGTGTGCGCTGTTATTATCTTACTTAGGTTTACGAATCCCATATGGTGGCAGCGACTTCTACATTGGAATTGTTTGGAAATTGAAATCGTGCGTTTCAGACCGAGAAAATCACTTTTTGCATTTCGATGCTATTTTTTCGTTATCCAGTGGTCGCAGAAGATTCGTTTTGTGTGCGCTGTTATTATCTTACTTAGGTTTACGAATCCCATATGGTGGCAGCGCCTTCTACATTGGAATTGTTTGGAAATTGAAATCGTGCGTTTCAGACCGAGAAAATCACTTTTTGCATTTCGATGCTATTTTTTCGTTATCCAGTGGTCGCAGAAGATTCGTTTTGTGTGCGCTGTTATTATCTTACTTAGGTTTACGAATCCCATATGGTGGCAGCGATTTCTACATTGGAATTGTTTGGAAATTGAAATCGTGCGTTTCAGACCGAGAAAATCACTTTTTGCATTTCGATGCTATTTTTTCGTTATCCAGTGGTCGCAGAAGATTCGTTTTGTGTGCGCTGTTATTATCTTACTTAGGTTTACGAATCCCATATGGTGGCAGCGATTTCTACATTGGAATTGTTTGAAAATTGAAATCGTGCGTTTCAGACCGAGAAAATCACTTTTTGCATTTCGATGCTACTTTTTCGTTATCCAGTGGTCGCAGAAGATTCGTTTTGTGTGCGCTGTTATTATCTTACTTAGGTTTACGAATCCCATATGGTGGCAGCGACTTCTACATTGGAATTGTTTGGAAATTGAAATCGTGCGTTTCAGACCGAGAAAATCACTTTTTGCATTTCGATGCTATTTTTTCGTTATCCAGTGGTCGCAGAAGATTCGTTTTGTGTGCGCTGTTATTATCTTACTTAGGTTTACGAATCCCATATGGTGGCAGCGACTTCTACATTGGAATTGTTTGGAAATTGAAATCGTGCGTTTCAGACCGAGAAAATCACTTTTTGCATTTCGATGCTATTTTTTCGTTATCCAGTGGTCGCAGAAGATTCGTTTTGTGTGCGCTGTTATTATCTTACTTAGGTTTACGAATCCCATATGGTGGCAGCGATTTCTACATTGGAATTGTTTGGAAATTGTAATCGTGCGTTTCAGACCGAGAAAATCACTTTTTGCATTTCGATGCTATTTTTTCGTTATCCAGTGGTCGCAGAAGATTCGTTTTGTGTGCGCTGTTATTATCTTACTTAGGTTTACGAATCCCATATGGTGGCAGCGATTTCTACATTGGAATTGTTTGGAAATTGAAATCGTGCGTTTCAGACCGAGAAAATCACTTTTTGCATTTCGATGCTATTTTTTCGTTATCCAGTGGTCGCAGAAGATTCGTTTTGTGTGCGCTGTTATTATCTTACTTAGGTTTACGAATCCCATATGGTGGCAGCGATTTCTACATTGGAATTGTTTGGAAATTGAAATCGTGCGTTTCAGACCGAGAAAATCACTTTTTGCATTTCGATGCTATTTTTTCGTTATCCAATGGTCGCAGAAGATTCGTTTTGTGTGCGCTGTTATTATCTTACTTAGGTTTACGAATCCCATATGGTGGCAGCGATTTCTACATTGGAATTGTTTGGAAATTGAAATCGTGCGTTTCAGACCGAGAAAATCACTTTTTGCATTTCGATGCTATTTTTTCGTTATCCAGTGGTCGCAGAAGATTCGTTTTGTGTGCGCTGTTATTATCTTACTTAGGTTTACGAATCCCATATGGTGGCAGCGATTTCTACATTGGAATTGTTTGGAAATTGAAATCGTGCGTTTCAGACCGAGAAAATCACTTTTTGCATTTCGATGCTATTTTTTCGTTATCCAGTGGTCGCAGAAGATTCGTTTTGTGTGCGCTGTTATTATCTTACTTAGGTTTACGAATCCCATATGGTGGCAGCGATTTCTACATTGGAATTGTTTGGAAATTGAAATCGTGCGTTTCAGACCCAGAAAATCACTTTTTGCATTTCGATGCTATTTTTTCGTTATCCAGTGGTCGCAGAAGATTCGTTTTGTGTGCGCTGTTATTATCTTACTTAGGTTTACGAATCCCATATGGTGGCAGCGATTTCTACATTGGAATTGTTTGGAAATTGAAATCGTGCGTTTCAGACCGAGAAAATCAGTTTTTGCATTTCGATGCTATTTTTTCGTTATCCAGTGGTCGCAGAAGATTCGTTTTGTGTGCGCTGTTATTATCTTACTTAGGTTTACGAATCCCATATGGTGGCAGCGATTTCTACATTGGAATTGTTTGGAAATTGAAATCGTGCGTTTCAGACCGAGAAAATCACTTTTTGCATTCCGATGCTATTTTTTCGTTATCCAGTGGTCGCAGAAGATTCGTTTTGTGTGCGCTGTTATTATCTTACTTAGGTTTACGAATCCCATATGGTGGCAGCGATTTCTACATTGGAATTGTTTGGAAATTGAAATCGTGCGTTTCAGACCGAGAAAATCACTTTTTGCATTTCGATGCTATTTTTTCGTTATCCAGTGGTCGCAGAAGATTCGTTTTGTGTGCGCTGTTATTATCTTACTTAGGTTTACGAATCCCATATGGTGGCAGCGATTTCTATATTGGAATTGTTTGGAAATTGAAATCGTGCGTTTCAGACCGAGAAAATCAGTTTTTGCATTTCGATGCTATTTTTTCGTTATCCAGTGGTCGCAGAAGATTCGTTTTGTGTGCGCTCTTATTATCTTACTTAGGTTTACGAATCCCATATGGTGGCAGCGATTTCTACATTGGAATTGTTTGGAAATTGATATCGTGCGTTTCAGACCGAGAAAATCACTTTTTGCATTTCGATGCTATTTTTTCGTAATCCAGTGGTCGCAGAAGATTCGTTTTGTGTGCGTTGTTATTATCTTACTTAGGTTTACGAATCCCATATGGTGGCAGCGATTTCTACATTGGAATTGTTTGGAAATTGAAATCGTGCGTTTCAGACCGAGAAAATCACTTTTTGCATTTCGATGCTATTTTTTCGTTATCCAGTGGTCGCAGAAGATTCGTTTTGTGTGCGCTGTTATTATCTTACTTAGGTTTACGAATCCCATATGGTGGCAGCGATTTCTACATTGGAATTGTTTGGAAATTGAAATCGTGCGTTTCAGACCGAGAAAATCACTTTTTGCATTTCGATGCTATTTTTTCGTTATCCAGTGGTCGCAGAAGATTCGTTTTGTGTGCGCTGTTATTATCTTACTTAGGTTTACGAATCCCATATGGTGGCAGCGATTTCTACATTGGAATTGTTTGGAAATTGAAATCGTGCGTTTCAGACCGAAAAAATCACTTTTTGCATTTCGATGCTCAGTGGTCGCAGAAGATTCGTTTTGTGTGCGCTGTTATTATCTTACTTAGGTTTACGAATCCCATATGGTGGCAGCGATTTCTACATTTGAATTGTTTGGAAATTGAAATCGTGCGTTTCAGACCGAGAAAATCACTTTTTGCATTTCGATGCTATTTTTTCGTTATCCAGTGGTCGCAGAAGATTCGTTTTGTGTGCGCTGTTATTATCTTACTTAGGTTTACGAATCCCATATGGTGGCAGCGATTTCTACATTGGAATTGTTTGGAAATTGAAATCGTGCGTTTCAGACCGAGAAAATCACTTTTTGCATTTCGATGCCATTTTTTCGTTATCCAGTGGTCGCAGAAGATTCGTTTTGTGTGCGCTGTTATTATCTTACTTAGGTTTACGAATCCCATATGGTGGCAGCGATTTCTACATTTGAATTGTTTGGAAATTGAAATCGTGCGTTTCAGACCGAGAAAATAACTTTTTGCATTTCGATGCTATTTTTTCGTTATCCAGTGGTCGCAGAAGATTCGTTTTGTGTGCGCTGTTATTATCTTACTTAGGTTTACGAATCCCATATGGTGGCAGCGATTTCTACATTGGAATTGTTTGGAAATTGAAATCGTGCGTTTCAGACCGAGAAAATCACTTTTTGCATTTCGATGCTATTTTTTCGTTATCCAGTGGTCGCAGAAGATTCGTTTTGTGTGCGCTGTTATTATCTTATTTAGGTTTACGAATCCCATATAGTGGCAGCGATTTCTACATTGGAATTGTTTGGAAATTGAAATCGTGCGTTTCAGACCGAGATAATCACTTTTTGCATTTCGATGCTATTTTTTCGTTATCCAGTGGTCGCAGAAGATTCGTTTTGTGTGCGCTGTTATTATCTTACTTAGGTTTACGAATCCCATATGGTGGCAGCGATTTCTACATTGGAATTGTTTGGAAATTGAAATCGTGCGTTTCAGACCGAGAAAATCACTTTTTGCATTTCGATGCTATTTTTTCGTTATCCAGTGGTCGCAGAAGATTCGTTTTGTGTGCGCTGTTATTATCTTACTTAGGTTTACGAATCCCATATGGTGGCAGCGATTTCTACATTGGAATTGTTTGGAAATTGAAATCGTGCGTTTCAGACCGAGAAAATCACTTTTTGCATTTCGATGCTATTTTTTCGTTATCCAGTGGTCGCAGAAGATTGGTTTTGTGTGCGCTGTTATTATCTTACTTAGGTTTACGAATCCCATATGGTGGCAGTGATTTCTACATTGGAATTGTTTGGAAATTGAAATCGTGGGTTTCAGACCGAGAAAATCAGTTTTTGCATTTCGATGCTATTTTTTCGTTATCCAGTGGTCGCAGAAGATTCGTTTTGTGTGCGCTGTTATTATCTTACTTAGGTTTACGAATCCCATATGGTGGCAGCGATTTCTACATTGGAATTGTTTGGAAATTGAAATCGTGCGTTTCAGACCGAGAAAATCACTTTTTGCATTTCGATGCTATTTTTTCGTTATCCAGTGGTCGCAGAAGATTCGTTTTGTGAGCGCTGTTATTATCTTACTTAGGTTTACGAATCCCATATGGTGGCAGCGATTTCTACACTGGAATTGTTTGGAAATTGAAATCGTGCGTTTCAGACCGAGAAAATCACTTTTTGCATTTCGATGCTATTTTTTCGTTATCCAGTGGTCGCAGAAGATTCGTTTTGTGTGCGCTGTTATTATCTTACTTAGGTTTACGAATCCCATATGGTGGCAGCGCCTTCTACATTGGAATTGTTTGGAAATTGAAATCGTGCGTTTCAGACCGAGAAAATCACTTTTTGCATTTCGATGCTATTTTTTCGTTATCCAGTGGTCGCAGAAGATTCGTTTTGTGTGCGCTGTTATTATCTTACTTAGGTTTACGAATCCCATATGGTGGCAGCGATTTCTACATTGGAATTGTTTGGAAATTGTAATCGTGCGTTTCAGACCGAGAAAATCACCTTTTGCATTTCGATGCTATTTTTTCGTTATCCAGTGGTCGCAGAAGATTCGTTTTGTGTGCGCTGTTATTATCTTACTTAGGTTTACGAATCCCATATGGTGGCAGCGATTTCTACATTGGAATTGTTTGGAAATTGAAATCGTGCGTTTCAGACCGAGAAAATCACTTTTTGCATTTCGATGCTATTTTTTCGTTATCCAGTGGTCACAGAAGATTCGTTTTATGTGCGCCGTTATTATCTTACTTAGGTTTACGAATCCCATATGGTGGCAGCGATTTCTACACTGGAATTGTTTGGAAATTGAAATCGTGCGTTTCAGACCGAGAAAATCACTTTTTGCATTTCGATGCTATTTTTTCGTTATCCAGTGGTCGCAGAAGATTCGTTTTGTGTGCGCTGTTATTATCTTACTTAGGTTTACGAATCCCATATGGTGGCAGCGCCTTCTACATTGGAATTGTTTGGAAATTGAAATCGTGCGTTTCAGACCGAGAAAATCACTTTTTGCATTTCGATGCTATTTTTTCGTTATCCAGTGGTCGCAGAAGATTCGTTTTGTGTGCGCTGTTATTATCTTACTTAGGTTTACGAATCCCATATGGTGGCAGCGATTTCTACATTGGAATTGTTTGGAAATTGTAATCGTGCGTTTCAGACCGAGAAAATCACTTTTTGCATTTCGATGCTATTTTTTCGTTATCCAGTGGTCGCAGAAGATTCGTTTTGTGTGCGCTGTTATTATCTTACTTAGGTTTACGAATCCCATATGGTGGCAGCGATTTCTACATTGGAATTGTTTGGAAATTGAAATCGTGCGTTTCAGAAAGAGAAAATCACTTTTTGCATTTCGATGCTATTTTTTCGTTATCCAGTGGTCGCAGAAGATTCGTTTTGTGTGCGCCGTTATTATCTTACTTAGGTTTACGAATCCCATATGGTGGCAGCGATTTCTACATTGGAATTGTTTGGAAATTGAAATCGTGCGTTTCAGACCGAGAAAATCACTTTTTGCATTTCGATGCTATTTTTTCGTTATCCAGTGGTCGCAGAAGATTCGTTTTGTGTGCGCTGTTATTATCTTACTTAGGTTTACGAATCCCATATGGTGGCAGCGATTTCTACATTGGAATTGTTTGGAAATTGAAATCGTGCGTTTCAGACCGAGAAAATCACTTTTTGCATTTCGATGCTATTTTTTCGTTATCCAGTGGTCGCAGAAGATTCGTTTTGTGTGCGCTGTTATTATCTTACTTAGGTTTACGAATCCCATATGGTGGCAGCGATTTCTACATTGGAATTGTTTGGAAATTGAAATCGTGCGTTTCAGACCGAGAAAATCACTTTTTGCATTTCGATGCTATTTTTTCGTTATCCAGTGGTCGCAGAAGATTCGTTTTGTGTGCGCTGTTATTATCTTACTTAGGTTTACGAATCCCATATCGTGGCAGCGATTTCTACATTGGAATTGTTTGAAAATTGAAATCGTGCGTTTCAGACCGAGAAAATCACTTTTTGCATTTCGATGCTATTTTTTCGTTATCCAGTGGTCGCAGAAGATTCGTTTTGTGTGCGCTGTTATTATCTTACTTAGGTTTACGAATCCCATATGGTGGCAGCGACTTCTACATTGGAATTGTTTGGAAATTGAAATCGTGCGTTTCAGACCGAGAAAATCACTTTTTGCATTTCGATGCTATTTTTTCGTTATCCAGTGGTCGCAGAAGATTCGTTTTGTGTGCGCTGTTATTATCTTACTTAGGTTTACGAATCCCATATGGTGGCAGCGACTTCTACATTGGAATTGTTTGGAAATTGAAATCGTGCGTTTCAGACCGAGAAAATCACTTTTTGCATTTCGATGCTATTTTTTAGTTATCCAGTGGTCGCAGAAGATTCGTTTTGTGTGCGCTGTTATTATCTTACTTAGGTTTACGAATCCCATATGGTGGCAGCGATTTCTACATTGGAATTGTTTGGAAATTGTAATCGTGCGCTTCAGACCGAGAAAATCACTTTTTGAATTTCGATGCTATTTTTTCGTTATCCAGTGGTCGCAGAAGATTCGTTTTGTGTGCGCTGTTATTATCTTACTTAGGTTTACGAATCCCATATGGTGGCAGCGATTTCTACATTGGAATTGTTTGGAAATTGAAATCGTGCGTTTCAGACCGAGAAAATCACTTTTTGCATTTCGATGCTATTTTTTCGTTATCCAGTGGTCGCAGAAGATTCGTTTTGTGTGCGCTGTTATTATCTTACTTAGGTTTACGAATCCCATATGGTGGCAGCGATTTCTACATTGGAATTGTTTGGAAATTGAAATCGTGCGTTTCAGACCGAGAAAATCACTTTTTGCATTTCGATGCTATTTTTTCGTTATCCAGTGGTCGCAGAAGATTCGTTTTGTGTGCGCTGTTATTATCTTACTTAGGTTTACGAATCCCATATGGTGGCAGCGATTTCTGCATTGGAATTGTTTGGAAATTGAAATCGTGCGTTTCAGACCGAGAAAATCACTTTTTGCATTTCGATGCTATTTTTTCGTTATCCAGTGGTCGCAGAAGATTCGTTTTGTGTGCGCTGTTATTATCTTACTTAGGTTTACGAATCCCATATGGTGGCAGCGATTTCTACATTGGAATTGTTTGGAAATTGAAATCGTGCGTTTCAGACCGAGAAAATAACTTTTTGCATTTCGATGCAATTTTTTCGTTATCCAGTGGTCGCAGAAGATTCGTTTTGTGTGCGCTGTTATTATCTTACTTAGGTTTACGAATCCCATATGGTGGCAGCGATTTCTACATTGGAATTGTTTGGAAATTGAAATCGTGCGTTTCAGAAAGAGAAAATCACTTTTTGCATTTCGATGCTATTTTTTCGTTATCCAGCGGTCGCAGAAGATTCGTTTTGTGTGCGCTGTTATTATCTTACTTAGGTTTACGAATCCCATATGGTGGCAGCGATTTCTACATTGGAATTGTTTGGAAATTGAAATCGTGCGTTTCAGACCGAGAAAATCACTTTTTGCATTTCGATGCTATTTTTTCGTTATCCAGTGGTCGCAGAAGATTCGTTTTGTGTGCGCTGTTATTATCTTACTTAGGTTTACGAATCCCATATGGTGGCAGCGATTTCTACATTGGAATTGTTTGGAAATTGAAATCGTGCGTTTCAGAAAGAGAAAATCACTTTTTGCATTTCGATGCTATTTTTTCGTTATCCAGCGGTCGCAGAAGATTCGTTTTGTGTGCGCTGTTATTATCTTACTTAGGTTTACGAATCCCATATGGTGGCAGCGATTTCTACATTGGAATTGTTTGGAAATTGAAATCGTGCGTTTCAGACCGAGAAAATCACTTTTTGCATTTCGATGCTATTTTTTCGTTATCCAGTGGTCGCAGAAGATTCGTTTTGTGTGCGCCGTTATTATCTTACTTAGGTTTACGAATCCCATATGGTGGCAGCGATTTCTACATTGGAATTGTTTGGAAATTGAAATCGTGCGTTTCAGAACGAGAAAATCACTTTTTGCATTTCGATGCTATTTTTTCGTAATCCAGTGGTCGCAGAAGATTCGTTTTGTGTGCGCTTTATTATCTTACTTAGGTTTATGAATCCCATATGGTGGCAGCGATTTCTGCATTGGAATTGTTTGGAAATTGAAATCGTGCGTTTTAGACCGAGAAAATCACTTTTTGCATTTCGATGCTATTTTTTCGTTATCCAGTGGTCGCAGAAGATTCGTTTTGTGTGCGCCGTTATTATGTTACTTAGGTTTACGAATCCCATATGGTGGCAGCGATTTCTACATTGGAATTGTTTGGAAATTGAAATCGTGCGTTTCAGACCGAGAAAATCACTTTTTGCATTTCGATGCTATTTTTTCGTTATCCAGTGGTCGCAGAAGATTCGTTTTGTGTGCGCTTTATTATCTTACTTAGGTTTATGAATCCCATATGGTGGCAGCGATTTCTACATTGGAATTGTTTGGAAATTGAAATCGTGCGTTTTAGACCGAGAAAATCACTTTTTGCATTTCGATGCTATTTTCTCGTTATCCTGTGGTCGCAGAAGATTCGTTTTGTGTGCGCTGTTATTATCTTACTTAGGTTTACGAATCCCATATGGTGGCAGCGACTTCTACATTGGAATTGTTTGGAAATTGAAATCGTGCGTTTCAGACCGAGAAAATCACTTTTTGCATTTCGATGCTATTTTTTCGTTATCCAGTGGTCGCAGAAGATTCGTTTTGTGTGCGCTGTTATTATCTTACTTAGGTTTACGAATCCCATATGGTGGCAGCGATTTCTACATTGGAATTGTTTGGAAATTGAAATCGTGCGTTTCAGACCGAGAAAATCACTTTTTGCATTTCGATGCTATTTTTTCGTTATCCAGTGGTCGCAGAAGATTCGTTTTGTGTGCGCCGTTATTATCTTACTTAGGTTTACGAATCCCATATGGTGGCAGCGATTTCTACATTGGAATTGTTTGGAAATTGAAATCGTGCGTTTCAGACCGAGAAAATCACTTTTTGCATTTCGATGCTATTTTTTCGTTATCCAGTGGTCGCAGAAGATTCGTTTTGTGTGCGCTGTTATTATCTTACTTAGGTTTACGAATCCCATATGGTGGCAGCGATTTCTGCATTGGAATTGTTTGGAAATTGAAATCGTGCGTTTCAGACCGAGAAAATCACTTTTTGCATTTCGATGCTATTTTTTCGTTATCCAGTGGTCGCAGAAGATTCGTTTTGTGTGCGCTGTTATTATCTTACTTAGGTTTACGAATCCCATATGGTGGCAGCGATTTCTACATTGGAATTGTTTGGAAATTGAAATCGTGCGTTTCAGACCGAGAAAATAACTTTTTGCATTTCGATGCAATTTTTTCGTTATCCAGTGGTCGCAGAAGATTCGTTTTGTGTGCGCTGTTATTATCTTACTTAGGTTTACGAATCCCATATGGTGGCAGCGATTTCTACATTGGAATTGTTTGGAAATTGAAATCGTGCATTTCAGACCGAGAAAATCACTTTTTGCATTTCGATGCTATTTTTTCGTTATCCAGTGGTCGCAGAAGATTCGTTTTGTGTGCGCTGTTATTATCTTACTTAGGTTTACGAATCCCGTATGGTGGCAGCGATTTCTACATTGGAATTGTTTGGAAATTGAAATCGTGCGTTTCAGACCGAGAAAATCACTTTTTGCATTTCGATGCTATTTTCTCGTTATCCTGTGGTCGCAGAAGATTCGTTTTGTGTGCGCTGTTATTATCTTACTTAGGTTTACGAATCCCATATGATGGCAGCGACTTCTACATTGGAATTGTTTGGAAATTGAAATCGTGCGTTTCAGACCGAGAAAATCACTTTTTGCATTTCGATGCTATTTTTTCGTTATCCAGCGGTCGCAGAAGATTCGTTTTGTGTGCGCTGTTATTATCTTACTTAGGTTTACGAATCCCATATGGTGGCAGCGATTTCTACATTGGAATTGTTTGGAAATTGAAATCGTGCGTTTCAGACCGAGAAAATCACTTTTTGCATTTCGATGCTATTTTTTCGTTATCCAGTGGTCGCAGAAGATTCGTTTTGTGTGCGCCGTTATTATCTTACTTAGGTTTACGAATCCCATATGGTGGCAGCGATTTCTACATTGGAATTGTTTGGAAATTGAAATCGTGCGTTTCAGACCGAGAAAATCACTTTTTGCATTTCGATGCTATTTTTTCGTAATCCAGTGGCCGCAGAAGATTCGTTTTGTGTGCGCCGTTATTATCTTACTTAGGTTTACGAATCCCATATGGTGGCAGCAATTTCTACATTGGAATTGTTTGGAAATCGAAATCGTGCGTTTCAGAACGAGAAAATCACTTTTTGCATTTCGATGCTATTTTTTCGTAATCCAGTGGCCGCAGAAGATTCGTTTTGTGTGCGCTGTTATTATCTTCCTTAGGTTTACGAATCCCATATGGTGGCAGCGATTTCTACATTGGAATTGTTTATAAATTGAAATCGTGCGTTTCAGACCCAGAAAATCACTTTTTGCATTTCGATGCTATTTTTTCGTTATCCAGTGGTCGCAGAAGATTCGTTTTGTGTGCGCTGTTATTATCTTACTTAGGTTTATGAATCCCATATGGTGGCAGCGATTTCTACATTGGAATTGTTTGGAAATTGAAATCGTGCGTTTCAGACCGAGAAAATCACTTTTTGCATTTCGATGCTATTTTCTCGTGATCCTGTGGTCGCAGAAGATTCGTTTTGTGTGCGCTGTTATTATCTTACTTAGGTTTACGAATCCCATATGGTGGCAGCGATTTCTACATTGGAATTGTTTGGAAATTGAAATCGTGCGTTTCAGACCGAGAAAATCACTTTTTGCATTTCGATGCTATTTTTTCGTTATCCAGTGGTCGCAGAAGATTCGTTTTGTGTGCGCCGTTATTATCTTACTTAGGTTTACGAATCCCATATGGTGGCAGCGATTTCTACATTGGAATTGTTTGGAAATTGAAATCGTGCGTTTCAGACCGAGAAAATCACTTTTTGCATTTCGATGCTATTTTTTCGTAATCCAGTGGTTACAGAAGATTCGTTTTGTGTGCGCTGTTATTATCTTACTTAGGTTTACGAATCCCATATGGTGGCAGCGATTTCTACATTGGAATTGTTTGGAAATTGAAATCGTGCGTTTCAGACCGAGAAAATCACTTTTTGCATTTCGATGCTATTTTTTCGTTATCCAGTGGTCGCAGAAGATTCGTTTTGTGTGTGCTGTTATTATCTTACTTAGGTTTATGAATCCCATATGGTGGCAGCGATTTCTACATTGGAATTGTTTGGAAATTGAAATCGTGCGTTTCAGACCGGGAAAATCAGTTTTTGCATTTCGATGCTATTTTCTCGTTATCCTGTGGTCGCAGAAGATTCGTTTTGTGTGCGCTGTTATTATCTTACTTAGGTTTACGAATCCCATATGGTGGCAGCGACTTCTACATTGGAATTGTTTGGAAATTGAAATCGTGCGTTTCAGACCGAGAAAATCACTTTTTGCATTTCGATGCTATTTTTTCGTTATCC
Source organism: Cetonia aurata (assembly GCA_949128085.1). Lineage (NCBI taxonomy): Eukaryota > Metazoa > Arthropoda > Insecta > Coleoptera > Scarabaeidae > Cetonia > Cetonia aurata. Next base: position 33,716,775 of record OX421884.1, on the reverse strand, counting down.
AGTGGTCGCAGAAGATTCGTTTTGTGTGCGCTGTTATTATCTTACTTAGGTTTACGAATCCCATATGGTGGCAGCGATTTCTACATTGGAATTGTTTGGAAATTGAAATCGTGCGTTTCAGACCGAGAAAATCACTTTTTGCATTTCGATGCTATTTTTTCGTTATCCAGTGGTCGCAGAAGATTCGTTTTGTGTGCGCCGTTATTATCTTACTTAGGTTTACGAATCCCATATGGTGGCACCGATTTCTACATTGGAATTGTTTGGAAATTGAAATCGTGCGTTTCAGACCGAGAAAATCACTTTTTGCATTTCGATGCTATTTTTTCGTAATCCAGTGGTTACAGAAGATTCGTTTTGTGTGCGCTGTTATTATCTTACTTAGGTTTACGAATCCCATATGGTGGCAGCGATTTCTACATTGGAATTGTTTGGAAATTGAAATCGTGCGTTTCAGACCGAGAAAATCACTTTTTGCATTTCGATGCTATTTTTTCGTTATCCAGTGGTCGCAGAAGATTCGTTTTGTGTGTGCTGTTATTACCTTACTTAGGTTTATGAATCCCATATGGTGGCAGCGATTTCTACATTGGAATTGTTTGGAAATTGAAATCGTGCGTTTCAGACCGAGAAAATCAGTTTTTGCATTTCGATGCTATTTTCTCGTTATCCTGTGGTCGCAGAAGATTCGTTTTGTGTGCGCTGTTATTATCTTACTTAGGTTTACGAATCCCATATGGTGGCAGCGACTTCTACATTGGAATTGTTTGGAAATTGAAGTCGTGCGTTTCAGACCGAGAAAATCACTTTTTGCATTTCGATGCTATTTTTTCGTTATCCAGTGGTCGCAGAAGATTCGTTTTGTGTGCGCTGTTATTATCTTACTTAGGTTTACGAATCCCATATGGTGGCAGCGATTTCTACATTGGAATTGTTTGGAAATTGAAATCGTGCGTTTCAGACCGAGAAAATCACTTTTTGCATTTCGATGCTATTTTTTCGTTATCCAGTGGTCGCAGAAGATTCGTTTTGTGTGCGCTGTTATTATCTTACTTAGGTTTACGAATCCCATATGGTGGCAGCGATTTCTGCATTGGAATTGTTTGGAAATTGAAATCGTGCGTTTCAGACAGAGAAAATCACTTTTTGCATTTCGATGCTATTTTTTCGTTATCCAGTGGTCGCAGAAGATTCGTTTTGTGTGCGCTGTTATTATCTTACTAAGGTTTACGAATCCCATATGGTGGCAGCGATTTCTACATTGGAATTGTTTGGAAATTGAAATCGTGCGTTTCAGACCGAGAAAATCACTTTTTGCATTTCGATGCTATTTTTTCGTTATCCAGTGGTCGCAGAAGATTCGTTTTGTGTGCGCCGTTATTATCTTACTTAGGTTTACGAATCCCATATGGTGGCAGCGATTTCTACATTGGAATTGTTCGGAAATTGAAATCGTGCGTTTCAGACCGAGAAAATCACTTTTTGCATTTCGATGCTATTTTTTCGTTATCCAGTGGTCGCAGAAGATTCGTTTTGTGTGCGCTGTTATTATCTTACTTAGGTTTACGAATCCCATATGGTGGCAGCGATTTCTGCATTGGAATTGTTTGGAAATTGAAATCGTGCGTTTCAGACCGAGAAAATCACTTTTTGCATTTCGATGCTATTTTTTCGTTATCCAGTGGTCGCAGAAGATTCGTTTTGTGTGCGCTGTTATTATCTTACTTAGGTTTACGAATCCCATATGGTGGCAGCGATTTCTACATTGGAATTGTTTGGAAATTGAAATCGTGCGTTTCAGACCGAGAAAATAACTTTTTGCATTTCGATGCAATTTTTTCGTTATCCAGTGGTCGCAGAAGATTCGTTTTGTGTGCGCTGTTATTATCTTACTTAGGTTTACGAATCCCATATGGTGGCAGCGATTTCTACATTGGAATTGTTTGGAAATTGAAATCGTGCGTTTCAGAAAGAGAAAATCACTTTTTGCATTTCGATGCTATTTTTTCGTTATCCAGTGGTCGCAGAAGATTCGTTTTGTGTGCGCTGTTATTATCTTACTTAGGTTTACGAATCCCATATGGTGGCAGCGATTTCTACATTGGAATTGTTTGGAAATTGAAATCGTGCATTTCAGACCGAGAAAATCACTTTTTGCATTTCGATGCTATTTTTTCGTTATCCAGTGGTCGCAGAAGATTCGTTTTGTGTGCGCTGTTATTATCTTACTTAGGTTTACGAATCCCGTATGGTGGCAGCGATTTCTACATTGGAATTGTTTGGAAATTGAAATCGTGCGTTTCAGACCGAGAAAATCACTTTTTGCATTTCGATGCTATTTTCTCGTTATCCTGTGGTCGCAGAAGATTCGTTTTGTGTGCGCTGTTATTATCTTACTTAGGTTTACGAATCCCATATGGTGGCAGCGACTTCTACATTGGAATTGTTTGGAAATTGAAATCGTGCGTTTCAGACCGAGAAAATCACTTTTTGCATTTCGATGCTATTTTTTCGTTATCCAGTGGTCGCAGAAGATTCGTTTTGTGTGCGCTGTTATTATCTTACTTAGGTTTACGAATCCCATATGGTGGCAGCGATTTCTACATTGGAATTGTTTGGAAATTGAAATCGTGCGTTTCAGACCCAGAAAATCAGTTTTTGCATTTCGATGCTATTTTTTCGTTATCCAGTGGTCCCAGAAGATTCGTTTTGTGTGCGCTGTTATTATCTTACTTAGGTTTACGAATCCCATATGGTGGCAGCGATTTCTACATTGGAATTGTTTGGAAATTGAAATCGTGCGTTTCAGACCGAGAAAATCACTTTTTGCATTTCGATGCTATTTTTTCGTAATCCAGTGGTCGCAGAAGATTCGTTTTGTGTGCGCTGTTATTATCTTACTTAGGTTTACGAATCCCATATGGTGGCAGCGATTTCTACATTGGAATTGTTTGGAAATTGAAATCGTGCGTTTCAGACCGAGAAAATCACTTTTTGCATTTCGATGCTATTTTCTCGTTATCCTGTGGTCGCAGAAGATTCGTTTTGTCTGCGCTGTTATTATCTTGCTTAGGTTTACGAATCCCATATGGTGGCAGCGACTTCTACATTGGAATTGTTTGGAAATTGAAATCGTGCGTTTCAGACCGAGAAAATCACTTTTTGCATTTCGATGCTATTTTTTCGTTATCCAGTGGTCGCAGAAGATTTGTTTTGTGTGCGCTGTTATTATCTTACTTAGGTTTACGAATCCCATATGGTGGCAGCGATTTCTACATTGGAATTGTTTGGAAATTGAAATCGTGCGTTTCAGACCGAGAAAATCACTTTTTGCATTTCGATGGTATTTTTTCGTTATCCAGTGGTCGCAGAAGATTCGTTTTGTGTGCGCTGTTATTATCTTACTTAGGTTTACGAATCCCATATGGTGGCAGCGATTTCTACATTGGAATTGTTTGGAAATTGAAATCGTGCGTTTCAGACCGAGAAAATCACTTTTTGCATTTCGATGCTATTTTTTCGTTATCCAGTGGTCGCAGAAGATTCGTTTTGTGTGCGCCGTTATTATCTTACCTTGGTTTACGAATCCCATATGGTGGCAGCGATTTCTACATTGGAATTGTTTGGAAATTGAAATCGTGCGTTTCAGACCGAGAAAATCACTTTTTGCATTTCGATGCTATTTTTTCGTTATCCAGTGGTCGCAGAAGATTCGTTTTGTGTGCGCTGTTATTATCTTACTTAGGTTTACGAATCCCATATGGTGGCAGCGATTTCTGCATTGGAATTGTTTGGAAATTGAAATCGTGCGTTTCAGACCGAGAAAATCACTTTTTGCATTTCGATGCTATTTTTTCGTTATCCAGTGGTCGCAGAAGATTCGTTTTGTGTGCGCTGTTATTATCTTACTTAGGTTTACGAATCCCATATGGTGGCAGCGATTTCTACATTGGAATTGTTTGGAAATTGAATTCGTGCGTTTCAGACCGAGAAAATCACTTTTTGCATTTCGATGCTATTTTTTCGTTATCCAGTGGTCGCAGAAGATTCGTTTTGTGTGCGCTGTTATTATCTTACTTAGGTTTACGAATCCCATATGGTGGCAGCGATTTCTACATTGGAATTGTTTGGAAATTGAAATCGTGCGTTTCAGACCGAGAAAATCACTTTTTGCATTTCGATGCCATTTTTTCGTTATCCAGTGGTCGCAGAAGATTCGTTTTGTGTGCCCTATTATTATCTTACTTAGGTTTACGAATCCCATATGGTGGCAGCGATTTCTACATTGGAATTGTTTGGAAATTGAAATCGTGCGTTTCAGACCGAGAAAATCACTTTTTGCATTTCGATGCTATTTTTTCGTTATCCAGTGGTCGCAGAAGATTCGTTTTGTGTACGCTGTTATTATCTTACTTAGGTTTACGAATTCCATATGGTGGCAGCGATTTCTACATTGGAATTGTTTGGAAATTGAAATCGTGCGTTTCAGACCGAGAAAATCACTTTTTGCATTTCGATGCTATTTTTTCGTTATCCAGTGGTCGCAGAAGATTCGTTTTGTGTGCGCTGTTATTATCTTACTTAGGTTTACGAATCCCATATGGTGGCAGCGATTTCTACATTGGAATTGTTTGGAAATTGAAATCGTGCGTTTCAGACCGAGAAAATCACTTTTTGCATTTCGATGCTATTTTTTCGTTATCCAGTGGTCGCAGAAGATTTGTTTTGTGTGCGCTGTTATGTTGTAATTCTGAGGCAATTTCTTTTTTTGTTTCTCGTTTTTTTTTTTGTTTTCCTAATACGTGCCGGAAATTCTTTTTCTCTTAAATTCTCTGGAACCGTTCCGGAATTACGGTCAGAAAACTAAAAAAGATGGCGTTTTTTCATTTTTCCTTATTTCTCCATAAAAATAGGGAGTCCAAATCCGTCGAGATTTGTCGATATCTCTTACCGTTTCCGAGATATTAGCGTTTAAAGTTTTGAAATTTTTTTTTAACGCTAGTGCGTTCTGGCATAGCCTATCCGACGCGTTTTCGCACGGAGAATCGTTTCTCGTCAGGCAAACATCGATATCTCCAACCGTTTACCCGATATTCGCAAAATTTTACCGAAATTCGTTAAAAAAAAAATTTTTGTTGTAATTCTAAGGCAATTTCTTATTTTGTTTCTCATTTTTTTTTTTTTTCCTAATACGTGCCGGAAAATCTTTTTTTTTAAATTCTCTGGAACCGTTCCGGAATTATGGTCAGAAAACTAAAAAAGATGGCGTCTTTTCATTTTTCCTTATTTCTCCATAAAAATAGGGAGTCCAAATCCGTCGAGTTTTGTCGATATCTCTTCCCGTTTCCGAGATGTTAGCGTTTAAAGTTTTGAAATTTCTTTTTAACGCTAGTGCGTTCTGGCATAGCCTATCCGATGCGTTTTCGCCCCGAGAATCGTTTCCCGTCAGGCAAACATCGATATCTCTAACCGTTTATCCGATATTCGCAATATTGTACCGAAATTCGTTAAAAAAATTTTTGTTGGTGTAATTCTGAGGCAATTTCTTTTTTTGTTTCTCGTTTTTTTTTTGTTTTCCTAATACGTGCCGGAAATTCTTTTTCTCTTAAATTCTCTGGAACCGTTCCGGAATTATGGTCAGAAAACTAAAAAAGATGGCGTTTTTTCATTTTTCCTTATTTCTCCACAAAAATTGGGAGTTCAAATCCCTCGAGTTTTGTCGATATCTCTTACCGTTTCCGAGATATTAGCGTTTAAAGTTTGGAAATTTTTTTTTAACGCTAGTGCGTTCTGGCATAGCCTATCCGAAGCGTTTTCGCCCGGAGAATCGTTTCCCGTCAGGCAAACATCGATATCTCTAACCGTTTACCCGATATTCGCAAAATTGTACCGAAATTCGTTAAAAAAAATTTTTTGTTGTAATTCTGAGGCAATTTCTTTTTTTGGTTTCTCATTTTTTTTTTGTTTTCCTAATACGTGCCGGAAATTCTTTTTTTCTTAAATTCTCTGGAACCGTTCCGGAATGATGGTCAGAAAACTAAAAAAGATGGCGCTTTTTCATATTTCCTTATTTCTCCATAAAAATAGGGAGTCCAAATCCGTCGAGTTTTGTCGATATCTCTTACCGTTTCCGAGATATTAGCGTTTAAAGTTTTGAAATTTTTTTTTAACGCTAGTGCGTTCTGGCATAGCCTATCCGAAGCGTTTTCGCCCGGAGAATCGTTTCCCGTCAGGCAAACATCGATATCTCTAACCGTTTACCCGATATTCGCAAAATTGTACCGAAATTCGTTAAAAAAAATTTTTTTGTTGTAATTCTGAGGCAATTTCTTTTTTTGTTCCTCATTTTTTTTTTTGTTTTCCTAATACGTGCCGGAAAATCTTTTTTTCTTAAATTCTCTGGAACCGTTCCGGAATGATGGTCAGAAAACTAAAAAAGATGGCGTTTTTTCATATTTCCTTATTTCTCCATAAAAATAGGGAGTCCAAATCCGTCGAGTTTTGTCGATATCTCTTACCGTTTCCGAGATATTAGCGTTTAAAGTTTTGAAATTTTTTTTTAACGCTAGTGCGTTCTGGCATAGCCTATCCGAAGCGTTTTCGCCCGGAGAATCGTTTCCCGTCAGGCAAACATCGATATCTCTAACCGTTTACCCGATATTCGCAAAATTGTACCGAAATTCGTTAAAAAAAATTTTTTGTTGTAATTCTGAGGCAATTTCTTTTTTTGTTTCTCATTTTTTTTGTTTTGCTAATACGTGCCGGAAATTCTTTTTTTCTTAAATTCTCTGGAACCGTTCCGGAATTATGGTCAGAAAACTAAAAAAGATGGCGTTTTTCATTTTTCGTTATTTCTCCATAAAAATAGGGAGTCCAAACCCGTCGAGTTTTGTCGATATCTCTTACCGTTTCCGAGATATTAGCGTTTAAAGTTTTGAAATTTTTTTTTAACGCTAGTGCGTTCTGGCATAGCCTATCCGAAGCGTTTTCGCCCGGAGAATCGTTTCCCGTCAGGCAAACATCGGTATCTCTAACCGTTTACCCGATATTCGCAAAATTGTACCGAAATATTGTTAAAAAAAAAATTTTTGTTGTAATTCTGAGGCAATTTCTTTTTTTGTTTCTCGTTTTTTGTTTGTTTTCCTAATACGTGCCGGAAATTCTTTTTTTTTAAATTCTCTGGAACCGTTCCGGAATTATGGTCAGAAAACTAAAAGAGATGGCGTTTTTTAATTTTTCATTATTTCTCCATAAAAATAGGGAGTCCAAATCCGTCGAGTTTTGTCGATATCTCTTACCGTTTCCGAGATATTAGCGTTTCAAGTTTTGAAATTTTTTTTTAACGCTAGTGCGTTCTGGCATAGCCTATCCGAAGCGTTTTCGCCCGGAGAATCGTTTCGTTTCCCGTCAGGCAAACATCGATATCTCTAACCGTTTACCCGATATTCGCAAAATTGTACCGAAATTCGTTAAAAAAATTTTTGTTGTTGTAATTCTGAGGCAATTTCTTTTTTTGTTTCTCGTTTTTTTTTTTGTTTTCCTAATACGTGCCGGAAATTCGTTTTCTCTTAAATTCTCTGGAGCCGTTCCGGAATTATGGTCAGAAAACTAAAAAAGATGGCGTTTTTTCATTTTTCCTTATTTCTCCATAAAAATAGGGAGTCCAAATCCGTCGAGTTTTGTCGATATCTCTTACCGTTTCCGAGATATTAGCGTTTCAAGTTTTGAAATTTTTTTTTAACGCTAGTGCGTTCTGGCATAGCCTATCCGAAGCGTTTTCGCCCGGAGAATCGTTTCCCGTCAGGCAAACATCGATATCTCTAACCGTTTACCCGATATTCGCAAAATTGTACCGAAATTCGTTAAAAAAAATTTTTTGTTGTAATTCTGAGGCAATTTCTTTTTTTGTTTCTCATTTTTTTTTGTTTTGCTAATACGTGCCGGAAATTCTTTTTTTCTTAAATTCTCTGGAACCGTTCCGGAATTATGGTCAGAAAACTAAAAAAGATGGCGTTTTTCATTTTTCGTTATTTCTCCATAAAAATAGGGAGTCCAAACCCGTCGAGTTTTGTCGATATCTCTTACCGTTTCCGAGATATTAGCGTTTAAAGTTTTGAAATTTTTTTTTAACGCTAGTGCGTTCTGGCATAGCCTATCCGAAGCGTTTTCGCCCGGAGAATCGTTTCCCGTCAGGCAAACATCGGTATCTCTAACCGTTTACCCGATATTCGCAAAATTGTACCGAAATATCGTTAAAAAAAAAATTTTTGTTGTAATTCTGAGGCAATTTCTTTTTTTGTTTCTCTTTTTTTGTTTGTTTTCCTAATACGTGCCGGAAATTCTTTTTTTTTAAATTCTCTGGAACCGTTCCGGAATTATGGTCAGAAAACTAAAAGAGATGGCGTTTTTTAATTTTTCATTATTTCTCCATAAAAATAGGGAGTCCAAATCCGTCGAGTTTTGTCGATATCTCTTACCGTTTCCGAGATATTAGCGTTTCAAGTTTTGAAATTTTTTTTTAACGCTAGTGCGTTCTGGCATAGCCTATCCGAAGCGTTTTCGCCCGGAGAATCGTTTCCCGTCAGGCAAACATCGATATCTCTAACCGTTTACCCGATATTCGCAAAATTGTACCGAAATTCGTTAAAAAAATTTTTGTTGTTGTAATTCTGAGGCAATTTCTTTTTTTGTTTCTCGTTTTTTTTTTTGTTTCCCTAATACGTGCCGGAAATTCGTTTTCTCTTAAATTCTCTGGAGCCGTTCCGGAATTATGGTCAGAAAACTAAAAAAGATGGCGTTTTTTCATTTTTCCTTATTTCTCCATAAAAATTGGGAGTCCAAATCCGTCGAGTTTTGTCGATATCTCTTACCGTTTCCGAGATATTAGCGTTTCAAGTTTTGAAATTTTTTTTTAACGCTAGTGCGTTCTGGCATAGCCTATCCGAAGCGTTTTCGCCCGGAGAATCGTTTCCCATCAGGCAAACATCGGTATCTCTAACCGTTTACCCGATATTCGCAAAATTGTACCGAAATATCGTTAAAAAAAAATTTTTTGTTGTAATTCTGAGGCAATTTCTTCTTTTGTTTCTCGTTTTTTTTTTGTTTTCCTAATACGTGCCGGAAATTCTTTTTTTTTTAAATTCTCTGGAACCGTTCCGGAATTATGGTCAGAAAACTAAAAGAGATGGCGTTTTTTAATTTTTCCTTATTTCTCCATAAAAATAGGGAGTCCAAATCCGTCGAGTTTTGTCGATATCTCTTACCGTTTCCGAGATATTAGCGTTTAAAGTTTTGAAATTTTTTTTTAACGCTAGTGCGTTCTGGCATAGCCTATCCGACGCGTTTTCGCACGGTGAATCGTTTCTCGTCAGGCAAACATCGATATCTCCAACCGTTTACCCGATATTCGCAAAATTGTACCGAAATCCGTTAAAAAAAATTTTTTTGTTGTAATTCTGAGGCAATTTCTTATTTTCTTTCTCATTTTTTTTTGTTTTCCTAATACGTGCCGGAAAATCTTTTTTTCTTAAATTCTCTGGAACCGTTCCGGAATTATGGTCAGAAAACTAAAAAAGATGGCGTTTTTTAATTTTTCCTTATTTCTCCATAAAAATAGGAAGTCCAAATCCGTCGAGTTTTGTCGATATCTCTTACCGTTTCCGAGATATTAGCGTTTAAAGTTTTGAAATTTTTTTTTTAACGCTAGTGCGTTCTGGCATAGCCTATCCGAAGCGTTTTCGCCCGGAGAATCGTTTCCCGTCAGGCAAACATCGATATCTCTAACCGTTTACCCGATATTCGCAAAATTGTACCGAAATTCGTTAAAAAAAAATTTTTTGTTGTAATTCTGAGGCAATTTCTTTTTTTGTTTCTCATTTTTTTTTGTTTTGCTAATACGTGCCGGAAAATCTTTTTTTCTTAAATTCTCTGGAACCGTTCCGGAATTATGGTCAGAAAACTAAAAAAGATGGCGTTTTTCATTTTTCCTTATTTCTCCATAAAAATAGGGAGTCCAAACCCGTCGAGTTTTGTCGATATCTCTTACCGTTTCCGAGATATTAGCGTTTAAAGTTTTGAAATTTTTTTTTAACGCTAGTGCGTTCTGGCATAGCCTATCCGAAGCGTTTTCGCCCGGAGAATCGTTTCCCGTCAGGCAAACATCGGTATCTCTAACCGTTTACCCTATATTCGCAAAATTGTACCGAAATAACGTTAAAAAAAAAAATTTTGTTGTAATTCTGAGGCAATTTCTTTTTTTGTTTCTCGTTTTTTTTTTTGTTTTCCTAATACGTGCCGCAAATTCTTTTTCTCTTAAATTCTCTGGAACCGTTCCGGAATTATGGTCAGAAAACTAAAAAAGATGGCGTTTTTTCTTTTTTCCTTATTTCTCCATAAAAATAGGGAGTCCAAATCCGTCGAGTTTTGTCGATATCTCTTACCGTTTCCGAGATATAAGCGTTTAAAGTTTTGAAATTTTTTTTTAACGCTATTGCGTTCTGGCATAGCCTATCCGAAGCGTTTTCGCCCGGAGAATCGTTTCCCGTCAGGCAAACATCGGTATCTCTAACCGTTTACCCGATATTCGCAAAATTGTACCGAAATATCGTTAAAAAAAAAAATTTTGTTGTAATTCTGAGGCAATTTCTTTTTTTGTTTCTCGCTTTTTTTTTGTTTTCCTAATACGTGCCGGAAATTCGTTTTCTCTTAAATTCTCTGGAGCCGTTCCGGAATTATCGTCAGAGAACTAAAAAAGATGGCGTTTTTTCATTTTTCCTTATTTCTCCATAAAAATTGGGAGTTCAAATCCCTCGAGTTTTGTCGATATCTCTTACCGTTTCCGAGATATTAGCGTTTAAAGTTTTGAAATTTTTTTTTTAACGCTAGTGTGTTCTGGCATAGCCTATCCGAAGCGTTTTCGCCCGGAAAATCGTTTCCCGTCAGGCAAACATCGATATCTCTAATCGCTTACCCGATATTCGCAAAATTGTACCGAAATTCGTTAAAAAAAAATTTTTTGTTGTAATTCTGAGGCAATTTCTTTTTTTGTTTCTCATTTTTTTTTGTTTTGCTAATACGTGCCGGAAAATCTTTTTTTCTTAAATTCTCTGGAACCGTTCCGGAATTATGGTCAGAAAACTAAAAAAGATGGCGTTTTTCATTTTTCCTTATTTCTCCATAAAAATAGGGAGTCCAAACCCGTCGAGTTTTGTCGATATCTCTTACCGTTTCCGAGATATTAGCGTTTAAAGTTTTGAAATTTTTTTTTAACGCTAGTGCGTTCTGGCATAGCCTATCCGAAGCGTTTTCGCCCGGAGAATCGTTTCCCGTCAGGCAAACATCGGTATCTCTAACCGTTTACCCTATATTCGCAAAATTGTACCGAAATAACATTAAAAAAAAAAATTTTGTTGTAATTCTGAGGCAATTTCTTTTTTTGTTTCTCGTTTTTTTTTTTGTTTTCCTAATACGTGCCGCAAATTCTTTTTCTCTTAAATTCTCTGGAACCGTTCCGGAATTATGGTCAGAAAACTAAAAAAGATGGCGTTTTTTCTTTTTTCCTTATTTCTCCATAAAAATAGGGAGTCCAAATCCGTCGAGTTTTGTCGATATCTCTTACCGTTTCCGAGATATTAGCGTTTAAAGTTTTGAAATTTTTTTTTAACGCTATTGCGTTCCGGCATAGCCTATCCGAAGCGTTTTCGCCCGGAGAATCGTTTCCCGTCAGGCAAACATCGGTATCTCTAACCGTTTACCCGATATTCGCAAAATTGTACCGAAATATCGTTAAAAAAAAAAATTTTGTTGTAATTCTGAGGCAATTTCTTTTTTTGTTTCTCGTTTTTTTTTTGTTTTCCTAATACGTGCCGGAAATTCTTTTTTTTTTAAATTCTCTGGAAACGTTCCGGAATTATGGTCAGAAAACTAAAAGAGATGGCGTTTTTTAATTTTTCCTTATTTCTCCATAAAAATAGGGAGTCCAAATCCGTCGAGTTTTGTCGATATCTCTTACCGTTTCCGAGATATTAGCGTTTAAAGTTTTGAAATTTTTTTTTAACGCTAGTACGTTCTGGCATAGCCTATCCGAAGCGTTTTCGCCCGGAGAATCGTTTCCCGTCAGGCAAACATCGATATCTCTAACCGTTTACCCTATATTCGCAAAATTGTACCGAAATAACGTTAAAAAAAAAAATTTTGTTGTAATTCTGAGGCAATTTCTTTTTTTGTTTCTCGTTTTTTTTTTTTGTTTTCCTAATACGTGCCGCAAATTCTTTTTCTCTTAAATTCTCTGGAACCGTTCCGGAATTATGGTCAGAAAACTAAAAAAGATGGCGTTTTTCCTTTTTTCCTTATTTCTCCATAAAAATAGGGAGTCCAAATCCGTCGAGTTTTGTCGATATCTCTTACCGTTTCCGAGATATTAGCGTTTAAAGTTTTGAAATTTTTTTTTAACGCTAGTACGTTCTGGCATAGTCTATCCGAAGCGTTTTCGCCCGGAGAATCGTTTCCCGTCAGGCAAACATCGATATCTCTAACCGTTTACCCGATATTCGCAAAATTGTACCGAAATTAGTTAAAAAAATTTTTGTTGTTGTAATTCTGAGGCAATTTCTTTTTTTGTTTCTCGCTTTTTTTTTGTTTTCCTAATACGTGCCGGAAATTCGTTTTCTCTTAAATTCTCTGGAGCCGTTCCGGAATTATGGTCAGAAAACTAAAAAAGATGGCGTTTTTTCATTTTTCCTTATTTCTCCATAAAAATTGGGAGTTCAAATCCCTCGAGTTTTGTCGATATCTCTTACCGTTTCCGAGATATTAGCGTTTAAAGTTTTGAAATTTTTTTTTTAACGCTAGTGCGTTCTGGCATAGCCTATCCGAAGCGTTTTCGCCCGGAGAATCGTTTCCCGTCAGGCAAACATCGATATCTCTAATCGTTTACCCGATATTCGCAAAATTGTACCGAAATTCGTTAAAAAAAAAATTTTTTGTTGTAATTCTGAGGCAATTTCTTTTTTTGTTTCTCGTTTTTTTTTTTGTTTTCCTAATACGTGCCGGAAATTCTTTTTTTTTTAAATTCTCTGGAAACGTTCCGGAATTATGGTCAGAAAACTAAAAGAGATGGCGTTTTTTAATTTTTCCTTATTTCTCCATAAAAATAGGGAGTCCAAATCTGTGGAGTTTTGTCGATATCTCTTACCGTTTCCGAGATATTAGCGTTTAAAGTTTTGAAATTTTTTTTTAACGCTAGTGCGTTCTGGCATAGCCTATCCGAAGCGTTTTCGCCCGGAGAATCGTTTCCCGTCAGGCAAACATCGATATCTCTAACCGTTTACCCGATATTCGCAAAATTGTACCGAAATTCGTTAAAAAAAATTTTTTTTGTTGTAATTCTGAGGCAATTTCTTTTTTTGTTTCTCGTTTTTTTTTTTGTTTTCCTAATACGTGCCGGAAATTCTTTTTTTCTTAAATTCTCTATAACCGTTCCGGAATTATGGTCAGAAAACTAAAAAAGATGGCGTTTTTTCATTTTTCCTTATTTCTCCACAAAAATTGGGAGTTCAAATCCCTCGAGTTTTGTCGATATCTCTTACCGTTTCCGAGATATTAGCGTTTAAAGTTTTGAAATTTTTTTTTAACGCTAGTGCGTTCTGGCATAGCCTATCCGAAGCGTTTTCGCCCGGAGAATCGCTTCCCGTCAGGCAAACATCGATATCTCTAATCGTTTACCCGATATTCGCAAAATTGTACCGAAATTCGTTAAAAAAAATTTTTTTTGTTGTAATTCTGAGGCAATTTCTTTTTTTGTTTCTCGTTTTTTTTTTTGTTTTCCTAATACGTGCCGGAAATTCTTTTTTTCTTAAATTCTCTATAACCGTTCCGGAATTATGGTCAGAAAACTAAAAAAGATGGCGTTTTTTCATTTTTCCTTATTTCTCCACAAAAATTGGGAGTTCAAATCCCTCGAGTTTTGTCGATATCTCTTACCGTTTCCGAGATATTAGCGTTTAAAGTTTTGAAATTTTTTTTTTAACGCTAGTGCGTTCTGGCATAGCCTATCCGAAGCGTTTTCGCCCGGAGAATCGTTTCCCGTCAGGCAAACATCGATATCTCTAATCGTTTACCCGATATTCGCAAAATTGTACCGAAATTCGTTAAAAAAAAAATTTTTGCTGTAATTCTGAGGCAATTTCTTTTTTTGTTTCTCGTTTTTTTTTTGTTTTCCTAATACGTGCCGGAAATTCTTTTTTTTTTTAAATTCTCTGGAAACGTTCCGGAATTATGGTCAGAAAACTAAAAGAGATGGCGTTTTTTAATTTTTCCTTATTTCTCCATAAAAATAGGGAGTCCAAATACGTCGAGTTTTGTCGATATCTCTTACCGTTTCCGAGATATTAGCGTTTAAAGTTTTGAAATTTTTTTTTAACGCTAGTGCGTTCTGGCATAGCCTATCCGAAGCGTTTTCGCCCGGAGAATCGTTTCCCGTCAGGCAAACATCGATATCTCTAACCGTTTACCCGATATTCGCAAAATTGTACCGAAATTAGTTAAAAAAATTTTTGTTGTTGTAATTCTGAGGCAATTTCTTTTTTTGTTTCTCGCTTTTTTTTTGTTTTCCTAATACGTGCCGGAAATTCGTTTTCTCTTAAATTTTCTGGAGCCGTTCCGGAATTATGGTCAGAAAACTAAAAAAGATGGCGTTTTTTCATTTTTCCTTATTTCTCCATAAAAATAGGGAGTCCAAATCCGTCGAGTTTTGTCGATATCTCTTACCGTTTCCGAGATATTAGCGTGTAAAGTTTTGAAATTTTTTTTTAACGCTAGTGCGTTCTGGCATAGCCTATCCGAAGCGTGTTCGCCCGGAGAATCGTTTCCCATCAGGCAAACATCGGTATCTCTAACCGTTTACCCGATATTCGCAAAATTGTACCGAAATATCGTTAAAAAAATTTTTTTGTTGTAATTCTGAGGCAATTTCTTTTTTTGTTTCTCGTTTTTTTTTTGTTTTCCTAATACGTGCCGGAAATTCTTTTTTTTTTAAATTCTCTGGAACCGTTCCGGAATTATGGTCAGAAAACTAAAAGAGATGGCGTTTTTTAATTTTTCCTTATTTCTCCATAAAAATAGGGAGTCCAAATCCGTCGAGTTTTGTCGATATCTCTTACCGTTTCCGAGATATTAGCGTTTAAAGTTTTGAAATTTTTTTTTAACGCTAGTGCGTTCTGGCATAGCCTATCCGAAGCGTTTTCGCCCGGAGAATCGTTTCCCGTCAGGCAAACATCGGTATCTCTAACCGTTTACCCTATATTCGCAAAATTGTACCGAAATATCGTTAAAAAAAAAATTTTGTTGTAATTCTGAGGCAATTTTTTTTTTTGTTTCTCGTTTTTTTTTTGTTTTCCTAATACGTGCCGCAAATTCTTTTTCTCTTAAATTCTCTGGAACCGTTCCGAATTATGGTCAGAAAACTAAAAAAGATGGCGTTTTTTCTTTTTTCCTTATTTCTCCATAAAAATAGGGAGTCCAAATCCGTCGAGTTTTGTCGATATCTCTTACCGTTTCCGAGATATTAGCGTTTAAAGTTTTGAAATTTTTTTTTAACGCTACTGCGTTCTGGTATAGCCTATCCGAAGCGTTTTCGCCCGGAGAATCGTTTCCCGTCAGGCAAACATCGATATCTCTAACCGTTTACCCGATATTCGCAAAATTGTACCGAAATTAGTTAAAAAAAATTTTGTTGTTGTAATTCTGAGGCAATTTCTTTTTTTGTTTCTCGCTTTTTTTTTGTTTTCCTAATACGTGCCGGAAATTCGTTTTCTCTTAAATTCTCTGGAGCCGTTCCGGAATTATGGTCAGAAAACTAAAAAAGATGGCGTTTTTTCATTTTTCCTTATTTCTCCATAAAAATAGGGAGTCCAAATCCGTCGAGTTTTGTCGATATCTCTTACCGTTTCCGAGATATTAGCGTGTAAAGTTTTGAAATTTTTTTTAACGCTAGTGCGTTCTGGCATAGCCTATCCGAAGCGTTTTCGCCCGGAGAATCGTTTCCCGTCAGGCAAACATCGATATCTCTAACCGTTTACCCGATATTCGCAAAATTGTACCGAAATTCGTTAAAAAAAAATTTTTTTGTTGTAATTCTGAGGCAATTTCTTTTTTTGTTTCTCGTTTTTTTTTTGTTTTCCTAATACGTGCCGGAAATTCTTTTTTTCTTAAATTCTCTATAACCGTTCCGGAATTATGGTCAGAAAACTAAAAAAGATGGCGTTTTTTCATTTTTCCTTATTTCTCCACAAAAATTGGGAGTTCAAATCCCTCGAGTTTTGTCGATATCTCTTACCGTTTCCGAGATATTAGCGTTTAAAGTTTTGAAATTTTTTTTTTAACGCTAGTGCGTTCTGGCATAGCCTATCCGAAGCGTTTTCGCCCGGAGAATCGTTTCCCGTCAGGCAAACATCGATATCTCTAATCGTTTACCCGATATTCGCAAAATTGTACCGAAATTCGTTAAAAAAAATTTTTTTTGTTGTAATTCTGAGGCAATTTCTTTTTTTGTTTCTCGTTTTTTTTTTTGTTTTCCTAATACGTGCCGGAAATTCTTTTTTTCTTAAATTCTCTATAACCGTTCCGGAATTATGGTCAGAAAACTAAAAAAGATGGCGTTTTTTCATTTTTCCTTATTTCTCCACAAAAATTGGGAGTTCAAATCCCTCGAGTTTTGTCGATATCTCTTACCGTTTCCGAGATATTAGCGTTTAAAGTTTTGAAATTTTTTTTTAACGCTAGTGCGTTCTGGCATAGCCTATCCGAAGCGTTTTCGCCCGGAGAATCGGTTCCCGTTAGGCAAACATCGATATCTCTAATCGTTTACCCGATATTCGCAAAATTGTACCGAAATTCGTTAAAAAAAAATTTTTTTGTTGTAATTCTGAGGCAATTTCTTTTTTTGTTTCTCGTTTTTTTTTTTGTTTTCCTAATACGTGCCGGAAATTCTTTTTTTTTTAAATTTTCTGGAAACGTTCCGGAATTATGGTCAGAAAACTAAAAGAGATGGCGTTTTTTAATTTTTCCTTATTTCTCCATAAAAATAGGGAGTCCAAATCCGTCGAGTTTTGTCGATATCTCTTACCGTTTCCGAGATATTAGCGTTTAAAGTTTTTAAATTTTTTTTTAACGCTAGTTCGTTCTGGCATAGCCTATCCGAAGCGTTTTCGCCCGGAGAATCGTTTCCCGTCAGGCAAACATCGATATCTCTAACCGTTTACCCGATATTCGCAAAATTGTACCGAAATTAGTTAAAAAAAATTTTGTTGTTGTAATTCTGAGGCAATTTCTTTTTTTGTTTCTCGCTTTTTTTTTGTTTTCCTAATACGTGCCGGAAATTCGTTTTTTTTTAAATTCTCTGGAAACGTTCCGGAATTATGGTCAGAAAACTAAAAAAGATGGCGTTTTTTCATTTTTCCTTATTTCTCCATAAAAATAGGGAGTCCAAATCCGTCGAGTTTTGTCGATATCTCTTACCGTTTCCGAGATATTAGCGCTTAAAGTTTTGAAATTTTTTTTTAACGCTAGTGCGTTCTGGCATAGCCTATCCGACGCGTTTTCGCCCGGAGAATCGTTTCCCGTCAGGCAAACATCGATATCTCTAACCGTTTACCCGATATTCGCAAAATTGTACCGAAATTCGTTAAAAAAAATTTTTTTGTTGTAATTCTGAGGCAATTTCTTTTTTTGTTTCTCGTTTTTTTTTTTTTTGTTTTCCTAATGCGTGCCGGAAATTCTTTTTCTCTTAAATTCTCTGCAACCGTTCCGGAATTATGGTCAGAAAACTAAAAAAGATGGCGTTTTTCATTTTTCCTTATTTCTCCATAAAAATTGGGAGTCCAAATCCGTCGAGTTTTGTCGATATCTCTTACCGTTTCCGAGATATTAGCGTTTAAAGTTCCTTCCGGAACGGTTGGCGCTAGGAGGACGGGCGTGGTGCCGTTCGATTCGCCGCGAAAAGGCGCTTCTTCTGATGTATAATACGTCGGGATTATTTCAATTTTGAGACGATTTTTTTTGAATTTTCCTAAAATTTTGGACGAAATTTAAGGAAATTCGAAGATATCTTCCGAACCGTAAGCGATAGCCGAACGCCGACTTCAGATTCGGAATCACCGTCGAAAAGTACGTCCGACGGTGTCTGAAACATCGGGGTAGCGATCGTAGATAGAGAAAAAATAAGGAGAAATGACGAAAAATCACCATCTTTTTTAGTTTTCTTACCATAACTCGAGAACGACTAGAGCTACTGGGGCGCGGTTTGTTCCAGACCATTCGGATGGACCAGGGGAACATTTTGCGCCACATTAGAATAAAATCGGAGCGGTATTTTGGGCACAAACTAAGCTTGACGTCAATCGATTCCCCGGGCGAAAACGCTTCGGATAGGCTATGCCAGAACACTCTAGCGTTAAAAAGAAAATTTCAAAACTTTAGACGCTCATATCTCGGAAACGGTAAGAGATAGAGACGAAAACTCGATATATTCGGACTCCCCGTGGGAAGGCGCGTCTGATAGGTTATATGGCAGCGTTCTAGCGCGAAATTAATTTTTCAAAACTTTAAACCCGAATATCTCGGGAACGGTTAGAGATATCGGCAAAAGCTTGACGTCATTCGATTAATACGCTAATTGGGGAGACGGTTTTAACGGACGCGGGGGTCGATTTTAGGGCACGTTAACTAAGACATTTTCTTTTAATTATGCCGAATAATGAATCGATAAAAATCGGTGACACGTAGTTGAGGTGCCGGTCGATAGATGACACGACATAGTAGAGTATCGCTATTATTATGAATCGTAAGTTATGAAAGAATACTTTAAATGCAAAAAGTGATTTTCTCGGTCTGAAACGCACGATTTCAATTTCCAAACAATTCCAATGTAGAAATCGCTGCCACCATATGGGATTCGTAAACCTAAGTAAGATAATAACAGCGCACACAAAACGAATCTTCTGCGACCACTGGATAACGAAAAAATAGCATCGAAATGCAAAAAGTGATTTTCTCGGTCTGAAACGCACGATTTCAATTTCCAAACAATTCCAATGTAGAAATCGCTGCCACCATATGGGATTCGTAAACCTAAGTAAGATAATAACAGCGCACACAAAACGAATCTTCTGCGACCACTGGATAACGAAAAAATGGCATCGAAATGCAAAAAGTGATTTTCTCGGTCTGAAACGCACGATTTCAATTTCCAAACAATTCCAATGTAGAAATCGCTGCCACCATATGGGATTCGTAAACCTAAGTAAGATAATAACAGCGCACACAAAACGAATCTTCTGCGACCACTGGATAACGAAAAAATGGCATCGAAATGCAAAAAGTGATTTTCTCGGTCTGAAACGCACGATTTCAATTTCCAAACAATTCCAATGTAGAAATCGCTGCCACCATATGGGATTCGTAAACCTAAGTAAGATAATAACAGCGCACACAAAACGAATCTTCTGCGACCACTGGATAACGAAAAAATGGCATCGAAATGCAAAAAGTGATTTTCTAGGTCTGAAACGCACGATTTCAATTTCCAAACAATTCCAATGTAGAAATCGCTGCCACCATATGGGATTCGTAAACCTAAGTAAGATAATAACAGCGCACACAAAACGAATCTTCTGCGACCACTGGATAACGAAAAAATAGCATCGAAATGCAAAAAGTGATTTTCTCGGTCTGAAACGCACGATTTCAATTTCCAAACAATTCCAATGTAGAAATCGCTGCCACCATATGGGATTCGTAAACCTAAGTAAGATAATAACAGCGCACACAAAACGAATCTTCTGCGACCACTGGATAACGAAAAAATGGCATCGAAATGCAAAAAGTGATTTTCTCGGTCTGAAACGCACGATTTCAATTTCCAAACAATTCCAATGTAGAAATCGCTGCCACCATATGGGATTCGTAAACCTAAGTAAGATAATAACAGCGCACACAAAACGAACCTTCTGCGACCACTGGATAACGAAAAAATGGCATCGAAATGCAAAAAGTGATTTTCTCGGTCTGAAACGCACGATTTCAATTTCCAAACAATTCCAATGTAGAAATCGCTGCCACCATATGGGATTCGTAAACCTAAGTAAGATAATAACAGCGCACACAAAACGAATCTTCTGCGACCACTGGATAACGAAAAATGGCATCGAAATGCAAAAAGTGATTTTCTCGGTCTGAAACGCACGATTTCAATTTCCAAACAATTCCAATGTAGAAATCGCTGCCACCATATGGGATTCGTAAACCTAAGTAAGATAATAACAGCGCACACAAAACGAATCTTCTGCGACCACTGGATAACGAAAAAATGGCATCGAAATGCAAAAATGATTTTCTCGGTCTGAAACGCACGATTTCAATTTCCAAACAATTCCAATGTAGAAATCGCTACCACCATATGGGATTCGTAAACCTAAGTAAGATAATAACAGCGCACACAAAACGAATCTTCTGCGACCACTGGATAACGAAAAAATGGCATCGAAATGCAAAAAGTGATTTTCTCGGTCTGAAACGCACGATTTCAATTTCCAAACAATTCCAATGTAGAAATCGCTGCCACCATATGGGATTCGTAAACCTAAGTAAGATAATAACAGCGCACACAAAACGAATCTTCTGCGACCACTGGATAACGAAAAAATAGCATCGAAATGCAAAAAGTGATTTTCTCGGTCTGAAACGCACGATTTCAATTTCCAAACAATTCCAATGTAGAAATCGCTGCCACCATATGGGATTCGTAAACCTAAGTAAGATAATAACAGCGCACACAAAACGAATCTTCTGCGACCACTGGATAACGAAAAAATGGCATCGAAATGCAAAAAGTGATTTTCTCGGTCTGAAACGCACGATTTCAATTTCCAAACAATTCCAATGTAGAAATCGCTGCCACCATATGGGATTCGTAAACCTAAGTAAGATAATAACAGCGCACACAAAACGAATCTTCTGCGACCACTGGATAACGAAAAAATGGCATCGAAATGCAAAAAGTGATTTTCTCGGTCTGAAACGCACGATTTCAATTTCCAAACAATTCCAATGTAGAAATCGCTGCCACCATATGGGATTCGTAAACCTAAGTAAGATAATAACAGCGCACACAAAACGAATCTTCTGCGACCACTGGATAACGAAAAAATGGCATCGAAATGCAAAAAGTGATTTTCTAGGTCTGAAACGCACGATTTCAATTTCCAAACAATTCCAATGTAGAAATCGCTGCCACCATATGGGATTCGTAAACCTAAGTAAGATAATAACAGCGCACACAAAACGAATCTTCTGCGACCACTGGATAACGAAAAAATAGCATCGAAATGCAAAAAGTGATTTTCTCGGTCTGAAACGCACGATTTCAATTTCCAAACAATTCCAATGTAGAAATCGCTGCCACCATATGGGATTCGTAAACCTAAGTAAGATAATAACAGCGCACACAAAACGAATCTTCTGCGACCACTGGATAACGAAAAAATGGCATCGAAATGCAAAAAGTGATTTTCTCGGTCTGAAACGCACGATTTCAATTTCCAAACAATTCCAATGTAGAAATCGCTGCCACCATATGGGATTCGTAAACCTAAGTAAGATAATAACAGCGCACACAAAACGAACTTCTGCGACCACTGGATAACGAAAAAATGGCATCGAAATGCAAAAAGTGATTTTCTCGGTCTGAAACGCACGATTTCAATTTCCAAACAATTCCAATGTAGAAATCGCTGCCACCATATGGGATTCGTAAACCTAAGTAAGATAATAACAGCGCACACAAAACGAATCTTCTGCGACCACTGGATAACGAAAAAATGGCATCGAAATGCAAAAAGTGATTTTCTCGGTCTGAAACGCACGATTTCAATTTCCAAACAATTCCAATGTAGAAATCGCTGCCACCATATGGGATTCGTAAACCTAAGTAAGATAATAACAGCGCACACAAAACGAATCTTCTGCGACCACTGGATAACGAAAAAATGGCATCGAAATGCAAAAAGTGATTTTCTCGGTCTGAAACGCACGATTTCAATTTCCAAACAATTCCAATGTAGAAATCGCTGCCACCATATGGGATTCGTAAACCTAAGTAAGATAATAACAGCGCACACAAAACGAATCTTCTGCGACCACTGGATAACGAAAAAATGGCATCGAAATGCAAAAAGTGATTTTCTCGGTCTGAAACGCACGATTTCAATTTCCAAACAATTCCAATGTAGAAATCGCTGCCACCATATGGGATTCGTAAACCTAAGTAAGATAATAACAGCGCACACAAAACGAATCTTCTGCGACCACTGGATAACGAAAAAATAGGCATCGAAATGCAAAAAGTGATTTTCTCGGTCTGAAACGCACGATTTCAATTTCCAAACAATTCCAATGTAGAAATCGCTGCCACCATATGGGATTCGTAAACCTAAGTAAGATAATAACAGCGCACACAAAACGAATCTTCTGCGACCACTGGATAACGAAAAAATAGCATCGAAATGCAAAAAGTGATTTTCTCGGTCTGAAACGCACGATTTCAATTTCCAAACAATTCCAATGTAGAAATCGCTGCCACCATATGGGATTCGTAAACCTAAGTAAGATAATAACAGCGCACACAAAACGAATCTTCTGCGACCACTGGATAACGAAAAAATGGCATCGAAATGCAAAAAGTGATTTTCTCGGTCTGAAACGCACGATTTCAATTTCCAAACAATTCCAATGTAGAAATCGCTGCCACCATATGGGATTCGTAAACCTAAGTAAGATAATAACAGCGCACACAAAACGAATCTTCTGCGACCACTGGATAACGAAAAAATGGCATCGAAATGCAAAAAGTGATTTTCTCGGTCTGAAACGCACGATTTCAATTTCCAAACAATTCCAATGTAGAAATCGCTGCCACCATATGGGATTCGTAAACCTAAGTAAGATAATAACAGCGCACACAAAACGAATCTTCTGCGACCACTGGATAACGAAAAAATGGCATCGAAATGCAAAAAGTGATTTTCTCGGTCTGAAACGCACGATTTCAATTTCCAAACAATTCCAATGTAGAAATCGCTGCCACCATATGGGATTCGTAAACCTAAGTAAGATAATAACAGCGCACACAAAACGAATCTTCTGCGACCACTGGATAACGAAAAAATGGCATCGAAATGCAAAAAGTGATTTTCTCGGTCTGAAACGCACGATTTCAATTTCCAAACAATTCCAATGTAGAAATCGCTGCCACCATATGGGATTCGTAAACCTAAGTAAGATAATAACAGCGCACACAAAACGAATCTTCTGCGACCACTGGATAACGAAAAAATGGCATCGAAATGCAAAAAGTGATTTTCTCGGTCTGAAACGCACGATTTCAATTTCCAAACAATTCCAATGTAGAAATCGCTGCCACCATATGGGATTCGTAAACCTAAGTAAGATAATAACAGCGCACACAAAACGAATCTTCTGCGACCACTGGATAACGAAAAAATGGCATCGAAATGCAAAAAGTGATTTTCTCGGTCTGAAACGCACGATTTCAATTTCCAAACAATTCCAATGTAGAAATCGCTGCCACCATATGGGATTCGTAAACCTAAGTAAGATAATAACAGCGCACACAAAACGAATCTTCTGCGACCACTGGATAACGAAAAAATGGCATCGAAATGCAAAAAGTGATTTTCTCGGTCTGAAACGCACGATTTCAATTTCCAAACAATTCCAATGTAGAAATCGCTGCCACCATATGGGATTCGTAAACCTAAGTAAGATAATAACAGCGCACACAAAACGAATCTTCTGCGACCACTGGATAACGAAAAAATAGCATCGAAATGCAAAAAGTGATTTTCTCGGTCTGAAACGCACGATTTCAATTTCCAAACAATTCCAATGTAGAAATCGCTGCCACCAATGCGATTCGTAAACCTAAGTAAGATAATAACAGCGCACACAAAACGAATCTTCTGCGACCACTGGATAACGAAAAAATGGCATCGAAATGCAAAAAGTGATTTTCTCGGTCTGAAACGCACGATTTCAATTTCCAAACAATTCCAATGTAGAAATCGCTGCCACCATATGGGATTCGTAAACCTAAGTAAGATAATAACAGCGCACACAAAACGAATCTTCTGCGACCACTGGATAACGAAAAAATAGCATCGAAATGCAAAAAGTGATTTTCTCGGTCTGAAACGCACGATTTCAATTTCCAAACAATTCCAATGTAGAAATCGCTGCCACCATATGGGATTCGTAAACCTAAGTAAGATAATAACAGCGCACACAAAACGAATCTTCTGCGACAACTGGATAACGAAAAAATGGCATCGAAATGCAAAAAGTGATTTTCTCGGTCTGAAACGCACGATTTCAATTTCCAAACAATTCCAATGTAGAAATCGCTGCCACCATATGGGATTCGTAAACCTAAGTAAGATAATAACAGCGCACACAAAACGAATCTTCTGCGACCACTGGATAACGAAAAAATGGCATCGAAATGCAAAAAGTGATTTTCTCGGTCTGAAACGCACGATTTCAATTTCCAAACAATTCCAATGTAGAAATCGCTGCCACCATATGGGATTCGTAAACCTAAGTAAGATAATAACAGCGCACACAAAACGAATCTTCTGCGACCACTGGATAACGAAAAAATAGCATCGAAATGCAAAAAGTGATTTTCTCGGTCTGAAACGCACGATTTCAATTTCCAAACAATTCCAATGTAGAAATCGCTGCCACCATATGGGATTCGTAAACCTAAGTAAGATAATAACAGCGCACACAAAACGAATCTTCTGCGACCACTGGATAACGAAAAATGGCATCGAAATGCAAAAAGTGATTTTCTCGGTCTGAAACGCACGATTTCAATTTCCAAACAATTCCAATGTAGAAATCGCTGCCACCATATGGGATTCGTAAACCTAAGTAAGATAATAACAGCGCACACAAAACGAATCTTCTGCGACCACTGGATAACGAAAAAATAGCATCGAAATGCAAAAAGTGATTTTCTCGGTCTGAAACGCACGATTTCAATTTCCAAACAATTCCAATGTAGAAATCGCTGCCACCATATGGGATTCGTAAACCTAAGTAAGATAATAACAGCGCACACAAAACGAATCTTCTGCGACCACTGGATAACGAAAAAATTGCATCGAAATGCAAAAAGTGATTTTCTCGGTCTGAAACGCACGATTTCAATTTCCAAACAATTCCAATGTAGAAATCGCTGCCACCATATGGGATTCGTAAACCTAAGTAAGATAATAACAGCGCACACAAAACGAATCTTCTGCGACCACTGGATAACGAAAAAATGGCATCGAAATGCAAAAAGTGATTTTCTCGGTCTGAAACGCACGATTTCAATTTCCAAACAATTCCAATGTAGAAATCGCTGCCACCATATGGGATTCGTAAACCTAAGTAAGATAATAACGGCGCACACAAAACGAATCTTCTGCGACCACTGGATAACGAAAAAATAGCATCGAAATGCAAAAAGTGATTTTCTCGGTCTGAAACGCACGATTTCAATTTCCAAACAATTCCAATGTAGAAATCGCTGCCACCATATGGGATTCGTAAACCTAAGTAAGATAATAACAGCGCACACAAAACGAATCTTCTGCGACCACTGGATAACGAAAAGATGGCATCGAAATGCAAAAAGTGATTTTCTCGGTCTGAAACGCACGATTTCAATTTCCAAACAATTCCAATGTAGAAATCGCTGCCACCATATGGGATTCGTAAACCTAAGTAAGATAATAACAGCGCACACAAAACGAATCTTCTGCGACCACTGGATAACGAAAAAATAGGCATCGAAATGCAAAAAGTGATTTTCTCGGTCTGAAAAGCACGATTTCAATTTCCAAACAATTCCAATGTAGAAATCGCTGCCACCATATGGGATTCGTAAACCTAAGTAAGATAATAACAGCGCACACAAAACGAATCTTCTGCGACCACTGGATAACGAAAAAATGGCATCGAAATGCAAAAAGTGATTTCTCGGTCTGAAACGCACGATTTCAATTTCCAAACAATTCCAATGTAGAAATCGCTGCCACCATATGGGATTCGTAGCCTAAGTAAGATAATAACAGCGCACACAAAACGAATCTTCTGCGACCACTGGATAACGAAAAAATGGCATCGAA